>CM051403.1:3356889-4588488 GCA_028052125.1 Melia azedarach
GAGGATCCTAAAACCTCCATAAATTAAATTACTGATGTTAGTAGATATTATTTTTAAATTATTACATATTTTATTAAAATTAAATATTAATTTTACTACGATGAATTTAAATTATATTTTGTGAAATTTATTTTTGGAAGAATTTAATGCGTTATATAGGAAATAAATTAGATTATAAATAAATTATATTTCGACGTATAAAATTATGTTGATTTGAAGTATGTCGTAATTTATGTTGTGTTTTATGGATTACATGCATTTATTATTGATTTTAGTTGATTTGTTTAAGAATATGTGAATTGTAATGTGAAAAGTGAAAAGTGATATTATGCGTGATAATTTAATAATTTATATGAAAAAGAATGTTATAAATGTGGATTATGATTTGTGATTGTTTGAAACACCCCTCACATGTCCCAATCTCTCAGTAATAAAGTAAATAATACGTCATTGGGACCCATAAAAATATAACGTGCATGATATGATTATGAGCTCTCCAGAAAGAGATACGAAAGTCGTCATGTTGAGCATGAGTATGATATGATATTGGCCCCCCAGCTAAGATCCAAGGCTGTCAAGTTGAGTATGGGTATGTTCTCCCGCTTGAGCAATGATGTTTTTCGCCAAGCATTGATTTTCCCCCCGGGTACTAGTTGAGGTGTAAGGATAATTGATTTTCTACGAATGTCTAATGGTGATTAATGTATGATAATCTTTCTCAATTATAAATGATTGACAGTATGAATAACCAATGATGATTAACATATATTTCTGTAAGAATAATTTCTAAGTTGCACATGCAAGTATAAATATTTTATAATTATTATATTTATGATATGGTTTATGATTTGATTATGAAGTTTTAAAGAATTATTTATGAAATGTATAAAAGTTATTTTTCATAGAACCCATATCCACTCACTGAGCTGTAAGCCCACCCCTCTCTTTATTTTCCCTATCTCCTTCAAGTACGCAGAGTGTCTTGTAAGATAAAGTTTTATAGTTGAGGTTGAGATCACTCTACATAGCTGTATGAAAATATTTTAAATACGTCATGTATAAATATACGTGCATATAAATATTATTTATATATGTTTTTGACGAGGCATAACGCCTCACTGAGTATGGATTGTGGAGGCCTGAGGCCATACTTATATTATTATGAGATTTTATTACGTGTGGATTATAGAAATATTATTAAAATGTACATATTTATACATGATTCGCCTCTGACTCTAGGAAGAGTTGGGTCGGGTTCTGATTGTGCGAACTGATCATCAAAGTTTAAAGCATCTATGGACTAAAAAAATAACAACTGTGGCTCAACAAATGTGGCTTTACAAGTTGATGGGATTTGATTTTATTATGGAGTATAAAATTAGAAGGGAGAATATGGTTGCAAATGTTCTTTCGAGGAAGTATGAGAAAGAATCAAATGAGTTGTGTGTAATCTCACTAGCTATACTAGATTAGCTTGAAACCATCAAGGAAGAAATACATATCAATCCAAATTTTGCAAGCTTTGGTAAAACAAATCTAGAGTGGAAAAGCCATGGGACCATAGAGATTTTGAGACAATATCATTTTTTTTAAGGATAGGATGCATTTAGCAGCTGATTCTCATTTGATTTTTACCATAAGTGATTAATTCCATGGTAGTACGCATGAAGGGGTTGTTATAACCTTACAAAGGATACGTTCAAATTTTTATTAGGTTGGTATGAGACAAAAGGTCAAAGACTTTATCAAAAGTTATGGTACATGCCAAAGAAATAAAGTGGAGCAACTCACATCGACAGGTCTACTACAACCTATTTCTATTCTGAAGCAAATTTAGGAAGATATATCTATAGACTTCATCGATGGACTTCTAGCTTCCAATGGTAAAACAACTATTTTTGTTGTAGTTGATCGGTTTTCTAAATATGCTCACTTTACTGCTCTTTTCCATCTATATACGGTTGTTGAAGTTACTGAAATATTCTTTGATAATATCTTTAAATTGTATGGAATGCCTTGCTCAATTGTTGTGATAAAGATTCCACGTTCACTAATTCTTTCTGGCGAGAGCTATTCCGTCTAAATGAAACGTCCTTCAACTTTAGTTATAGCTATCACCTACAAATTGACGAACAAATCGAGGTGGTGAATTGCACCTTAGAGATGTAGCTAAGATGTTTTTCTGGTTCTTAACCTAAGAATTGGAATCGATGGCTTACATGGGCAAAGTACTGTTATAACACCAGCTGGCATACTACTATCAAAAGTACTCCATTTGAGTTGGTTTATGGAAAGCTTCCTCCATCACTTTTATCCTATGTTTCTGGGATAGCAAAAGTTGTAGCGGTGGAAGAAGAACTCTTCAACAGAGATAAGATTGTCAAGATTACTCGTGAAAGGATAAAAAAAGCTCAAGTTAGAATGAAGCAAGTGTATGACCGTAAGCACAAGGAAAGGGAATTTGCAATGGGTGATATGGTATATTTAAAGCTACAGCCCTACAGATAGTTATCTGATCTATGAGGAAGAATTTAAAGAACATAGCCAAATACTTTGGTCCTTTTAAAGTCTTACAACGAATTGGAAATGTGGCCTACAAATTAGAATTACCTGCCTCTTCACGGATATACCCAGTATTCTATGTTTCATTATTGAAGAATAAGGTTGAAGAAGAATAAGGTTGAAGAAGAACAGGTGCAATCGCAGCTTCCACTCATAGATATAGTAGATGAAACATTGATTCCAACTCTACAGGTTGTGCTAGATTGCAGAGTAAGGAAGAGAAAACATGAAGTATTGATTGAATGGTATGGTTTGTCTCTTACTGAAGCTACATGGGAAGACAAATACTTCATTAAAAATCAATTTCTCAACATTAGCTTTGAGAACAAGGCTAAAATTTAAGATGAAATGATTGATATGTGTCTTTAATTTGCTCTTAATATTTTTTGATTTATTTTTTATTATGTTGAATGGGTCAAATTGGTGTAGAATCAATGTGTTGAGTAGTTAGTAATTTATGCAAATAAGTGGAGCATGTGTCTACTTTTCAGGAAGAGTTGTTAACATTCTTCTATAAAACAATGAACAAAAGAGCAAGCAGGGGACAAGTGATTAATATTTTATCTTTTTCTTGGAGATAAAGCTCTCTCGAACGAGCTTATTCTTTTCGTTTCGCTTCTCTTGTTATCCTTCAAAATAGGCCGTGAAAAATCAATTTCCAACAATTCTATTGTACCAGATGTTTATTGATATTTAATCAGAGACGTATTGAAATCTTTAGTGAAAAGATAACCTGTAGTATAACACATCAAGCTTTCAAAGATAATGAACTTTTATTTAAAGATTTTTTAGAATAAATCACAATGTGTGAAAAAATCTATGAAAATATTCATAAAATTCGAACGCATTTTCTTTGTAGGATTGAGCCTCGATGGCTATAATTAAACTTTTTATTTTTATTTTTTCATGAAAGTTGATATGTTTAATGGAAATAAGATAATTCCGTTGTCATTTAAGAAAATGCAAAGAATTAGTGAGTTTTTTAATAATCAGTCTGATGTAGTCATAGTTATATGACTGTTACTGTGACTGTGACTATTAAGATAACAAATTAATTTGAAGTGCGAAGATTCAAGATTGTTGCACATGGACCCCAAACTTAAAGGAGAGCAGTAGCAGTGGCAGTAGCAGTAGTAATTAATAATTAAGGAGGGCACAATTTAGGCACCGAAAAGAGAATATGCTAATGCTGTCCTTTTCTTCTTTTTTATTACAAAAGTCTTAAGCCTATCAATACGAATACGATAACTTTGAATTTGAATAATATCTGTTCGGTACAAACACACGTCATTTGCTTACATAAATATCTTATTACTTTTTAAATCAATTTTTGAAATTTTAATAATACATGGTGGACGGCAAAAGAGTATTTGAAATCATAGCGTGCCGTTTTCTTTGAAATTCCATCGCATCCCCTTTTTTTTTCTTTAAATATTCTCTACATTATCAATTAGAAATATTATTTATTTTTAATGTTTGAATATTATAAATTATATTATTCTTAAAAATTGCATGTTTTCATGTTCAATCACACTCGTCCCAAAAGGCAGTTTACAAATAAGACAATATATATACTACACATCCAATATGTTTTTGTAAAGTATGTTATAATTTATCAATTCAATTGAATGGTAAAATGTAATAAATTATACATAATATTATAAAAATATCAAATTTAAAAAATTCGACCCATGTTAACAAACGTCAGTTTTAAAGAAAATGATTAACAAGCTTTAAAGGGTTAATAATGTGTACTGGAAAAAGATTAATGAAGAATAATAAGTAGTAAGATTGTTCTTATGCACTAGTGTAATTTATTAAATGAAATTTGACTTGGGAATTACTATTTAGAACAATAAAATTTAAGATATCAAGTAGTATTATTCTAACTAGTTTAAAATTTGTAAAAGTTGGTCGTATATTTAATTAATAAAATAATACATATTACTGAAACAATAATTTTAAGATAAATTTTAGGATGAAAGATATTATTTGGTGATAAAAAAGTGTTAAGATCATTAAATTCATAGGTTTATTAAAAGTTTTTCGTTAACTATTTAATTTTTAAAACAAAAGAAATTCCTTTTAAAGAAAAACGGTTGACGAGAGAGGAGTGAGAAAATCGGGGACCATTTCCCTAAGACGTGAAGAGGAGATTCCGCATTCGATACTTCAAGTCCAGAAATAGAATATCCCTCTCAGGGATCCGAATCTACTATGAAAGTAAAATACCCAAACTGTCCCTACAAAATAGCCCAGCTAACCTCGAAAGGGGTTCAAGTACATCGAAACCTTGTTTGGTTTCAAATTTACCCTTTGATTGACTTTTCTCCACATGATGTTGTCGTTTTATGTCAAGCTGGCTGCTGAGTGCTGAGTGCTGACTGAGAGGATCAAAGGGCCACCCATCATTTACTTTGCTGTGCTTGCTTTCATGAGTTTTTTAATTTTGTAGCAGGTGAGAAGGCATGGATATTCCCCACGCCTTCAGAATTATACCATGCGTCATAAATGCGCCTATGTCGGCTTGACTCCCCTCGGCTCGGCTTCCTCTGGCTTTACCCTCCTTTGCATACAATATGCTTTGCTATTCATCTGATGGCTGTAAACCGCCCTGCAACGATAACTATTTTTTATGGATATATAAATTAGGATTAGTTTAGACTTTGCTCCAAATGTTTTGACAAGGTCGAAATGTCAAAAAGTCATTTACATTACCTCTATTAACAGTAAATCTCGATTATCTTTAATCCAAAAAAAAATACTAAAAAGATATATTTACTCAAATAAAAAGATAAAATTAATGCTGTGTAATAATTAATATGTATTTTAAAAAAAGTAAATTGATTATATATTAAAATTAATAATTTCAAAAAGAAATAATTAAATTAAATAAAATAATATCGTCGTCGTCGTCGTCATTATCATTATTATTATTATTATTATGGTATTGATAATTAAATGTATTAGAATTATTCAACATTAATTTACTTTGTTTGATAAATTTTATTATTGAAATGTTATAGTAATTTTAATTATTAAAATGTACATAGTAATAATGATGAATAAAATTTAGTTTTCAGTTATAGTAAAAGATAAAAAATTTTAATTGTATTTTTAAAAAATAAGAAAGTCGTGAGCAATAATATTTTGACTTTAATAATTTCATTTTTTAATTAAAGTTAAAATTTAGTAATTATTTTAAGAGTAATTTTGAGTTTTTATAATTTTAAATGAGTATATTTAGTATTTTATTTATAAATAAAATAGTATTTTCAAAGTAATTTTGAAAAAAACTCTTTTCAAAATTTGTAACATGAGATTTTTCATCAAAAGTGATTTCAAAAAAGTTTTACCAAACACCTATAAATAATTTTTGATTACTTAAAATCACTTTTCTTTTATTCAATAACGTCTTTATTTTCTTGAAGTATAATAAGCATAATCGTTAAGTACCGATGTCACGTCTCAATTCTCATATCACACGCGTGGTAGATAAAACTTTAGCACAACAATTAAATTAAATTATATTTTTTTAAGTTATTTCTCCCCACACTATTGTTGTTATATCTATATAAAATACAACATATTAATAAAAATAATTAGTTTGATGCACTATAATAATCCATATATTTATGTCGTATGTACAACTACAAAACATTTCTGCTATTTACATTGTACTCAAATAATTTGCATATTATGACCAATAACAATTACAAGCTTTTTGTAACTTCTACGTACTATATATTATTTTTTAAAGTAAATACCTATATTTAATAAAATATAAGATTTGAAGAAGTCGTTGATCTCATTATCTATGTCCATTATCTATATAATAAAAGAAATTAATTTTGTTTATTTAAATACTGACCCATTCAATTAATTTTATTTTAGCATTATAATGAAAATTTGTAAGATCGAATTAATTTCTTTAAATAAATTTTAAGAACTCTTTTAAAAATATTAACATATTATAATATGGTAATAAATTTATTTAAAATTTTACACACAAATAGTCAAATTGTTATGTTTACATAGGAGAGATGGTCGAGGGCAGTGGTTCTGGCTGAGTGGCTAAATAAATTTATTAGGAACTTGCTATTGTATTTTGTGCTTAATCTTAGTATCGATGATTGAAATTATCGTTTAATATAAAGTTAAACACCAGGCAGTTAGAACCTAAGAATAGCACCCAACAACTTTGCCTTGGGAAGCAATTTCCTTTTTTCGAAGGGGGGAAGGCACTGCCCCTGCCTGCCCCACACTTTAAATTAACAGTATTTAGCTTAGTCACGGACGAAACGAAACCGCACTCTCGAGCCGCTACAAAGTGATATTTCCCACGTGTCAACATAGGCCGCAATGAAGCTATAAAAAGAAAAAAAAATTAAATTAACGAAACAAACAATTCCTTAAAAATAATATCTAATCTATCAAAAGGGAATAAAACCAGAGATATACCCTTTCGAAACAAACGGATATTCCGAAACTAACCTCCCGAATATTCTTCTCTTACCGTTGTATCTCCCCCTGTTATTCTTTTCTTGCCTCCTCCATCGCATTTGTCCCTCACTTTTTTTCTTTTCTTTACCCTTCATTTTCTCACCAAACAAACAAGCGCAAAAGCATGAAATTCGGCAAAAGCCTCAGCAACCAGATTGAGGAGACATTACCTGAATGGAGAGACAAGTTTCTCTCCTACAAGGAACTCAAGAAGAGGTTGAAGCTCGTGGAGCACAAGAAAGGCAGTGATAGGCCTAATAAACGCCCCAGATTCGATGAATCTGCGGTCGCCGGAGATGATAATAAGGCCGGCGAGGGTATGTCGAGAGAGGAGATCGATTTTATAAGGTTGTTGGAGGACGAAATGGAGAAATTCAACACTTTCTTCGTTGAGAAGGAGGAAGAATACATCATTAGATTAAAGGTAATTCATTCTGTAATTTTTATTTTATTTTATTTTGTTTGTCTGTCCGGTTGCCTAGAAATCTGATTTTACTGTAATTCGGGTCATATGAATATCGAAACGGTATCACTTTGCTGTGCCAAAAATATATGTGTGTATCTTACCATGTCTGATATGCTATACGGATGGAGATCTAGATGCTTAAGATATCATATTAGCCGCTGAGCCGTTATTCTCTCGACACTTTGCCGTTACTTTTGTGAACGAACTCTCTTCTTTTCTGCCAGCTGTCGACTTGCCAACTGTTGCGCACCGTAGTTATCTTACCCGCAGGATTTTTAGAATATTCCAGGGAATTTGCCCGCTAGTATGCGCTAGGTGTTGCTCGTCCACTCTTTCTGTGTGTCAGTGGGTCTATAGTTAAATGTTTGTCAGCGGAAATATGATATTATCAAATGGTTCACGTTACTTCCCACTGTCGCTTGTGCCTTTGACGATGTCGCCAAAGTATTTATATATTATTCTTGTACATAATTTTACTTCTGACCCGTCACATAAAATTTCCTATTATGAACTTTGTAGTGTTCTGTTAGCAGTTTGACTTCTGCGCTGCTAAATATTAGTATCCGCATGTTGAGTTAGATTTTCAGAAACTAACACAATGATAGAGTTTATGCATATAATTTACATACAAATTCATAGAGAATAGCAATAGTGTCATACCAATTTTAGGTCTTAATTTATGCTTTGCATTGATTTGGAGATTTCTTTTTCGAAATTTAGACTCTGTCCCAAATTGTTTATGAAAGGACCCAATTGTTTGCTATTTATGTTGGTTGTAATATTACACAGGAGAGAAAGAGAATAGGTATTAATTGAAGCTGTTTTAATTTGTTTAGACATAAGAGTTGATATTGACAATTCTCCTGTGATTGGAGTGCAGGAATTACAGGATAGGATGGCCAACGCCAAGGACTCCAACGAAGAGATAATTAAAATCCGTAAGGAGATTGTGGACTTCCATGGGGAGATGGTTTTGTTGGAGAATTACAGTGCTCTTAACTATACAGGTACTTTAAATTCTCTCAATTGCTTTTTTAATTTTGCCTTAAATTGAGTTGAATATTTGAAGATTTTTCGTGATCTGTTTTGTACGAGCATATTTTCAGGACTATGTGTATAGTATTAACGTATTCCAGTTCATGGAAAGGAAGTGATTTGTAAAATTTTTGCTGGTTGAAACGTATGTTGTATGCTGGAATTTTTTTTATCTGACACAAGAAAAGACAAACGCTTTCTTAACAGTAATGACATGTATTTTTTGTGGAACTGGGCATTGGCTACAAAATACATCACTTGGTATTTGAAGGATGAAATATAGAAACCAAGACCCATTTTTAATTAGGAACATCTGGCATTGCATTACTAACCTTGTGAGCTGTTTTTGAATACAGAAACTGTGCTTATTGTGAAACTACTTGTGTCAAAATAATTAGATTGTGGAATATTTTGGTGCTTGAATGTCCGATTTGCATTTTTGGTGTGGGGATGTAAACTTCAGGTGATATTTTATTAACGTGGCATGCTGTTGACAGGATTGGTGAAGATACTCAAGAAGTATGACAAACGAACTGGTGCCTTGATTCGCCTACCTTTCATTCAAAGGGTCTTGCAGCAGCCCTTCTACACCACCGACTTGCTTTATAAACTAGTAAAGCAATGTGAGAAGATGCTGGATGGCCTCTTCCCAATCAATGAAAAGCCAGCTTCGACTGAGGTAGCTGAAGGAGAAGAAGGTTGCAATCCAACAACTTCAGGAACCACAAATGACAAAAGGGAAGCAGGAAAGGAAGGTGATATTCTCAGAATGCCGAAGGAACTTGCAGAGATTGAGTATATTGAGAGCTTACATATGAAAAGCACCATATCGGCATTACGGGCTTTGAAGGAGATTCGAAGTGGAAGCTCAACTGTCAGCGTTTTCTCATTGCCGCCTTTGCAAATAAGTGGTTTAGGTGATTCATGGAAAAAGATTCCTGTTCTCGAACAAGCAGCAAAATAGATAGGAAGAGGCCATTTCAGTTTTTTTTTTTTTCTCTCTTAATATCAATTTTTTAAAATTTACTTTTTTTTTCTTCCTTTTAACAGTATACATCGACGATGGATGTCTTTAAGATACTAACACAGGTGTAAAATGCTAAATTGAGGCTTTGCAACGAATGAATATAAACATAGATTTTGTATATTATCATAATATTAGAGTGTGTGGCATTTTGAGAAGTACTCTTTTTCATAATGTGAGACTGTGTGTTAAGAATCTTTGCTATAAGTATCTATCTGGAGGTGGCGTCCATCTTGGGCTCCATAAACGACACATCTACGATTTGTTTATAAAAGACGGTGTTACATTTTTTAAGCAATTTAGGCAACCTCACTTGGAGAACTATTTGCTATATCATTTTTATGTCTTTACATTATTTATTCTTATTAGTCATATTAATTGTATATTTTTATTCAGTTAATAATATGATATTATATCAGTTTTTATATATTTTGTAATGTATAATATTATTCCTAGTTTTCAATGGTATAATCCTTTGAAAATTGAAATCTCCGTACTGGTGATTGGTGAAGCGATCTCATGTCAAAGAATTGGTAGGTGAGGGATGGTATAATTCTTTGCATGGCCCATAAGTTAAGAATATGGGATTGAAAGATCCAATAGGTTATGGTTAGGCCCGGTCTCCGAAGTCCCAGGTCCAGCCGGTTTGGAAAATTGAATGTGCTTTTGTTTTTCGATCATATAAAGATCAAGCAAGAGCCGAGGTCACGTGACTGGACCAAATGACTTTTTGGGCCGCTAGTAAAAGTAAGGCTTATATTTTCCGCAAAACGATTTAAGTTTTATGTAAAATATCATAGTTACAAGTTAATCATTTCTGTTACAATTTTAACTCTAATTTAATTTTTTTTAAATAGGGATTTTAAATTTTGTGTCATTAATTACTATAACGATGTTGTTACATTTGATAAAACATAACTAAGGGCCGTTGTAACCTTATTATTTTTCATTTTCCTTAAATCACTGATATTACATTACAATTAGAAATCAGCGGCTGGGTGACATGTTATAATCTTATTTAATTAGCTTTTTTTTTTTAAAAAAATTTCATTCCATTAACATCAGATTAGTTTACAAACATACCGGACCAAACACAAGTAAATTTCAACTACAATATTCATACTAGATTGCATATAAATTCCTATCACAGCGTTGGTCTTTTTTATTTAAACAAACAGAAAATTAAATTTCATTCATATCAACAAACATTATAATTTTTATAGATCTAAACCCATTTTAATAAGGATGTTGCAGAGATTAAATTCAATAGACAATCGTATAGATTCTAAAGCTACTAAAGTGTTAGGAAAAAATAAAATAGCACCTTTATATTTGATATTTTTTTAAAAATTTGAACAAAAAAAATAAATAATAAATCACAAAAAAAATGAATTTAGAACTTTCTTAGACCATATTCCACAACTCTTTACTTTTTTTCTCCATTCTTCGGTGTGATAATTCTAATTGAAATTACATTAAACCTTCTGCAATATACTTGTGTAATAAATAATCTCCCAGATCTAAACAAACAACACATCAAATCTCTTCATGTTAATCTCAAAAGTTAACAGATCTGAAATAAAAAAAATAAAAAAAAACTACTACAATAGTGTAAATAAACAAAAACCCATAAAACCAACACAAATCTAAATCTAGATGGATATAAATCATCATTAAGTGAAATATAATTCACCAAAAGTATATCACCATAAATTTAGATTTATGTAAAAATCTACACTTATTAATAAAAATAAAGTAAAAAATAAAAAGAAAGAAAGAAATCTTACCAGAGTTGAAGTTCCTCCAATGATAAGAACTAGGTCTAATAAGAGTACAGTGAGAGTAACAAGAGGAAAGGGTGGAAAAGAGAGAGAATTGAGTTATGATCATTACTTAATAACACTACTATTAATATACCGAAGAAAAAGGAGAGAAAATGTGTGCATGTGCACACTCCTTTAGAAAGGATAATGCACATTGTGAGTTTGAACTCAACTAGAGTTTTTCGTCTAACTTTTTCGTCGTATACTTTATATTATTGATTTATCTTAATGATATAGTAGGAATATGAGTGTAAATATCTGATTTATGGAGCTTTTAGCTTCAAAAGAGAAATACTTCATAGCACAACATAAATTCTAGTTCTAATATGCAAGGACTGTATATATATCTAGATAATTACCTAATAACAACATAGAAATATGTTAAAAATGATAAGAAAAACAAACAAACACCAACATATATTTGAATATGGGTAGAACAATACTATTATAAATTTAGATCCAACTAAAAATCTAGAACGAAAAACAAAAAGTTGTAAAAATGGTTAGTTTTCACAAGAAAATGGGTTAGTCGACAGACTTTTTTAGTAGAAAAAAGTTGTGGGTGATAAGCTGCAAAGAGTTATGGATGAGGGAGAAAGAAAAAAAGAGAAGAGTTATTTAATTAGCCCAAGTTTGGACTAAAAGTAATTCAATTCAATTTTGGCAATAAAAAACATAGGACATAATATAAAAACTCAAACCACTATTTAGAGTTAGTTTGGAATTGCTATGAATTTTGAAATACTATGTTTATACTACAATATTATAGAAATAAGTAGCTTTAAATAGAATTAGTTTAATGTTAGTAAATTTTATTTATTAAAGTACTGTAAATTTAAAAAACAGTTTTACATGTTTACTAAATTTCTTGTTAAAATAATGTAATAATGCAAATGATTAAAGTGTATATAATAAATAATAATATGAATAAAAATGAATTTAAGTGTTTAGTTTATATATATGATACAAAATATGCTTACTTAAAATAATTAATAGAAAAAATAAAAATAAAAATAAAAGTAAAAAAGTAAGAAAAGAATGTTAGTTTTAACAACTTTATTTTTCTTTTAATAATTATTTGTAGGATTAATTTTTGACTTTTGTAACTTTAAATAGGTAAATATGGTTTTAACTTTAAAATAAAACTATTTTTTAAAATTAAAATTTAAAAAATAGCTATTTTTCTATTTCTAAAAACTTACTATAGGATAAGATAATTTTGTGAAAAGTAATTTTAAAAAATTTTACTAAACACTTAAAATCATTTTTGACTACTCAAAAGCATTTTCACTTCTTTCAATAGCAATCACAAACGGAATCTTAATTTTCTATTTATGAATTTCAATAAATTACAAATGGGCACTTAATTTTCTATTTATGAGTTTTGTTATTTTCGTGTGGTCAAATATCCTTCAAATGACAATAATTTTTTTAATTTTTTTAATAACAAATAATAAATTTTATTATTGTTTATAAAAAAAGAAATACCTAAGCAAATGATATGTGTTCAATAAGCACATTTTTATGATAAAAATTCATAACTAAATAATGAGATGACGTGGGTGCATGATAAAAAACCAGAGAAAAATTAATAACTAATAATAAATATATTTTATGATAAAAATTCTCAACTAAATAATGAAATATATGTTTATAAAATAAAATATTCATAATCAATTCAAGTTTATTATTTATATTTAGTTAAGTATCATTTATGTTAATTAAAAACAACTAATCACATAAATAATTAGTTGACAATGATATAATATATATTATAATAGTGTAAAAAATATATTTAAACATCGTTTATTAATATTTTTTTAAATTGTAATAATAAAAATTACCAATCCTATATAATCTTGAATTTACCTTAATAACAAAGACATTGCATTGCATACAAATCTAACCTTGTTCAATTAAGTGTTATATAGTCAATTAATTAAAAATTTGTTTGATACTACTAATTTTTATTTAATTTCTCAAAATCAAATATAAAAATATGTTCAAAAAGCACTAAGATTTAGTAAATTTTGACTGCCCTTTTTGATTCTACAATATAGTTTAACTGTAATTTCTAAATTATAATACTTTGATTTGAAAAATTTCTTTGATGTACTTGAAATATGGGGTTTAGCCTCATAGAATTCTACTACTTCCTAAAGATCAAAACGTTTTTCTTTAATGGACACGTGTTAACTGTTAGAAGTTCGAAACAACATTAATTTTCACACACGATCGAAATTATCTAAAAGAAAATGGCGGTTGACTCACTGTATTATATCCAACGGCATCCATTGACCTGCATTTTGTGTTGGAAAATTTAACGGCATGTATATCGAATATTATATAATTGCTGCGACGTAAAAGCGTAGTAAGCTGGAGTTATATGTATAGAGATTCTACAAGCGACGCATTCTGATTCCCCAATTATTCGCTTTTGTCTCTCTTTAATCAAAATAATATATATATATATATATATATGGTGTCCACTGTTTTAAAGTCTAAAGTAAACGCTTCGGAAAGATGATTTTGATTTCTACAGTAGTCCTTCGACCAAGTTAAAAATGTTTAACGCAAGCATATATCATTAGATGATCAGTGCACTAATATTATGGTGATTATAAATCAAAGTGGAGCGTTCACTTGGATCGTTTTGATTATGAGGAAATAATTAACAAATTACTTTACTTTTAGGACCTAATTATTGCTCATCGTCCACATATAAATTGATTAAAGTACTCCTTCCTATATAATAACCAACACAAATTAATATTGGAGGATATATAAGCAAAAATAATTGAATATCACTGATTCACGCAAGCGTGTACAGAATAAAGTTGATGTGAACACGAAGAAAACAATGGAGGAACAGAAGAAAAGATTATTAGTGGCATGAAAAAGAGGAAAAACGCGTTGAGCCTGAGGAAGGAATAAATAAAGGTAGCTAGTTTATATACATATGGATATCGTTCCGCTTCTCCAAGCACAATATATAGCAGTGATTTCACATCCAACTCTTTTACAGACAAACAAAAATAGAAAAGAGGGGCATCACAGTTTTTATTGGACCGAACGCGTTTCCACTCAAAAAGTGGTTTACGAGGACATAGTAATTGAACATTGAAGTGGACTACTGCCCACAGAGCACTGATCTTTAAATAGAGTAGAGTATACACATATAACTACCAAGTAGCGATTCAAGCGTTGCTATAGTACCAAGAACTTAGCTAAGTATATATTAATAATAATTAATACCCTACTGAGATTTTGCTTCTCATTTAATACATATTCCAAATTAATAATATACATGGAAGGCATGCGGTTGTTTTTGGTGGTGATATTGGCAATGGTTTTGTCAGTTCAAAGCCAGCTGGGAGGACTGAAACCTGGCTTTTATTCTTCTTCATGCCCGAACGCAGAGGATATAGTGAGATCTACTGTTGAATCTCACTTCAAGAAGGATGCCACCGTAGCAGCTGGCTTGCTAAGGCTTCATTTCCACGACTGCTTTGTTCAGGTCCACTTCCATCGAATCATCTAACTCTTAATTTCTATATATGTGTATATGTTATTTTAATTATTAATTAACTAATAAAAAAAATTAATTATTACATGAACTTCATGGTAGCTTTTAGTACTGTACGTAATTAAGCTCACGTACGTACTTATATTGCGATCGATGGCTCAGGGATGCGACGGGTCAGTCTTGATTGCGGGGTCTTCAGCCGAGAGGAGTGCATTGCCAAACCTTGGGTTACGAGGATTTGAAGTAATCGATGATGCAAAAACACAAGTAGAGGTCTCTTGTCCTGGTGTGGTCTCATGTGCTGATATATTAGCGCTTGCTGCTCGCGACGCTGTTGATTTGGTATTATCTATATATATATATCACACACCAACATGTGCACCGGATTAATTATTATTTCAGACACCCAAATGATTTTCATGCACATCAATTGTTTAAGATAATTAAATATTCGTAGTTTCTTATTTGCAGAGCGATGGACCAAGTTGGCAAGTACCGACAGGTAGAAGAGACGGCAGAATTTCTTCAGCATCCCAAGCCTCAAATTTACCATCTCCTCTTGATTCCGTCGCCGTACAGAGGCAAAGGTTTGCTGCTAAAGGCCTCGACGATCATGATCTAGTTACCCTAGTCGGTAAGAATTATATAATACCCTCATGTCGATCCTCTCTTAATTCTCTTCAGTCACTCAATACATGAAGAGAACTAATTAGGTGTTAATTGTATATATGACGCAGGGGCACATACAATAGGGCAAACAGACTGTCAATTCTTCCGATATCGACTATACAACTTCACGACGACAGGCAACGCTGATCCTACTATAAGCCCATCGTTCTTGTCACAGCTTCAGACACTTTGTCCCAAAGATGGCGACGGCTCAAAACGAGTTGCGTTAGATATAAATAGCCAAGCCAAATTTGATGTGAGCTTCTTCAAAAATGTACGTGATGGTAAAGGCATTTTAGAGTCGGACCAAAGGCTGTGGGGAGATGCCACAACGCGTAACATCGTCCAAAATTATGCTGGCACCATAAGAGGATTGCTGGGTTTTAGATTCGATCTTGAATTTCCGAAAGCAATGATCAAAATGAGTAGTATACAAGTCAAGACTGGCTCTGATGGAGAGATTAGGAAGATATGTTCAAAGTTTAATTAGTAATTACTAAATTTAACTAAAATTTCGTTAAATATGAAATTTGTAAAGGTAAGAGCAATTCAGAAGGATGTTTTAATAAAAAAAAATGTTCAAACTTTTCGTCGCCTGAGAGATTCGAACTCTCGCGGGGAAACCCCATGTACTTAGCAGGCACACGCCTTAACCACTCGGCCAAAGCGACTAACATATACGTACACATCAGTATTTTTAATATATCCAAATAAATATGATCTAAAATCACGATCCACATATTTAATATATCATTTTGCGTGAAGCTTGAGATCTGCTCGTAAAAATAAATTAATATAATAATATATTATTATTATAATATAATTTTTTATTTTTTGAAAGAATTTATGACCCACACGAATACATAAATACTATCATATAATGTATATTATTTGAATTATTATATATGACTACACATTTTCACATGTCCTGTTAAACGTGCATTGTTGTTTATCAATAAGCTTTTGCTGCTCATATTTTCAAATAAATAGAATCAAGTAATTGGTCACTTCTTTCTTTTTTTAGAAAGAAAAATAATATTATTATATACTATATATGTTAATGATATTTTAAAAAAATTAATATAATATTTCATTATAGACGTTATATATTTTTAACACTTGGTAATAAATTAATATATTAAATGTAAATTATTGAAAATGTTAATTTTTTAATCTGTTTTCATAAAAGTGATTATTAATGATAGTGATGGTTGAATTTTAGAAAAATATAAATTTAATTTTTGACTCATATCGGTGGCGATATAATAACATAAATATTTTTTGATATTTTAAATATAATGGCGTAAATACTTTTATTTGTGATTGACATAAATAAAAAATTAAAACAAAATAAAATTTTTATGATGTCAATGAATCTATAAAATAATAATAATAATAGAATTTATCAAAAGAGAAAGATCTTGAGAGTAGAAAAAGATAAAGAATTTGAGAAGACAAAAAAAGAGGAGAAAGAAATGTGAGGAGGCAGCTTCTAAGATTTGTTGGATTTTCTTTTAGTTTATTTTGGGTTTGATAACTAATTTATGTCTAATCTTTTTTAAAATATCATGTTAAAATATGATTTATCAATGTTAACACTTTGATCCTTAATAATTTTGTAGCTATGTGAAATTAATAAGTGAAGGATCAACTTGTAAAAATTATCAAAACCTGTGTTGGTTTTTTGTTAAAATAAAGCTTAGGGACAAAAATATTACTATCCTTTTTATTTATGTTTTTCGTATATTATTAGTCCTTTATTTTTAGGTTAAAAAACCATTATCTTTTTTGATAATTAGAAAATATTTTTTATTCTTAGATTGCAATGACCATTATGTCCATTTTAATTCCAGCAGTAAAAAAGAGATGTCATCGACAATTATATTTAATTCCGGGTTTTGTTATCTTGTTGGCTCTCAGCCTATAATTTGGAATCAACTCTCATTTGCCTTAGTTTCTTTATTAGATATATTTAAGCTTTTCTTTAATTTATTAACTATTATTTAATGTTTGTAAAAAAAAAATTAAAATTTTATTATTTATAATATTTTTGGGATAGTATTTTTTTTATAATATAATTTTAAAAATATTAGAGAATACATTTTTAAAATTTGAAAAATGCCAAATCAACAACATTATTCTTATTTTTGTTTTATGAAAATACAAATTGAAAAATAATATCAAATACACCTTTAAATATTCTAAATCCCAACTCATAGGGGATACCTCAAATTCTTAATTTTTTTTTAATCTTTGAAAATATTTTATTAAAAATAAATTTAATATTTTCTTGTGAGAAAAAATAAAAGAAGGTCCCATATTTTCACAGTTCACACATTTCTCTGTGTCCAAAAGACAAAGAGTCAAGTCCACAAAAATACCGAGTCGTATTACAAGTTTGCCCCGCATATCGTCGCACGAAACGCCGTCGTTCAACCTCCACCCGACACGGACATTGCCCTGACCGTACTCATTTCGCTCTGTAATCATAACGTAAATAACAATATAAAAATCCATGAAGATTACTATAGATAGAAAACGCAGACAGAATCTCCATACCCACCCCATAACAAAGACCCATTTTTCTCCGTTCCTTTATTTTCTTCAATTATTAATACCTACGATAATATTATTTAAAGGAAAATATATATATATATATATATAAAAGAAACTGTATCTATCAATTAGCTTTGGCTTCAAGATTACTTGAACGGCCGTGACAAGCCAACCCCTCCTACAATCTGTGTCGTTTTTTCTATTACTCTTCCTATTTCGTACACTCTTCGTATATCTAAAGAAATTAAGATAGTTTTCAAAGTTTCAATGGTTTCGCTGACCTCAATTTCTCAGTCCCAGTATTTTTTAATGAAACCCCACTTGATTAACACCAACATCAACACGAAACGTAGTCTTTTCAGTTCCAATTTCTTGCCGCTTCGTTTTCAGTCTTACAAAATTCCGAGAAACATGAACCGGAAAAGCAGTGTTGTAGGGGTGTCTGCCACAACTGCGGAGAAGCCCAGAAAACGATATCCGGGAGAGGCTAAGGGGTTTGTAGAGGAGATGAGGTTTGTGGCGATGAAATTGCATACTAAGGAGCAGGCTAAAGAAGGAGAGAAGGAGGTCAAGGAGCCTGAGGAGCGTCCTGTGGCTAAATGGGAGCCAACTGTTGATGGGTATCTCAGGTTTCTTGTTGATAGCAAACTGGTTTATGATACTCTCGAAGGGATCATTGAAAAAGCGGCCTTTCCTAGTTGTGAGTATTCTGTTTTGATATATTTTTTTTTTCCCGTTTTGACCCTTCAGTATATAGGTCTTATAATTGGACTACTTTATGGTCTTTGAGATATTCATGGTTTTTATTTTATGCAATTGATTCCTTGTTTGGTGATTCTTGTTATTGATACTTTCGGATGTGGTTGGATTAGTCGTGGCATATATGATTGTGGTAAGGCTGGAGCTTAAGGTATAAACGGTGCCTTCAATTTCTTGTAAAGCGTCTTGATGATTTTGAATGAAGGAGTACAATTGTGTTCCTTTTTGTTAAATAGAGATCTCTTATATGGTATTTGGGAAACAGGGGCCAATAGGGCTGAATTTTCATTTGGTTGAATTTAGTTTCGGCCTATGTGTGATTGCCAAATCTTTATGTGTGGCAATTCTCTTTCTTTAAGTATGAGTTCAAGTATTGGCTTTCCTCTTCTAGTGCATTGTGGAACCTACTTGAAGAAATAACTTATGTTTATGATTTACTACTTGGGAAAACCAGCTTGCTTCTTGAGATCCATTATGAGTCTCAACTCAGTTCTTCTTTTTCTTCGAATTCATGAAAGAGTGTTTCTGATAAAAAGTTTCATTGTCAACTTTGTAATTTGCTAGATAGACATTATTATGGTTTGTCTTAATTTCCAATGAATTTCCTCAACCCTGAGTTATCTCAATATGAGAGATCAGAATTTTGGGCAAACCTGTGTTCTGGTATGATCGAGAAGTGGTAGCAATAAGTGAAGCATAATCTACCAACATTCTCAGTGCCAAAAGTTTCTGATCTTGTATGCTTCAGTCCATATAAGTCTAGTTGCTGAACTGAAGTAGAGTTTGATGTTACAGACTAGATCTTGGCTGGGTAAGTCAGAGAAATCCTTTAAAAGGAATAAAAAAGTCCTCTGCAGTGGTTATTTGCTATCCAGCTTCTTCGCCTGTGTGCATGTGTTGGCTCTGGTTGCTTTATGTGTGTTACATTACATACATAAACTGAAGCATAATTATGTTATACGACTTTGCTACAGATGCTGAATTCAGACACACAGGATTGGAAAGGTCTGAAAAATTGGCCAAAGATTTGGAATGGTTCAAAGAACAAGGATATGCTATCCCTCCACCTTCTTCTCCTGGTATTACATATTCAGAGTATCTTATGGATTTGTCTGAGAAGGATCCTCAAGCATTTATTTGCCACTTCTACAATATATATTTTGCCCACTCAGCTGGTGGTCGAATGATTGGGAAAAAGGTATTGTGATTATGGTGTTCTTTTGAATCATTGGATTTTCCAGACTATTGCATGTCTTTTTCTTTGTTGCTACTGGTGATGTCTTACACATCAGCCATTCCGCAAAATATGTTCTGTACCCATCCATATCCTGTGTCATTCGGGAAACTTTAAGTTTCTCACTTGTAGCGAGCTCAACTTGTACAATCTTTTAATTTCCTGGCATGCTGTCGATGTTAGATATTCCTACTAAAAGTTTTCTGTCTTTTCTTCCAAACTAGGTTGCTGAGAAGATACTTCATAAGAAGGACTTGGAATTCTATAAATGGGATGGTGACCTTTCCCAATTGTTGCAGAATGTTAGAGATAAATTGAACAAAGTTGCTGAGGTAATTTGCTCTCTTATCTGGCTCATTTTTCCTTTTTATGCGTTGCTGTATGGTCTCCAACTAAAATTTTTATATAATAGTGTTTTTTTTTTTTTTGCACCTTGTTTGTTAAATTTGACAAGATAGAAATTTTATATGGATTATCATTGTAACTAATACTTTTATTTATATGGGGGAATTCTCAGAGCTGGACTAGAGAAGAGAAGAATCATTGTTTGGAAGAAACTGAAAAATCATTCAAATATTCAGGAGATATCCTCCGTCTAATATTGTCATGATTTAGATGAATGTTTTATTGTACTTGTGACCTTGTGTAATTAATGGCGCAAGCCTCAACATTCATGTTGATGTCTTTTATTCTCGTGACTTTTATGAAATTATGGAATCACCGTTGTTGTACTTGTGCATAAGCAGTTTATGAATGGGTGTAAAGAATTTTCAAGTTTCTGTGCTCTTGATTTTATTATTCCATCCATTAAATAAATGGATCGGTGAAAAAGGTTATAGCCATGTAACAGAAGAACTATTGTTTAGTGAACATCCGCCTGCCTCAAGGCCTCTCAATCTATTTTTAAGGTCGGGAAAGATGACCCTTGGTTTGATGATTGGACAGCTTCTAAAGATTGACCCTGTAATAGACTAGATTCCAAAAACAGAAGCAACGGAATGTAGCTTATACAATATGAATTACTGTTAAATTTTTCTGTGATTTCAATTGTGAAAACAAATGCATGATCTAAGATGCAAAATCAAACCCTTTTACCTATGACTCTGCGGGGCTTACTAGACGCCCAGTTCTCAAGTTGTAAAGAAGATCTTCAGTTCCAGGGATAGTTTACTTCAGATAATACCCCAATGTAGTGCGAGGTTTAATTTGTGTCTGCGCAAAAAGATGTGGTACTGTCGATTTGTGTTGCAGGTAATGGTTTTTATTGACGAGTTTGGTTATTCATTATTGGCGGCAATTTCTTGTCCAGTGGCCCTATCTCCAGAGTACTTGGCAATTTAATTCTATAGGATATATAGAAGGGGTTAGGGCATTTCAGTTGGGAGAAAATTTTTGCATTTGGCGTTGTTTGCTACACTTGACTGCTCTATTTTATTGACCTCAAATTATTCATGTTAACGTTATAAATCAGTGGCGAGCAGAAATATTAGAAAATATTGTTGTTGGCTTCAGAACGTAATGGCTATTGTATAATTACACTAGTAAACGCAAATGCTATTTTGTCTGTATTGTAATGGTTTTATGCTAAATTTTCATCAGGTTTAGGTATCCAAACTTGGCAATACTTATCATCCTAATGTGTGGCCAATGCAATGATGATGACAGCACTATACTGATGGTATTCCACTGGTGCTGATTCTCCTGTTGGGAATAAACAGGGTCATTTTTATTTTATTCTGGTTTATGAGGATACGCTGGATGCATGCTCCAATGTTACTGGGGAAGTTTTTAAGAATAGGTTATTAAATTTCTCTCTTCATATTTGAAATTATATTAGTTGGATAAAAAATTTAAAGAATGTATAAAAAATAATATATTTACTTAAATATCTTTAATTTTTAAGTTTTATGTTATTTAATTAATTTTAAAACAAAATTAATCCTAAAATTTTGGTACAAATAAATTCTAATAATTTCAAAAATATTTCTATAAGTCTCAATAAAATAACAATTATACTCTTATAAAATAATTATTATTTAAAAAAGTTAATAAATTTATAAAATTTGATAAAATATAATATATTTATGTAAAATAGTAATATTATTTTAATAATATATTAATAAAATAATTACATTATAATTATTTTAATAAATTACATATTTGTAATTATTAAATTAATATAAATAAATATTAATATTTTAGATTTATAAATTTCTTTATTTACAACATATTTATAATAAATATTTAAAAATATAAAATAATAATAAATAATTTATAATAAATTAATAAATATTTATATCTAATATGCTATAAAATAATGATATTTTTCTAATAATATATGTAAAATATATATTATTAAATATATTTTAAATAATTGTATAAAAATAAATATAATATATTTATGTAACATATATTAATTAAAATATTATTTAATAATATATTAATAAAATAATTATGTAAAAAATAAGTAATAAATGTTAGTTATTTTTTAAATCAGTATTATTATATATAATTAATGATTATTTTATAATAAATTAAAATTTTTAAAGATATTTTAAAGTTATTAAGACTTATAGGATATTAAATCTAGCATTTGGACTAAAATAACTTTTATAATTAGTAAATTAATATAAAACTTAAAAATTGAAGGTCTTTTTAATAAATATATTATTTATGATAGTTAATTAAAAAAAGTAACAAATGTATACTGGTAAATTTTTTGAAATAAAATACGATAATAAAAGGATTTTTTTTCTAATTTACATTCAACCAATAAATTAGTAGTCAACCAACATCATCTTCAATAACAAAATTCACTACTACTTCAACTTCAGCAACCACTCATTTTCGTTAAAAAAAAGAAGGCAAATGCTTATTTCCTAAGTCAATATTATTATTCCTTTTTTCCATTTACTGTGCTGGCTGGATAAAACTAACAAGACCACTCTCAACTCAATCTCTCTACTATGTTGCTCAACTCGTCACCACTCTCTCTGTCCCGGACTTCTCCAGACTTAAATCATTGCCTTTCAACTTCACTTTCAATTAAGTCTCAAACTGCATTCAAACCATTAAATTTACTTAACCCTACTTAAATTCATCCTTCATTTCATTTGTCACAACCAATGAACCCAAATCTCAAATTGGTTCAAATCCACTTCGAGATATTTTTGTTCTTGATGTTTTTGATGATATTTGAAGAAAAAGTGAAAAACGGTGGTATTAGATTGAAATTGAAAGGAGAAGCCTGTGATCTTTTTTTCGATCTACTTTTAATTTCTTCTACACTTAATGATTTCTTCTAGCTATAAAGAAGAAGAGAGAAAAATAATAGTATTAACATAAAACAATTGATTTTGTTATAAATGTGTTAGGTCATTTATTTATTATGTACAAAATAAAATATAAAAATGTCCTAAAAGAAATAGCCTTTAATCATATAATGGAGATGGCGTTAAAGTTAGGGAGATAATTGGGTATTCCTGTAAAATTAGAAGCGGTGGTGGGTATTGGACCAAATAACAGGGAGTATAGGGGATGTTCTCTTATTTTATTAATTTAATAGAATTCTTTAATAACTTTATTCGGTTAGTGCTCTACCCACGTGTGGTTATATATCTAATATCTAGGACCATCTAGCCAAAGAGCTTTGAGAGGACAAACGAACTCACTCTGAACTTACCAAAGGAGCCGGAGAAGATGCAGAGACCATTGTCGTTCTTTTTGATCTTTTCAATCTCCCTCATATTCTCAGATGCTAGATCTATCAACCCAACAGAAACCGAATCATTCAAGCTCCAAATGAACCAGGCATGGCTTCCTCTTTTCAACATAGATTTATAATCTAATTCTTCAATTGAAAACACAGTATGTATGTTTGACTTTCTGTTTATCCCTATGTGCATTCGCCGTGCATGATGATCAGGAAGCTGCAACGACCTGTTCATACACTGTGATCATAAAGACCAGCTGCTATTCAAAATCTTACACCAGAGACAAAATCAGCATCGCATTCGGCGATGTTTACGGTAACGAGGTTAGTATTCTTATACTAATACTTGCATCGGTCAAATATAAAAATAACATTTTTTCTTACCTTTCTCCAGTTTCTCTTTAGCAAACCAAAGAAATGATAAAATCAAAATCTAAAAGCAGCCCACTAACCAAAATTGCTTTCACATATGGGTATGCGGTAAAATCTCTGTTTAACTTAAAAATTTTAATGTTTAGGTATATGTGAAGAGGCTTGATGATCCATATTCAGGAACATTTGAGAGGTGTTCAACTGATACTTTCAAAATAAACGGGCCGTGTACATACGACATATGTTATCAGTACTTTCTTCGGAGGGGATCTGACGGATGGAAGCCGGAGAGCGTGAAGATCTACGGTCCAAATAAGAGAAGTGTTACATTTTTTTACAATACCTTCCTTCCAAATGGAGTGTGGTTTGGATTCAATCAGTGTCACGGTGGTTCTGGCTCTGGTTCTGCAATTATGTAGAAGACGACGACGACTTCAAAGTAGTTAATAATGGTTGGGTGAAGGACATTATGATTACGATGCAATTAGTAATTAATTGTTTTTGGCGAAATTGGCATCTTTCAATGTTGTATGCTGTCAATTTTTCAGAAGTCCAGGGATTTGTCTTTCTGTGATTGTTTAGCATTTTCATAATTTTTTATTAAAGCAAGCTCTAATCCTCATCAATTATTTTAGACTAGAATTAAGACAGCACAGCAGTCACGATTCGACAACAAATACGCTGACAAAGTTTTCGGCAAATAATCCAATTGAGATGACTGAACGAAAAGAATTTCTATGAGCATGAGAACAAAGTTCGAGCAGCGCCTGTAGCTCAGTGGATAGAGTGTCTGTTTCCTAAGCAGAAAGTCGTAGGTTCGACCCCTACCTGGCGCGTTTGATTTAATTTTACAGTAACATTTATTTCTTCTGTTTGATATTTAATTATAGCTGAATATTCAAATTATTTAAATATTTTTAACAAATATTTTTTAGCCAAAAAAACAAACAGTCCTACATCTCTATAGCAAAACTTGCCAAGACTTCTGGATGAATAATGTAGGGATGTCCAAGAATACATATGACTACCATTCGAGATAACAGAAACTAAGTGAAAAATGTTATTGAGCACGTAGCATTGCAGGCAGCATAATCCACCGAAGACTCCGTTCTCTTACTGACTTTTAATCATCGAATGTGCTCATGAATCCACCAATAAAGCCAGCTCCATTACAATTTCCACACAAGATCTCTCTTTTTCCTCTGCAAAGAAAACACATTTAATAATATCAAATGCTAGTTTGAACGAGAAAAAAGCTATAACATACGACATAAGAAGCCCATTTCTGATGACAGCTCAGAACAAGAAGATTGACACAGAGCATAAATATTGCTTCAATCAGCAGATCATTTCATCTAAACAACTTGATCATATTGTGAATGTATGGGACTGCTTTATTGGGAAATATCATATGAAGCAGTCCTTCAGTGCTGCATATCTGGTAATGTAATTAATGTAACAACAGATGCAGCTGCCACACAGCATTTTTCAGGTTTTGAATCTTTGAAAGAGAACTTGACATTCTTGCTCTCTAGTTTCAACCACATACCCCAGTCTGGAATAGAAGGTGATCAATGCTGTTAAATAAGGTATTGTTGTGACACTGACACAGTAAAGTGCATGTATGAAAAAAGATAAATGAGCTATGAATAATGCCTGGTTCCTTTTTGTCATTACCAATGACCTTAATTTAGAGAACATGGAAGGAAAAAGAACTTAAAAATATATATGAAAGAAATGAACAATTATAAGTCCATGTTTTTGCACCGCTTTGATACCATGATTTATTACTGGCAACAATAATGGATTGGCATAGATTAGGTCTTGTATAAAAAGCAAAGATTGATTGACCATGGTCATCCAAACCAGAAAGCAATGTCAAACTTTAAAACATTTGTAGGCTAATATGGAAGGAAGTATGGATGGGGAAATGTACAAAATTGATAAGTAGAGCTAATTCTTTGAGGATAATGTGAAAATTATAACAATGGTAATAAAATTCTAATGGCAGTACTTTACACTGGTCTGACTTGATGTCTAGCACAGCAAGAAGAAAGAAAGAGAAACACGTTTTATAAGCATACCGGCAAAGCCAACATAATCCACCAGCTTTAAACTGCCCATTGAAGTGATCCACAGAATTAACGCCAGTGCCTTTGCATTGAGAACATTCTTTGGCACCTGGTAGTCACATAGGAAGATTAGAAACTCCATAACTGTACTAACTGACATGTTAGAAACTCCAAAACTCATCAACTTTATAGGCTAGGAGTACATGAAGGTCAGTGATCGCTCTCCGAGACTATGTGTAGGAAATTATGTATCATCCCACAGATGGATAAAAAGGGCAAAAAGGAACAAACTGGAACAGCATCACTCTGAGTGGTTTTATAAATGACATTATTTCAGGTTCATAGATCATGGATAAAATCATTTAGTTTTGTTTTAAAAAAATGTCTCGAAAATGATGATAACCTGTTGTAAACTAGATAATCAATACTTTGCTCACCATTTCCGTCACAATCAGCACAGACTATGCTATTTGGTTTGGTGCTTTGATTACTATCTGCGGCCTGTAGAACCAAAATGAATGTGAACTTGCAGGGAAATAGTTATAAAGGAAGAGAAATTTCAATCAATGCACTCCCACATCTTACCTATTTGCAGAGCCAAATCTTAGTTGTTTGCAATCATGCATGAATTTTACTACCCATTTCTTCTATATTTAAATTCCTTTAACAGACAACCAAAAAACATATATACAAGTTTCAGTCTACGATCATTTAGCCTTCTAATAGCATTGCCTCAATCATCCAACAACAGTGCAACCCGCTGGTGCATTTTCCCCTTTTGAACTAAAATGTCATCAACACCAGCCCATTCTGACATTTGCCCAAATGCGCACCACATAATCATATAAGGAGCTTGGCTTCCAATTTCCCTTCTCTTCACATCTATCCTTCTCTAATGGTACAGTCAACCTCTTTAACAATTTCAGTTTCAGAAAATGCAATTAATATCTTTAGGTATCTCTCAGGCCATCAGTCTTTGTTATTTCCTTATTTGCACCCAAAATTTCCATCAGATTAAATTACTGAAACAAGCGAGGCATAATTGGTATGAACCTTCAAATTCTGAAGCATCTCCTCTAATTCTAATTTGAAATCACCGAAAAGCGCTTGGCCTCATTAGTAACATTATTGAAGTTTTGAACCTCAACTTATTTCTTAGTGCATTCAAGTTAAACAATTAAGTTGAAAATTGAACTTCTTCTAAATGGTACCAAAATGAAGTCGAGCTAAAATTTATAAACGAAGCATCTATTGATGAATGGGACAAGAAATTCTAACCTTAGCCTCCAACGATTGAATTTTGATAGTTCTTGAGTTGAGAAACACTTCATTTACCCGAATAACCTTTCGAGCAACTGAATTATCAATAGCTATTATTCCTAACATACCCAGAAAAAGAAAATAAGAAAAACTTATCACAGAACATGCAATCAAGAAAATAGTTAAATAAAACAATCAATTTGACGTAAATACATATTCAAATACATGTACATATGCACATACCGGGTTTGTTTGGAGATTTTAAGGAACAAAGAGGCGTGAAACAAAGAGAATTTGCCATTCTTAAGAGAGTTTCAGTTCAAGTTTCTGGTTCAACTGAAGAGTCAAAAAGAGTTTGTACGTGCTTCAGTGTTGGTGGTAATGAATACAGCTCATTTATCAGCAGATAAGGCAGGCTCACTCCGTAGAGACAAACGGACAAAATCTTTGTTGAATTACGTAAATGTCCTTGTTCAAGAGTAAGACAAGGTCGTTTACATTTAAAAGGATGTCGTTTTGGGAGTATTTACGACAATTTACATCAAGTCACTATGAAAAACTAAGGAATTGTTTTGCAAAAGCAGAAAATGGCTAGCGCGCTCTTATCAACTTCTAGCTTCCTCCCTTCATTGAGTAAGCTTTCTAGATTTTCTTAATCATCAAAATTTTGAATTTTTCAATTTTTCTAGTTTTTTTTTTGTTATAGCTTTTCTTCTGTTCACTTTTAGTACCTTTCTTGCAATTTTTTGGTGCATTCTCCCTAATTTTGTTGAGAAAGATGGTGGAAGGATTAGTGTTCTGTAAATTATTATGCTTTTGGAAATTCAATTGAAAAATCATGAGAGTAGTCATTTGCTTATTTTTAAACAGAGAAGGAAAGGAGTAGTTACTTGAGGAACTGCAAGAGCTTATTTTATGGCAAACTGATTCTTGAACAAAGATTTTTGAGAAGGGAAATTAGTAGCATTCGCGGAGGCAGTTTTGTGGTCTCCTCAGTGGTTTATAATACTTTACCCTTCTTATTTCTATCATGTTCTTTTTCTGTACATTACAGTTAACGGTTAATGACGTTTATTGTTTCCAGTTTTAATACATTACAGGGCAATAATTACACCAAACTTATGCCGAACCATTGTTGTGGGAAATAAGAAATTTTTCTTAAAATTGATCTATTTTTTTTTTTTTTTGGGTACTCAGAAAACTTGATCAATGTGCTTCATTATGGTTCTATTATTATGTGGTGTTATCCTTTAATTGTTTTTAGAGGATTATTTGCATGCTTGGCAGCTTGGAAGAAAGGTCAAGAAAAGAGAGACTGTGGTTCCGGACCCAGATTATCGAATTCCAGTTGTACTGCTAGGTGGGTTAGAGTGATTCTCTTTAAGTACAGACTGTACAGCTTTCTCTAAGAAACGAAGCTTATTGTTATCTGACATAGAGAGTTTGCTCATGCTTAAATACAATTGAAATTGCACAAGCGCAAGCCAAGTTTTCCAGTCTCAAAATTAAGACTGCTGTAGCTCTTGAATGATCTTCAATGTCTTATGTGTATTGCCTGAAAAACGTAGATGTTTTGTTAGCTAGCTCCATTATGTGGTTTAGATATTCCATTTGTTTTTAGGCATGTGGGCAGTTCCTCTTTTCCTATTGTGTGTCAGCTTAAATTTTGGGTTTTCTTGCTAGCTAAGTGTTCATGCTATCTTAATCATTACTCATCTTTTTTCCTCCAAACTCGATTTTGTTTATGCCGTGAATTATAATATGATGTTAAATGTTAATAAAACAGGCCTAGCTGGTGGATTAGCTTATACGAATAATCTCTTAGCATCTGCTCCAGTTGGTCTCCTTGCATTACTCCTGTTCTTCCAGGTAATTATAACTTGAAATGGGCTGTAATAAGCAGAACTCCAAAATCCAGATTTAACTAGATCTAGTAGGTCATCATACCAAATTCTTCTGTACCATTTACCACATACAAAATTTATAAGAAGTCATTGAGGTGGGAGATCTTCCATTAGTAATGAAGATCTACCTTTTATTACATGAAACTGGTTTTTTTTTTTTTTTTTTTGTATATTGTATTGTTTTTGTGTTACTTTCTTCCTCTTTGAATTGGATCCAGCTAACAATTGCTTCTATCTTCCAGACTACTAGAGTGAGATTTGTCTTCGATGATGAGGCTCTGGTTAGTTTGCTACAATTTTCCAACAACTATCTTTTTTTACGCATATGTGTTAGTTTAGCTGATGGTGTGACTTTTGAAGCCCAAACCTTTTGATCATGAGTTTTTAGGTGATGGATTCTGCTAGATTGACTGTTTCAGATTAATCTATATTAGTTTCTTTTGCATTGGACAATAGAAACTATTTTAGTTATATATAATCACTTTTGATCTTTACAAGAAGTATTTGCTTACATATGCATGTAAGTGCCTGCAAGGCAAGTGCAGAGTGTTGGAATTCCAAAGCTTGATTGAACTTCCTTCTGTGCACTATATAGATTTCTCTTTCTGTAATGATTATTTCAGCTCGCCTCTAAAATATTTTTCACTGGATGTTCATATTATATTTTTGGTTGTAGGAGGTCAAAGTAGGAGAAGAACTTGAGGAGTCAGGTGAAAATGTGTTTGTGGGTGGAAAAAACCGTTGGAAGTAAGTACTCTGATCTCTTCCAACAGAATTTTAAAAAATTTGATCGAACTTACCAAATTAGTTTACCTCAGATATTCGACTTTTGTGAATTGGGAGCTATGGTGGCCAAATTTCCCAATTTTAGTGTATTTTAAAGAGACGCAAACAAAGCCAGAAGGACAAGTTCACTTCTTCCCAGTAATTTTTGTAAGTTATTATTTATCACTTGATGGAAATTAAGCTAATTTGGTCTCTCCAACATCTTAGTTGGGTAATGAACCTCCTGTGCTGACAATTCCATAATGAATTAAAATCCTCGATTTGTGCTCTTTTCTCGTTGGGAATAGGATGGCAAGCAACTATACGATGTTATGGTGGAGAGAGCTGGTCCTTCAAAAACTAGTGGGCCCAAATAAGCATACAGATTTGTTTAGTGACGACTACTGAATCATTAGGTATGACAGAGTCCATCTACATATAAACTTATTTCCGTTTAGCAAATATCACCATTAAAATGCAAAGTGCCATGCTCTTTTGCTCTTTCCTCTCTCTCTTACAGATTTGTGCTTAATTTTTCTTGCAGGGTCATAAATGTGGGGCCTCTCTACCTTTTAAGCAACATTGATCTATATATATATTTTACTCTAGACTGAACTCTGAAGAAATTAGACCATCGATCAAAATATTACCTTATTTAAGTCCAGCTAGATCATTTCAGTTCTGTTAAAATGTATATCATTAACGGACACAAATCCTTTTTGTTGTACAGACGCATTTTGGGTTAGGGTTGTATTGGGATAAGTTTCTTGTCTGTGCTTGCTTACTCGCGCGATATATTCATCTGATGAATTTGTAAAACTTCTGTTGGTGCCAACTCCGTTTATGAGCTTGAAGTTTTATTTAGGCGACAGGTTTTGCAGCTTCTTGGAGCGAGGGAGAGCATAACTGCAGGAAAATTGTTCGCTTCGTTGTCAACAATTTCAATCGTCCTTCAAACAGAACAAAAGGACCAACTTAATAATATTGGAGGCAATTAGTGTCTGATTAACAACGTTATAAGCCAGATTACAACCACTATTAACGTGCTCCACCATACTTTTCGAAGATTTAATTTTCTGCGTGAACTTCCGCCTTTTGTTGGGGAGTTAGGCTAAATGTGAAACCATTGAAAGGTTTGGATGACGGTTCTGAAATATATCCTAAGCCAAGAATTCTTGAACATTCAATTAAAGAGAGCAAAATCTAATAAAACATCATTTATCATCTAAAAACCGTGTATTAGTACAACCAAATTGAGAGGAAAAAGAAAGTAAAACGATGGAAGAACACTTGTATTGCTCAAAAACCTACGAGCCAAGAAAATGACCAACCAACAGTTTTCATAGAATGGAAGCTCAACAGAAGTTGGATCCAATCCTGGGTTTCCCTTCACCTGAATTATAAATTTCTCCAAAGTCAGTCGCTACGAGCAGTTATGAACAAAGGCTCCAACTTTGACGAACGTGTAAATGTGTACAGATGTGCAGCTGCAAACCAGCGGGATAGTAGTATCAATAAAACCTTTCACTGTCAAAATTTCTTTCTGCAACAATAAAATATCCACGTGTTGTCACCGAGCAGCCACTTTCCTTATGAACACGAGAGTGAAGACACGAAAACTAACAGAGATGCAGATAAATTCCCTTTGCCTGACAAACAAAACTTTGATCAATCCTTGGTGCAATGGGCATCTGTACCATGTTGGGTGCAATGACGATAACCCACGCTATGAAGAAATTCCTGAATCTCTTTGGCACTGCTGTTGCTGGCTTGCAACAGACGCTCATCTTCCTCATAGATTAGGTAGGGAGCTTCACCTTTCTTTCTTGATAATAGCTTTGAGGCTCCCTTCAATACATGATACTCCCAACCCTGAACATCTATTTTCAGGAGAAGCACAGGCTCTGACTCTGGGATTACTTTATCCAGAGGGATGGACCTCACTTGAAGTGCAATCTCTTCATTGGACTTGAAAGCCAATTTTGCACCAGCTGCTGAAACAGCACTATTATCAAGACGACCAACCAACTGATACAGCAAAGAAGGATTGACAAAAATCAGTTCATCGGACTGAAGACTCAGGGAAATGTGATAGAGTTTGCAAAAGCTACTAGAAAACACTTACCATGAATGCAAGCATATAATAGAAATAGGTGAATGACAAACAGAACCCCCGAAAGGGGTTTTCTTCAAAAGAAATATTGAAATCGATCATTAAGCTAGATTTGAGTTGGATCAACTCGGGGAAAGACGCATCAACTATATTCAAGCGTGGAAACTGGGATTCCACATCAACAGATATATTATTGTCTAAAGTACAGATGGTCTGCAGTCCAGCATCTTAATAATTATATTAGCCAAAAAACTCCAACACCCTCATAACGAGCCTCAGAAGCTATGTCATACTTCTATAAAACACCTAAAGCAGATTGGCATGAAATGTGTGTTCAAATTGGAAAAGCAGAAAAATTACTGGTGCTTGAGCACAACTACCATCATCAAATTTACATTTAGCTATCAGATATATTATCTCCAACTTAAGACATTTACTACCTTTTGGGATAAAAATTCTCCCTGCTTATGAGATAATAGTCCCTCACAAGTTGACAAATGACAACTCCTGGTGATACATGCACTGGATATTGTAAGCTAAACGGGGAACATAATAGCCTACTGGAAACTTCAATTCATGTTACTACCATATTTAACATGTAAGTATCTACAGAGTTAATTATCATGAAGACTTTGTCAAAAACAGTTCAATAATTTACAAAAAGCCTGATCACTGCTTGATCAACACAAGAAATAAAATAAATGTTAATAGAAATCGGGTACTATTGTCTACCTTATGAAAAGTAATATTGCCAACACGATCAGATGCCGCAGCCTCAAAAATAGTAACCAGATCCCCAACTCTATTGAACCAGACTCCATCACAAATCCGTTGCAAGTTCTCAAAGACAGGCTCGAAACTCAACACTCTAAAGCCCATTACTGCCGCCGCAAAAGTCGCCATACCCACATTAGCTCCGACATCAACAATTAGCCCCTTTTTATCTTCATTTTTCATTTTCTCTAAAATCTCCTGAATTGTCACCGAAATATCGGGCTTCCTAAAAGGCTTCCCCTTTAAAAGCCTGACAATGTTTTTATGTGGCTTATCGGGCAAGTTCCCGAGATCTGAAAGGGAGTATATGAACGGGTATTTAACGTTTTCGACTACGTTGGCGATTATGGGGTGGGATTGAGGGCATTTTTGACAGTTAAAGGCAGTGATCGATGGGGACTGAAATTTAGTTGTGTCAGAGAAATAAATCTCAGGCCTTTGGTCGGGCTTGCTATTTAAATAAAAGAAGAAGAGGAGGAGACAAGAACATACGAGTAAGACGAGGAATTTGAGAGATAGTCTTGGTTGTTTCGTATCTCTCTTCCACGCATTTGCCATGGAAAATGAAAATGAGCTTGAAATTTCCAGAGAAAAGCTGCAGTTCACCGGGATAAGATCTCAAGTGTGGGGAGAGAGAGAGAAAAGACACAGGCTGTGTTACAACTTACAGCTTACACTGGAACTGGAAGGGAGAAGAGACGCGGGTGCTTGCTTCCGGGATACATTATCGTGTATGTCCGATTACAAGTCGCCACGTACGAGGGACAAGGACACTATAGTCATTACGTTGGTTACAAGTACAACCTCTTTTCCATAGTTTTTTACTCGTGTCTTGGATGGAGTAGGAGCCATCCGCCAGTGTGACTGTGACTGTGACTGTAACGGTAAAGTTTTGAGCCGGTAAACTGTGCCAGCCATATCATATCATCATATGCCCACTTGCATTCAATTTAAAGATGAGTCTAATCGGTCGTGCTTAAATTTATCCTAATAAGTGAGAAAAAAATTGAAAAATAAATTGTCACGCCTGAAACTTCCTTTGCCTTCTAATAAATTTAACGTCTTTTATCTTTTAAAATATGTATTTATACATATATATATATATATATTATTTATAATAATAAACAAATTGATTATATATTAATTTCTTCTAAATATTGCAGTAAATAAATTAAATTCTTCTCAAATTGATGTGAGCGAGTTTTAAGTAAGAAATATTTTACTAGACTGCTTTTTTAATATAACAAGTAATATACAAATAATAATTATTTCCAAAAAAAAAATAAGTAATTACAATACTATTAATACCGACAGAGAAATTTAACGATGAATGAACAGTGTTTTTATTTTGAAAAAAAATTATATATTTTTTTTCAGTTCAAAGGTATCACATAAATAAAGTCTTAAAAGTATAATTTCTTTAACAAAATTTAAGATAAAAAATCAATTATTTTTTTAATAAAAAGCCCACTACTCACTATTTTTATCGAATAAGTTTATGTTGTGCGATCCAAAATTTGTAAAACTTAACCCCATTTCTTACTCTGTGTTAAAGTGATATTATGTCTAATTATTTTGTAAGGTTAGCTTCATAAAACCTATAAGTCTATTAAACTTATGCCTTTGCCGATGCTAACTTTTCTTTTCTTTTTTATATGAAGTTAACATCTTTCAGTTAATATCAGTAAATTTAATTTTTTAATTTAAAATTCGGATTAACTATTTGTGCCTTTACGTCAATCTAATAAATTTTCACACAGCTCAACCCAACTTTATGTGGGCTACTACTTCACTATTTTTCGTTTCAACATTGCCTATCCTTAAATAATTTTATCATGTGAGCTACTAATTCACTATTTTTCGTGTTAACAATGACTAATACCATTTTAATTGAATTTTTGTCGAATGTCTACGGATAAAATATATTTGATAATGTGTATATCATTAGTTAGCGTGTAAAAAAATCGTTTTAAAAATAACATCAACAAAACACCAGCCCTTGCTAATAGTATTGCTTTTATCGTCACCCTTCGACATATTTGATATTCATAAGAACAGTCACCACATGTAATTAACTGATAATTTCTCTAATTATAATTCTTAAATTCCCGATCTTAACATAAATTTATACTATTTTTTCAGATGTCGTGATAATGATAAATTTATACTATCAATGATAACATGTAACCAATTTTTACTTATTTATTTTTATATAACAAAATCTATTCTTTTATTTATATTTTTCAATATCAAAATCTAATATTTTACTTATTTATAAAAAAGTATTGAATAAATTACAAAAACTATGAAATATGACAAAGAAAACATTTTTTTAGTACTGCTGACTTTTTATTTTGAAAGCAAAACGTAAAAATTGGTTGATCATAGTTAATTTGTTGCAATGACCCCTCATTTTTTAACCAATATCAATATTCTGTAATGCATTCCAATGGAAGCAATAGCACCTCTACCAACCAAAGTCGAAGCCTAGCAACCGAAAAATCCTACGTCTATTATTACATTAATAGACAAATTTGGTGTGGTAGCATCTTCATGATAAGACATTTTTGGTGCATTCAGTCGTCACACTCGTTACACTAATGCTGTGGTGCGATAATTCTAATATTTATTCATTGAAGTGCAGAACGGGAAAAACTTCTTACTAGAACAAATTAAACCCATATATAAACATGAAAACGATGAATATAAATAATATTACAGAGAGATCATAATGTACAAACATCAGGAACACCACTGCTGACGTAATTCTAGGGAAGACAGAAATATAATTCTAGCCTTGCACACTATTATTTTCACTGCTTCAGACACATTTTATGAAGATAACTTCTGCATCGTGATTTCTTTGAGAGAAGTAACTAATCTGCGAAACACCTTAAGGTTGTGGCCGACCTTGTCCTGAGAAAAACAATAATTAACGAACAATCAACATGATGCATTCAATTGATTAAAATCCAAGAGCCTTCCTAATAATTAGAGCCACCACACACAAATCCCTCTTGCTATCATTTAATTTACAGCCGCAGTTCTTCAATTAAAAGGATATAATTCAGTTTTCTTCATCTGTGCCATTGTTATTTCTCAAGTCACTTTGAAAACCACAACACTATGCAGGCAACATTGCAAACTAACAAACATACAGGAAACATCTAACCCAACTCTGTATTGCTAGTACTAGAATGCCAGGAGGATTTTGTGGTTAGTAATTAAGCTGAAACTAGTAGAAAAGTCATATACCTCATTAAGTAACTCGAGCCGTTCCAAGATTGGAATTAACTTTCCACACAACAAACATATGTCGTCTCCTGAGTCAGACTTAGCACCATAAGTTTTGGCTTTCATTGTTTCAGTGGAATTGGATACAACAGAGCTGCACAGAAGAAGAAAGTATAGGAATGACATTCAGTACGCACGGCAATGTATCATCAAGCCACAATTACTTCACCAATGAGCCCAAACTTTACAGATCAAGAAGCATCAAAAGCTTCCTATGTTAAAGGGTCAGAGTTTAAGCCCATGAACACATAATAGGTGACCCAACTCCAGGGAGTAAGGTAGGGTTGGAGAGGAAGCATACCGGTCCTGAAAATGGATTAGAATGATATTCAGTACATGCTCCACAAGAGGAAGTAACAAGGTAATTAGTTGATCTCTATTGCCAGCAACCTGGCACATTTCCACCATTGCAACATATCTCCTGTAAAGTAACAAAAAGACATACATATTAACAAATGGTATATACTAATGTCAAGATGAGGCAAATCTCTGCAAAAACTAAGCACTTATTCATTGAGCAAGGAGAGGCAATCACGAAAAAGAACTGATGCACTTTCTTTACCATCAGGCAAAAATATCCGTTACAATATTAAGTATTTAAGGTAGACCTCCTATGAAATGAATAAACAGATATAATAACTTGGTAGTGACAGAACAGTAACCGCATACTTGGCTTCTATATTCTTCTGTGCAATCTCAATCACTGCACCTAAAATTCTCACACGTGTACTCTAATCCTCATCATATATGTTTAATAAAACAAAATTTGAACATATAAAGACCATAAGGACCAGTGCAGTTAATTAGTGCATACTACATGAGCGGACTGGTGGAGGACAGATTCCTTCAGGACCAATATCCAGTAACTTGAATGTTTGTGTGGCAAAAAGAAACTATGCAGCAACAAACAGTTTGAAAGAAAAAAAGGCTAAATCACAAATGACAGAATAACCTCTAGCCCTCCATCCTGTTACAGACGTATGCCTGAAGTGTTGTAGGCTATAAACTTCTCAGTCAAATTAAGCATAGTGCACTATCTAGACCCTACAGTTATGACATAGATAGCAAAACAGTCTTCTTTCTTTTAGGTAATTGTATTCAGACTTCATTAACTTGTCAACCACGGACAGAAAAGGGGTGAAAGGTGGGAAGTAAAAATAGGCAGTGAGGAAGTGGATGGTGAGGCAGCTGGATGTCTTGTAGGGACACAGCCCCAAGGGAATATTTCGGAGCTTAATAAATATCTCCTTCAATAGATAGGTCAGCTAGACTGTCTTAAAAAACCAAATAAATACCTTTTCTGTATGTCATCAGATGATGAAACATAATCTTGTCTAACACACATAATGATGACTTCATCTACCTCCTGCCTTGATAGTTCATTTACATCACGTATCTGCAAAGCATTTATGTACCAATTGTACCTCAGTATAATAAAACAAATAATGAAAATAACAGGATTTTCTTCAGTTGCATTTTGCAATCCTATAACACCTTATTAAGTAGTAAGGATTTTTCTTCAGCCGCTCTTTCAAGAATTGTGGTCACAGAATTAAGAAGAGAACCAAGCAAAGTCAATGTAGGCTGCTGCAAACTGGAATGAGCATTGTAATCACCTGGACTGTCTGAAACCTGCAACAAGGTATGTAGGTCAAATGAGAAGTGCCACGTATTATAGTGAGCAACATTAAACTAAAATAATTCCAAGGTCAAATAAATGATTCACCAGCTCAACCTTCATATACCCACCTGCAACCTAAGAGATTTCTTTGTGACCAGAAAATATAAATATGAGCTCAAACTAAAGCATAAGCGGAACGTGTTGAGCTCTGACTTCCTCTTGTTCTGATCAGTCACCAAACACAAAAGAAGTAAAGCATAAATGTGTATACAGCAATAAGCCAACTGCTTTAGTTATGCTTGAGAATGACATGAGCATACCTCAAGAGATCGTACTGAACGGGAAAAAGTCGAATTCTCCAAATCACTTGAGAATAAAACACACATCATAGCAAAAAGACCTTGCACAAGACCATACTCGTCGCTTTCTTCATAAGGCCAAACCTATAAATGAAAAAAATAAAATAAAAAGGTGGCTCTGTATGAGCAGAAAAAAACAACTAAAAATAAAGCATAGCTAGACCATAAAGAAATAGCGGAAAAATCAAGAATGCTTTCAGTATCATTTTCTAAAATTGTTTTCATTTTGATTTAAAAAAGGAAAGAGTGAAAAATATGTCCAGTAAGTGTTTGTAAAAATCTTATTCATAAAGCACAAAATTGGCTCCACCTTTCAGTCATCAAGTGTTAAACAACTTCTTGATGTTTTCCTTATTCTTGGAAAATGATTCTGAATCTATAATTCTTCATAAATTACATAATAATTATTGACTATGTGGACTTTTGATACTTCTTATTTTTATCATATTTAATTTAAAAAAATATTCAGAATGATATGCTATTATTTTTATTTTCTTTTATTTGGTTATATTTAACAATACTAAAATTAAGATTTTTTTTTTTTGAGAATCTTTACAAAATAACGTAACCATTATGTACTTGAATGTTATCTAAATGAAATTATAGAAATTCAAATTCTTCAAACATTTCTCCTAGACAAATTTTACCATTCCCATTTTCAGAATACAACTTACAAAAATGATACCAGATGCATTTTGGCCTCTACAGACATCAAATCAAAAACACTTTTTCATTCATTTTCATTTTTGTTTTATGAAAACATCAATTGGAAAACAATACCAAATGTGCCTAGACTTCTCAGGAAGTACTTTTGAGGCCCCTGAAAAAGCAAAATCGGTAGTTTTTGAAATCGCTTCTAATGTTTTAGGTCTCAAACATCTGAAAGCCACCAATTTGTGCAAAAATGTTATAGACCTTGTGCAATTGAAAGCATTAAAGGTAGCTTATAAGCAGCGTATTTTGCAACTTTGAATCATTAAGTATATAAAATATTAGCAAATACACTTGCCTTGCTAAGTATACCAACAACAAGGTTAATCTGCTCCATCATCAATTCATCAGCTTCGAATATGTTTTCTTGAAGAACCTGATCGAAAAGGAATCGATGTCCTTTGACAAAATCTATGACTTCTCGAACAATTTTATTCTTGACCTATCATTACCAGATAACGAAGTAAAAAGGAAAAACTCGTTTGCAGCAAGTAAAGAAAATAAAAATCAGAAGAAGAAAAGTAAAAGTACTTCCATAAACAACAAGCATGTTCGACAAAAGCCAACAAACAAGTATTATTTTCTTTTGGAAATTTTCTAACATTAGTAATGCATAGATCTGGTATCATATTTGGTAAAGATTCATGCTCATTTTATAAAAATTGTGAAACTTATGAGGTCCGTTTATGATATTTGCACACTTTCCATTATGTTTGTACGAGTGTGGATAAGCTTGTGATCAAACAAGCACAATCAGGTGAGTTTGAAGTCATGTAGAGGCTTGATGGTTCATCTTAAAAATAAAGAAAAATAGTAAAAACCACAGAATTATGATTCACATGAAAAAGAAGAAAACACTTCATAACTTCGCAAACTGTACACGGCAATGTGAAAAACGCATTACCAATCTGATTACAGATGGGATCCAAGTACAGCCAACCTGAACAACCACACTAAGCTGAGCAGGGTTTATTAGATTAGAAGAATTAGGAACCCACTGACAGCCCTAATAAGATAACCTTCTGAGGTAAGTTGCCCTATGTTCACAGGATAAAAGTTACAATATGATCTGAAGAATAAGAAGGCTAACCTCAAAAAAGTCAGATGTATCAACCAATGAGGTCAGAGAAAACACCAATCTCAACATAGGTATTGTGATCATTCGTTTTCTGTCAATGTCCTTGGCCACCTCTCTACGAAGCTTTGCATCAACCCTCCTCAGACTTCCCTGGTGGGTTAACTCAGTTTATGAGAAATAATTAAGAGGAACAAAAATAGTACGGAAGAGCATAATTCCAAATGTTTCACCTGCAAACCCACGGCCCTGCATGAAGAAATATGCTCCAAAGCACCCATAGAAAATAGAACTTGGGCACCCGATTTCCCATACTTGTGACTGATTCTCAGTAGCAATGCAAGTTCAGCCTCAAGAGTACATGCTCGCTGCAGTGAGTCTAGTGAATGCTTGCCATCCTGAATGAAAAGTTCACTTTACATTTAGATCTCTGACATATACACAATAGAGTATCAAGCAAAGTTTCCCAGGAAAATAACAGGAAGGGGGCCTTAATATGCCAATTATTTTTTATTTTCTTTTACAAGGATCAGGTGGTTGGGAGTATCCCATTGATAACTGATAACTGAGTATCATATTGATGTTGCCCAGCCACATTCAAAACAATTAATATTCTCAAGTTTAAAAGAAAAAAAAAAAGAACCATCACTATCAGGGAAGAATTTAAACCTAAGAAGACAGACATTTGTTTGAAACTAGAAAAGCTTCATCTAATGTGACAATTTAGTAATAGAACCTCGGAAAAGATGTCTTTAAATGCTAATTACAGATACTATGATCTCTAGCATTGTGCAATCTAACTCACATGTTACTTGTGTAGAAGTATATTATCTGAAGCAATGGAGAACACACATACCTGGTAGGAAACATTGCTGATGTTCATTAAGCAGGACCTCAGAAACCCTCTACTTTGAAGTTGACTTAAGAAATATTTCTCGTGATCAATACAAATTAATGCATCCAGAACATAAAGTGATATTGTCTTCCCAGGTTCACTCCCTTGAGTTGCATCTTTTATAACCTGGAGCATTGAAATTAAACAAAAAGAAGAATTTTAAAAACTCTACTGAAACAGAGTACTAAGTCAAAAACTCTACTGAAAAAGAGTACACGAAAATAAAACTATACATTCTTATAAATGATGAAGTCTTTCATTAATCAAACCAAAAAGGATAAAAGATGTACATTCACTGTCTCACAAATTCAGCATATCACACATATTATACAATGCATATTAACATGGATAGGAGTGTCCAAAATTTTAAAGGACATTTACAAATGCGGTTAAATTTTATAGTTACTTCTTTGCTTATAGAAGAGTAAATTAGAGATACAATTATTAAGTTACAAATATGTACAAGCTTCCTGGCAAATTGGCATATCATTTTTAATTGCATGATGCTAATTATCTGCTCACTTCCATTATATTGTGGACACAGAAAAACAATAGTGGCAAATGCATTGATATTCATTTAATCTTCATATTGATGATAAAACATAGTTGTGAATTAAAGGAGTAAGATACCCACCAAATCCAAGATGGCTTGGCCCTCTTTCCTTAATATAGAGAAATTGGCGTGTGCTAGTTCAGCTTGTTCTTTATCTATCTGAAAGAAAATATAAAAGGATTATTGTCTATTAAAAGCTTTATTCGATACAAAAGAATAGTTAGGAAAAAGAACGATGCTCAAAAAATTTAAAAACTACATGCCTTCTGGAGATCCAGATCTTCACCATCTTGTTCATCAAGCAACAAATATTGCAGAACTGTGGTTGGAACATCAGGAGCAAGCATATGTTGACAATACTGAAAATAGCTCAGAAGCAAGGCATATTGGCTGAACATAGAACGATCAATTAAGCTCAGTTGACAACAATAGAAATATAACAGGTGCAGAACAGAGTTTCAAAAAGAGAACCATACCGTCTCCTTAAGGCTTCTGATGATTCGTGTCTCAGAATTGCCATGACAAGCTTAAACAATAGGGAGTGACAAGCACCATTTGACAATTGTTTCACCATGATAACATCAAAAAATGTTACGTTATCAGAATTTAAACCACCAGGGCATAAAAATCTTTCATCACGTAGTTTAGCCATGCATGTAAGTGCTACCTAGCAACATTAGAGTTAAAAAGGATAATCAAAACAGAAGCAAGAATGGGAAATCTCCATGAAGAAGTCAAATGCAGATGGATAAACAGTACCTGGCACAATATAAATGCCATCCTCAATGAACAGTCTGGAGAAGCAGAAGCACCAAGGCATGCATCAAGAATTCTGTCAATTACCATATAAACAGTTACATAAAACCCACGAAAGTGGAAGAAAAGTATAAATAATGACAAGAGCTCACTGATATAATATCTCAGATCGATTTCCAAGTGCAGAAATGCGCCTCGATGCAGAGACCTATGAAATTGGTGGGGACAAAAGGCACAAAGTTAGATGAAGATTATTAAAATTATGTTACAAATATCTCTAAGGCGGCCAATCAAAAGGATTTAAAAGCTAGATCAAAGAAAGAATAGAACCTCAACAATCTGTGACCATCCTGTTAACATATGAAGTTGGGCAGCTTGTTCCTCAAGGTTCTTATTGTATTTCCATCCCCATCTTAACAACTGTTGAATTGTCTCTCTAGCATTATTTAGCTCAGCTTCATTGTCAAAATTACTCAACTGGGGATAAACAGTATTAAATTTCTGAAACAAGACAGCAAAATTAGCACCAACATCCTGCTTCTGAAGTTTCAGGAAGAGAACACTCGGAACTAATAAAAGAACAAAATCAAACTTTAAGGAACTTTGTTGTTAACAAGATAAACCTTCCAAAGTTTGTCCCTGAACGAGGCAAGGTCAATCAGACGGTCGCCCCTCTCTGAATAATAGTAGATACCACCCTTTCCGGAAGTTGTTGGATTCCCTAGTATGTCCTCAGCCTACAGAACAACTTTCATCAGAACACGGCATGTCAGGGGAAAAAGGGATCCCCATTTGTAGCTGGAAACTTACCAGAAAGTCATATTTCATATTTGAAATAATCTGAGAAAGCTTAATAGCAGTGTCCGGAGATCTGAATTGGACAACTTCAAGCAACTCCAACACCTAAATATTTCCCAAAATAGAGTGAGTTTCATTTCCAGCAGCAAAAATAAAGAAAGCAAGACTAACTTGACTAAAATCCACAAACGATTTTAACAGGAAATGATATTTATAATTTTCATTATGCCAACCACGAAACACAAAACACTGAATAAAGCATAATAAATGATTAACTGCCAATTATGCAAGATTATAATATAGGATTGACACAATATCATTTAGATGTGTCTGTATAACATGATTTTAATCAATAATGTTTTTGCGGTGTGTGTATGCATGAGAGAGAGAGAGAGAATGAGCCATCAATAATGAAAATTTAAATAAAAATTTAAATAAAGTTCCTGAAGTAGAAGGATTTAGGAAGAAAAGCAGCATAAATAACTAGTAACATGGATAGAAAATGATGTAGCACATATCTATGACTTCTAATTAATTTATTTAAACAATATCACTCATATTGCTTTGTTCTCAAGCTAAATTCCCAGTTCTTTTAGCATCTTCAAGCTTTGTTCTTAACAACTTCTCTTGTTTAGCAACTTGATAGTGTGTTCAGGTCCACAAGTTTTTCAGGAATATCAACCATGTAAGAACTTTTGTTAGGTTGAAGTAGGGCTATGATACTTGAGAAATCCACCCAACAGCATTGCATTTTGGCTATCAGCAAACCAAAACAGATAGTCCACTTGTCTGACAAGCCGCTTGTATTGTAATAAATTATTAATACATACACTATCACAACAAATCTTGAACAAAAACTAAATGATGTATACACCGAGTATACATGCTTTTATAAAACAAAGGTGTAATGGAACATGACAAATGTGAAAGTAACTAACAATACCTTACTCTTACTGATAGTTCTGGTTCCCACATGTTCTGTGACATTTTGAACTGTTAAAGGGTGAGAAATGGTGCTATCAGTCTTATCTTCAATAAGATCCTGCCCAAAGAGATGAGCAAGGATGGTCTGACATGCCTCTTGGTGAGTGGAACTACTCCCATAACCAGCATGCAATTCAATAGCCAAAAGCTTCAATAGCCATGCTCTCTGGGGAAGATAATAGATAACATGAATGTATATTAGAAAAAGTTGGTCCACACAGCAACAATTAGCAAGTAACCTTTAAATATAACAACCAAATATTGTTTCTACTCAAAGTTACAAAATGGTGAGACAAAACAGAAGTTCAACAATAGATCTACACAATATTACATCAAAGAAAATCACTAATTTGAATATTCAATGTATGGGATTTAGTCATCACCAATTAATAAAATTACCAGAGTTAGTTTTCATTTATGATTAAGGTGAATATCAATGTGTTTATATAGAAAACATTACAACACATTTGTATGACAATTGCCTCTATTAGTACGTTTTGTGACAAAATGGAAAATCACACATAGGAGAAGTGTAGATTATGACCAATAAACTTTAAGTACAGAGAATATATGAGCAATAAAATATGAGGAAGATCATTAAAAATGAATAATTACAGAAAAATACCTGATGGAGGGAACTGATGCGAAGTGCTTGGTTGCTATTTCGTTTAGGGAGTGGTGCCACACCAATAGTATCAAGGTGCTGTCACATAATGACAGAAGGATTTAAAAACATTAGCTACAGGACAAAAAGGATTATTGAGGTAAACTACCATACTAGCAGTTTACATGTAACCCAATTACTTTAAATCTTCAAACCATGTCACACATACCTTAACAAAGAATTGATACTTTTTACTACTCAACAGATCCATGGTAGGACTGCATGTTAATGGATCCAAGCACAACTCATAAAGTAGCTGCATAAAACAAATAGTAAAAAGTTATAAGCAGAGATGGGAAAGAGACCCAAAGCACAAGGAAAAGGGAGAGGGGAAAAATGGATACTTTTACCACTAGACTTCATGTTTTGAGAGAAAAAAAATGGATAAAAAAAGTGAGCAAGTTGCGTCTTACCTGAAAACCAAATTCGTGAATCAATGCATTTACATCCTGCTTTGAAACCTTCTCCAAAATTTCAAGGATAATCTTCAAGCAACTGAAAATGACATAGTAGATATACAACCAAACATGAAACATAGAGAAAATGAGAGTCAACAAAAGGCAAGTTATCAACTAACCTGTAATGAAACTTTGGCTGTAAAACTGTCCGTTCGATGGGGGTATCAAGATCAAATTTAAGAAGTAAATGTGTTATGTTTGGAGCAGGCCGACTAATATTATCAATTAGAAGCTGCAAAAATGTATACAAAAGTACGTATAAATGATGCAGATAACAGCTACGACAAAATTCGCACATCTTCAAGCAACCATAGTGAGACCAACCTGCATAATGAGAACCCCAGCATCATCCCCACTATTCTCTATAATTTGACTCTCTTCTGACCGTAACTCAAGGCAGGCTGCATAATCCTCCACTAAGCTGCTTGCAGCATTGTACTTGAGCAGTAACTGTACAAGCCCAACCATGCGAGAACTGTTGTCCCATAGTGTGAAAACTGAATTAAACCACCTCAATCACAAAATGGATAGCAAATAACACAAAATTGGCACAGAAGGAATACCTTAAAATACTCATGATTTTGATAGAGCTTTGCTGTATTTGTGGCAGAAAATCATATCTTACATACTCCAACAGAGCTACAATTTGATTATGATCTTGAGAGAGTATAACATCCACAGGCTACACAGAAAATTAGCAAGTATGAGAACTTCATCAAAATTGCTTTGCCATGATGAGTAAGGCACAGTCATACCACAAGAAAATAAATTGTAAGACAATATATGATACTTCCATGCATGAATTTGAAGATTATTTTTTTATAAAATGTTGATGATAGGAAAAGAAGGAATAAAAATTAAATGTGCTAGCAAGCCTAACTCCAGGAAATCATGCCGATACATGGAGACACATGTATAAATATATTTTCGACATGATCATACCACAGAAATAAGTGCACTTATGAAAAGTGGAGGCAGTAATACTCAGGGAAGAATGAAAGAACTAGCTGCAATAATTAATCATGAGAAGAAGCACAGTAAAGCAACAGTGTCAGACAATGACCAACATAGAGCAATATAACAAAAGAATAAATTAAATGAACCATAACGAGTCGAGAACATTGTTGAACATCCGATACAAGTCCCCTGTCCTCGTCAGTTTCTCAATATTTTTTTATGCTCATAATCTGTTATTCTTCTGCACAATTTGTGCATAGTTACATATAATCTAATTCTTCAACTCAAAGACATAAATTACCACCAAATCAGAACGAATGCATTGACCACATAAATGAAATGCACCTCTCTGCTTATTATATTGTTACCCTTTTAATAATCATCTGAGCACTACATAAGAATCCAATATTTACCTAAGCATTTGAACTCAAAAGATAGCAGAAAAAAGAAAAAGAAATATCATATGCCAACACTTTATGCTCAGCATAAAACCTCCAAAAAAAGAAGGTTCAAAAACTCAACTTTCACTTATAAGATGCAAATGCCACAAGAATAGAAGCAACAAAAGATTACAAAGAACTGATTTTCTATATAGGAACATATGGAAATAATCATAGTGGTCCTTCTTCTTTTTAAATACATATTCAGTTTCTTATAAAAGAAGAAAAAGATTAAAAAAACTTATAACTGTGTGCATTTGGTCAAATATTAAAGAGAAAAAGGAGGAAGTCTATACATGACAAAGCTCACTAGAAGTTAATACTAGCTAGTAGGAAAATATTCAGCAAGTATCCACAAATGGAAATAATTACCTGGTATAAAGGACGCCAGAAATCAGAAAGAAGTAAATCCTTCTCCAAGACAAGGATTACAATTTCCAATGATAGTTGCACAGCCTTTTCTAAAAGTGATCCATATGTTTGACTAGTCCGTTCGGTAATGATTGAATTGACTCCAGGCTGAAGGATACTCATAATATTTCGGAAAACAGTCTTGCCACTCATGAAATCCTGCAAAATAATACTGAACATCGTAAGAAAGAGAGCTCAAATATTAGCACGACCTTGAGTTTGGTAATGCAGCTTCCACTAGTCAAGAATTAGATATACAGCCATATAAGGGAAGGCAATCAGCCAAAGCATCTCTTCATTGTAAGGATATGAAGCATAGATGTCGAGCCATAAACCTTGTTTTCCTATTGAAAAGAAGAAAAAAAAACTAATGGATTGACACAAATTCATAACCAAAGATTTATCTTCCCTTTTCTTGTGTTTTTAATCTTGATAACTCAGTAATCTCCCACTGAAAACAAGAAAAAAACTAATGGGTTGACACAAATTCATAACCTAAGATTTTCTTTTCTTTTTTTGTATCTTGATAAGTCAGCAATCCCCCAAACACAAAAAGAAACTCATGGCTATCCACTAGCTAGGCAGCTCTGAGAAACCAAGGAGGAAACCCCATATGCCTAGACCAGTCAACTAACCCCTTAAAGAGTTTCATATCCAGAATTGTAGCAAACTCATAGTAAAAAACAAAACACATCTTCTAAATAGGGAAAGAAATTTCAGAAATAATATAGACAAGATAAAAAAATGAAATGAATGAAATAGGAATAGATGATAAGTACAGTCAAGAACAAGCTTGCTAAATATCAAACTAACTGACAAAATAACACAAATAACTGATTTGAAAACTTACAAATATGTGGTGATAAGCAAGGTACAATTTTCATCAACACATATACCCAACATCAAAGTAACAAGTTTGAAACAATCATATTAGACATAATAATCATATTAAACACAATATTCCTAACTGCTGATGTGACGTGCATTAATGTTGCATGCATAACTGCTGATTTGTCACACTTTTTCATCAATATGCAAAGTGTAAAAGAAGAAATAAACCGCCAAAGTGATAAACACGTACTTTTAGCAACTCTAGTACTGGGAGCTGCGTCGGAAGAGGAGATGGTTGTGTTAGTGTCGATGATTGTTCAACAACATTCTCAATATCTTCATCTTGAATGTCATACATGGTCAGTATCCTGCACAAATAATGATATGGTATTTGTCAAACACAAAGAGCAAACTAACAATAGTCATAGTTCAGAGTTTAACAAATCTACTACCTTTTCAGAATTCAACTATATATTTAAGTGCATGTCCTTGTGTGAGAGCGAGAATTCACACAGATGTAACAGTATAAAAAAGGCACAACACATACAGGCAGATGATTGTAATTGCAGACAGATTAAGAAAAACAAATTGATTAGAAATAAAACCTAAATGTTAAGCAAACGAACAACAACTCACAAGTGAACTATGTATAAGCTCAAATACTCACATGTGAAAATGCTTCAGACAAGCAACAACCAATTGCCATTTCTCACAAGGGTCTGCATAGGCTCGTTGAGGGAAAGGCCCGAATACATGATCATATATGAACCTAAAGATGCCAATAAATCTGCAAAAAAGACCTGCAATTGTAAGAGAGTACAAAAGGCTGAAGAAATCAAAATAACCAGAAAACACTGGGATGCCAGAAACCAATACCTACGCCCTCTGTCGCTTACATCTTTTTCCTCAGCAATTAGAGCATTTAAGAGGTTAAGAAAAGATATTGTTGAAGGATACTGCTCCCTTCTTGCTTCTATTTCATTTAATTCAAATTGCATATCATAAACCTGTCAATAATAGCACTTGACATGAGCTCTCTCCATTTACAACCATGACAAACACTATTTCCTGTTAAAAGTCATGGTGGTAGTATGAGCATTTTGGTAGGCTTGTTGTGGCACAACACAATTAACACCTCAATATCCTTAACAATTCTTAAACCATACTCTTATGCCATCTATTAATTTGACATCAAATCCCCAAAAAGATTTACGAACACCATCATATTTCTAATTCACAAGTATATATAATGAGAAAACTCATGAATATTCAACGATAAAAAGAAAATAATACACCTATAAACATGTACAAATTACATTATCTTTTTACAGGAGAGACGGAAAAAAAAAGGTATAATGGTGCAAAGTACAAAAATGGACTGGAAGTCCACTAAACCATCTGAAAAACCCAATATAGGCATCAAGCACTATATAGAAACAACCAAAAAAATTAGAAACTTTCTGTGCACTGTAATGAAAAGATAGACCCGATCCATCATGAAGAATTGTTTATGCAAAAGTAGATGCATCATATGAGAAATAAACAATGTACGTGTGTCGAAGTTTAATCAACAACAATCAGTCAATTGATGACAGCATGAAGTTTATACTAAAAGAATAAATGGAGGTCAAAAATAAACCATAGTACATTTTGTCACCATAAAAAAACAAAAAGGAAGAAGCAGAATTTCAATAACTATCCATAATTCTGGTCACGTGACTAGCAGGGGAGGGTGAATCAATAATGCAATACTTCTCAAGGATAGTCATAGACTCGTCGTTCAGAGTTTAACAAACCCAATTTTTGAAGACTTGTCGACCAAATACAAAATTTATATGCTGCAAGAAAAACTAACCTGCCCTGTCATTGGTTGTGCAATGCTACCAGCAGGAGTTCCAACAACCACAGGCAGGTCATACTGCTCAAGATAATGCCAAATGTTATCCTTCAAGATTGGCGAAACATGAACAAAGGCAGCAATCGCATTTCGCAAGGCGCCCTGAGAAAGCATGTAGTATATTTGATTTTAAAATGAAGTTCACGATATTTTAGGAGGAAACAGCAAGAAGTATACTAGCATATTCTCAGCATAAAACACAGCTGTCAACCTTGAGATATGGAGGCACATTTTCGTAACTAAGGAGCTTAAATAATGGTTCAATGTCAGGAAACCAGTTCTTTCTTTCAATGGGATTTCCATGTTCCATAACCTGCAGCACATGGCAAACCAGAGAACAGTTATTATTCTTTTCAGTTGAAGCTACAAAATCAATTTATGTACTGTTTAGAAAGCAGGGGAAAGAGGGGGGAAAAAAGACGGGTATACTGTGGAAACTTGTTACAATGAGAAGCTTTCATTCATAAACCATAGTTGTTTACAAAATGTGTTTCCAGGGAAAAGGAGGAGAACAACAAGCAAGCCATTCTCTATAAGCAGACAAGACATTCACTGCACAATCATCAGCTCAGGTATCTTGACATCCCTCAAATGTGAAAACAATAGTGATGAAGCAACACGAAACAGATGAACAGCCACATGAAGCGCAATCAACCAGCCACATGAAGCGCAATCAACCAGCCACATGAAGCGCAATCAACCAGCCACATGAAGAGCAATCAACTACATAAGAATATCTCTGTAGAGAATCTTTTTGTTTTTTCTCAGGAAATGGATATATGATTGAAGAAAAACAGAGAAAAACTATTACAAAAGTGAACCAGAGGTCCACAAACTAAATACCTCACTACGGCGAAGAAAACCCAAAACTTCTGAATCAAGCCACTTACCCCACCCGCGCCCGCCCCCCACCCCCCCAAAAACCAAAAAAGAAAAGAAAAAAAGAAACCTATAAAAGAATGAAGAATCTAGAAAACTATCCAAAGTCCAGTAAGAGTCAGAAATAAAAATAGCTATAAAAGGAATAATCAACTTTGCAGCCATGCAAGGAAGGACATCAAACCTTCTGAAGAACATTCAAATATGCAACAAGAGCTTTTGCATCCCCCTCTTGAAACTCCGGTAGCATGGCCCCAGAAGTTTGAAGGGACTGTTTGAACTTCTCATCATAAATTGATAAGCAATCGAACAAAGTTCTCCACCCAATCGAGCGGAATGCTTTACCCTGGAGTAACTCATAAACCTTTGAAGCACCTTCTTGACTAGAAGCCTGAAAAGAATATTATATCAAGACAATGGTTATGGGACATCCCATGGAGGGTAAAGAAGCATGTTTCACATATAGAATCACATAATTCTCCTACCAAGGTACTCAGCATTTTCAAGAAAGCCACAAGCGTTTCAAAATTTGTATGATCCTCTCCAGCAAAAATCACAAATGTCCACAGGACATCATTGCCAGACAACAGCTCCGGCTCCTTCTGAAATTTGTTCCGATTACAGGATCATCATAACAAATTCAGCAAAGATGTAGAAAAATCAAATAAAATAAAAATATTAATGGTTACAACAGAACAAATGATTTCTATAGAATATAATCAGGCATCATGCTCATCTTCTGATGCAATTCATACCTGTTTCAAATAAAAAATGATAACTTACATCCAAAAAGCAGTTGCAAAGTATGCAACAGAGGTGCTTATTTACATATTGCATAACCAACAAGAGTGGGAAAAATTTGGAAATAAAGTTATGGACTAGCAGCTTTTGACAAATCAGTGCCATAGGCTCAATCTGAATAGTAAACTGAATATTAGGCCTACCAAAGGGGCAATAAATTTCCAATATTTGAAGTTTTTATGGAAACAAGTTCGATCCGAAACTTCTCATTTTTCAACATTCAACCAGACTACCCACATACCAAACAAGAAACACGAGACACTTAAGTTTTTTATTTGAACATCTTTGAATGACACATGTATTGTCAAACAAACCTGATAAATTTCACTGACAAATTCCAAGAGAGAGACAAAAGGCAAAGGGCCTGTTTCAATAGCCTGTTGGGAGGGCAAATTGCTATCGTGCAGAAAATCATGTGATCCAGCTATCCGGTATGAATTAAGCACACTCATAGCTTTATCCTTCGATTCCTTGACCTGTAAAATAATAATACTATAAGCTTTGTCAAAGTAAAAACCATATCATGCAGCTATTTCACACAATCAGCCATTAATCAAACCAATACAACGAACAAAATAGAATACTTCCAAGAAGGTTGCTAAAGGAAATTAACACTACAGCAGGCTGACGTTATTATACACCAAGAAAATTATGTTCCTGTATAGAAGCAAACTTATTGATGTAAAGAAGGGAGCAATGTTGACAACCAAAATCACATAGTAACATAAGCCTTATACTGTCTGGCAAACACTAAGCACACATAAGGTCATAAAGAAGAAGACAACAAATACTTTTTTGTTCCTTGTTTCTTGTCAAAACAACTAAACTATCTTTGAATCAGTAAATTTGAATACCAAATATTATAAAAATGATACCGTTTTGTATAAGAATTATAAAAATGATGCTGATAACATCAGAAAGGCACAACTCAATAAGCAGTAAAACAACTGACAGATATCTCAGATAATCTAGTAGCAGATTCATTAGCTAGACTTGTTATAGTTACCCTCCAAATGATACCTTCTAAAGTGCCATTTTAACTGACAAAAGAGTATGAACCAGAAGAATTCAACTGACCTTGTCCCTAGCAAGTTGGTGAGATAGGAAGCAAGTAATCAGCTTGTGCAAATAAGCATTAAACATGTACACCATGTCCTCATCATCGTTCTGTACACATAACAAACAGACAGCAGGCTTAAAATATGCCAAAAGCCAATAAAAAATTACAAGTATCACTATTTCCACCCCATCATCAACAAGAAACCAAGAAAACAACCATTATCCCAAACTGAAACTAAATCTCAAGATATACCAGGTCAGAGTGCACTTTTTGTTTAATGAAGAGCAGAATAAACAAAAAGCACAACCAGCCCAATCAACAATGCACGCAACCAATGCAGAAACCTTTGTTCAGAAAATTCAAGAGAAGATTTAGCAAGACAGCCCTGAGGCAGAGGGATCAAGAAAGAACCTAGAAAGCCAAAAATAAAATATTGTGATGCATTCCCCAAAACTTCACAGCATAGTGTCAAAGTCCCATCACAAAAATGGAAATGATTCTGATATAGGACAATTTCCAGTTTATGAAGTTTTTTATTCTTACCAATTCAGTTTGTTATTTAATTCCTAGTTTTCTTATTTACATAAAAGTTATTTTTTCTTATGTGAGTTAACTTGTAACACTAGGTTTCCTCTATTATATACAAAGTCTATGTTATTGTTTTAAACAATCTTTGATTCAATAAAATATTCTCCTTTGATTTGATCCCTCATGGGATTATTATCTTAACTCTCCTGTTTTGAGCCGTTAAGGTTAGAACGATATCTAATCCCGTCCGTTAGAACGTTTATCTAATCCACCGCGTCAAAGAACTGAACAAGATTCGGCCTTCAACAAAGTGCTTTTATCCCACCCACATCCCACCTGCATCAGATTCTTTGCAAAGTATACAATCCACAATTAATTGGAACAATTAACAACACTGACAACATTAGTAAATTTCAAATCATGGAGCTATAAAGGAAAAAAATTGCCTTAGAGGAGCCCTCTTTTAAAAATGAAAATGTTTCTTTATACATGTTAGAATTGAAATTAGACTTATCTAATTTTACTAGGTTTATTCTTATTAAGTGTATTTCTAATTTAAGTATTATGTCTTTTCTTCGTTTATTAAGGATTCCTAGGTTTATGAGAATTCCTAATTTACAGTCTATATAAAGGGTACTTAATTGAATATTATAGAGAAATTCAATATAATTTTATTTTCTTTAACAATACATATACAATCAGATGATGAAAACAGACCTGGTAGGCTGCAGTTCGCAGAACCTTATCAAGTAAAAACTGGAAAACGTTGTTTGAGAAAACTTTTTCCAGACATGAACATATATTACTTAGATCATTTGATGATGAACTTGACACTGTTTCTCTTGCTGCAATCTCATCATGTATCAACATCAAGTGTACAGCCCAGGCAAGCCTTACACCACCAACAAACCCCTCCACAACTGGATCAGTTCCTGCAGCCATCACCTAGAGAATGAAAAACAATTAGCAACTGGCAAATCACTACATCAGAAATGTTACCAAGAATGGGTATAAAACTTCCATAATTATGTATCTTACAATTTCGTGAAATTCTCCCCTAAAAGAAGCATCACGAGATAGAACAGATGATTTATCAGGTACTGCACTCAAAGCATCTGATATGAAAGCAATGACAAGAGAAAAAAGAAGGCTAAATGTAATCTGCAAGGGAAAAAGGAAAGAAAAAAGATCAGGCCAAATGTAATCTGCACAGGAAAAAGGAAAGAAAAAAGATAAGATCAAGTGGCAAGGCAAGAACTTTAAACACACAAGTCAATATAAAGATACATACATATGTAGTGTACAATAAGGTAACACAAGGAGGAATTTTCAAGTGCTATAAAAAAGTAAGTGTCATAAATTCATTTGGTCAACCAAAGAAAAAGAGAGAGAGAGAGAGAGAGAGAGAGAGAGAGAAGCATGCCTGATGCTTCAAGGTGTCATTGGTATCAGTAAGTTGTGCTGCACTGTCTTTTAAAGCAGAAAAGGTATCCTTTACATCTTTTGGACCTGCAAGAAGCAAATTTTACAATCTTATTTCACAATAACATATTCTCTTTCAAGGAGAAACTGCCAAGTATTTTACCCAAATATTCAATCTTGGCTTCATAAGACAGACGAGTCTATGAAAAACTTGGAAGCACAAGCTGTGACCTCCAAAGTACTTTTTATCTTGCCAATTCAGTTAAACAATGCAAATTCCACGCATGCCCCACCTTGATATCCCCCACCCCACCAAAAAAGCACAAGTGTATGGAAATCTCACAGGGCCTTGTTTTACTTTATCGTCTTGGGAAATGTGAGTACATTAAAAGAAGCAATTAGGTCACTGATGACAATAGTGCTAGACACATTATCTAACATCACACAGAGGGACAGAAGCACTAATAGAGAACCTACCAAAACCCTGAATCCTAGAACACACAAGTCATTATTTACTCATAAACGAATAATGGCATGAAAACATTTTGCAACTTACTTGTCCGCACAACCAGAACAGAAAGAACAAGGCAGTGTCCAAGTATTAGTCTTTCCCTGCAAACTACAGCTCTACGCTCAACAACAGCACCTCTAGAATCAAGAACATAGCGCTCACAGAGGGGGCCACCCAAACCAGCAGGTTCTTCCCTATTGAGTTCCTAAACCCAAACAAACAGCAATCTTGTCAAAACAAAAATGAGAAATAACAACCAAACCAAGTAATATGAGCGTCTAAGGCTGCAAGAGGATTCTTATGTTCAACATTTGATTCTTATGCTGAGGCACGAACAGGATAGCATTTTATGGATTTGGATATATATATATATATATATATATATATGAATGCACCTTAAAAGATAGTTCACAACATCAGAGAATCAGAATATGGTATTTGAAAGTTAACTAGTTGCTTCCAGAAGTTTAGATCTTCATAATTACTTGTATTTGAACCTTACTAAAGAGAAAAACTGATATAAATAACAAACTTTCAGCCATCAGTGTCAACTCTGAACATATGTGCACACTGAAAACGCTGGATTTTCTCCATGACCAATATATAAAAATGAAACCAACAAGAATAACAAAACCCAACTATGTATCCAACATCAACAGGGCTGTGAATATACTGGCAGAGATATTTAAACACAAGACCTGAAATCAAGTCCAAATCCAAACATCTAATCAATATGAAAGCGCAGATTTCCCCTTGTGAAGAATATAAATGCAGATATGATCACAAAGAGGCAGAAATGGCCTATCAGAAAGACATAAATGACATAAGTAGGTTTTGTCCCAAAATCACGAGATACTGCATTCTAAAAATCTCAGTTAAAACAATGACCCAAGGATCGCCCAGAAAGAAACACCTCTTCCTTTTTTTTCTCCTTTTGTTGCTAAGAAATGCCGTATGCCCAGAAGGCAAATGTAAAACAGAATATCATATAAATTCAAACCTTGATAAGGGAAATCAGTCGCTCTCTAAGCCCTTTATTGACAAGATCTTCCAAATACTTTTGAATGTCAACCACAATATCATCTTCAAGTCCCTGATCAAGCACAACAGCCTGCAAAAGCATCACTGTAATAATTCTTGGTAGAGAATGATGAAAGGCCAATTACAACTGAAAAGAATAAAGGTGGCTGACAGGGGAAGGGAGAAGGACCTACCCTTAGTAGTATATAGAGGGCTGTTATTAGATCTCGTCTTTCAGTGTACCACAATCCTGATGCAAGACGTAGAATTTCTATTGCCTCTCGGCCCATCAAACCCCACTAGAAATTTGAGAAAAGTTAAAATGTAAATGTGATTGAATTAACTGATAATATTATACACAAGTCAACTAAAACTATGAAAGACAAAGGGATCATAAACCGACCTCTTGATTGGCAGAAACAAGTAAACGAACGCAATCCACTTCATTAAGATAGAGGTCATCACTCAATTTCAGTGCCTTTAATTAATAATATTCCAAGAATCAAAACAGAAAACAGCAATGTCAATAATGAAGGAAATTGGATTTTATATTGTAAAGTCTACAAAACATGGCTACCTCCCGATTCAACAGCCACGTCAAGCACCATATGCAAATAATACAGAATAACAAAATCAATTCAAAAGCAATAAATGTGGTTAACTAGAGAACAAACTTTCTTGATTACAGCCATTACCGAAACTAAGAAAAAAGTGATATTTCCATCAAGAAAAGGAAACATCTGTAAAAGCACTATTAGTTCCAGTAACAAAACTATTAAATTTGACTAAGTAATCAAGTGGCTCAATGAAACCAGACGAGATATGAACATAAAACTAATGACCCATGCATTGAGTTTGTCATTTGACCTTGAGGCAACTCCCTGTTGAACAAAGTATGATGTTTCCAGTAACAAGCTTTCGAATAAAGGAACTCAATAAATTAGTTACTGGCTACTGGCATGATACACCACGATGAAGCTAATGCAAATAAGTTAACAATTCCAAAGTGAATTTCCTCCCTCAGTAATGTCTTTCAGGAAATTTTTTCCAAAATGAAGATGTCAAACAAATTATTCATTCTATTCATGAAGAGGAATATCTTTGCATAAAAGCGTTCTTTTGTTGCTAAAAATAAAATAAGCTATTGCAAAAATAAATAATATGTGACAAGTTAACAATACAGTAACAAATTCATCATAACCAAATAAAAAGCTGAATCCATGAGAAAACTGAACAATTTTGAAGATATATCCCAAATGGATCCCTTTCACTCAAGAAAACAATAGATTAGAGCAAGGATTCAGTTGAATATTGAACAACAAATTAATTAAAAAAGGGACAAGGAATCCTGTAAATCTTTCTCTGAATTCTCTTGAGTTTCATGTGGCAGCAATCTTGCAGTAAATGTAGCATGGATTAAGAGAGTAATTAAAGAAACAATGTAAAATAAGAATGACAACACAATGCACCTGTCCCTGCTAACAGTGTATTCTAGATTGCACGATAACCGAAAAATACATGACTTTAGGAAATATCCCTCTTTTCAAACAGCATCATTCGTGAAAAAGGAAAAAAAAATCAAAGAAATAGACATATCAGTAAAAGCTTCAACAGTCTTAGTTCTCAAACCATTCAAGAACTGAGCTTACAATCTGGACATCCTGATCATCAAGCGATATAGGCGGTGAATCCGGAAGCCTAACTTCTCTCGATTGTACTTGTGCTCGGTCAGACGGTTTTGGAGGCTACAGAAAACGATATCAACAATTATAGCAATGACAACAACTACATTCTCTCGAGCATGCAAAAATGTAAGGAAATAAGAGAATAATAAAAAGTTTACCGGATAGGAGAGGAGCGACTGAAAAGATGTCCGAGAGCTTCGAAGAGCATGAATGAGCTCGATACGTTGAGCTGGTGACGGAGGCGAAGGGCCGAGGAGTGCAGATTCAATTATAGAGAGAAGTTGTTTTGGAGACACCATTGGTGGGTTTCAGGCTCTTTCTCAGCGAATTGAAACCCTAGGTTAGAGAGAGCGCATATGCCTAGAGAATTTGGTAACAAATTGGGCGGGAATTAGGAGGGAAGTAGAGAGTGATGTTAAACCCTACAAAAGCCCTAAAATGGGTCAAATTTGCTGTTCCGGGTTCAAGTGAAAGCGACGGAGGGGAAGACGGAAAGTATTCAAGTAGTTTTAGTAGTATATGAGTGGGCGAGGAACAGCGTTAAACGCTGCGTCGTTAGTCGTAAATATTCGGTGTTTGTTGCCCGTTGGTTTGCTAATTATCATTGTTGTTAATCATTTTTTTTTATTTTATGAATTTAAAATTAATAAAATAATATTTGATATTAATATAAAATTTTAAATTTATTTGTTAAAATATTATATTTAAATTTAAAATTTTCTATCTTTTTAATCCTTAAAAGTTATTTTTGGATGAATGGGCGAAGGTTTGACTCCTCAATAAAAAATCAAGTTTTTAGACCTTATTAATAACAACGAGTAAGATATATTCACTGTATCAGAATGTGAGCTTCTTTCAGAAAAGCATATATTTTTTTTTATGAGGGCAGATATTGCCAAAATTGGGTGCAAATGTCCAAACAACGTTAAACTTGATTCAATCAAAAAATTTTATTCTGCGTTGTATTAGAGTGTGGGTCTCTTACATGAGGCACATATTACTTATTATGAGGACAGATATTGTCCAAATTAAGTATATATGTCTAATTAGCACTAAACTTCACTCAATCAAGACTTTCGATTCTTATAAATTTTTAATATAATATTGATATATTGTACGTATAATATGTAATATTTAAAAAATATATTTTTATTTAATATTCACACTATCATTTTATTATGTAAAACATAATAATCTTAAAAACTATTATAAGATATTATTGAACTTCACCTGAATTTTTTGGTTACAAGTAATTTAATGATAAATAAATAAAAAAATTAAAGCATGTTTAGAACCTCAGTAACAATGAGTAATGCAGTAATGCTCGAAGGCTTAGCCCACCAACCATAAAAAAGAAAACGCAACCCATTAAATCACTTCACCGGTTTACTTTGGTTTTAGCAATTATTTTAAAAATAGAATTATGATCTACGGGAGAGTTTTATATTAGCGTTGCTTTATTATCAATTAGCTATATTGAAGTAGGACAACATGAAAGAAAAAAATAAAAAGACTAAAGTAATTAAGTACAGACTTCCTCAATATCTATATGTTACTAGAGTGTATAGAGAATGAGCGAGAAATAAGAAAAATGATTGTTAAGCAATTTTTTGTGAACTTATTTTTTATATTTGGATGATCGTGATTCATGTGATGGATGGTCTACTCTACGTCATGACTATGTTTAGAAAAAAATTAAGATCCAACTAGGCTTGGATTCAACTCAAATTTTAAATTGACCTTAAATATAGACCAAGTCAGATTTAAATTTTTTTTATTAAAGTTTAACTCGGGCCGATACCGAGTACGGATTAAATTCGAATTAAATCAAATTGAATTTTGATTCAATCCAAAAATAAAAAAATAATTTTTTTAAAAAATATTATTTTAAACTTTAAATGTTCAGACAAAAAGTTTGATTCATCGCAGACCGAATTAAAATCCGGCCCAAAGATAATAAATCTAAACCCGAACCGAGTCTAATTTATAATAAATAAATTTGGCTCAGATCGAACTTGAAAAAATCTAACTCGACCCGAGTTTTTACGGAACCTAATCACGACAGTGTCTTAGTATTAATTCTTTCAAGCAAATATTATCAACTGTAAGACATAAGAGAATTAACTTCGGATAATTCTTACTGGTGGGGGTTGTAGATCATAAAGAGAATTGAGGCCGAACTTTTCTTATTAGTTGATGCTAACCAATCATCACGGCGTGCTTTTGGAATAAATTAGAGCTTTTATTTAAACTCTATTGTATTTTAATTCAATTTTAATATTCTTTAATAATCAATAGTTTATTCCTCTAAGCAATTATTGATAATTACATTTAACACTTTGAATTTGAAAATAATCTAATAATCTAATTGTTGATTTCAAGATTTTAATAATACGGATCAATATATAAATATTAAAATCTCAATACAAACACAATTTGTAAAATAAAATTTTATTTTATCTCTCTCTATATATATACATTGTCATGTCGTCTGCATAATCGACACACACATTGTCGTCTATGAAGACATGCGCAACGTAACTATTAAAATGTCGACGTGACATGTTTTACAATTGTGCCTCATTCATATTAACAACTTAATTGTGAATGATTTTTCTTTTTCATATACTTTGAACAATGGATTAATTCTTATAGTATTTATTATAACAGTTTTATATATAATTTTACAATCGAGTGGCACTTTACTCGTAGATAGTTGATATAAAATATTTATGCTCAAAGTGTATAGTTGGCTTGCCTGATGACGCACGATTAGAGTTTAGAGTAATGCCAACCGGCTGGATCTCGACATTTGCAAAACTAAAATTAGAATGGAACAGCAGCAGACGGCAACAAATTAAAAAAAATTCTTAGTTTGTTTATGATCTTTGTATTTTTATGTGCTTTAGCCTCTACCAAGTAATTGTCATAGGAATATGCTCTCACCAAAGCCGCTTCTAAACATGTGATTCCACTTTTGTCATCTTCTTTTCCCCTAAACGGCATTATTTATCATTTAATGTTACATGTATAAATTTATAATATAATATTCATATATTAGTTCATGTTATAAATGATACAAGTTTCTTTAATAAATATACATCAATAATAAAATAATCAAAACAATCGTTTTATATGCAACAAGTATTGCTAGGTATTTACACCAGTAGAAATGCAAAATTTGTATTCTAATTAATTGTCTATATTACTTGCGTATCTGGTTAGTCAACTGAGTGTTATTTACAAGTTTGCATATATACGTGATCTCTATTTTTTGTAATGAAATTTTAGAAATACACAATTTGTGAAGACAATAATATTTCATACTAAATCATAAGTACTGAAAATTATAAAAATGGTTTTGAAAGTCTTAATTTAGTATATAATGATTGTTATGTTCCTAAACAATAACAGTTATTACAAATAATTAATAAATCTTTAAAATTTGATAAAATAAAATATATTTAAGATTACACGCCTTTTAAATTTCATATGATTATATTACTATTAAATTTTTTAAGATTACAAACTTTCTAAGCTTGCATTGTCTAATTATAATAAAATATTTTTGTAAAAATATGTCAAATATATTATATGTTCTAATTTAAAATAAAGCACCCATATTTTTTCTTATACATTTTCTAACTTTTATTTTTTGTTCCAATTAAATATAATTTAAAACTAAAAATAAAAGTTTAATACAAATGCATAATTAAAAAAAAATAAAAGTCTAATACAAACGCATAATTTAAAACTAAAAATAAGACTTCAAAATAAATACAAATTTTAAAAAAAATCAAACCCTAAATTTTACCTTTGATAACAAAAGCCATTAACCACAAAAAATTCTCATCTTTTTCTCAAGCATTTTTTATCCAAAACAAATGCAAATACAACTAAATCAAACAAGAAGTTCTCAATCTAGCATATCAACAGCCACCGGCCACCCCAAATTATCACATTCTCCTTCTCATACATCTTGTACACCTTAAGAAGCTCATTAGCCACTGTCATCATCATCAGGGGTAGAGCCAGAACTCAGTAATTAAAGGGGTCAGAATTTTTGGAGGGGCCAAAATAGTTAAAAGGTAAAGTTAATCAAGTAACATTCTAAAAATAATAAATAAATTATGGAGTAAATTGATAATGTTTCAAAATATACGGGCTAATATATATATATATATATATATATATAAACCTAATAAATGAGTTTAAAATATAAATGTAATAATAAAAAATTTAAAAAAAAATTGTGAGTGGCCCCCTCAGGTCCTGAGAGCACTCTGCCCCTGGTCATCATCTAACTACCACTTCAAACTCACAGTGACGTCACTCACATTCGTCTCCAGATTTTGGTAACAGCTTTACATAAAAATTTCATAAAGCTTTCAAATTTAAAATTCGGAATGGCTATTATTAAAAAACAACTAACATTGAAGGAAACTCCGTGAAGAATTTTCTTGGTTTGACTAACCCAACACCTTTTCAATCTTCTTCCTTTCCTCAATCTTCATCTCTTCATTTCTTGTGTAGTGTTTGAAAAAATAGAAGTAATATAATTTAAAACAGATGAGAGAGATAGAGGTTTGGTATTGCAAGGTAAAGTGTTTAGGATAAAATATCAGTCTCACCCTTGTAATTAATAGTTAATATTATCAGTGTCAAATTTAAAGGAAGGTAAGTGTTGATTACGTCATACTTTTATTTTTATTTTAAGTATGATTTTAAAAATTCTCAAGCGAGGTATATGAAAATACCCTAATAACAAATTATCCTAAAATCTCGTTCACACAAAAAATAAGACAAAAAATCAAATTCTTTAATAGATATTAAAATCTTCACCGTCTCGTTGCCTTACCAACCAAAAGAATCTGATTATTCCTGCAATCCCCAGCTCCTCTTCCATATAAACTAATAAGACGGAGATTGGGAAGCAGCACACACACAGTGGAGAAAGTTACAATGGAATTGAACAACAGGTTCATTACCATAAAGAATCCCATAGATGGTGCAGCCGAAGAGTCTGACTTTGAGATTAAGACCGATTCTCTTTCTCTAAAACTTGACCCTGGTTCCGGTCACATTATTCTGAAAAATCTCTGTGTATCCATTGATCCTTACCAGATAAACCGCATAAAGCGTTACAGCTCCTCTCAGAGTGCATCAAATTTTGCAGTTCGCATTGCTCCTGGTGAGGTATGTCAATTTTAACTATGTACTAAGATGGAAGTTGTATATATAATTCCTCAATTAGAGACTGATGGGTTTTTCTTTTTATTCTTTTTTGGCAGGCTTTTGATGCGTATGGTGTGGCCAAAGTTGTTGTTTCTGAGAATCCAGAATATGAGAAGGATGACTTGGTTGTGGGGCTTATCACTTGGGGAGATTACACGGTTGTGAAACCAGGCGGAATGATGAGGAAGTTTGACCCCATGGAATTTCCACTGTCTTACTACCTTGGAATTCTTGGTAATATATATGCATATATTTAACTCGTGTCATCATCTTTTGGCCATTTGCTCTTCTGTATATCATACAACAACATATACAGAGCATGCAGGATTGATCATTTGTGTTTGCTCATGCAGGATTTAGTGGCCTAACAGCCTATGCTGGATTCTTTGAAGTATGTAAGCCCAAAAAGGGGGAGAAAGTGTTTGTATCTGCTGCTTCTGGATCGGTTGGACATTTGGTCGGACAATATGCAAAATTACTTGGTTGCTATGTCGTTGGCTCTGCGGGAAGCAGGGAAAAGGTTACTAATTTCTCATTGAATTTAATTAATTAGCGATTAGTGGTTGATTGTGTAGTTTTGAGTTAGAAAAGTGTCGCTCTAATTATCTAGCTACTTCGATGATAGGTAGCATTGCTAAAAGATAAGATTGGCTTTGATGATGCATTCAACTACAAGCATGAAACTGACTTAAAGGCAACCCTGAAGAGGTAACAATTCCTATCAAAGGATTTATGAAGTAAAGACATCTGAATTTATGTATTGATTGGAACTTCGCAAATGGATGGACTTCATTTGTGCAGGTACTTTCCTGATGGAATTGACATATATTTTGACAATGTGGGAGCAGAAATGCTAGAAGCTGCAGTTGCTAACATGAACATTTTTGGTAGAGTAGCTGTTTGTGGGGTAATCTCTGAATACACAGGTCGTAAAAATCGATCGGCTCCAGAAATGCTAGATGTTGTGTACAAGAGAATCAAGATGCAAGGATTCTTGGCTGCTGATTTCATGAATTTGTATGAAGATTTCATCTCAACTACTTATGATCACCTCCGGAATGGCAAAATTCAGCCGCTTGAAGACATTTCCGATGGTGTAGAGAGCATTCCCTCCGCTTTCGTAGGACTATTTCGGGGTGACAATATCGGAAAGAAGGTGGTTCGAATTTCAGAAGAGTAAAATGAGAGGCAGTTAAATCATTTTGCATAATTAACTTATGCAGAAGCTGAATTTATCACCTTCAAGTTGTTTTCTTTTTCAGAAATAGAAATTTAAATGGTTTGGAAGAAATATGAAACCTCTATTCCAGAGGGTATTGAACTATGAGAACTAAACCCTTTAGAAAAAGCCCTGTTCAACAGGCACTGGAGGGCGATCCAATTGATGTCGACTCAATTGACGTCACTTCTGATACTGATATTATCATCAAAATTTTCAAGAAAAATTATTAATTAGTGAACAACTACCACTCAATAATCAATTGATGTCAACAAATAGGACTCTTGCACGGTTATAACATCGGGAAGAAGATGGTTCGCATTGCTGAAGACTGAATTGATTACGGAAAGAGAAATTAATAAATCATAGTGATTTGAAGAGTATCAGTATCTTTAAAAAGAATCTAAAGAAATTAAGTTGACTAGCTTCAAATAAATTTCAAGTATTTGTCATCTAATTCTTGTTGCAAGTGTGTTTTCCTTTTGACACAATCATGCAGAGCTATAAGATTCTCCTCAATTTAAAGATCTTTGAATGCATAAATTAAAGACGCAATTCAATTAAGCTGTTTGTTACTCTGGATCCGTCAGCCGGTTTCCAGAATTAAACCGAACCTGCCAATTTTATCTCCGGAAATATTAGATTATAGATTTCCAAATAGCAATTAAAACAACATCACCGTAATAAAACATACTAACCGTGACCTAGGCAACAACTATCCAACAAGTTTTTTTCCTGAGAGAGAATCGGTCACAGTTAATTCATGTATATATATATATATATATATATATATATATATATATATATATATATGCTTCATAACAATAACAATAGTAAGTAAGTATGAAGCAGCATTATCCGGTGAACGGGAATGAAAACGAGAAAGAATCTTCGAAAGCAGAAGATGATTAAAAACCGAGCGGTAATCAACTGAATTATGAAATATAAAAATAAAAGAACGGTACGCATTCTGTTCAATGGTTAAAGTGGACTACATCGTGTTGCGAATTTCAAACAGTATTAACGACCCAAAAGCCATCGAATCAAACATCTATAGACTATAGTCTTTCTGAATTCTGATCAACTCAACCCAAAAACATAAAAAATTAGAACCTCTATGAGACGCTTACAAATGTCCTGCCAATTCAAATGATTCAAAAAACCGTTACTGCAAACAAAACCAAAGCCCTGATTGCCCTAGCACAAAAATGCAAAGCCCTAAACCAACTCAAGCAAATCCATGCCCACCTTATCAAAATTTACATAGCCGAAAACCCATTCGCCATCGCACCCCTCCTCTCTGTTGCCGTAACCTCCAAAAAACCCTCTTTTTTCTCGTATGCTCGCTTGATTTTCAATCATTCTAGTCACGCAAACACTTTTATGTACAATTCCATGATTAGAGGTTATATGCAGGCTAATTTATCAAAACTTTCCATTTTGTGCTACTTGGACATGTTAAGTATTGGGCTTGAGGCTAATAATTATACCTTCACACCCCTGATCAAAGCTTGCATCCATCCTCGGTCCTTCTTTTGAAAGATACGGAATTTTTATTCATGCTCATGTTGTAAAATTTGGATTCAGTAATGATCCCTTTTGTTGTTTGCTCGTTAATTGAGTTTTACTCGTTGCTTCACAAAATGGAAACTGCCCGAGTTTTGTTTGATAGAAGTTCAGAAAGAGATGTAGTTATGTGGACGGCGATGATTGATGGGTATGGTAAAATGGGAGATGTCCAGACGGCGAGAGAACTGTTTGAGAAAATGCCTGAACGAAATGCAGTATCATGGAGTGCAATGATGGCTACTTATTCTAGGGTTAGTGACTATAAACAGGTGCTTTCTTTATTTAGAGAAATGCAAGAAGCAGGGACGAAGCCAAATGAATCGGCTCTTGTTAGTGTTCTCACAGCTTGTGCTCATCTTGGTGCAATCACTCAAGGTTTATGGGTTCACTCATATGCTAAGCGGTACAATGTTGATAAAAACATGATCTTAGCCACTGCCTTAGTTGATATGTACTCAAAATGTGGTCATGTGGATGCAGCTTTATCAGTGTTTGAGGGGATTTCTAAAAAGGATGCTGGAGCATGGAATGCTATGATTTCAGGTGTTGCAATGAATGGAGATGCCACAAAATCACTCGAACTGTTTAATAGAATGGTTAAGAGTGGAATACAGCCGACGGAAACAACGTTTGTTGCAGTTCTCTCAAGTTGTACACATGCAAGGTTGGTTAAAGAGGGCCTTAAATTGTTTGGACAAATGAATACTGTCTATGGGGTTGAACCCCAACCTGAGCATTATGCATGTGTTGTTGATCTTTTGGCTAGAGCAGGTATGGTAGAAGACGCAGAGAAGTTCATAGAGGACAAAATGGGAGGGTTAGGAGGAGGGGATGCTAACGTGTGGGGGGCGCTACTGAGTGCATGTAGGATTTATGGGAATGTTGAAGTTGGAAACAGAGTTTGGAGAAAGCTTGCTAAAATGGAAGTTGGTGATTGTGGCACTCATGTGCTTTCATATAATATCTACAAGGAAGCTGGCTGGGATATGGAAGCAAATAAAGTCAGAAAATTGATCTCAGAGACTGGAATGAAGAAGAAACCCGGCTGCAGTGTGATAGAGGTAGAGGGTGTAGTTAAAGAGTTCCTTGCAGGTGATAATCATCACCCACAGGCAGTAGAAATACACAGGATGATTAATTCTTTTTTGAAAATGTCAAATTTGGAGGAGCATTTGTGAAATATGTCCCGCTTTCTTGAGGAGTTTTGATGCGGACTATGTTTCTTCGCTTTCCTTTCTTGGTGGAATTAAATTATAAGAAATTTTAAATGCAGTAAGTTACCCATTTTTATAATGTATTTTTTCTTTCTTTTATAGTTGCAGTATTACTTCTTTGAGAAGGAAACAGTGTGACGTAAACTACAACTTCTGTTTCTAGGCAAAAGAGAAATATGATATATGACTTTAAAAAGAGAAGTATGATAAGGACTTTAAATGTCTTCTTCTGAATAATATTCATCTTTTATTTGAATACATTTGTCCATGCTGGGATGGCGAGTGGCATTGGTATTTAATCTAGAAAGAATACTAATTGGGGTTTTCCATATCATGAGTAATAATGCAGTGAGCTACCCATATTCATAATGCATCTTTTCGTTCTTTTAGAATTACAGTATTACTTCTTCGAAAAGGATTGCGTGATGTAAACTACAACTTCTGTTTTTATGCAAAAGACAAATATGATAAATGAATTTCATTTTTTTTTCTTACGCAAATACACATGAATTAAATTCTTGTTCTGTGTAGCATTCATCTTTTATTTGGATACATTTGTCCATGGTGGAATAGCAAGTTGCGTTGGTATCTAATCTAGAAAGAGAACTAATTGAGATAGAAGTGTGATTGACTTTTGAAACTTCTCCCCTCTCTTCTACCTTCCAGTTGCTTCTCAACAAATTTAAAGCATAAGTTGAGCCGTCCAATAAAGCCATCCAATGATTTCAAAAAGGAATTTTTTTCCTGGTGCTGTGTGATTATCTGGAAAGTGAAACTGAAAAATGGAGCGTTGGTCTGATGGGAATAATCACAAAGGTCACTCAGCGACTCATTTTTGACTAAAATATGAATCTAAGAGGATGAAATATATAGTCTTACCGTGGTTAAGTCGACTGGCAACCCGATTCTGCAGCTTGTGTGGGTTGATGGGGAATCAAACAAATCACCTTAGACACGAAAGTTGAGGCTCAATGCATCCGAGGCACTAATAAAGCTTGACTTGATTGCATGAAATTTCATAATCATGTGAACCAACAATACATTTAATGGACCACAGCGTTTCACCTACAAAAAATATGATAAAAAGTATAGCATATACTCTTATAATGGGAAGTGATTTTATCTTCCCCTTTGGTTCCTATAACGTTGTTACTTGTCCCTTTCTAGACTATAAGAATAGCATTAATTTGCTCATCAAGTAACAGATGAAGTTTGTGTTCGCTGGACTTCAGCAGTCAAATGCAATGCTTTGCATCAAAATCCTCAGCTGATATTAAACCAGAAATAAGGCGTTTAAGCCTTTCAGCACCAGGGCCAGGCCTTAGATCGCTGGTGTTTGCCACTGCACGATGTGGGACAGTAAAGACGGACTTGCTTTTGTTGTTGAACCAGCCACCAGGTACGAATCCATCAGCATTGCGCCTCAGCAGCTCAGAGTCAATCTTGTCAAGAACTGGCTCACTCCTGCCAAATTTCCTAGCAAAAGGGGCATTGCTCTCAACCATCCTCTGGTAATCGTCAACAGTGAGGAAATGTGGATGTTGTTTTGGAGGGTTGTCCCATGATATGAAATGGAGGTCATGATTTACAGTAGTGTTGCAGAACTCCGGAGCATTACAGATAACTGTAGTGAAAATATCCTTCTGGTGAAGACAGAAAGTTGGCATAATACATGAGAACTATCCTTGGGAGATTGTCCCATCCCCACAAACAAAATTCTATGAAGGGGCGAGAAAGCATCATCCAAGCAGAGCCTGAAGAAAATAATAAAGAAAATCCATGGTTAAGACTTGGGAAAAAATAAAGAGTCCTTCCAACAAAGTGACAACAGAAAAGAAAACAGTACGGCCATATTTCACTACATAGTTGATCTAACATATTGCAATAGATTTAATCATTAGCCATGTCAACCCGAAACTTCCAACTATGAATTAAGATTTCTTCAGATTCACAGTAAGATCAATAAAAAGTTCCTCCGTTTTCATGCCTCAGTGTTGCAGGAAAATGAAAGCAGAATATGTTTTCTTTGCACATATTGCTCACAGCATCTCAAGGAAATTGACCAAAACATTTATACATCAATCAGGTAAAATGTGGAGGACAAGAAACGAAAAGTTCTCACCTGTGAATAGCTTATATGCGGTTGGCACATTCCTTTTCTCTGGAACCCAAAAGACATCAGATTTTTGCACAGTATAAAGACCCGGATCAATTATAACGGGCTTGGCTCTCTGGTGCCTATGGAATTTTCAGAGAAAAACATTTCTAAGTGGCCAACTCATAATACTATAGATGTCTTATACTTTGAAATTACATTAAAAAAATGAGAAAAAAAAAGAGCTCAAGATACAGGACTAAGCACATACTCTTTCCAACCAATGTCACTGGTATGCTCAATAAAATTAAGGTCTCTTGGAATAGTTGACAATACATGAAGCAAGTCTGTTGCACCAAAAAAAGAGAACTATTAGAGGCATCTAAAAGTGGCCAGGACCATAAACAGTCAATCAATCCTTCTTTTGTCAAATACATTGGCCTAACTTAGGCCAAGGATTGTACAACAGCTAGTAACATAATATATTTGCTCTTGTTTCATACTTATAACCTGAAAGACGCCATCAAATCAAAGCCATTAATTGTAATTATTTAGTAACATAGGGGACATGAAATTTGTGATTAGCAAAAATAGCAACGATGAAATTATAAGCAATGGGATATGAGATCTATAATTCTGCTTAAATTTTGACGCGCATCAGTGAATGCATACTAAACATGAAACAAAAGCAAAACTAAAATTGGTATTGATTCTGATATTGGCCATAATTAGTAACAATACAATTGTGAAATTGGCCATGATCCCTTGCCAAAACAGGATGCCCACAAAGAATCAAATCAAGCACATCAATGCTAAGACAATTAAATTCTCATTTTACAAAATTAACAAAAGAACCTCCAGTTAATCGTTAACTTACCATCTTGTGTGACCAGAGGATAATCAGAAGCACTCAAGTTAATAAACCAATCCCAATCCCCACCTTCCTTGAGCAAGATCGCGGCAGCATGAAGCGTGTTAGTAACCATAGTTGGCCCTCTGTAAGTGACCAAATTAGCCTTGGAAACCATCCTCACATTACCCACCTGCTTGAAAAGCGGTTCACTTTCCACAAACTTCGCCAGCTCCATTCTCTCGTCAGCAGACGCCTCTAAATCCAAATGAACCGCGTACTGATTCCTGGGATGGTACAATGCTTTCAACGTCCTCTTCAAGCTCTCCCCATCTCCTGTTGAACCAGAAATCAAATACGCCAGTCTTGGAATCCTCTCAGACGACGTAGATAACACGTGCAGCTCTTGTTCGACAAATTTAGGACGTAGATTGTGAATATAAGGGCGGTTGTAGAATCTTGTTGGGGTAGAAGCGATCGAAATACTGATGATTATGAGTAGAGTAGAGAGTAAAAGAGAGAAAACCAATGAAAAGAACCATTTTTTCTTCTTCTGTGGCTGCTGTTTGTTATTGTTGTTACTGTTGTTGCCGTTGTTATTACTATTCTCCATGTTTGAGTGTATCGGTTGTTCAGTGAAGCGAGGACTGACGACGACGACGACGACGACGGAGGCTAAGGCGGAAAAGGTATTTAATTGGAAGGAAAGCGGAATGAAAGTGCGGTGATAACGCGGAAAAGCTATTTAACCGGAAGGAAAGTGGAATGCAGGTGCGGTGATTGTGTGATTTCACTGTTGCTGTTGGTAGGTGAGACTGTAACCAATTGCAGTGGGAACGATTTAAGATTCTATCATTCTATTTCTATTTCTATTTTTATTTTTATTATGGATAAAGATTTAAAGTTTTTTACTTTTTCTTTTTAATTGACTTGATAAAGATTAAAGAGTTTGTTAATTAAAGTATAAAGATATTCATGTTTTCTAAAATTAATTGCAGGAGCTGCCTGGATGTCATTGGTCGCAGCTGGGGACTACTGACTACAGTACTGGGTCATATCATTCTACGAGAATTCTTTTCGAATTCAACTTCTTTCATCAGCTGTTGATAATAGATGAGAATTAAAAATACAATAAAATTAAATAAATAAACAAATTAACTTATATGCGATCAAAATATAGGTTCAACGATGTTCCGGCACCTAAATTTTGGTCAATTAATTTAATAAGTCTTATTAACTATAAAAATACTTTAAAAAATTCTAATTCGTTAATTTATATTCATTTTTTGAAAAAAAAAGTCATTTTATTGTTATAACCCTTTTGACTATTAATGTATATTTATGTGATTGTCTGATGTAGAAAATATTATTTATGTTAACATATATAAATCTAAAATTTTACACTTGTGAATTTAAAAGAAAATTCATATTGTTCTTATAATATTTATATATTTCTAATATACATATAGAAGGATTTAATAAATAAATAAATTTTTTGAAATTTTTGATGTATTATTATGTGACAGTTAAATCATTGATATATATACTATTACTATAACATACAGAATTTGTTTGGGAAAGTTGTTTAAATAAAAAATTTTGAGTAGATCTTTTATTGGTAGAACTTTTATAAGTAAAATTTTTAATAAAAATTTATTAATCATTTAGTTGTCACAAATAATTTTTACAAATATTTAAGTAATTATTTTAATAAATAAATGTTTAACTTTATATTTAAAAAAATAATGTAAATTTTTTAAAATAAAGTAAAGGTGTCTTAGACAATTTCGTTTTTTAAAAAAATTAAAAAAATTTTACTACTACAAGTTTAAATTTTTAACTTCTTCCAATAAAAGAAAAATAACTTTTTTAATTCTCAAAAACTCTTTTTCGGTGACAACTAAACAATACATAAAAATTTGAAAAAAGTTTTTATCATTAAAAAAAATTCTTTTAATTAACAAAAAAGTCAAATCAAACGAATACATATTATCTTATTATCAGACAACTTATAGCTAAGTTTAGTGAGTTATTGACCAACCGTCTAACATCATATGTTTAGGTTATTATAAATATGATTAAAATTCTTATTAAATATTTTATACAAGGGTTAATGATACTTTTATATTTGTCATTCAAACAACTATTTGCTTTAAATCTAAAGTTAAATTTTGAATGCAAAAAATTCAACTTCAAATAGATAACGATCGATTATTAAATGACAATATTGATAATACTATTACATAGAATGTTAACTAAAGATTTAAATAATACTCACAGTAATTCAAACAAATGAGAGTTAACAACATGATCCAGTTTACAACGACTTGATGATACGTGTCAACAATGATGCGAAATATATATCTATGAATTGGTTGATATTTTATAATAAATCATTCTTTGCCAATAAATGATGTAAATTTATCATTTTGTCCACCTTTCTTTTCAATTAGATTAAATAAAGATTTTTTTAGATATTTTTATAATTAATGAATGTATCAAATTTAATTAGCCAAATTTAACGACTAAAATTTCGATTACCTTATGATATATACATATATAACTTTTAACAAAATGACCGGGATTGCAACTGCACAATACAAAATACACGGGATTAATAATAAGAGAATAAGTGCCCACCACGGCAGGTGAGTCATGGGAGGGAGAGTGACACCACAATTTGTGGGTGAGCGAGTATGTATGGTTGGTTACTGCCTTGTTGGTTAGGTGATGCTCGCTTTCCTCGTGTGGAGTGGAGGGGCTTTCATCTCATTTCATAGGTCACGGGTGCCGAACTGGTGATTCCACTTTCAATCATCATCATGACGGGGTCGAAATTAGGGATATTTTTACATACCTCCCCTGAGGTTTGTATAAATAATATATAGATAAAAAATTTAGAAAACGTTACAGACACCTCCCTTACCACAGTAATTCCATCCCATTGACTATGTGTTGACCAACCAAAAAGATTAAAAAACCTAAAATACCCTTAACTGAAAGTTTATAATTATAATCTTTACTCATCTTTATTTTTAATTGTTTATGTTTAAAAAAAATAAAAGCACAAAAAAAATATTTTTTACTTGATTAGAAAGTTTGAAAATATGGTTGGAAAATTTGATAGGAATATTTTAAATTTTTGTTCTGAAAATTGTTAATCAATGCTCTAAAGCAATTTTTTTGCTATGAAAATTGTTATTTTTTAGGTTTCAATTTTTTTATTTTACTTTTTAGGTTTCAAAGTCAATTAAAATTAAATTTTAAATCAGTGGGATAAATTTAAAAAAATATTTGAAACCATAAAATTACAACATTATCTATTTTTAAACGGTTAAAGAACGGTCAATGGAACGGAATTACTGTAGAAAGGGAGATGTCTGTAAACGTTTCAACACTTCTTATCTATGTATTATTTTCATAAACTTAGAGGCGGTATGTGAAAATACCCCTTCAAAATTAATAAATGGCAAAAAACTAGGCCTGGCCCATCAAATTATGACCGATGATATTATATTATGCATATTGCATTATTTACGTGGGCCGAAGTGCCATGAGGGCAGTTGAGCCCCTAAAATATTGTCGTCTGGGCGGACAACATTAGCTAGCGGCACTGGACATACTTTCAGTACTTCAAAATTGATTAGATTTTAATTTATGCGCGATGTTTTTCGCATTCATTTTCTTGTTTCTCAGGATAATGTCCTATCGACAATCTATATCTAACTCATTTCATTTCCACTGGCCAACTTATTTATTCGTTCATTCTCATGCATGTTTTTGTTTTCTATACAAACTCCTTCGCCCCCAAACTCCATATCCCACTCTAACTTCAACTACAACTACAATTGCGCGAAATATCTATCTAATTCTTTCCCCCATTAAACACTCTTGATTCTCAGCGTGGTGATCAGAGCTCAATGGGGAAAGACACCAAATCCTGCATGATCACAACCTCAGCCACAGCCACAACAACTGCAACCTCCCATGGCGTACCAAAAACATCCTCCACTCTTACACTTACGTGGCCATCTGGATCTTCCTCTCTTTCACTGCTATCGTTTATAACAAATACATTCTCGACCGCAAGATGTATCACATGGCTTTCTGTTTAACTCTCGCTTTCATTATAGTTCCTTCTAAAACTCGTCGACGTCGACTCTGTTTCTATGACTCGCCAGCTCTTTACTCTCTCTCTCTGGTTCTCCAACTCTGCATACGTATTTTCATCGGTTTCATTTATACAAATGCTCAAAGCTCTAATGCCAGTCGCCGTTTACTCCATTGGCGTCCTCTTCAAAAAGGAAAACTTTAAAACCAATACTATGACTAACATGGTCTCAATATCCCTCTGTGTCGCCATTGCTTGAGCGTATTTCTACAGTTAGCAGCAGTTGCTTTTGAAGCTACAAGATTGGTTTTGATTCAGATTTTGCTTTCTTCAAAGGGTATTAAATTAAATTCCATCGCTTCCCTTTATTACGTTGCACCTTGTTGCCTCGTGTTCTTACTGATACCATGGACATTCACGGAGTTGCCGCTATTGAGACAGAATTGTACCTTAATTTAAAGTCCTCAGATACACGGGTTGCCGAGTACAGAAAATGGATGGATAAAGTCGGGCATGGAATGCCTTACCATTTCGGGCGCAGCATAATTTCTCTGCCTAAAGCACCTGCTGTGGTAGAACATCCACCGGCTGGGCTTGTTGCCGGAGTTTCAGCCTCTTCATTAGAACACACAGGAGATTGTGGAACCAGCAGAATACCTACTCCCTTCTGGTTCTGGTAATGTTACAGATATAACGTATTTTAGAGGATTTACAAAATTAGTGTTGATGGAAATTCCTGTTGCCATTGGTTTTAACGTATTTAAGATTCTTGTTTTTCAGAGGCTTATTCAGTTTTTTCCACAGATGTTGGACTTCTATTTAATTTAACTTACGCAGAGAAGTTCACATCAGATCGTTCCATAAAATTATAAAATTCTGTTATCAGAAACACAACATTATCATGAATGGTCTCAGGAACCATTCATGATAACATTCCCATATTAGACTTTCCCTGGATACAACTCTATATTTCGTATCCAATTCAAAATATGATAAAACTGAATCACTTTCAGATCGAAAATTATACGAACTTGCTCTAGCAAACTGAATCCTCTATTAAGCCGAATTTTGCCGCAGAAATAAAACTGTACAAAATTAAGAGTAACATGGTTATTCTTCTGAATAATAATCATTCTCGAAAAATTTTCAAGAAACGGAATGCATTCTTGATAAGTAAATAACAAAGAACCTCACTAGTGCTAAGTCCTCTAACAGAACTCTCTCCCAGTCTTTCCTCCTAACATCTTCAATTCTTCTCACTGTTCTCTCTTTTCTTCAAATTTGCACTCTACATTCCTCTAATCGTGGATGACAGTAGAAATACCTGCGCAATGTGTAAATACCAACACAAGAAATTCGATAAGCAGTGTTTCTTTAGACGAATTTTCCTGCTGATAGTGTTGGTCGACTACTAGCGTTGTTCAGAGAATATGGGGCGTCAAAGTTGAAAAGAAATCCGCTTAAATTGCGGGAAGAATCCTGGGAACTTTACATTGATTCTATCCTAAAAGAGATGGAATACAGAGTCCTGGACCCGGCTGAGGGAAGCATAAGAGCCCTCGAACAAGAGAAAGCTGAGAAGGAGACTTTGCTGAAAAATTACAGTAGATTTGCTGAAGCAAATGGAGGCAGCTGAAAACAAGCAAAGACCAGTTTTGGATTTAAATCGCCTTCCCGAAGATGATTCTCTTGATCTTGCAATTAAAGCGGTTGACAATAGGTGATTCTTGATCGTGCAATTAAGCAGATGATTTCACCATTATTGCATTTTGTTAAATCATTTTCTTTCTCATTATTGCAGTTGCTTTGCAGCCTTATCATACAGTATCTTATACATGATTTACATTAAAAGGAAGAATTTTATAAGCAGTCAAAATATTTAAATATATTTATTTTTTATACAAATTTATAAAAAATAAGTAAATATTTTTAAATACTTAAAAAAATATAAGATTTTATTTTGTAACTTAATTCTAAAATTTTAAAGAAAAGATATATTTATATTTGAAATAAATTATTTTAATTTATTAATTTAATTTTCACGTAAAACACCAATATTTATTATTTAGTATACCAATATTTATTTAACACAATAGGTAATTCTTAAAACATTATTATTTATTAAATTTAATATACTAATTTAAAGAATTCAATAATTTTAAATTAAATTTACAATTCAATAATTTCTGTTGGAAAAACAACATAAAACTGTGTAATCATCGTCCTAACTTCATTTATTGAAATGTACTCTTTTTCTTGCTATTCGTGGATTGTTTAATTTATTTTCAGGTAAACATCATATGTTTGCTATGCGAATTTTAATCACACTTAGAAAAATCAATTTCCAATTTACATCTTCTCTCACAAACTGTTATTCTTATACGATTATCGGAGATTGGTGGAGATTTCGAAAATGGGACTCAGGAAGATGCTCACAACTTTCTAAGATTAGCGCTGGTAATAAAAACATAGTTATTTATTTTTAAAGCAATATGCTAAAGTTTGTCCATTTTTGTATGCAGATTTACGATTGAAAAACTACAGTAAACTTTGCTTCAAGAAGCTGATAGAGATCTTTTTGAACAGATATTTAAGAATGAACTGAAATCCCAGGTGAATATGTTATATTATTCTAAATCTGCAGTATGTTCCATTTCTTTCTTTTATGCATGAATATTTGGCAAAACGTTTTGAGTTTTAAGAACCGGGCAATGCGGGGTTTTTAATAACATGATGGATATTAGTATCTCGATTTATGAAAATTTTGAAAGATTAAAATTATTTTTCCATTTTACTGTTGAAGAATCGCTTGTTGGCAAAAATATGTATACATATAATCAGTATTAGGGCTAGACAAAAATGTTTGACTGAATCGAACTAAATAGAATCAAACAATTCGGTTCGATTCGAGTTGATTTTAAAGAAAAATTTGGTTACCTTAGGTTCTGATGTTGTCAATTCGGTTTAAGTTCAAATTTTAAAAGAAATCAAACGAAAATTGACTATAAAATATCGTAAGAATTTTTAAATTTTAAAAAAATTACAAATAAATAAAAATTTATATTTATTTACATAAATTTACATAAAATTAGGAGATATTATTATATATTTAAATTTCTTTTAATAATTATTTAATAGATCAAACACTCATATGAAAATATCTAAATAATATTTTGAAACCGACTCTCAAAAATCGAAATGAAACCGAAATTGAATCAGGTAACCAAACTTAGAATCGAACCAGACGTTCGGTTCGATTCAATTCAATTTTTTATTTAATATATTTCAAATTTGATTCGATTTTTAAAAAATCAAACCGGATCCAATTTTGACCACCCTTAATCAGTATACTTACTTGAAGATCCATCTATATTTGAAGTTCCAAGATAATTTGCTTAGCATTGTGATCTAATAGGCCTAAAATTAAAATTAGTGGTGAGAGGTGAAATATTTATATATTTTATGTAAATATTTATACATAGAATTATCTTGGCCATTAATAGTACATGTGTAGAGAAATCTTGGCCACTCATTTGTAAATATATAAATGTAATTTTTTTGTGAACGAAAGCAATAGAATCCATTTCTTCTCTTCCAATTGTGTACCATCTCACGTCAATTTCTCTCTTTCTTTGTGCTAATTGTGATAGAAAATCGGGTATGCTCTCGACACACCCTGTTCAGCCCTACATGCCTTCCATCTCCCTCATTCCGTTTTCAACACATATACTATTCGCACAGGGTACTCTTTATCTACAAACAAACGCTCTCAATCAAATGGGTAGGCGAGTCCATAATTTGTGCGTGCTGGTCCTGTGAGTTGCACGCTCTCGTGCCCTGACGCTTTCGGCGGTTCTGCTTCTATTTTGGCGATACTTGACAGGTGGCAAAAAGATCTAAGACATTAGGCTATATGTTTTTTTTTTCTTTTTATTAATTTTCTTGTATTTTATTTTATTTATTTTTAATATTAATAATTTATTTATTTTTATTTTTTTAATATTAATAACTGGATTGAGCCTAAACATGTAAGAAATATTGAATTAAGATTAATAAATTATTAAATTTACGGTATATATTTTATAATTTTATAATAGTATTAAGTTTATGATAAATATTTTATAATTTTATACATTAAATAAAATAGAATTGAATTGGATTTTTGAGAACCCCAATTCTCCATTATTGGCATCTACAATAATTTTGAAGCATTAATTAAAAGATATTATACCAGCCACCAGTTAAACAAAATCATTTTTCCTTTTTCTGATCTTATTAAACCATGAATAAATATATTAAAAGGGCCGAAAGGTACCAAAAGAATTTATTTATTTCAAAAGAATAGAAAAAAAAATTATTTATTGTCTCTCGCACTGACAATTTTGAGCTATCAACATAAAAAAGAAAGTGTTATAAGAATTCTACTATGGATAAGACACCCAAATTATCTTCAGAAACATAATATATATATAATTAAAATATTTTTAGATAAAATCTTCCTCAGAAAAATATTTCTATTATCATCTCAAAATAATTGAATTGTTTTTAGTTAATTATAGTCTAAACAGGGTATGTACAGTGCACCCGCACGTCAAATACTAATAATCTAACTATACAATATAATATAATACAAAATTAGAAATAAAATAGAATTTTAAGTTCGGTAGTAATTGTGTTATATTAATTTTATTAAAATTTAAAATTATTGTATCGTATTTGTAAAAGTAATCTATTAGAGTTGTTATGTTTTATACATTAAAATTAGTTTTATTAAGTGCATACCTATTTTTATTAGCTTTTGTTGTTTTCTTAATTTATATTGATTTAGGTTTTCTATTTAAGGAGAATTATTATTTGAGTTTATATAAAGAAATTACTCTGTTACGAGAAAATACTAACAAGAGTCCTTAGCTGTGATAGCTAGAGGTTGTTGTGGACCCAATCCGAGGCATTCTTGGTGTTGGAATTGATCAACTTCAAGGAAATTCAGAGTCTTGTGCAGAAGATAGATTCGTTAATGCAACGGTGTACTGGACCCCAATCGGAATTGCGTCGACGGGAATGGGAATCGTATAGCCGTAGAAGATAAGCTAATATCTCCCGCGGATTAGTGCTTATCTTTCATAAATCGTTAATTGACCATCTATTTTTACTTAAACGACTATAATATCATTATTTATTTTAAAATAAAATTTAAAAAAATTTATTTTTAATTTATTTAATGTTTAAAAAATTAAAATAATTTTAATTTTAATTAACAATAATTATAATTTATATTTATTTAATATTTGTTTAAAATTAAAAAATTAATTAATAATATTTAAAATTAGCATGTTGATATTTTTTCAAATTTTTATTGTTGAGTAGTTTTATTGAAGTTTTTGTACAAACCTGAAAACTTAAATTTACTTTATGTTGAAATGGCGCATTTAGTGTGAATATGTATAATATAAATATTATATTAAAGAGTTTTTGTAGGAATAATCAGATTGATAAGGTTATGAAATTATTTAGTAAAAAAATTAATAAAAATATAATTAATACCGAAGGATTTACGGAAAAAAAAGTAAGAAAGGCGACCGTTTACATATTAGAATTTGAGATTTAGATAAATATAACATATAAATAAAAAATTAATTAAATTATTATTAATTAAAATTTTAATTTAAATAAATATAAACTACAATTGTCAAATTAAATTATCATAATTAAATTTTAATTTTAAATAAATATAAATTAAAATTATTGTTAATTAAAATTTTAATTATTTTAATAATTTTAAACATTAAATAGATTAAAATTAAATTTTTTAAATTTTAACTTTAAAGCAATTATTGACCCATTAAACACACAATTACTACAAAAAAAAATCAGCAATTCATAGGTTATAATTGATTCCAAAGACATATAAAAACACACAATTACTTATTCTGAGATAGAGAATGTTGTGACGTGCTTATAACTTGTGAAAATTGTAGATTTTCATGAACAGTAAATGCTGAGACAGTTCTTACAACCTAAATTAACTTTTTAATTTAAAGTTTATGCTACTGCCATAAACACAGAAGAATAAATAATTACTCACTTTCAGCTGGAGGAGGTTGTGAAGTACTTCGAGAATGCGAAACTTGCAGGCTTCCATGAGTCGTAGAAGTTGTTGGGTTAACCTATGAATGAAATAGTTAAATATAGGTTTTCATGTCAAATGAAATATTTTTTTTAGATTGACACAAATTATTATAAACATAATTTACCTCAATGGAGTTAGGAGTATTTCTGCAAGATCTTTTATTATGTCCAAACTGCCGACAAAGTCCACATCTCATGCTTAACTTTTTATTTTGTTGATCTTCTCCAATCTCTCTTCTTCTTCTAAGCTTTGGTCTACCAGCTCTCACTTTTTTCATAGGAGGGTCAATCTTAGAGCCCTCAACAATTGGCCAGTGTGACTTGTCAGGTATAGGATAAATTATATGTGCATATGTGGTCTGATATGCATAAATTGTCAATGAATAGTCTACGTAATCAACTACATCTTCACCTTTCATTGCAACGCAAGGCACAACATGTTTGCATGGAATCCCACTAATTTGGTAGGCACCACAATCACAAGTTTTATCTCGTAAATCAACTGTAAAGGTGGTGTATAGCTCATCCATCACCTCGAACTTGAATTCAGTAGCCTCTATCACCTTCATAAACCTACTGTCCTTCTGGGAAATATCTAATTTTCTCTTCACATTTGGTGGTAGTCTACCAGTCTATTTCTTTGACTGGCACAATCATTTTCACAATCGTTTCATAATTTTCTTTCGAATAAACTCTAGCGAACATAACACAGTCTTGTCTCTAAACTCATTTAGCCAACTATTCCACGATTCAGTCATATTATTTGTCACGTGATCACACTTTACATGATATTCAAAAGTGTGTCTTGCCCATTCTCTTTTTTCTATCTTCATTAGATAGTCATATGCACCATGACAAGATGTCATGGCTTTCTCAATTGATTCCATTGCATTTTCCCAATCTTTCTCTGTTGTTGCCCTTGCCGCTTGCCAACATAATGTCCTATATACTACTTCGGGATATTTTTTCCTCATATTGGCAAAAATATGTTGTGCACAATGTCGAACTACTACCCCTAGCCATAAATTACCTAAAGCAATCTCTATGCCTTTTTGCCTATCCGTCATAAATGTGACGCGCCGATTATTTTCTATCCCTAGTCATTGTTGTAGTATATCCAAAAACCAATTCCATGTTTCAGCACATTCTAACTCACAAACACACACTGCAATTGGAAAAATCCCATTGTTAGCATCTAATGCAATAACAAATAATAGAATGCCTCCATAAGGCCCCTTCAAATGGCACCTATCGAGCCCAATAAAGTACCTACACCTTTTAATAAAACCATCCCTCAAAGCCTGGAAAACTGAATATAAACCTCTCGAATTTGATTGGTTTATCTCCCAACGCAACCGAAAACTTCATCTTCACAAGAGCTCCTGGGTTATGATGTTTAAGTACCTCAGCATAATCTCTAAGAGCTTGATAAGCACCAGCATGGTCTTCCGCAAATTATCTAATGCTTTTTTTTTAGCTCGATAAATTTTCCTCCTCTTCACATGTACTCCAAACTTTCTTCTCAACTCATCATTTATTGCTCTAAGTGGCATTTGTGGGTTATTCTTTAAAGTATTTTGGAATTTAGATGCAATCCACGTGTATGAAGTTTCTTTACATATCGACATCCTATCATAATTATGCTCATCATTCAATTGTTGAATAGTAAAAACAGTGCCACTTTTAACAAGTGAAGTATAAATGAACCAAGGGCAGCCTGTTGCTAAACATTTTGCTCTAAACCTGGCTTTGTCATTTTTTATTCTTGTCAGCTCAAACCCCTTCTTCACACAATGTTCTGTTATTGCCACCCTAAATTGTTCAACATTATCAAATTTCATACCTACATGCAAGTCAGCCTCTCTATTACAACCCTTTGTAAAACGATCCCTCTCTGAGTGTCTAGTTATCCTACTAACCGGGTCTTCGTCTTCAGATGATGACAATAATGCTTCACCATTATCACTAGATTCATAATTAGACAACTTGTGAGCTCCATCACTATCTTCACTGTCTTGAACAACACACAAATTCAATTCAACATTTTCAACTTTTGCATCCTTTTCAATATCATCATTAGACCAGTAAACTTCATCAACTTCAAAATCTCCCAATTCAACAATATATGAATATTGTTGAGGTGATGGAATCTGCTGGTCTTCTTGTTGTTCTGTTAGAGTTTGATGATGTTGTTCTGAAGGATAAACATGATGTAACTGTTGTGGGGTTATTTGATAAACTTGAGAAACAGGGTCCTACTTATCTTGACAGTCCATATCGTTGTTCATTTGTTTCTCTTGTAGTTGTTCAAAATATTCCGTATCACACTAGTTATGAAAATCCAATGATTATTCACCTTGGTTTCCTTATCTTAACCAAACAAGAAAATGGAACTCTGAAATTGGTGAACGAGGCAATGAAATTAAACGCCTTTGCTAATGGTAAAATCAAACATAAATTAATGAATAAAGTAATGGATAACATAAATTAATGAATAAATTAATAGGTAACATAAATTAAAGAATAAATTAGTATATATAGGCATAAATGAATGGTAAAATAACATACCCATGTGCATGCATTTTCTTTTTTGGCCAGACACAATCGGGTTTCTTAGATGAAGACAATATAAATTTATTCAAGTTAAAGTTTTCAGCAGATTGGAGAAGAAGAATCACCTGGGTGTTAGGTCGCCGTGTTCGCTATCGTAGTAACCTTCAGATGTCGTTCAAAATTAACATCAAAATTGTCGGCAAGATGTGGGTTTACGACAAGAGAGAAGAAGAAGATTTTGAGTATATTGTAATTAGGTATGATTAAGTTAATTAATTTCACTAAATTTATATTTTATTTAATTTACTTATATATTTAATTTATTTGTAATTAATGGCCAATAGAATGATGACAAGTTAATGATGACGTGGAAATGAGTAAGTTGCCACATCAGAATTATGGGTCTTGGTCACCAAATAAAATACTTTTACCATTTTATCCATTTCTCCGTTTAAGTTTACTATACACGTTAACAGATTAGGACTTTTAAGGTATATTTTTAAACTAATGGGACTAATTAGGCTAATTAGGTAAACTATAAGGACTTTGGTGTCCTTTACCTTTTATTTAAATGTCTTTAATTACTTATTTTTTTATTAAAACGTGATTTTTTTCTCTTTTTATTTTTATAATACTTATTTTTATATTTTTTGGTGTTAAGTAATTCAAGTATAAAAGTGAATAAAATAATTATAAAAAATATAAGAAAAATAAAAATTTTATTTGAAGTATAAAATATTTTTTCAATAAATATTCTTCAAGTGAAGCACTTAAAGATAGATACTAATAAAATAAGGCAAAAAAATATAAAATATATTAAAAGAAAAAAACGAGAACATCAAAACCAAATAAGATAGTTATATTTTTTGTTTCTATTAAGAGTTTTGTTTTATTAAAATCTATTTATAAAATTTTAAAATCAAACAAAAATGATTTTTTTTAACTTCCATTGTCACTGTGTAAATTTTCAAAAAAATGATATTTTAAAAAAAAGAAATAAAGAAGAAATAATAATATTTTTTGTGTTTATCCTTACATTTTAATGATTAATTAACAATTAAATATAACGATAAAAAAAGTTAATAACACATTCTTGAAGAAAATGATAATATCCGTAATCTTAATAGAGAACGAATGTATAGAACTAACAATTTAATCATTTTATTATTTAATTTATTTACAATACATATTATATATATATATATATATATATATATATATATAGAATTAAGGAGGTTTTTTTTTTATACAAAATCTTACATCAAATATAAGCCGTTGGATATAAGCACATATAACGGTTGAAATTACATCTGATATGTGTATTAATTATGCATGTATTAATTATATAGTTAAATGCAATCTCAATCGTTGAATGTATCTAAATCTAATATCTTATATTTAATATAAAATTTTGTATAAAAAAAAAACTATTGATACTTTAGTTTATATATATATATATATATATATATATATATATTTACCCACTCGATATATTTACATTGAACTTAAAACCCAAAAAAAGAATACAATGAGCGATCTGCAACATGCCAATTAACAAAGTCAGGAATCGAACCTGTGCGGGCAAAGCCTACGTGATTTCCAATCATGTCCTATAACCGCTGCGGCATGATCACTTGATACTTCGAAAAAATTTTATTGGTACGAAATATTACGTTTTCATTGTGCAACCCCGATTATGACAAAACGGAAAAGCTCGTATAACTTCAGCCTTACCCATATATTAATGACTTAATTTTCCAACAGTCTACAAGATATTTGTTATCGTTCTTTTAATCAATTTGGTAATAGTCTTTATAATAATAGCCATTATCTACGAAACAAGGTGCGACAAAGAAACCATTAAACTCATAACAACAGTTTATAGCATCACTCATTCATCCCAAGTGCTGGCAAATATAATTTCAAAAGTTCTCACAATGCACGACAAAACATGAAAAATAAAAATACAAAGTTAATACTAGAAAATTTCCTAGCGGCACAACTACTTCATCAGTCAAAGCCTCCAAAGGAGTGACCACTATCCAAGAGGCCCATCACACCGAAAATGTGAATTCCATTATAATTCATATCAAGAGCTTCTCAATGGCATCCTGCATTTGACACAAGGAGAAACTCAGAATGCAGGCTTAATACCAAAATAGTGACAACACTCGATATCAACAAGTTTAAAAGCATGTGACATGCGGTACCTTGAGTTGTTGAATTTGGGTTTTCAATTGGCTCGCCTCATTTGTAGTCACAGAGCAAGCAATGACAGGTCTTGTGACACCACATGCTCGACCAAGAGCCTGCTTTGAAGGGACAAACACGTAGGGTACATTCTGCCAAATTTAAACAAAGATAATTTAGTTCTACACCTCATAGTAAACCATCAACAAAGGAACACATGAAAAACATGAACTGTAGATTAGCTATAAACTCCTAGAACACAGCTCTTTAAAACTTAAGTTTGTCCAAAGAAATCATATCATTTAACAAGTTATGGTTGTTCAAGAAAAGCTCTCTAACTTCAGGTGCAAATATTGATCTCCATTAAGACCCAATGAGCCTTTCCAGCTGAAAAACACTACACTGAGAAAACACAGAACCGTAACTCTGTAAGCTTTCTTTAATTTTAGTTTTTACAATGGTCACAGAACCGTAACTCTGTAAGATTTCTTTAATTTTAGTTTTTACACTGGTTTCATTGTGACTGATGATATAATAATACAGCAAGCAATAGTCAGAAATATTTTGAAATTTTTTTCCAATGAAAAACAGTGAGTTGTCTCAGTGTATCAATAATTCTTTTTCCACAGTACTGGAATTATAATACTCCTCCATCAAGGAAATTAAGAGTCCAACTTTTGAAAGTAATCCATTTTTGTTTTAAAGGAATAATTTGTGTTTCTCTCTTTAAATTTTGATATTTAAAAGGAAAAAAAGGATGTCACGAGGCAAATCTTCACTCTGCTCTGCAGCCTTGATAAAAATATAAAAATCAAGTTACAGATAGCCGCTCAAAGCAATGCCCAAGGCATATAATAAGACATGAATACGGAAATTACAATTATAGCATTCACCTTTGACAAGTTACCCCTACACAAATCATAAACTGGTTACAAAGACTAATCATGCAAAGACACCAAACAATCAGCAGTTAAAAAGAGTATCCGGCCATTCATTTTCTAATTTCCATAGTAGATAATTGCTATTTAACAATATGAACTGAAGTATAAGAACTCAGAAATACATGAACCAGTTGACTAATAGTATCTACCAAACTAAGACATTGAGAACACTGATTGAGAACACATTTAACAATCTTAATTAATAAGGAAATCAGTGCTTAAACTCAAATATACTGCATATTGAAAAAATAAAATTACCTTGTCTTCCGCAAGGAGAGGAAGATGAAGAAGAATCTCCAGAGGCTCGGTATCAGCAGCCATCACAACAAACTCGGAGATACCCCTGTTGAGGGTCTTAGTGGCTGAAATTGAAAAATTTAAACAAAAAACGAGATCCTATTAGAACACAGAAAAATGTTCTTAAGGAAGTAGGTGACTAGGTGAGAAGAAGAGGAAGAAGAAAACCTTCATTGGCGCCTTTCTTGAGCTGCTTGTAGTTGGCTGCTTGTTGGACAAGATCCAATATTGTAATTGTCAGATGAGAATCTGCAAGCGGGTAGGCTTTAGGGTTCACTGCTTCTCCTGTCTGAAAATTCAATCCCAACAAAACGTCAGCATACATAATAATCACAACATAGATCACATAATAAAAGAAACAATCAAACACAATCAGCGACTGACAGAGAAACAGTACCATATTCGCTGTCGGGTGGAGAAGGAGGCTAGGGTTTTTGAGGGACCAAATGAAGACAACAAAGGTTTCAGGGTTTAAGCGAAGAGACTTGTTTAGGAAGGTCGAAAAGATATTTTATAGCCCCTCAACTCAAAGGCGCAAATCGAATACGTTGTCGTTTCTTCTTTGACAATTTAAATATGGACGTATTGTTACGTTTGTTTGTATATTTAAGAATATTAAAATTAAGATACTTTAAAATTAAAAAAAAGACTATATTTAATATTGCTGTTATTTATAAAATTTAGATCAATTAATCAATTTTATTTATATAAAATTAACTATGATATGGATATGATATTAGTAAATAAAATTATTAAAATTTTATTTTTTTAAAATATTTGTAATAAAGAGATTTTATAATTTTTATTTTTAAATATAATTTCTAGAAAATATTACCAATCACATTATTAACCTTAAAAATATAAAATCAAAAATATTAATTTCATTCTTTTTTTTAATAAACTCACACATCCATATAAAAAGATTAAAAATTAATTTTCAGTTTGTATAATTTCATAAATACCAAAATAACCTTTATTTAAATTTTTTTACTATGCATGTAAATTTTCTCTATATACATACTCGTAAAAATATTAATCAAATAAAAATTTCAAATTATTGGAAAAACTAAAAAAACATAAATAAAAAAATAAAGAAAGCATAATCAATATTAAAGAAAAAAGAAAATCTTTTATCTATTTTATTCTTTTAAGTTGAATTGTTATAAAATATTCAAAATAAAATTTAAAATACAAATAAAGAAATTTGTACTTAAAAAAAACCATATTCAACTCACCCTTAATTAAGAACCAAACTATTATTAATAAAATTAGAAGCAAGAAAGGGTACATGGGTGTAATTTTCCAATCCAAGTAAGGAAGGCCAAGAAGGACACATGGCACAATCCTATTTAACGTACTACGCAAGCGGGACCCGCTGACCGAGTCCAAATGGTCAAACTGAAGCCATTGCCTACTGTATAATACCAACACCAAGGCCGCTTGAATTTCAGATGGTGCAATCGATAGACATAACTCGGTTTACACTCTCACAATAAGAGATTTATCAACGGAAAATGGGGTGGATCCGAGAGAGCATCGAATCCGTCAAATCCATGAAGATCAGAGAGTCTCTCTTTCAGATTATTAGTCTTGGTTGGTTTTTAATGTTCTTCGTTTTCGTTATCACGATTTATGGAGAATCGTGTTTTATGCTCTTGAAATGGTTTGGTTTCTTCGTACTTTTTGTTGTGTCTTTCATTTGACAGTTTCTCTTCAACGTTGTATTTGAAATAGAATTTTCTTCAGTGCCGAGAATTTCTATGTTTTCAAGAGAATTCTTCCACACTGTAGAGATAGTTCTTGTCATTTGTCAACGACAGGCGTTGACGATAAATATGATTCGCCGTCAAAAGATTTATTGTGAAGGCTTAGAACTACAACATTTAAGTACGAAAAGTGCTCGGCATTAATGAGAACTCTTCGTTCCCACTATGATTTTTGACCGCCGAGTGGCAGACGGTCACCCTGTTTTTCATATTCCTTGGAATTACAAATTCTAATGTTATCTGTGTTCGTTTGTATTGACGTTTATTTAAGGAGGCATACTAATTTTTCAGTATGTATTTTTACTCTAAAAGAAGCTTGTGTAAGGTTCTGTGGTAGGAATCTGTTGCGTACAGTGATAGTTTTGCTCCTGATTATTTTGAGACCTCTGCAGTAACAATCTTGTTGACGTTCGATTTTCATTCCCTACTCTTTGTTTCTTTATCTGTAATACTCAGTATTTTAACACCTCCATTAATGGTTAATTCTATCAGCGGCTTATTTTGTTTGCACTATCTTTACAGGCATGATTGTCTCATCGGCATTCATGATATGGAAAGGGTTAATGTGTATAACCGGAAGCGAATCACCTGTTGTAGTTGTGCTCTCTGAAAGCATGGAACCTGGCTTTCAACGGGTGAGTTCACTAGTTACTTATCTGAACAACGACTGTTTTCTAAACTTAAGGTCAGAAAATATTGGAATGTCTCAGTGCCTTGGTTCAGATCCAAACTTTGGCAAATATTAGCAGCACATGTTAGTCAGTTATCTCTCTCTCTCTCTCTCTCCCTGCTTCCGTGTTTGTATGGAGTGTGCTAATGATAATTCTTTTCAAATAGTCATTTTTAAATTTGATTTGTTGATTGCGATATTGCAAATCTGTCTAGAACTGCTTATTAAATATTCCTGAAGTATTATCCTTTTTGACTTTCATTTTCATTTTCTTTTGAAAATAAAGTCTAAAGCAGCTTTAATGCTGGAAGCAGTTTGGAGTGACTGAAATTTTTTATTCTCGTGCAGGGTGACATTTTGTTCCTGCACATGAGCAAGGACCCCATCCGTGCAGGAGAAATTGTCGTATTTAATGTAAAGGTATGTTTTTCTGTTCAGTAATCACCCCTTATCAAGATTCTTTATTTGTTAATAAAGATCATTAAGTTTTGGTTCTATCACCATGTTATTTCTTTTATAGGTTTGACGATGCAATTTGATTATTTACTTGTATTTTGGAAAATAATCCTCTTTCTTACGTGACATTGGGATCACTAGGAACTGCAGGTTTCTTGTTCTTTTGATTTTCTTAACTGCAAATGACTATTGAAGAATAATTTACAGCGAAATTTTGTGCTTCATTTCGTACTGTATGTTAAACAATATCTTCTGATGAGAATTATACATTTGAGGTTAGGTTTTTCATATCATATGTTGTATCACCAAAAGGGCATATAATGGACATAACTTATTGGCCATCAAACAAAGTGGAAAAGTTAATCGTTTTTTCTGATAGTTTAACTGGCTAAATTTTTCTGATGGCTTGAAATTCATTATTTTTCTTTTTCCAAAAGAGAAATTTTTATCAGTGTATCTTGCACATTGCCTACTTTAATTCACATAATATCCAGCTCTTGTGAATTTCTCTTACATTTAAATCTGTCTGATTGTACCTGTTTCTTCAGTTCCTTTCCATGCAGTTGGTATGTGCTACCAGCTTGTGTGAATTGAATATAGATTGGACATTTTTGCTACAACAGTTTCGCTAACATATCTTTTTCATATTTCTTAGGGACGTGATATTCCAATTGTCCATCGAGTGATTGAGGTAAGAATAACGGAAACTTATTGTTTCCAGATTTTTCTCATGCCTAACAAACAAAAGAGACAAAATAAGAAATTTTGGACCGTAAAAAATCTCATGGAGATTTAAGGATATTTTGAATCACCTCTCTTTTAGTTACTCTTTTGATCTCGACCAACAATGGGAAAGCTGTTTTGTTTCCCTTCCCAAAGAATATGGCAATATCTTATATAGCATCTATACATCACTCAAGTCAGGATGAAGGGTGAGAGGAAGAGGGGGAGGGGGAGGGGGAGGGGACGGGAGGAATAGAGAGAGAAGTAGAGGTTTATTTACAATCAACTTATACCTCTTATAGGTTATGCTCTGATAGAGTTAACATTGATATTTTTACTTTTAGATATTGAAATGAGTTACAGTGTATTCTATGATGTTATTTTAATAAAGAACTTTATATCTTGTATATTCTGTTACTCCTTGGTAGGTTCATGAACATCAACGAACTGATGAAGTTGATATCCTTACAAAAGGTATCATATTTTTCATCTCTAGCTAGTTATTGCCACTATGGAGGCGCTAAATTTTATTTTACCATTCTTGTCTTGTCAAGCGCTAAAAAGTTTTCTAAATACATCTATTATTTGATGTTAGAACAATTTGTTCTTATATATAGAAAGCAAATAGTTTTCTTGAGGACATCACAAAGTTGCATGAAGCCTTGCAGGAAATACCCCCAAATATGTTTCTATTTCTTTTGCTTGTTTAATTATTCATTCAGTGGACTAATTGTCTCATCTTGATTGGATGCTTTGAGCAGGAGACAATAATGATGTTAATGATAGGATGTTGTATGCTCAAGGCCAATTTTGGTTGAAACAACAACATATCATGGGCAGAGCTGTTGGGTAAATTGATACCTATGGAAGTACTCCTTATTTCTAAGCTTACTTTTTGAATCAGTAGTACAACTCTTATACATTCTTCAGGAATTAACTCATGTTGTCCAGGTCATGTTTTTAGTCTATATGATGCATTGCATATTAACTTATTAGAGGCAACTTTTAACCATTTTCGGACTCAGGGACATAAGTTGCAATCTGCGCATGTTTTAATGTATGCTGTTGTAATCTACTAATGAACTCGAGTTACCTATTTGAGTTGGTGGAAATATTGCATTGTAAACTTTCTTAAAATGTCTCACTCCTTGAAGGCTGCTAGTCAAAACGAATAATTTTATACCAGATTGTTGGCTTTGTATCAACCTAACCAATTAGCCTTGAAACATTAGAATTGTACGTAGTAGCTTGTCATTTTCCAGTGGCTATTTTCTTTCCGGCAAGCCCTTCTATTCTTCCAACAAGCTTGATCTTCATGATGTTCAGTTATATCTCTTGCCTTCGCAGGTTCCTGCCTTATGCTGGCTGGGCGACAATTATCATGACTGAAAAGCCTATTATCAAGGTACTTTCATTAATGTATTTATGCTTCAGTGCTTCTAAACATCGTACATTTTCTCTAAGAAAATCTTAGCAAGTCTTACTGAGCATTTGACTCGGTTATTACCTAATGTTTTTGTTCTTGCAGTATGTACTCATAGGGTTGCTGGGGTTGCTGGTCATAACCTCTAAGGATTAGGGGTACACTGCTTGTGTTCAAGTCACCAGAAATAATTTAGACAATACAAAATTTTCTATTCAAAACGTGCAAAAAGATCAATACGAGCTGGATCACCTGGAGATACTCTTTTATTACCAAAAAAAAAAAATGTTGGTTACATAATACCGTTTTGTAGACTAACACTCAACGGCAGTAGAACATATTTATTTATCATTAGTTGTATTATATATTGCTTTTGCTTCTGCTGTCCATAAAACAATCCTTACTAGTCTCTACACGCAGTTTTTGTCGAAAGTGTTGACGGTAAGTCCTCTCGTGGAATAACCTTCTACAACTTCACACAAAGCAATTACTGAGACTGAGGATGTCAGTTTCACCAAGAGACTTCAACCAATAGTAACCAACCGATTTTTTCAACCATTTTTGTTATTCTAACTGCAAAGCTTCCATTCTTAATTGCTCTCTAACATTTGTCATAAACTTGGTCTAGCATAGCATCATTAACTTTCAGAACTATTTTTTTAGTATTTCAACATTATAATCGACTGATATTAATAATTAAATATCTACTAAAATTTAGGAGTGAAATTATTTACAATAAGATATCTACCAAAACTTCGCCCTTCGGCTTGTCATGAAAGGGACGAATTGCCTTCTTTCGGCACCAGTGGGAAATGTGCCAGTGGGTCTCTGTTTAAAATATAAAAATAAAACCAAATTTGCCAACCAAAATCAACATGACTTTAATATTGGGCTTAATATCTATGAAAATTGTCAATATACTTTATCAAATAACACAATACAAGCTTATAGTGTGTGGACAACTGAACCCTGGCAAAAAACCTCATAGAGTGTGAAGGCATCTGATCGGATCAACATGAGCATATCAATTTAAATGAATCATTCTGCAGAGAGTAAATCCAAAAACATGATTGGTTCATATACATAAAAGCAGAGGATATAAAAGATAACGTTCTACATTATTAATATGTAATGTAAATATCAATCTTGCAGCTTTTGTATCCGTACTCATGCATATATTGCAGCCGCCAGTCAACGCCAGAGTTAGACACAAGCCTTTCTACGTAAAAAAATTGTGCATGTATAAGATACCAATAGTTTGTAGCAGAAGATTTTTTGAACTAAAGGTGTGCAAGGCATAGAAAAGAGCCAGATTTGATAAATATAACTCTAAGAATCACAACAATCATATCCTCAATCTCTTGTGTGTACCCCAAATGCTCCATGTGGTCTTCAAAATGAGGAATGGTTTTAGATGTTGGATAAGAAACACCAAATAAGCAATCTGCGAAAGAAGAAAATTGCAAACCCACAATTCAAGCCTCCATGCATCTAAATTAGCCATATCAAAAGTATAAACGCAAATCATCTAATCAAAATTTCATAGCCATAATTACATATTCACTCCACCCCAATGCAAGCCAAACAGCAACAGCCCTACACCCAATTCATCGTTGAATAACTAGTTGAAGCTCATAATGTGTAACTTGATATGTTCTTGAAACATAATGGACAAGACTACAATAAGACAATTTCATCCTGCTCAAACCTGCGAGAAAGATGCCTTAAGAAACTTTTGAATTAATTGATAGAAAGCATTTTGGGAGTTAGAACTGATGTCAGAAAACTTTGGAAGTTCAACTTTGCTTCATTTTTTCGGTAAACCAAATGTTACTTCTATTATTTGATTACTATATATGTCCACGCAGCACAATGAAGGCTTCAGGCAAATCACTACAATAAACTTATCAGATTAAACAAACACAGAACATCTCAACATACAAACATACAAGCATACAAGCACAGAGAAGAGGAACCCAGCAAGCATACAAAGATACATGTATAAAATCTGACTGCTTCAAAGTAAAAGAAACATCCAAGTCCGAATTTGCATACTTAACAGTCATTAACAGATTCAAACAAAAGAAAGCTTAACTAGCATTACCAATCAAGCACAAAATTTTGCACATAAAATCGAGGAAGATCGCTTAATACCTTGATTGCTTGAATCAAGCTGGCGTATCCTGAAACTTCTGCCACATGTCACAATGGGGAGTCTCCTTTATAAAACCCCACTGCTGACGCTGAATCTCTAACCGACAATTCTGTGCAAGAATAGTAAAATAATCCTTCTCAACCTGCTTTTCAAGCCTAACTCTTTCCACACTATTCATCGGATAATCCTGCTCAAACCTGCTAGACTTGACATAATAATTCACCCCTCTCTGAGTCGTGAACTTGTACTCATAAGGGTACGATCTCGACAGGGAATAAATTGGCTCAGAAGATGGCAAAAACTGCAACAGAATGATCAGAATCACCGGCAATAATTGAATCAACGCGCGTAGATTAAACCCACCAGACCCATGATCATCAGCCGTTCTAGTGCCCATACCAGGACCGAAGTTAAAATGTCTAAACTGAGTTCTTGTTGCTGGTGGCATTCCCCCAAAGAAGAAGTTTCTAAATATCTCCTCTGCATCTATATCCGCATCGTAGTATCCGCCAAAACCGTGGGCAGCCCGAGTATGTGCCCGTGGCTGATAAACTGGCTCGTCTGATCCGCAAACATCGTATTTTCTTCGATTCTCTTCATTGCTCAAACACTGAAACGCCTTCGAGACCGCTTTAAACGCTTCTTCAGCGCCTGGAGCTTTGTTCTTATCGGGATGAACTTTCAGCGATAGCTTTCGATATGCTTTCCGTACATCTTCGACGGAACAAGATTTTTCAACCCCTAAAATGTCGTAATAATCTTTCTTTTTCTTAATCTGTCTCACGATCGCGATTTGCTCTTCGGTGTATGCAGCAGTAGATGACGTTGATGAGGATGCGCCAGTGGACGGGCCACGCTGACGGAGCGTTGATTGATCGGAGGGCTTGGAATTAGCCTGTACGGACGGGCCGTTAGGTTTTGTGTTGGGTTCGGACTCGACGGATGCGATGAGGTCGTCAACGGGGAGAGAGGGGTCGAGGCGTTGAGCTTTCGTGAGGAATTTGAGGGCACGCACTTGATCTCCCGATTCAAGCGCCTCTTTTCCGATTCTGAAACATTTCAAGGCGTCGTCTTTGTTCCCATCCATGCTGAAAATTGGAAAAATACGAACGCGAACCCTAACCCTAATAATTTAGTGTGGGTGATCCGATCATGGTATAGAGTGTGAATAATAGATCTAAATAAATGTAGCGATTTGATTTTGAGTGGTTCAGAGTTCAGCGATTTGAGGATTGATTATTGTAGTTGGGAGAAAGGGAGAAGTGTCGTCGGAATGGAATTGTCGTCCTGGTTAAACTTAAAACTATGATAGAATAGCTGATTTATTGGGATGTGTTTGGATACTTAGATATTTTTGTTCAGCGTGGCGTGGGGCGGTCAATATTTGAAGGAGTTGACGGACTATCCAAACACGGCTTTTCTGGGTATTTCGGTAATTGTACACCACCCACTTGCCTAAACTTTTTGCAATTTAGGCCAATTTTAATTTTTGCGAACTTTTAAGATTCATTGTTTTTTAAGCCAAACCCCAAATATACCGAAATTTAATAAAAATGCTTTATATTTATTTTCAAGTTCATGTTAAATTGAATTATATGCAATCTAATTCAAATCAAGTGTCTAGGCTATATAATATGTTAATTTAATAATATAAAATATAATGTGGCTGTGTTTTAATAAGATGATAGATCACTTCCCCATTTAAGATGGTAAAAGAAAAAACAAGTATGTGGACATTTTGGTCCAAATAGGACATATCTTGCTAAGAAGTAAGAACTACTGAAATTTAGAAATTGGTTATAATTAAAACTGACCCCTAAAATTTAGTTATATTCGCCCATAGAAACGACGCCGTGGCTTTAATACACTGTCGGGCACCGTTGTTTATATAGCGTGCCTACATAAACCCTGGGAACTGGAAACTGCTCTAGTTATGGAGACCCAAAATCAGTATGAAGTCGACCTCGGTAATCTCTTGGCTTTCAACGCTTCTCACCACTTCCCATCCTTACCTTCTTCAAGGTTTGCCTTCTCTTTCCTTCCTTTTCTTTTTCTTTTTATATTGAATTTATGTGCATGCTTCTATTGTGATTTTGATTTTTCGAGACTGCGAGCGGCTCTGCTTGCTTATGTTGTTTGGCGCTTATCTTTAATTGGTCCCATTTTCTGTCTGTAAGTGTTTGATTTATGGTTGTCGTGTTTCCTCTGCCGAAGTTATGTTTCTTTTGGTTTTCTATTTTATGAGCTCTGATGTGTGTTGGTAATTTATAATCAGGGCCTTTTAGGGTACTATTTCTTAGGTTAGACAATCTTCTGTCTGCTAATATGTGAATGAAAATAATTGTATCCTCGTCTAGCTTCTTTAGAAAAATCATTTAAGTCATCGGGATTTCAGTTTTTAGAAAACACTCCATTAACAAGACTTTGACCTGAGCGCAAACAACAATGTTGGGATTTCGCTTTCTTTTTTGGTTTGGTCATGCTTAGTGATGTTTGAACATAGTTGTCATTATGTTGTATTTTAAGTTTGAGGAAGATTTGATTTTGTATTTAATGTAAAAATCTTGATATGCTTAGAGAGGAGCTGGTAAAGGAATGTCTGCAGGAGGGCACAAAATTGGTTCAAGCAATTGCCGATCGTCTTTTTAACTTGCCTTCAACTGAAGATGTAGATGGACCCATTGTTAAGTTGCCTCCACCCACAACAAAATTGCCTCGATCGAAGCATGTAAGCTGTTCTCTCTATTCATCGTTTCAAATTGTATATATTTAGATATGTAACAAAATTCTTAATCCTTTCATTCTTAGGCTTTAGTGAAAGTGGAAACTTTCACACAATTCGCTAACAGTATGACTTTTAATTAGTAGTATCAGGCTGTGCACATTTTTTATGCAACTGGAAATTACTGATCTGTATCTGTTTTTCTTTTCTTTTTTGACTTGCTAATATGACGTATCTATGCTTTTTGTGCTCTTATGTACACATATAATATAAGCTTCTAGTGAAATGATTTTTTCTAAAGTGCATTAGTGTGATAATGAGAACAGAGGTTGCAGGAAATTGGAAACTCAATGCTGCTTTTGTACAAAAATAGCTTTTTTAGCACTATCCCTTATTACTTTGGGTGGTCTTTAGTTTTCTATTGTTTGAAGGTCTCATCTGATTGGCTGCTGGTCCTTGCAACCAAAAATTCTTAATATGTAGTAATCTATAAACAAAGGTTTTCTTACATGGGTTGGTTAACACTGTCTAGGAATGTGGGGGTTGAAAACTGTACAATTATCCTTGCTCTCTGCCAATCTGGTGCTTCAAAAGTAAACATTATTAGAACCAGGGTTTCAACTATTTTGTGGTGACAATGATATGGCAGATGTTCTCTCATTCTTGTGCCTTGTTAATTAGTTTAAATAGTATACACAAATGTATTGTTTTTTCTGGCCACGGTGATATCACTTGAAGTTGTACAAGTGTGGTCATTGCTAGTGAATTCATATCTATCTTCATCTTCATAAAGCTTATAGTTTCGAGGTCATGGTTTCTGATTCCTTATGTTCAGTGTGTAGACTCAATTATTGTTTCTTTTTCAGCTACCAAAGCCTAAACCTCCTACAAAGTGGGAATTGTTTGCCCAGAAGAGAGGTAAGTTATCTTTAGCATATATGCTTGATGTATTTAATAGTATTTTTGAGGTATTATTACCAACAGAAAAGTTTGAAATATCTTGCAGGAATAAAGAAGCGTAAGAAAGACAAGGTTGTATGGGATGAGCAAACTGGTACTTGGAAACGTTGCTATGGATATGATCGTGTTAATGATGATAATGATATACCCATCATTGAGGCCAAGATGACTGATGGTGAGTCAAACATGCCAATGTTGCATGATACAGTCATATATTATGAAACAAAAGTAGCAAGATAATGTAAAAAGTGAAATAACTATGTTACTGTTTCTGGATTTCTAAATTTGTGAAAATCATATCACACCAATATATCTTGTGACTAAATGACTTGTGTGCATAACAACCATACTTTTCAGAGCCAGGGGAGGATCCTTTTGCCAAAAGAAAGGGAGAAAAGAAAAAACGAGTTGAAAAACAAGAGAAGAATCGGTTGCAGAACTTGAAACAAGCTGCCCAAGTCGGTGCTTTGCCAAGGTTTTGCTCTTCTATTTCTTTTTAGGGTTTCATAGGAGTCATGCAATAGAGATACATGCACATATTTTGCATTGCAATGCATTTAGTGCCACGAAGGCTTATCAAATCCAAGCTTCCAGTGACATTTCGATAAGGACTTACCATGTAGTCTCAATGTGCTACTTGGTATTGACTTTTAGTTCTGGCCTCTCACTCAACCTTCATTCATATTAAGTTACATATATAAATAAGTATTCCAGTTGCATTCTGTACCTATAGGTGTGGTTGATCTGTGCTGCTTAACTTTCTGTCGAATCAGGTAGATAACCATTAGTAATAGTTACCTTGAATCAAAACTTGGTACTTATCCTGATATGTCTGTGGGCAACATCTTTTTACGGACCTTGGATCTTATAGAAGGTTTTAGGGTGGAGAAGGTGTTAGATAGGACGAGTGATCCTTGAGGTGAACTAATAGGTGTGAATCCTGTCTTTTGAGTTGGCATTATTGTCAAATATTTTTCGTCAATATCCTTGTGCCCCAGTACTGCATGCATCTGTGGCTGGAAGTTCATGCTCTCTTTTCTGTAGGTCCTAAAACTTTGGCAATCTTGTTTCCTTTATTAGACTTTTTTGTTTTATTTTTCTTCTTCCTTTTCCTTTTGGAATGCAGAGGAAAAAAAGATAAGTTTAGGCAGTTCTAAGTAGCTGCGTCTTAATACATTTCACTAGTCTGGTAGACATAACCTGAGTAAACTCTTCCCTGCAGCCATGTGCAATTAGCTGCCACAGCTCTGCCCATAACAGGAACCCAGGCGGCACCTAAAAAAATTGGCAAACATGAACTAGGGGATGTGGCTGGAATAGCTGCAACTTCAACAGCCAGTGGTGGTAAATTTGACAGGAAGTTACCTGGAGAAAAGGCTCCTAAAAACCAAGGAAAGCACCGCAAGGTTTGTACACTTCTGCCTTCTAGTTCAAATTCTTCAATGTAGACATTTCCTAAATGTCACCAAGCGATGCTATGCTTGAGTTATTTACAATTCTGTTTTCTTTTGTTTTCATTCAGTTCCTACCAGTTGTGGAAGGGGCAGGGATAGGTTCACGAGAGAAGGAGCAGACTGATAAAGTTCTGAACAAGCTAATCTCTAAGCATTCACATGAGATTCTTAACGTTGATAAGGTACGTTGAAGCATTTTGTAATGCTTTTTATGGTGTTTAATTCGGAGTTAAATTTTGGAATTGAAATAGAATTTCACTCACCATTCGAACTCATGTTGACTGGAAATAGGCTATTACGATGTACAACGTGAAGAAAGAAAAGAAAAACAGACACAAACAGAAGAAAAATGAACCAGAGAAGTCTTCAACTTCAAGCAAGTTGAAACCAAAGAAGAAACCTAACAAGAAGTCTGCAATGAAGGGATCTTCTAAGAAAGGGCGGGCAAAATGAAGTTTGATTATTACTGTTGTAAGCTTGTAGAGTTTTTGGTTACATTCTACAAGTTTGTCAGAAAAAGGTATTCCAATGCGAGATTTGTCACGTATTTTCAGTCAGAGATTATAATTTTGCTTTGTTCGTCATCTTATTAACTTAATTAAGTTAGTTTATTTGAAAAAGAGAGAGATTGTCTAAATCAACAATGACCCGTTAGCTGCTGCACTCTATAAAGCTCTCTCATATTCATAAGAGCTTGCTAAAGGAACTTCACAGCATTGGAACATGTGGCACAAATTAAATAGTAACATGTGTGTGTGTGTGGACAATCTAACATTAATGCTTTCAAAATGGGAAAATATCGATTCTATCCTAATCTTGTGGTACGAGCTGCAAAGTCCAGTGAATCAAACACAGATGCAGACGAAAAGAATGGATAACAAAAAATCCCTCTTTGTCCAATATTGGCTTTCAATGCTCTGGGACTCTTTGCAACTAAAAAAAAAAGGTTGAACGCAAAGCACTTTTGTGAAGTAATCATTTTAGGATAAATTATCTCTGCCTCTCCGGTTGAAGTTGGACTTGGAGTTGTTAAATGGGAATTAAACGAAAACAACCACATTTTTTTCTTCAAAATCAAAAACAACCACCGTCATAAATTGTAATCAAATATAACCACAATAATAATTGTTGGACCAAATTACCCTTTATTATTTAAATTAAAATCTCACGAGCACAATTCTAATTTTAATTCGCTCGTAAGTTACAATTTTTTTAAATGAAAATATCGATTTTCTTTCAGACTACTGCCTCGCTCGTGAGTACAGTCACGAGGACTCTCTACTCGTGAGTACGCTGAAAGTTGATTCACGAACTGGGGAGGTGGGAATATTCACTCACGAGCTGGGGGAGAATTTTCTCCAACTCGTGAGTGGACTCACGAGCTGGGGGAGTTGGGGGAGACCCCCAACTCGTGAGCACTCACGAGTTGGGGGAAATTTTCCCCCAGCTCCCCCAGCTCGTGAGTCCACTCCCTCCGCCCCAATAATTCGCCGATCTCGTGAATGCACTCCCCCCGTCCCAGACACTACAGATTTCCCGTACTCACACGCATATCTCGATCTTTTTTCGATTTCATTCTATTTACCATTACATGTAATTTAAATCTTTCCTAAACTTACTTTTTTACGACGATAATCAATAACGATCGGAAAACGAATATTGCTAGAAGAAAAAACGAAGACCGTAAGAATATTAATCGAAATGAGGAGATAACAAATGGTTTTATAATTAAAGGGATAATTTAGTCCAATAATTATAATTGTGGTCATATTTGATTACAATTTATGATGGTGATTGTTTTTGATTTTGAAGAAGAAAACATGGTCGTTTTCGATTAATTCCCTTGTTAAATTGGTCAATTTCAACCGACCGCTCCTCAAATCCCAACATTCGTTCCTTCCCAACCGCGTGAATATTTTTAATAAATTTAATTACTGTGGTTTCGCAGGGTTAAACAAAGTTGCACTATCACCCCCAGGGGAATTTGACTTCTCCCTCCCGCAAAGGGACGCACCTTTTGGAGAGTTAAGCAAACTCATCCTTTCCTTCTCTTCTCTGCTTAACTGTGAAGAGGAGAGAGGAAGGAGGTGGAATCTTTACTCATGGTGTTCATGGGAGCCATCTGGTAACCCTGTTTATAGAATATCTCTAATTCTTTTGTTCTCTATTGGGAATTATTCATCAAATATTCGTACTTGACCAATTTGTTCTATACCCATTCACCAAAATTTATTCTTTTTCTACCCATTAGCGTCTTATCAACTCTTTACTTTATCAAACTACACAATTTTAGACACAACAGTGGTTCTCTTTATACCAGAAACCAGAAGAAAATTGTATGGTTTCATGGGGAAAACAAGTTTACAAGTTGTTCCAAATGCTAATAGAGACATTGTGTTCTCTAGTTCCGGCATCAAGCTTCAATGCAGCTTTCAAGAGAGCGTGACTCACAAAAACTGCTTCTTTGCGAGTATTGGACAAGCTGGAATGAGTGTTGGGATTTCTTCAAGCCCTGCTGCTGCAAATCCTTTAGAAAATAGTACGAAACTTCCATATACTAATTTGCCAACAAAGCCCGGGTCATTGCTTGAACTGAGTTTTAGAATTGATACGATCCCACAGTTGGTTTTAGGTGAGGCATTGGAGGCTGGAAAGAAGGTTGTGAAAAAGAGGAGTGGTTTTAAATTCAGGATTAAGATTGGAAATCCGTCACTGCGGAAGTTGTTTAGTGGAGCAGTTGCTGGTGCAGTGTCTCGCACAGCTGTTGCTCCACTGGAGACTATAAGGACACATTTGATGGTGGGGAGTTGTGGGAATTCTACAGGTGAAGTATTTGATGCTATCCTCAAAACTGATGGTTGGAAGGGCTTGTTTAGAGGCAATTTTGTCAATGTAATTCGGGTTGCCCCGAGCAAGGCTATTGAGGTGCGTTGAATTCTGCATTTTCTTCTATGTTTAGATTTGGATGTTCAATTTACTTGAATTTAGATTCTGCTTTAATTTATCGATTACTAAAACAGAGAATATCTTTTTTGTTATAATTCACCTGAATTTCTGTCTGTTTGATTGATTTTTACTGTTATTTAATGCAAGATTCTGTGCAGGGAAACGATGATTTATTCCCCTTCTTGTTGTTATTTATATATTCATTTTTCGGTATCCAAACTACTGATTAGCCAATTAAATTATTTCAATATGTTTGAATTATTGACTTCCCCGTTAATAGTTTTGTTTTGCTAGTTTGCTTTGCTTTGTTATTTATTGATCCACTGGTTTATGGTAATTGTCATCAAGTTTCAGCTTTGTTACTGTTAATGTTGGCAAAAATAATTGCCCGCTGGACTTCTCTGCAGTTATTTGCTTATGATACGGTTAAGAAGCAATTGACTCCTGATCCTGGGAAACAGCCCAAGCTCCCTATCCCTGCTTCATCAATTGCAGGTGCTGTTGCTGGAGTTAGCTCAACCTTGTGCACATACCCACTCGAATTACTAAAAACCCGAGTAACTGTTCAGGTAAACTCAAGCTTTGAATTATTAATGAAGTCATTCACATGTCTTATTGCATTACTTATGGCTTTAATCTTACTGACTGCAGAGAGGAGTATACAAGAATCTCTTAGATGCATTCGTAACAATTATACGGGAGGACGGACCTGCAGAGCTATACAGAGGCCTTACTCCTAGTCTAATAGGAGTAGTTCCATATGGTGCCACCAACTATTTCACTTATGATACCCTGAGAAGAGCTTACAAGAAGGCTTTCAAGAAGGAGGAAATTGGAAATATCATGACTCTTCTTATTGGATCAGCTGCTGGTGCAATCTCAAGTAGTGCAACATTCCCCCTCGAGGTGGCTCGGAAGCACATGCAAGCTGGAGCTCTCAATGGAAGACAGTACCACAACTTGCTTCATGCTCTTGCAAGCATCCTTGAAAAGGAAGGTCTCCCGGGTCTGTACAAAGGCTTGGGACCAAGCTGCATGAAATTGGTCCCTGCAGCTGGGATTTCTTTCATGTGCTACGAGGCATGCAAGAGGATTTTGATTGAGAAAGAAGAGGAAACCATATAGTTCCCCGTAAAAGGACGATCCTTTTGAAGTTTACAATTTAAAATAGATAGTTTCGAGTTGATGTTCAGTTTCTGAGAAGAAAAACAAAGAAGCGCACCATATTCTTACCTGTAATTTGCTTTTATTAATTTAGGATTTTCATAAAGAATCTCTGTTAAAAGATGGTAGCTTTTGTTTGGAAGCGAGGATATATATATATGTACCCGTTGGTCGTCGCGGACATCGAAACAGCAAATTTAGCAGGACCGCTCTCCGCTCCTTCCCCATTTCAAATGACGCTCAAATGGCCTCGTAACAAGATGGCGATTGAATATTCCAACGCACGATGATGCCAAAGTTACCAACGACGCAATGTCTTTCAACCAAAATTGTGTACAAAGCAAATTCTTGGTGTTCTCAAAATTCGAGTGTTGTGGCTCATAATCTACAATAATAGCCGCCTTCAAAGAATAACCCCCAGCTTTCAAATTGAAGGACTGTAATTGTGACTACTGTCAGTCAACCTTGGTTGCTCTAAAACTTTTGGGTTTTACATCTAAAGGTTATCTAGATCGCCAACTCAGAACGAACCTAATTTAGTAACAATCATGTCCTCAAGTGAGGACTAAAAACTGTGTTCAGAATCTAGGGCAGGCTAGAAACTTTGTGCAGGTCCGGTTAAATATTGTGAGGGCAGAAAATAATTTGGTTATGCGTTGATACAACAGATGACATGGATCTTCGTCAAAATCCAAGCTTAAAATTTCACTACCAAGGATAATAATCAACTTGAGGATATAGATGCAAAACTAAAAAAGAAAGCAGGTGCAACTCAACAAAGGATGGCTCACTAATTTATTGCTGATGAAGCTGTCGTTTTCAGATGTCAAGAGCCCAAGGTCATATTAATGGCGAAGTTAACGAAAACTAAAAGTACTATAATAGTCTAGCATTCTTAATGCCAAACCAATATAATCCAACAATATAAATTAAGAATCAGTATGCTAATGCACGACAGGGATCGAGATAAGTCAGTCTTTCACTCAATATTGCAGATACAATAACACCACCATCACACTGAATGTGTTCAAAATGGGCAGCAAAAATTAGGATAAGAAATAAGATAATAAAATTGAATTTTGAATGGTAAACATATGGCCATTCTACATTATCCGCATAAAATTCACAAGTTACTAAAAATTAGGATAAGAAATAAGATAATAAAATTGAATTTTGAATGGTAAACATATGGTCATTCTACATTCTCCGCATAAAATTCACAGTTACTAAACCAAAGAAACTGATTTATAAAGCACCTTCACCATTGATTGAACACTAAAACCAAATCAAACCAAATACTAATAAATAAACCCGTTTCAGCTCTGCTCTTCACCATCACCAGCATCCCTCTCCTCAGCAGCAGCAGCAGCCATCAGTTCATCAAAGTTTGCAGTCTTCTCCAGCCATATTTCAATCTGAAAAAGGAACATTTCCCGCATAATATCAGCTTCCCCAGGTGATGTTAAAAAGAGAACCCAGTGTTACATATATTCCAATGACTTAAAACAGCAACTTGAAGAATAAATTAAGTGAGAGGGAAACCATCATTATTGATGACACCAAAACTACCAAGCATAAAACAAATAAAATTTATCCAAGAAATGACAAGCTATGTTGCTGAAAATCACTAATAAAAAACTAGTAGTCTAGAAAATGCAGCCAAAAGAGAGAAAAAAAAAATTACATAGTCACTTTCTTGCAAGCCACACAAATGAAGGAGAAGAAAAAGGAGAAAAAAATTACTGGTCCAGAATAAATTGAGTGAGAGGGAAACCATCATTATTGATGACACCAAAACGACCAAAAATAAAACACATAAAACTATCCAAGAAATGATGAGCTAAGTTTCTGAAAATCACTAACAAAAAATTACTAGTCCAGAAAATGCAGCCAAAAGAGAAAAAAAAAAATTGCATAGTCCCTTTCTTGCAAGCCACACAAACAAAGGAGAAGAAAAACAGGACTTTTCATCATAGACTTTAACCTAGCATGCACATTACGTGGTGAACCATGGACCAATGAAGAATGGGCACAAAGATATTACATTCACTTACCTTGGCTTTCTGGACAGGTCGCCCTCTGGATTCATCCTTCATATCAACTGTTGAGGTCATGATTTCTGCAAAGAGTGAACATTAATTAATACATAATTAGGACTTGATTGTTTTTCAACAGAAAATAGGAAACAGAAAATCTTACTCTTCTCAACAGCCAAACCATTGTTTTTAAGAATTTCTGCAACAGTAACAACTGTGGCAATAGCTGCAGATATAATAAGAAAAAAAGTAGCTTAAGCACAAAATGGTAGGTCAGAACTGTGTAGAGTGCAAAATAAAGACTAATTTGTGCAGTCGATGACACTGGGATAGAATCACAAAACAAAATGAATTTCAATAAACTTCAATTTAAATTCAACCAACATAATTTGCGCAAGAGTAAATCAATATCAGTGTAGTTTTTAAACAATTTAAATGATGAGACATCATAAGATATTAAAGAATGCAAAACGGATCTAAAATCTTCATATGAAAATGGTTGAAGAGGAAATAAAAGTTGTTCATTCACTGCCTATTGAGAAATAGACATAGAGACACAAGAAAGGACAGAGCAATGCACAGAAGAGCAAACAAGAAGACAGAGGAATTCACTACAACGAGTAATGAATAAGGTTGCTTAAGAACACAAAGGAGGAAATACCCATCCCAAGGGCAGAGAGCTCCACCTCATTGTGCTGCTGCATATACCTCTGTGACAAAAATAAGACAGCAAATATATTATGAACTGAATATAGATTTCGACATTTCTATAGTTAAGCACACAAAGCTAAACCTGTAAATGCTAGAATAGAATCATAACGTATTAACAAGGCCAATCAAATGAACCTAAACGGTAATCTTATAAAAAAGGACAAGAAAAATGAGCAGACCTATAAACACACAAACCTAAAGCAGATCCAAAAAAAGAAGTAAAACCCTAAACCATTATGAGGCGAAAACTCCAGAAACACAGAAATTTTAAGTTCGAATATGGTTTTTTTTCCCTTATTTACAGCTCGTATTTTATAGAATAAGAAAACAGTAATCTTGCTAACGAGGCCAATCAAACGAATTGGGTAACAATATCCAAAAGTCGAAAACGTAGAGATTTGCTCATTTTTCCTTTCACCTTTATTAGAACCAAACACGTCTATACAGAGACAAATATCATACCTTGGCGAGGTTAACGTAGAAAAACAGGGGTTTCTTGGTGTTTGAGACCTGAATCCGATTTTTCTTGTTTGCATCTCCAGCCAAGTTCATGTTGTTTACTCCCTCTGTAACTTCTTCCATTTTTGAACTTATAACCAAAACCCTAACTATCAAACTTTAAAGCGTAGGGTGAAGATAAAATATCAGCCAACTGAAGCTGAAGAGAAATTGGGTTGCTCGGTTTCGGGGCTTTGATTTGCTTTTATAAAGAGAAGCTTGAGAACAGAAATGGATGCTTCACTTTTATTGTTGCTTTTTTCCTTTTTAGTTTTTAGCGGTATTGCTGGGCTAGGGTTTCGTTGTTGTCAGATGGATAATTAGTCCGGATTTAAACTGAAATAAATATTTTTAAAAATGAATGAATGAATAATAAATAGTAAACAAAATCATAGAATATAATAATATTAGTTATATAATCACATAATTTATTACCCAGCGTAGAGTTGGTGGATCCACAAACTTTCTACTTTAATATGACAATAATTTTCAATTGACAAATAAAATTTTTTAAATGAATTCTAACAATTAAAATAATTTACTATATTTCTTCGAATGCTCATGCTCACAGATCTTTTGAGTATTGCTAGAAATTTGGGTAAAAAATTAAAATGTACATAATACACTCTTTATTGAAAATAGTTACGAAAAACAAGATATTTCTATACCAAGTATTTTGTACTGCGGTATTTAACTTGAGTGATAAAACCTTTCTAACTACTTCAACTGCACCTCCAACCCTCATAGCACATTGTTGTAGAAAATATTACTCGGTCAAAATAAGAATAAAACTTCTAAAAGAATTAAATATCAAGCAATTATCGAGAGCATTAAACATTTAAAAGCGCATAAATTCGGCCCATAATGAAAAGCAACATCCAGAGTCTAGACACTGCTGAAACAAAGTGGGCCCAAAAGTATATAAACTGCATGTCATTGAAGAAGCCATCGGCTTGTTGAAGAAGGTATAAAAAAAGGGCTTGTAGCAGAAGCTTTAACAGTCAACAAAAACAAGCTTTTCCGCATGCATTGATGCGTGTGACTCAACTGGCAAGAACAGAAACCATTCAAGCAAGTAATGGGTTTAAAACATCCAAATAAAAAACCAGCAGAACCTGAGAGTATTTCCGAAAAACATTAAGAAAAAAAATGCAAAATATAAGGGCAGAATTTGTCTGTTCTATTTCCTAACTTTTTAACCTTCAGCGGCTATTTCTACTTCGAAGTCCCGCAGACTATATATTTATTTACCCCTTAGTATAGAAGAAGCTACCACTGAGATTGGCGTCCATGCCATCATGCCTAATCCCAACCACTAGCAACGATGGATTCATGACCATATCCATATTCACGAGAGCTGGTAGCATAAGAATCCACATCAGCGAGAGCATGGTAATCAGCATAAGCAGTGGCATAATATTCAGTACTGCCTGGAGCAGGAGTAGCATAACCAACTTCACTAGAAGCAGGATCATAAGAATCTATAACAGAATTCTCATCACCATTGGTTCTTGGACGATGATAATTATCACCCCAAGATTGCAGACTTGTCCGAAAATCAGAGCCACCAAATTTGCTACGTCCATACCTGCTAGCCCGACCACTGTCACCAAAAGAATTCTCAGCATACTTGCTAAGCCAAGAAGGAACTTCCTGTTTTGCCTCCTGCATTAGATCAACTAGTGGCTTCGCAAGTGGAAGGTTCTTGTCACTGAAGAATGCAGTTGCCAGGCCAGAATTACCAGCACGGCCAGTGCGGCCTATTCTATGAACATAGACATCTATGCCCTTTGGCATGTCAAAGTTGATGACATGGGCAACACATGGTATGTCCAGGCCTCGTGAAGCAACATCTGTTGCCACTAAAATTGGAGTCATACCACTTTTAAAAGACTTCAGCGCACGTTCCCTCTCCTTCAAAAATTTAACAAGAAAATTTACATTATATCAGAAAGCAAAACGGCAAATTTGCTGAAGATAAGAAAAACTACCATTATTGGTAAGACAAAATTGTGTTTTCCAACAGAATGTGACTTAAGTGACTAAACATATTTGCTACCAACATTAAATTACTAAAATTGATAACTTCCATTTATACAATAGACAGGACTTCTGGCATGCTCCCAAATTAGTTTGCTTCAAGTGCAGTACCATAACAACCAAATCAGGATAAAGGAACTTTATAACTTACAACAAAGCACTAACTAGGCTACATAGAGGAAAAAGAAAACCGGAACTATGGTATTGCCCTCTAACAGAGAGACCGTAAATTCACATCCATGACACTCATATTTCATATATGTAGAATAGAAAATTAGCAAAAGATACTCAAATAAGAAAGGGGAGCTAACCCGTTGCACTTTGTCACCATGTATTGCTATTGCCGGTAAACCATTCATGCACAACCAATGTTCTAATGCATCTGCTCCTCTCTTTGTTTCAACAAAAACTAGAGTTAAGGCAGGCTGCAAGATATACAAATAGTAAGAATTTCGGATTCAGAAATAAAAATTAAGCTCTAATCTATTACACAAGAAATATGGATATAGTATCGACTTCACACTGCGTACGAAGCCCCAAAGAACTATTATAATTCTCAGAACACAAGGCCCTGTCATTAGAATAAGCAGATCAGCTAAAATACCTGTCCAATTGTCTTTTGGGCACAAAGAAGATTCATGAGATGGCTTCTTTTATCCATATCCTGAACTAATTCAACTCTTTGAGCAATTAAATCAGTGCTTGAACCAACTTTTCCAACAGTCAGAAATATGTAATTTGAAAGAAAATCAGACGCAAGTCTCTGCAAACCAAAAACAAAAAACTATGCGAAGCTCATTCCAATAGTATGTACATAGAATGTTCCAAACTATTAACTTCAATTGTTAAAGAGGAAATGCATTCAATTAGTTTCACAATTTACAAAATCCATATTCAAATGTCAACAAAGAGCTCAAGACAAAGTTAACGCTGCACGCTTTATGTACACCACATCTCACTATTTACGCATATATATATAGAAAAGAAAAGAGAAAGGCAACAAATACAATACATTCCAAATACCATTTAGTCCTCAATGGCATGTCACAAGAAGAGAAGGATCGAATTAACCTGTATATCATCAGGAAATGTAGCACTGAAAAGCATAGTCTGCCTTGATCCTGGGGGAGGCATGCCCATTTGTTCGACAATCTTCCTAATCTGCTGCTCAAATCCCATATCCAACATTCTGTCAGCCTCATCTAACGCCAAATACTTTATCATTTTAAGAGAGACTCCAGCTCTCTGAATCATATCCATCAAGCGTCCAGGAGTAGCAACTAAGATGTCAACACCTTTCTCCAAATTGCGGAACTGCATTAGGAGAAGTTCATGAAGGGACGTCAGCAACAATTTGTCCAAAAGCATATATTTTATGTTTTAATTCAAGAAGATATAAAGGAGTGAAAAGCACTGCAATATGAAGGCTCATTAATGATAGTTTAAAAGAGATTTGAAAGAGTGTACGTATGATTCCATAATAATGATAGCTTAAATAGAAAAGAAACGTCTGGACCACAGCCAAGGAACGACACCTACAAGTGTTTATATTATCTATGAACTGAAAAACATCGAACTATCTTCCCACAAACAATAACTATTTCGACTAAAATGAGTAAGATCTCCCTTCGCAGAACGCATACACATCATAAACATATATATAATTAATTAATACTCAACAACCTTGTACATTGTAATTTCTTTTATGAAATGACAAGAAATATACCAAGAAAAAACTAAATAAGTACATAATCTTCCTTTGGTAATGATAAAATGTCATGAACATGAAAAATGAATAAAATAAACAAGGAAAATGTACAAAGAGACCGTACCTGTTCAGCAATGGGTGCCCCTCCATACGCAACCGCGACTTTGAGCCCAGTCTTGTAAGCAAACTTTGTCGCCTCCTCATGTATCTGAAACCAAAAGAGGAAAAATTAATAAAGAAATGAAAAAAAAAAAAAAGAAAGAAACAATACAATAACTCGTGAACAAACCAAAAACAAAACAACCTGACAAGACAACTCTCTGGTAGGGGACAAGATAAGAGCAGTCGGGTACGCAACCCTGAACCCACCACCACCCGTCCGCACCTGCTTAAAACGGTCCCGCAAAATGCCACAAATGATCGGAAAACAAAAGGCAGCCGTTTTCCCCGACCCAGTCTGCGCACATGCCATTAAGTCGCGCCCAGCAACAGCTATTGGTATCGCATGGCGCTGTACGGGCGTTGGTTTCACGTACTTGCACCTTTTAATATTTCGGTTCAATGCTTCACCCAAATCAATCTCATCAAAGCTCGTCACTGGTTCAGGTATTTCAGACCCACTTGCCTCCACCGGAATGTCCTCATATGCATCAAAGTTTATAGCGTTAACGTTATTGTTATCAGTACTATCATCATCTTGTTTAAGCTCCAGTTGCTCAAACTTAATGTTATATGAGGTTGCGTTTTGGCTTGGGTTTGAGGCGGCTCCATATGAGTTGCGACCGCGACCGCAACCACGGCCGCGGCCGAGAGGGGGAGACGAGCCACGGTGTTGGTGTGAGTTGAAACTGGAGTTGAAACTGGGAGCTGATTCAGTAGAGAAGTTAAACGAGGGGGGGCGAGTGCTATTGAGATTAGTAACACCATTGCTTTTGTAAGTCTGTCTGAGGGAGGGTGGTATGTATTTCTGTCGAGTCCGGCGAAATGGGTGGGTCGGGTTACGGGTTAACTCAGTAGCTTCATCAGCCCAAGTCATGGTTAACGTCTGCAACACAAAAGCAAGTAGAAAAAGAAAAGAAGAGTACGGAAACCCTAAAAGGTTTTGGACAAAGGAGTGTGCCGGAGAAGTTCAGAATTTTGAAAAAGACGAAGGCTCTGTTTGCGTGTCCGTGTGTGTATCCACACACACATATAACTACTGTAGAAGGACTTGTACGGACTGAAATTTGATAAAGGAGAAGAAAACTGGTTACATCACAGAAAAAAAAAGGAGAATACGTAAAGGCGGTGAGAGATGTCGAGCTGCAAATGGTGAAGAGGATTTGTAGGAGAGAGATACTTCCCCTTCCCCATGAACAGCTCTTTACAGAGAGGGTGAGAGAGAAATAGACACGATTTACGAGGAAGGAGAGAAATGCATTTCCAAGAGAGTAGGAAGTGTGTAGAGAGGATATGAGGAAGGAGAGAGAACGAGAATTATTTCCTGCGTTCGATTGAAGCTCATGCACGTGTGGGCTCCATTTGTTCTTGGACGAAGTTAACCCTGATTTAGATTTTAATGACAGTAGAGTATTATTATATAGGGAGACGGTATTCGCAGGTGATTCGGTTGTATTATATATGAAAATATCTGTTTCTACAGTGGGGCCGGGGTCAACCGTATCGACTGCCGCAAGTGGGTGCAGTTCCAAACGCGCAGTAAGAGCGAGTGAGTGTTGATGTGGAGAAGCACAAACGTCCAATTCCAAAACCATTCATCAATTAATGTTAATTAATTTATTTATTTACTGTACCTTATCGGAGATAATTTAGTTAATATGTTAATAATAACCAAAAATAATAATAATCACTGATCAAAAACCATTATTATTATCGTTCTTACTCGATTCAAGTGAGTTTCAGTAGCATTTCATGGTTGGTTGCTGATAAGTGATAATCATTAGGTTAAGGGGGGATTTATAGCCATTTGGATTGGATTGCAATTCCGTTTCGAAGAGCACATGGTAATAGTGGAAACCAGACTACTACCGCCAATTTCCAAAGTATGCTCTGACGCCGTATCAGGAGCCGCCCCCGGCGGTAAAAGGTATAATTAGCCATCGCAATCACATCAACAGACAAAAAAGGCTCGTTTTACCACATCATAACGTCTCTTTTTAATGCCTTCAATCTGCTGTCTATTTGCTTCTCTTATACCACCATCCAAGAAAGTAAGCCCATTCAGTCAAGCATATTGGGCCTACTTGGGCTTGCTTGGTACGGACTCATGCAAAAATTAAAAAATCATAACATATTTAATAAAAAATAAATATTTAGTATATTTATTAAACATATATTTTTAAAATTGCTATTAACAATAATTATATTTCAATATCATAATTTTGTAGTTCTAATAAATATTTTTTCATAAATTAATTTTTAAAAAAATTGACAATAATAATCAATTTGATTGAGGCAACTAACAATTTATATAAATATTGTCAATAATAAAAATTTTGTTAGAACAAAATATAAAATTTAATTGATATATTGACCATAATTTTTTTATTAACCTATATAAAAAGAAAAATAAATAAGTGTAGTAGTACATTATGATATAATTTTTAATAGAATTGATAAAGTTGATAAATCTTATAATTTTTTATTTTTATATAATTTTATAGAAAAATATTTTATTTAGTAAATAAGAAAATAAAATCTGAAAAGAAAAATAAATTCTTTAGAAAATTCTTTATTTTGTTAATCTTATGTTACTATGTTACACTAAATTCATTAATTATGAATTGATTATTTTATTTGAATAAATTGATTATTTTTATTTTATCAAAATTTATTGTTTTAATTATTAAAAAATATTTAATTTTGTTATTTTTTTATTATTTTAGCAAATTCTTTATTAGAAAATAAATTTTAAAATATTATAAAATTAATTAAATTAATTAAATTAAAATTTTGTTCATAAAAGACTTAATTGACTAAATTAAAAGTTATAATATATATTATTTTTATGATCCAAAACACAACCCAAGCGTTAAAAAAACTTTAACAGCAATGGATTTTATTTAAAAATTTATAATTTGATTTTGAAATTTTAAATTAAAATTTAAAATTTATTTTGGATTATAAATTTTACCTTAAAATATTATTTATATGACTATAAAAGATTCATTGATTATTATACTATTAAATTATATATCTTAATTGCGATTATTAATAATTAATTATTGTTATCAATTATTTTTTTGAAGAAATCAAATATTTATTTTGTTATGTTATTAATAATTCATATGTAAAATAGTAAAAGTTAATTTTTATTAAATTACTTTAAATATATATTTCAATCAATAAATTTAATATTTTTTTTGAATTTGTATTAACTTTAATAGAAACAATTGCATAATTAAAGTAATTCTATAAAATTTTAAATTCTAAATCTACAAATAATACGAGTCACTTTCGCTACTCTATTTTTTTTCTTATAATTACTTATCGTTTATTATAAATGACAATATTTTTTTAAATATAAATTATTTTGATAATTATTAATATTATGTATAATATTTTTTATTTTTATGATTTTATTAATAATAATTATAATTATAAAATTTGAATCATTTTAAATTATTAAATTATTTTTTTATTGATATAATAATTTTAATAATATAAATTAAAGATGTAATATTAGTTTAATATAAGGGAAATAACATTTGTTTATACAAATTTTATAGATGATGGTGGGTGTTGGTAATGTTTTTATCTGTTGTTGGGAGTCGTGTGTTTGTTTCTTTTCATTGCAAAACATTTAAATTTTTTTTGCAAAGTCAACGAAAAATCAAATCGACCCGTGGGCCAGTCAAATCAGCACAACAGAATTATTACATATGCCTGAGCTAGCCCGGCCCGGCAGTCCGTTTGGACTTCAATTTCATGGGCCGAGCCAACCGGACCTATTTGCCACCTCTACATTCCATCCAACTTTCGTAGAGCCAAGTAATGGAAAAACTCGAACGCATTCCATCCAACTTTCATAGAGCCAAGTAATGGAGAAACTTGAACGCAGGAGTCCAAAAGTCTGCTAAAATATGGTAAAAAGAAAAATTCCGATATCGTATGCATGTTAGCTCAAACAAAAATGCACATCAAATTACTTCAGGATACATAATCATTACAAGTTTTTCCCCAACAATTGATGATAAATTCTCCAACAAAGTATGGTATTTTGCTCAACCAGTCTACTCTACATCAGTCAACCTTAGAGCTCATACCAAGTATATGTCTATATACGTTCAGTGTTATGAGAGAGTTTCTGTAGAGCTATTCTCAGTCAGCAGACGTTTCTCTTCCTCTTCAAGTCTGTGCAACCATTTCAATCCAAGATCACATCCTGCTCTTGCCGCAAGCTCAAACTGTTCTTTTGCCATCTCCACTGGATTCATCAACTTGCTTTCTGGTTTTGTCTTTACTTTTTTTGCCAGGGAGCCCCCCTTTGAATTCAATTTTGTCAAAGATTCTGGAACTTGTGCACCTAAGGTATACCAATGTCACCATTCAGCGGAAGCCGAACAGTTTATGCAAACTAGACAGATCATTCATTTTTTACGCTACACTACCGGATGGCCAAATTTCTCATTAGTCATCTAAATGATCCTGCAGGAGGAAACTCACAACCACCCCAGACAGGCCATGTCCATTAAATGTGCATGGCAATCACTTGGTCATGGTGACAAGATGTGATCTACAGACATCAATCATGTGATACTCACATAGGTAACTTATGGGGTGAATAAATGCTTGGTTGTCTCAAATAACAGGATACGGAATGTAAATATGGACCATAAATGGGAAAAATAAAATTGAGGATCCAAAATATATCAAAAGTCATATAAAGCTGGAAACAGCTAACCTCTAAGAAGGAGAGATCCATATGCTATGGCTGCACCTGCATGTCCCTGCATAGAGTTTTAGACTAGAGGTGAGTTCTGTACTAAACATGCCAGTCGAGCATTCCTGAACTTCATTTGAAGAGACTTTATGATTTTGCATTGTTGTATTCTCTCAGCATTTAGTACAGCATCTAGTTAATCAAGCAGAAAGTTTTTGCCCTTTGTGGTACCTGTAACTTTAGTAGTTTAATAAGTATGAATTATGTTTTGTAAATTACAACATAACCAGGAAATTGTCCTTCTGCTCCACAGCCGAAGATGCATTTATGTTCATACTAGTTGACTTTGAAACAAACTTTGCTTGGTCAGCTAAATTCAAATCACAGCTATTTAAGCTAAATGAGGAGTCTTCAAACACTAAACTAAGTATTCTGTCCAAAGCAGTGCGCTCAAACTTCAAAAAGTTCAAATAGTTAACAGCATCCAAAAACACTAACCATTTTATCCAACACCATTAGAATTTTACTACCTTTGCCAAGAACTATCTGATAACCAATTTGTCACACAAAAGTCTCCTATCACTATTACCAAATGATAATTGCCAACCACAAAAATTCTGCTAATGATAACTAATAACTGCAGTAAAATGTTAAGCATTAAAAAGAACTTAACTTCTCTGATGCCCTATGGAAACACCATAATGCAGAGGCAATATCCTTCTTCACACAGTCCCCTGTCAAATATACAGCACCTAGAAGGTAAAGAGCACCTGGATGCAACTGAAAAAGAAAAGCTCCATAAGATTTTGAGACATAATCGGGAAGCACCATCATTATGTGGCTGCTTCACAGAACATACCTGGTCAACAGCCTTCTCTATGTAGTAGAAAGCTTGTTGATCTGATTGGACATAATCATTCTAGTAAAAAAAATAAAAAAAGAAATAAATTAGTGGGAATTACTTTTTAAAGAAAGAAATCTGACATAAACACATGGACAATATAGTAAATGCTCATGTATCAACCATACCCACTTGCGGCATTTCTTGTTCACATATATCAGATTAAGGTCCTAGAAAAAGAAACCTTAAAACAGTGGGAATAGCCCAAGAGTATTCAGTGAAGTTTACAACTAATACTTCAAATACGCAACTTAGATTACCAGCTATTCATCCAATAAACTAATTTGTTAAGATCAACTTTTCATAAGAACACGAGGAGCACCGCACATGAGAAGTTGTTATGCTAAGCCATAAACTAATTTCTTGAGATTTTATGTTAGATTACAATAGCAATTATGTTTGTTTAAATAAACCTTCAAAATAAGTTTGGTCTTAACTAATATACAAGCATCAATATGATGATTGGGGTACTAACCTCAACTCTCAAACGACAACCTAATTCGTATTGGGCATCCGGATCACCCATATTAGCAGCTTCTACCAATAAAGCAGCTCCCCTATCATGTAAAAATGAGAAAAAAAGTATCAATCATGTGTTATAGCCATGCAAACTACCAGTGAACTTTATTGTTGAGTCATGGACATTTACAACAGCAGGGACACAAGATTTAAGAAATGATAATTTATGCAAAGTAAAGGGATCACTTACACAGCTTTGCATGCCCCAGGAATGTGGTATTTCAAATGCAACTTGGATAACCAGTATCTCGCATGGGTATTTGAATTGTCCACCTCCAGAGCCAACTCAAAATTCTCCTTTGCTGTCTAATATAAAGAGGAAAAGGAAAACAGAAAATATAAAATTCAGAAACAGTTTTGACAAAAATTACCTGCTTCAACCTCATAGGATCTCCAATTAACAATCTAGCATCCTCTACTATTTTCAGCGTCCAAGACTTCAAATTCAGTTTAATTAATTCTCCTATTTACATTCCCTAACAACCAAACAAAATGAGCCGAACCATATTGTCAGCTGAGACCCTGTTTACGTTATGCTAACTAGTTGTTGTATAGTTCAATCAATCGCAAAGTGATTAGTTAAAACCTCTTTATTTACATATATAAATTTCAGCCTCCATATAAAACAGAAATCAAATAATAAGGATAAAAGGCCAGGCTACAATAATAGCATGTACAAGTACAACATAACAACAATAAAAAAGGCCATACATACACATATTATATCTATAACAGACCTTGAGGAGTGGGATAAGGCGGCGATCATTGAGTTCGCAGTAATCGATGACCCTATCCACTTCTTTCAAAGCGCTCCACCCTTTTGCTATAAGTTCCATTGCTCTCTTGTTTCGGGTGTGCAGCCATCTCTGTAATTTAAAACCGCAGAGTAAGTAACTGCTTCAGATGAAAGTACTTGAGAGAGTGCAAAATAGGCTTACCTGTTGATTGAACCGGAGAAGACCATGAGTGGCGGATTTCAGGGCGGTGTTCTTCAAGATTTGTCTCTGCATGTTTTCTGCTGATGCGGGTTGAGAAAAACGGGTCCGGTTTGGATGGGACACTGAGAGAGGCCTCGTTTTAAACCGGGAATGCTGAGCGGATTTAACCGGTTAAGCTCGGGCATTGTGTGATAACACTAGAGTAAAAGTCATCCTTACCCCTCATTTTAGAAAAAAGAAAAACACCTTTAAATTTTTTATCAATTCTAAATATCTTATTATTTTAAAAAAAAAACTGAAATACTCCATTAAAATATAATTTTATATATTATTTAAATTTAAATTAATTATTTTATCTCTTAATTATTAAAAAAATTAAAAATTAAAAAATTATTATAACTTTTAAATTTAAATATTATAATAAAATTATATTGGTTATTATAAAATAAGAATAAGAATAATTAAATTATTTTATATATTTTTTAATAGTCAAAAAATAAAATAATTAATTTAAATTTAAATAATATATAAAATAATATTATTTTACTATTTTTTTAAAGTATAAAAAGTATTTAAAATTGATAAAAAAATTTAAAAAATATTTTTCTTTCTTCTAAAAATAAGGGGACAAAATATAGTATCCGTTCGAAAAATGTTCAGCCCAATTCTGTATCATTGGTTTGTTGGGTCCATTGATCGGATGCTTGGGCTGGCTATAGAAGTTCACGTCTACCTAATAAGAGTAATAATTTTTTCTCTTTTAGGAACTACTACAAGTGATGCGTTTTTCTTTTTTTGCTAATCAGAGTGATGTTCAGTTATGGGATTTATCATTCAATTTTTTAATTTTTTTCAAATTTAAAAAATATAACAACTTCCTTTACGTTATTAAGAATGAGAATTTCATATAAATTTATTTACTTAAATTATGTCTTCAGTTCTATTTACAAACAATTAAATCTGGTTATGTAAAGAGATTCACGTAGTTTGTGAAAATTATAATGCTTGTATTGAATTGACTAAAACAACCACATTTTCACGTTGTTTGAAAATAACATTCTGACATTGAATTGACAACAACTTACGAACAAAAAAATTAACAATACATCAAGCTTTTTAACAAATACATTAACAGTGAAATGGAAGACATTGGAGTATCATCATCTAGTTATTGCAGTGCTAAAAACAAATACCCCATTCATAAAAAATAAATAAATAAATAAAATCTTAATAGTTAAGTAATTCAAAAACCCGAATAGCGTCTTCGCTCGTTTGGTTCTAAAAGAAAATATGCCCAGTAGATCCTTGTCTTCACTTCATTACTCAGTTCCAAGTTTTCTGCAATTAGCAATTTAATCTGAACAGAGAAGTCTCTTTTTGCTAAAACAAATATATAGCAGTGTCAAAGAATCACACAGCACACAAATTAGTGATACAAGGCTCACCAGAGCCGAATAAATAAGCTGCGTCACACTTCTGCCAATGAACTGGACCCAAGCTTTTTTACGAATCAGAGATACGCTAGTTACTGAGAAATAAAGAGAAAAACCCGGGCAGTGGCTGACGTTTGTGGGGAGACTGATGGGGAGGGATGATCGTGTAGGGGCTGCGACTGGTGTTGTTTGTTTCTGCGATTGGTGGTGCTTGTTTCTATGATATGTGCTGGTTTAGGGGGTTGCCGCTTGCTTTTGTTTGGATTAGGATCTGAAGTTATAAATTAGGTTTTCTTTTTTAATTTTAATTTAAAATATGTAAATTCAAATTGATGTGTGTGACGGTTGTTGTCATACCCGCAGCTGGTTCACATTGGATCGGAATACTAAAATTATTAACCATGCGCTATTTAATATTCAATTATCTTAATGAATTAATGCTACTGTAGCAGGAAAGTTGTGTTTTTGTTTTCTACAATTTTTTTTCTGCACGTGATTTCCATGAACCTCTCTTGAGGTATACCCTTTTGTGAAAATGAAGAGGTTGCCGTCAAAATAATTTTATTCGAAATTACGCTGTAATTTGTCCTTCAAAGTTGACTGAAAGATGATTCTTCCAAGATAACTCTTTTAACTTGTTTCTAAAAGCAACACTTTTCTTCCACGATCAAACGAAAGGAGACGCGTGTTTATTTATGCAGTTCTCTTGAATTTTTTTTTCTTACTTTAAATTTTAAAACGACATTTATTTTAGATAATGATAATAATTTTAATGATATCCATTCTATATCCACGATCTTCTCTCGACATCCTGCCACCTCGCAACAATATATATATATATATATATTTTTACAATGACACGTGCTGATTAACGCCTAATTGCATTGGAGTAATGAAAGGCATGCTGGATTTTGTCGGATCTCATCCCGTGTGCAAAATCGGCAAACCTTAGACCGACTAGCCGAAATCGAAAAAGGAAAATAATATTAATTATGTAAAATTTACAAAAAGAAATAATCATTTAAATTAAGAAATTATTACATTAAAGACAACGACGCGATTTTTAAATAATTTTTTTCTATTAACCGACGATCGTGTCAAAGTTGCACACTTCTTAGGAAAAAGTGCACGTCTGTATTTCTCAGTTACGTGCGAAAGAATCCTAAGGTTTAATTTTAGACGTTCTATATGTGGAAGAGAAGTATATATATATATATATATATATATATATATATATATATATATATATATGTTTACGTGAATTTGACTTTACTTGTGTTAACATCATTGGAGGTTTTTGTTTTATAATTTTACTATAAAATACAAAAACTCTTTGTAAGTCACAAGAATAATGGTAAGTTTTAAACTTGGTACTACGGTAATCAATAATGAATATATAAACATAAAATACTTGTTGGCTATATATATATATATTATCAATAAATGTGATACTTAAATAATATAAAATGAATGAGAAATTAAAACATAAATTTTGTAAGTATAATGTAACCATAAAAATATTTTTAATAACATTGTATCTCAACTAATATGATTAATATTAAGACATTCATAATTTTAAATCTATTTATACATTAATAATAAAATAATGTAATCAAGTTAATAACAACAATGTTATTATCTCATCATATTACGTTGATAACACAGTGTTATAATCTCAAGGCATATCGGTCTCTATCACCTATCATTTTGTTTCACTTTAAAATATCGTACAAATTTGGAATTACACGAGAAAAGGAAATTGTTTATTGGTGAATCCAGGACACATTGGGCGTAACAAGAATAAGGGAAGGCTAAAACCGTCTTTTGAAATATTAGAAAGAGCTTCCGGGCCGGCTTCGCTGTAACCGCAAATCTCTCTCGTTTTGAATTTGTGCTATACAATAGCGGAAAAAGAGCAAAGTCACTGAATATGGGAGGAGTGAAGATCTGGAACGAAATGGAGGTTGCAGCGGAAGCTCGTGAGAACGGTAGCATTGAATTCCAATCATCTCCTCTCACCGTTGACACCTCTCTCTCTCTGTCTCTAATGACCCCTCGCGTCATGTCAGTTTCATCTCTACGCTTCGTTTTTCCGTCAAACTGATACTCCTGGATCTTTGTTTTTGCTATTTGTGTGTGTTTCCTTTTAAATCATTTCAGCTCAGCTAAGTTTAATGCAGTTTGCAACTATTGCTGTGATTGAAATTTTGGCAGAGAGTTATGCAAAGATCTGTTCAAGAAGTGGTCAAAGTTGGACGATTCTCGTTTCTCCGTGGAGACAGTATCCGGCGGCATCACGAATTTGCGTCAGTGTTCGTTTTACGTTTTAAAAGATTGATTTTAGCGGATTTCTTATTGTAATATGTACGAGTATTTGCAGTGGTTAATAGTTGTCTGAACAAGAAATTCGCGTTAAATCATGCAGTTTTAAAGGTTACAGTGAAGGAAGAGACTGGAAATGATGTTTCTTTGACAGTTAGATTGTACGGCCCTAACACTGATTATGTTATCAATCGTGAACGGGAATTGCAGGTGATTGTATTAACCTATTGTATGTGGTTATGTGTAAAATTATACGCGTTCTTATGTCTATTGTGAAATTGGTTCTTATGAATATTTTATCAGCTAGTCTGTTTAATGCGAAGTTCATCCAAATTAAATTATGTTGCTTGTACTTGATATTATCTTGATAATCATTGTCTTTTTGCACATTTAATTACCTTTTAGTTGCATCTTTTCTACTTTGTAATTGCTCACAGTCACGCATATTGCATTTAGGCCATCAAATACCTCTCAGCTGCAGGATTTGGTGCGAAGTTGCTTGCAGTCTTTGGAAATGGAATGGTGCAATCTTTTATCAATGCGCGTACTTTAAATCCGTTAGGTAAGCACAGAAGATCATATGCCAGAAACTTTAATAGAATAAATGACCTTGTCATTAAAATTTTCTCTTTTGCTTGGCAGATATGAGAAATCCGAAGCTGGCTGCTGAAATTGCCAAACAACTGCATAGATTCCATCAAGTGGAAGTTCCTGGTTCTAAAGAACCTCAACTGTGGAATGATATCTCCAAGTTTTTTGAAAAAGGTTTGCTTCTTACTGCGTCACCCCATCACTTATAAATTTGTCTAGTCTCCAAGTTTGAATATTTTAACTGTTCCATGTTATTATTCTGCTAAATCACCTGGCCCGATATTCATATTTTGTTTAAATTGCCTCCACTTCTTGCAGCATCTGCTCTTGAATTTGATGATATTGAGAAGCAGAAGATGTATGAGACAATTTCATTTAAGGAGGTTCAGAAAGAAGTTGTTGAGCTTAAGGTAGTCTCTCTGCTCACTGGTGCTCTTGCTTTTATCTATGCCTTGTTGTTGGCAATGTCAGGATGAGAAGGGCCTGGCGTCTCTTTGTGATTCTAAACTGATGTCTGTCCGAAGTTTTTTTTTTAACATATTTAGTAGACCTCACTATACAAGACTTTAACCCGACAATTCAACATTTGTTTAAATCTATTATTTTTTGCCATTACACTACAGGTAATGAAGCTTAAAAGCTGCATGATTTTCCTGTAATATTGTTGAGTAATGCTCTTTGATAGCTTAGCAGGTTGTCAATAACATGCAAATGGAAAGATAAGTGCAAGACATATAAATATGCATAAATTGCAGATAAACATTAATCATGCATCTTTTTCAATTCCTGAGAGTCATAGCCATTTACCGCTATCTATTTTCTTTCAACCATATTATAGTTCATGTTTGTAGGCAACTGTGAATTGATTTTATTTCTAATGCATGATACCAGTTTATGTTTATTAATCCAAGCAACTCTTATTGATTTGCGATTACCATATGCTGATTTTGCATTTCTCATTCATAAAATTAAGAAGTTTTGTCTTATTTATGAGATGTTTCCTGACAATGGAACAGGAATTAGCAGGCCTTCTAAATGCTCCATTGGTGTTTGCTCATAATGACTTGCTTTCAGGGAATATAATGGTTAATGATGAACAAGGTAAGACTGACTTTTGACTTCTTGTTCATAACAACCCAAACTAAATGCTGTTTATACCTTGAAAGTCAAAATATATGCAACTGATCCATCTTATGTATTTTCTAATAACTACCATTATTCTACATCAGAAAAGGTTATATCACTATGACTTATCATTGACACTGTGTTAGTCTTTACTTTGAGACACTTGAGACGTTCCTGATATGCATATTTCAAATTTTGGATTAAGAAATATTGGATACCTATCAGGAGAGTATTTAAGAAGTACCAGTGCTGGTTACATATTTTCGTCAGCTTCGTTTAAATTCCAGAAACCAATAAACTTCCCTTTCATTCCACTCTGTCAGAAACCCTATTGTGGCACATCATTAAAGGAATGGAGACAAGTTTTTATCATCTGGAGTTATGGACATATGGTCAAAAAGATATATTTGCAAAATGGTGGCTGATATTACTTCTGCCAAATTGAAAAATTCTGAATCAAATTTTTAATAGTACAATAAATATATCAAACAAGGACATTAACATGTTTTAATATCCATTGTAGTTATGGTTTATCAAATGCCAATGATGGCTGCTTCCAAACAGGATGAAAGTATAATCTGGATGTGGTGTCTGGCATGCTTACACGGATGAACAAGCGAAAATGATCCATTTTCTTCTGGTCGTCTAGTATTGTTTTCTATTTCTCCTCTTATTGACTTTGTTATTAATTTGACGAATTTCCAGATAAGCTCTACTTTATCGATTTTGAGTATGGGTCATACAATTACAGAGGCTATGACATTGGAAATCACTTCAATGAATATGCTGGCTATGATTGTGACTATAGCTTGTAAGTTTCTATTCTTTTTTTTTACCCTAATTGCTGTCCTCTTCTTTACAATCACTGGTGTTGACATAGCTAGATCACATTCATTAATATCTTGAATTGTTGTTATGCAGATACCCAAATAAAGATGAGCAATATCATTTCTTCAGGCATTATTTACGACCTGAAAAACCAAAGGAGGTATGTGGGGATGGCAAATATTTAGTTTTTACATCATCAAGTATTGATTGTTGAATACTTTAAAGTGGTTCGAAGCTTGAAATATTGCCCCAAATGAAGATGTGTTGTAATTTGCTTGAATTATGCATGCCCAAGCTAAATAGGAAATATCATTTATTATCCCATAAACACTGCAGCAGACAGGTGTTGCTCATGAATGGTCATCTTAACTCTGTTTAGTATCATGTAGGGCACCCAAATGTCTTTGCAGGTTTGCATGCTAATTGTGTGGATGGGATACTCAGTTCTGAATCCATGAGAGAAATAAAAATCTAATATCATCAGCAATTTATAAATAATGTCTTCCCAATCCTCAGCAGGATCTGTTGGGACACAAGAAGTCTTATAGTGGGATCATACACAGGACCCATGTGGGAATTTAACTATGCAATTTTTTACATCATTTTATAGTTTGAAAAGTTCTGCCTGAAGCTGTTGGTTTTTTACCCAGGTATCTGGCCAAGAACTGGAATCTCTCTATGTTGAGGCAAATACATTCATGTTAGCTTCACATATATTTTGGGCTTTGTGGGCACTTATCCAGGTATCAGTACTCCTCCAGCTATGTGATTGCGCGTCAACCTCAAGGAACAATAATGTCTTAACTTTTAATTTGTTTCTGTTGTTTATAGGCTAAGATGTCTCCAATTGATTTTGATTATCTCGGTTATTTCTTCCTGCGATACAATGAATACAAAAAGCAGAAAGAAATGTACTTCTCCCTTGCACAATCTCACCTCTCAAAATCAGGGAGTGGCTGAAACTGCTGTTACCAGCATGGGCAATGCTTCTGTATGTTACAAAATTGTAGAAGAGTTACTTAATTCCTCTAGTTAGACTTGTACAAGATTTTTGTAGCCATTGATGAGAAGGAAAGTTGAAAACGACAAATAATGCAATTTACTGTTACTGTCATATATTCTGTTGTATTTCAAAAACTGTATAGTTGATTTGTTAGTAGTATTTTTGTTCCTCGTTGCATAAAAAGTTGTTTAACACGTTTAGTTTTTGCCTTTTATATTTCTCATCCATTTTTATTCGTGCCTTTGTGAAAAATACGAATGCAGTTTTTCTGTGGCAAGGTCGCACATCCGGAAAATTTGTGCCCAAATGAGACAAATTGGTGCTTCATCTTCATGCATCCATCAGATTAAAACAATAACAAAACTTATTAGTACAAAAGTTGCAGCAATACGGCAAGAACAACACTACCTCTGTTGGACAAAAGGCTCTGTAATTTGACATGTGGAAACTGTTGTATCATATAGATATTTGCTGACACTAGACAACTAGCAAAACATTACATCCTTGTCGATCCAGTACCTCCAATAGTACATATGAATCCTTAAATCTTATGGACATATAACAATGGTCTATAACTTCATTAGTCTGTCAAGATTTTAGCTTTCCGAGCCCATCAAATCAAAGAGAATTGAAGAGCATAAAATCCAGAGAACCCACCACTGAATGCTACATAATTTACAGTCTTTACGCTTGGAGAACCTGGCAGTGAACAATGTGACTTTTAAGGCGGTTCCTGCCGGCAATGCTTGACCAGAGGTTTGTAACTAAAGTCTTGAATTGCCCTTTCCCTGATATAGTTTCCCATAGATGTTCAGCAGAAGCCCCCCTCTCACCATTGGATTTTGAAACATCAACCAGAGATATACTCATATTATTACGGATAATGCATAGTTTTCCATTCAGAGGAACCAGAGCTGCTGCCTCCAGAGCTCGAGAATTTCCCAAATGCATCTTACTGTCAATATGCTTGCTCCAAGAATCAGTTGCTTCATCATAAACCCTGATTTTGCAACCATCCTTACAGTCCAAAGCATAGAGATGCCCATTTAAGGAAGCACTTGGGTTCCTCCAGCCTGCAACCATTCCATCATACACAGGGTCCCAGCTGTCAGTTTCTGGTTGGTATACCTCACTAAGAACCTGCCGGTGAGCTCCAAGCCCCTTCAAGAACCACTTGCCCTCGTAAACAACCCCAATGAAGGGCACCATTGCTGTGCTCATATCTGAAATGAAAGACCATCTATTCTTGTTGGGATCATAAACTTCAGCTGATCTCAAGGACCGATGCACCCCCCCATTCTCCCCACCAGCAACATACAAGCAGTTGTTTATGACACAAGAACCAAAAAAATGTCGCCTACGAAGCATGTCTGGGGCACGATGCCATTTATTAGTCCTTGCGCTATAGAAAATAACTCGTCTCATTGATCCCTTCAGCCGGTCTTTGCCACCAAACAAGTACAGGTGACAGCCACTAAGAACAGCACAGCCAAACCCAAGGGCTTCAGAATATTCCTTAGGGACGGGAGGCAGTGTCTGCCAGAGCTGGTATATGGGGTCAAAGGCATGCCATGAGATTTTCTCGTCTCGGTCTCTCTTAATTACATATATCCATTCCTCTGCAATTCCAAGGCTTTTCCGCAGTGAGTAAAAGAAGTTACCAGACAAAAGTCGGTACCATCTTTTGCATACTAGTCGGAGTTTACGGTGCTCAACCCTTGGGACCCGAATCAAGCAAGCAATAGCAAGATCATCAGGGAGTCCTGGAAGCAAAGGAGATTGGTTTCTGCTCCTGCTACCACTTGCAGGCTTGTTCCTAGTTGGATGAATAGACGGTTTAATGTCAGGTTGAAGACAGAGCTTTGTTCCAGGAACATATTTTTTTGCTCCAGCAACAGTTTTGAGACCTGCATCTACTCTGCAAAAGCAAGCCGTCGTATCAACCTGCAAAGGTACAAGTATGATAACTAATGACATTCTTTTATCCACTTCATGACTACCAATACAGAGAACATAATAAAATATGCTGTAGTCAGTATCAGACCCAACTGTATGCATACAAGTGCACATGAACATTCATTTGTTCCCTGATAACAGGAAAACAGATTCACCAGCAAATTGTGTAATGTATAGCACATGGAAGACTTGAAACATAGCATAAAAAACCATATATCACCCAATACTAATGTTATGAGCTAACAGAATAACCAACAAAAATTCCCTCAAACTTACAGAGTGTTTTCCTTAAAAATATATTTTGAAGAATAAAATTGGAAAAACAATAATCTTTATAAGTCAAAATTATTTATTACTTTTCTGTATAAAAAAGATTAGAAACATATAGAAAAAGTTTATTACCAAAGGAATTTGGAGCTTCTGTAATCTGGCCTGTATTGAAATAATGACCATAGAAAATATTTCTCAGAATCAAGACTCAAAGAAACTTAAACAGCAGAGCGGAAGGGCAAAATTACTATATAGAATTATTATTGATTCTTTTATTTATAGCAATATATCATTAGCCATAAAACAATATGGCAACCAATTGTGCACAAGCAAGAAAACAGAAAACCCCAATAGAGAGGAACTTAATTAACATAAAAATCAATATAAGAATAAAATGGCCAAGAATTTGAAACTTAAGAGTTACCAACAATAACAAAATTCCTTATCCAGATTCTAAAGTGGGATTTTCTTTGTAATGAAAAATGGAGCTAAAAAGAACTACTCTGATTTGCTTGAGTGTCCTGCTACACTATTTCAAATACCTACCAATGTCAAGAATTCCGGATAGAAAAGCTTTGTTTAAACACAGATACCTCAGGCAAAGATTAATGATGTTTGGATTACTTAAGATAAGGAAAACATTAGAAGATGGTTAAATTTCCAGCTTAAGTCTATCAGACATGCCGTTTCCTTGTGATTGTGAATATAGAAATGGCCTTGTCTCTAACTCTATTATGTTCATTATAAAAATATTTGCCATGGATCCTGACAGTATCACCAACCAAGGTTCAAGAAAGATAGTTGGGGCAGCTCATCTTCATCAGCCGTTGGTTAATTCTTAAGAAGATTTCAAAGAAGGATCTTCAGAAAGGAAAAGTAACCATAGCACACAACTAATATAAGGATCTAGCAGCTCCCAAATATGAGAACCATTACACTGCATCAGCAAGAGTGTTTGTGCGCGTGTGATAAAATTCAAGGCAGCAAGTTAGCAGAAAGGGGAGACAGACAATTTACCAGAGGAGGTTGAATCATTCTGTCCATTTTTCTTCTTTCAAGAAAAGCCAAAACCAAATTTATCACAAACCGGCCTCCAAAATCAAGTTCTTATCTTCCAATCCTCATGCTTATAGAAGACAACCAACAGTAACAGCTGCATCACTCCACATCCAAATTTCGCCTTCAAGTTCAAAGAAAATAAGATACGAAGATGAATTATACACAAAATCACTCGAAGACTTGGAAAATAAGTGATCTTTTCACCTTCCAATCTTCCTAAATTTCCAAATCAAATTTGCTTCCACTTAACCAAAAACCGGTTCAGATCACAAATGTTGATAGTTAATAGCAGAGTCAAAACCCAGGAACTACAGTCAACCAAAGTTGATCACAACACAAACCCAACATCATTATCACATTATACCCAAAACCCAACTTCAAAATAAAAAACCCACATAGGAAAACTTCATAAGACAAACTGCCACGATTTCCATAAGAGGGGAAATCGAAAGTCCAAAACCTTATCTTACTATAAGAAGTGAACAAAGGAAAAGAACCGAAAGTGCGAGACAGCGAGAAACTGGGGGCAAACAGAGCACTGAAAGAGAAGATAAAGTTCCCTCTCACCATAAATCTTCGTTCAGTGGAGTTCAGGGCCCATCACTTCAATGGCACAACCTTCCAAGCACAAGGGCGTGTAATTCAAGAAGAGAGAGACAGAGAGAGGAATAGCAAACCTAAACCATTAAAGGAGAAGAAAGAGAAGTTATGAAATAGGACACATTGGGTGGTTGTTTTATTTGGAGAAACGAAGAACAAATCACAAGAAGATTGGAAGATAGCTATTGTTTGAGACTGAAGACTTGGGCAAACTAAGAAAATTATGCATTCAAACCTCTAGAAAATGGAGGTGTGTGTAATTTTCTTTTTCTCTTCTTTACCCTGTTATCATAATTAATAATTAATATAATATACATACATTAAAAAGAAATTAGACAAAAATTCAAAATATAAATACTTGGGTCCCACAACTCCACAACTCCACTAAATGTCTTTTCTTTTCTTTTTTTTTTTAAATGAAATTTCAATAATAAAAGAGATTTTCCTAATATCTGTTGACCCACCACATCTCACTCTCAGTCATACATGGTTCACCACAAAGGGTAATTTGGTCAGTTACAGAAAACGTCTAACATTCTATTACGGCATGCTTGGTGCTGCTGTTGGCTGCTGGCAGTTGGCTGTTGCTGAATGATCAGAATGGGCCAGGTTAGTGACCAAGTATATAGTGTTGATTGGACTATCATAACCCACTGCCTGTCACATCTATCTATCTATCTATCTATACATACACTCTCACTTACTTTATCGTTAGAGTATTTTTGTTCCTAATTATTGGCTACGTTCAATGAATCATGGAATGCCAAGTTACATTACATTAATACATAACATAACATGACATCGTATAAATTGGATATTATTATTATTATTATTATTATTATGAATCAAAAGTCTAATGATATAAATTTGAGATCTCATGTTACGAATCAGATTGCCAACTGTATATGCCGATCAAATCACGTGTGGGTTTAAACCTAATGAAGCGTTTTCATTTGTGGTAAGCTATTAAGAACAAAAGGGGGAGCTGACGGCACTGCATAGCAGACTGACACAATCTACCCATTTTAACTATTGCTCTCTCCCCTCCATCTGTGATGAAAATTGAACATTAAGCAATATAATATATTATATGTGATGCATAGGGTCCAGAGATTTCTCCTTCTCCTTGTCCTTCTCTCCTTCTCGAATATATAAGTTGATGTATAAGAAAAATTGGGTGATTAAAATTAGCTAGAAAACTTCCACAAAAATAAAGAAGACTGTTTGTTATTGGAATCGATTGATGTTAAAGTACAGCGACCAAGTTTGTCGATTTCAATTGAACGAACTTACTACACACACGCATAGATAGACTTGACTTGAACTTAGAGTGGAGGAAACCCCAGTCCACGTAAGGGTATAATCATGCCATGCCATGTGCAAGCGCAGCTAACATAGAAATTAAGCCACAAGTAATATTCTTTTGATCTTTATCGTTTTCTTTTAAAAGTCTAGTGCCTTTTGCTTTCAAGAGATGAACTTAAACTGTATGTTTGACAAATAGGAGGTTTCTGATGAATAAGAAAAGGCACGCAACAGCCCCGTTAATTGGTTCATACAAATGGTTATCAATTAGTCGTAATATTCTCTTTTATAAATGCTCCTTCAAAGTAGTAGCTATTTCGAGAGAGAGAGAGATGGGTGATGCCTTTTTTTCGGCGCCCTTTGTGTCTCAAATATGAGATTTTCAGTGAAATGATGTAAACCTACAAATTATTCTTAGCACTAGGAATATAGTTGGAATTATCAAGGCCACTTTACCTTTTGAGATTGAAAGATGTATGTTATGTATGCTCTTTCTTTCTCAACTTGGGGGACAAGACATAGTTGAGGCTTTGTGGGGTTTTTAAGGTGAAATAAAATAAAGAGAGTCATTGTAGGTGGGGATCACCTTAATTTTACTTTCTCTTAACTCTATCTAAGCATATACTTAACACTGCAGTTGCTAAGACAGAAATTAAAGTTGTGGACACAAATCCAGGATTAACTATAATAATCTTGGTGGGGTTTTGTTTTGATTTTACAATCCGTTTAAATTATGGAAAGAATGAACTAGGAGGGGTCATTTCAGTTCAAACAGCTGAACTTTCCGGAAATTCAAGCCTTTTCTCAGAAAGATTTAAGAAAACATTGCTAATCCTGCGAGTCCAACACCAACCACCATATCCTACAGCTAAATCTAATGGAGTTCTTGTTAATTTTAAAATTATCAGTGCCTTTGGTGCTTGTCTTACGTTGCCTGCTGCCTCTCTCGCTCACAGAATACAAGTTTCACAAGACACCCAAGATAATGAAACGTGTTGGTACGCAAGCTATTCACTGCTGATGATATTGATACCATATATAAAATATCCTCTAAGGCTTCAAATTCCTACCTAACCATCGTCTAGGTCTGATGCCAAAGGCATAATAAGATATGAGTGTGAGAATATAATTATTATATTTGATTTTGGCAATAGCATGCATGCCAATTCACAAGCTGTCTCCATGTTTTGCACGAAAAATACAAATGTAATTCTTCATACCCGTAAAGGAATTAAAGAATTTCTGCGCAAAAGAGTTGTTAGTGCAAGTGCTTTGGTAAAGCAACTCCTTTGGCTTTTGAAGAGGGCGGGCTCACAATATTTGACTCGCTCACTTAAACCGGTAGTTGCTCCGTTGAGAGTGAGGGGGATTCATATTGAATAGTATACCTGTCGTCATGTTTTAAATATGTTGACCGAATGTAATCTGACGCTTTGCCTGAAGATGGGGTGATTGAATTTATCTAACAGAGGCAAAAGAAATTAGAGTTGCAAAGCAGTTTTAACAAGAGGAAGATTCCCATCAAAAATTAGATTTCACAACTACAAAAGAAAGCATAACCTCACAACTATGAATTCCAATTTGTGTGACAAAAGTGGGGCAAAACAATCATCCAAACTCAATTGCTCCTACAACTAAATGATCCCCATTGCCAATTGACTATTAGGAAAGAAAAAAGTACCAAAAAATGACTTTGTTTTGAGTTCTTGTTATGGCAGCTACTGAATTCTGAGGTCACCTTCAAGTGTGTTATCATCAAAAAAAGATGTACAAAAAACTGACTGATTAAAAGGCAATCAGCTTTTGTTGCGTTAACCATGGTATGGTAGTCAATGGCCTGCACACGTCACTGAGGGGAAGCAAGAAAGTTCAATGTGTAACCAGTGCCATCAACGAATCATCAATGTTTAAGATTGTATATCTTCATCTGTGTCGGTATAATTTCTTACATCATCGTAGAGAAGTCTTAATCTATGCGGAACACATCACTCTGTGGTCTGAATGTCCCGATCATTGAATGGGGGAATATAACCATGCCAGCCATAAACAAAGTAAACTGCAGTAAAATAAACAGTAATTAGGAAGTCTTCACAATTCAAATATTTTGCACCCACAAAAGTTGAATAAAACTAATAAGCATTGAAGCATACCAAGAGAGGAAGGGTCAAAAAACTCCAAACTGGCCACAAAGCAAAAGAGAGCCTATTTAATTAGAAAAGAAGTTAGACAAGCAATTACCGCAGTTGTATTACCCATCATAAACTTTAAAAGAAGATGAATAATATGATTCCTCTTACAAGCAAAAGGAGACTACCCCAAGCAGGGTAACATATGGCAAAGCAGAGATGCTGAATAATTCCCACTTCTCATCAAATCTCCTGACACTCCACACTAACAAACTTGTATAAAGGAAGAAGGCAACATTCAACCCAACACAAACCATCCCAAGGTATAATGGCAATCTGCAGCACAATTAAAAGACACTTATCAATAAACACACAATTTCTCACTCTTAGGCAGTTAATATATAGAGAAAAGGTTCATCGTTCTTTTCCCTGCTGACAGAACATTCTAACACATAGTTATAGCAACCGCAAGAACTATCCAGGTAGTCACTGGATTATGAAATTGGCAAGAATAGGAAGAAAAAATGTACCAATGATTTGGTGAAAATGCATTTTGACTTTATACAGTTAAAACAGATACTCCAACCAAAGCGAAGCTCAAAGAAAATCACATCATATGCAATATATCATAGAGTTGGTTATTTTTTACCTTATAGGGTTAACATTAAAAAGATTAAGATAATTATAACTAAACTGATGCTTGCTACTCTAATTGAAACAACTGTATAGCATATAAAAAATTATGATAATTCCAAGAAAACCTTTAGAAGAATGAGGAATAATAAAAGAGACGCAAGACGACATTTATGAAACATGCAACTTCATCATTAGAAATTAATGAAGACTAACAAACTGATCTGAAACCAACGGGACGTGATCGTAGCATGACTATTCTGATATTATAAAAGAAGTCATTCATGACATTCAGACGCAACAATATAATAACTGTATGATTGAACAAATGGATAAAAGAGACATACATGAAGTGCATGAACTAAATAATATTTGAATCAGTTCCACAGGAAGTTACCATTAGTTTTCTTACTACATAAATTGCATACTTCAAATGATACAGAACTCAAGCCTTAAGTAGTTTACAGAAAAAATTTCGTTAGTGTTTGAAAGTTAAATTCAAGCGGGGACTGGGAACACAACAATCCTGAGATTATTCCTTAATATTCTGATCAGATGCCCCAAGAGATATAATTAACTATGTTAGTGACTGGTTCAAGCCAATTCTATTTTGTGCAAATGCAATCATAGCTTTTCATACAAATCTTCACTAACTTTTGAAACATAAAACCTCAGCCATAAGCAAGCAAATAAATGCAAAGTCTGTGACATTTGACAGAACAGATGTCCTTCAGGTGTTAAATATCACATTCATGCAGAGATAAAATCATACAAGTTTAATATAATGCAGTCCATATTTAAGGATGCACATCGAATCTAACATTTAACTTTATGCTTTGTAGATCAGGGGTCTTGGCATCACACAATATTATCTTTTACAGAATGAAGCAAGCCTCTCCCCCAGGAGAAGCAGCTCATTCACTTGCCAATTCTAGAAACATTTCAGTCGGTTGAATTTGGACTAGCTTTATCAACACCTACTCAACCTTCCTTTTGGCCATGTACCAACAAAGCACAAATCACCTTAAATAGGCACTTCACACTTCTTTGCACATGGATAAATCAACTTTAACTGAATTCAATCTTTGTCTCAAACTGTAAAATACGAATAATAATTCAAGCAGAAAACATAATTCAAGTGATTGCATGTAGTTCACACATTAACCTTATCTCAGTAACAAATTTTAATACAATATCAGGTATTCCACCTCCAATTTAATTGACGTAAGAGAAAGGAAAAGCAGTACAGATGTTAATGAAGGCCATAAACAATCATAAAGTAACAAAATTCTGATAATCCCCCCTTAAGGGCAAACCATATTTTCTTAAAATGTATCTGCTCTAGCATTCAACAACTCGCAACAAAATAACAATTATATTAACAAATTACCTTCTAATTCGCTCGTCATGCCATAAAAGATAGATGAAATTAGAATGCCGGTCACCGTAGTAGATAATAAACATAGCTGAAGCAATCCAAAGCGCATTCTCCAAAATCTCAACCCACGTTCTAGCTCTAGGAATTGGTGGTGAAAAAGGCTGCCCCCTAGAGCAAGCATCGTCTTCAAGGTCATCGCCACTCGAGGCATAGCCCCCCTGACTATGCCTTTGCCTCATATATCCGCCGCCAACCGGTGTCCCACCAGACATTATTCACTCACACTAAAAAAAGAATTACAACTGAAAACAAGAATAAATGAAAACTCTCCAAATGATAGACCCCCTCGTGAACTTCAATTCTTCGAAGAATCTCAGTGAACAATCTCGTATCTTTTTACTTCTTCAAAATCACAACTCAATTTCAGCAACATGTCAGTTGAATTTAACTAAAAAAACTGAATGCACAGATTATTACAAAAAAAAAAAAAAGGAAGTTCAATCCATGGAGAAATCTTGCTTTCTTTAAAAACCATTAAAGAAATCAAAATCCTCACAAAACCCAGCTCATGAATGTGATCATTAACTAGAAAAGAAGGAGAAAAAAGAAACAGACTGGAAACTAAGAATTTGACGACAAACCCCTCTGGAGCCCCGCAACACTTGAGAACCCAAAATTGAGATTCAAATTCTCTTCGAAATCCACATAGAAATATCCTTTGGTTTCTCCGGCTCCAGTGGTCAATTAATGCAAAGTAGTAGACGAGAAGGGTGGTTCAGTCTTTTTATTTCCAAGAGTGTATGTGTGCGCGTGTTTTCTTGCTGATGACGAGAGGGGATCTTTCTGATTAATAACCGAATAAATGAGAATTGATAGATAGAAGGTAACCGCCGAGCTTTCTGAAGTGATACGTTTCGTGTGCCTTTTAATTGTTATGTAATTTAGCATGAATAACTTTGGAACCTTCTATAATTAAATATGCTTTTGGAATTTCTTTCACTTCTATTTTGTACATATATTACTTTATTTTTGCTTGAAAATTTTGATTAATTATTATTAAAGTTTTCTACATGTAAGTTAATTAATGAAAATTAGGTGACTGATCGATATTGATTATCGGAGTTTCAGACGCCCTAAATTATGTGAAATTAGGCCGTGTCACGTGCTGATTGGGTGAAAAAGTAGTACCCCGTTTCATTTACTTATCACGGTGTCCGTGTGGATGGAGGGTAGTTACAGCTAAGCTAAGCATTGGGTGCATTAGTGTCGTGGAGATCACGCTTTCTTTACTTGGCCATCACTCTGTTGCCGATAATCATCTTCCTATTCAAGCTATAACCCCCAAAAGGACCAGGTTGCTTTTCTTTGTCTCTGTAAATCGCATTTTGGATAACAACAATCGAAGCCTTCATCGAAACGTTATAAACGTGCAGAGTTGGATTTCATTTGCTCAACAAACTAAAAATAGAACAGTTAAAAGGTAAACCAAAAGAAAAAAGAAAAAAAAGAAAGACAACTTAATTGGAATAATTTAGGAAAATACAACTGATATTCATATAAGTAATGTCAAGTTCTTTCAGTGAGAAAAAATGACCTGGGTATTTCGACCAATGAGACTTCTTCATTTAACTCTTATTTAGGTCCATACCCTTCAACGAGGAGGAAATCCAGTTTGTCTTCATGGAAATAAATAAGATAGAGATGGCCAACAAAGTATTAAAATTGAATAAAACAACTCATTACTTTGTCCCACAACTCTACTCGAACATCACTGTCAACAAACATTAAATTCCTTAAGAAAGATAGCCGCCCCGTTTACAGCGGCCACATCTATAAACGGTACTAGGGGTAATCATAGATCATTGAAGCGAACCAAATATCAGAATCACTACAAGAAAAATATTCATATTTGGAAACTAAAAATATAAGAAATATGAGATTAATGATCAATGGCTTCCACCTCCACACAAGCTAACCAAGTCCATGAGTGTTGAGTATAACACATCCAGAGATAAATGGCCCAAGAATTTCCTGTATTCAGAAGCATCATTGAAAATGTCTGCACGTAGTTTTCTCTCCTCTGCAAAACCATCATCCATTACCAACCACCATGAAATGCATCCACGCATATCTTCTGGATCCACGTGGGCAACCAAGCTCACTGTTTCCCCCTGGTCCAGCTCAAAGGACAAACATAGAAAATCTAGATTTGCTTTTATTCCCACAGTAAGAGCTTCCTCATGGAGCCAACGAATTACTTGGCTTGCAACCTATTGTCAAAATTCCAGGACAATCTTAGTTATACAACAGGAATAGCTCAGCAAAATATGCTCCATGTATATAAAGCCATTCAAGAAACATGGAAATTTACCTTTTCCTTTTCTTTTCTTTTCTTTTTTCTAATAATAAAGAAAGAGAAAGAAAGAAAGACAAATCAAAGAAAAAGCAGAGCGTGATCTAATGAGGATTGTATGATATGAGTTAGTCAACGCAGTAGATACCAAAATTACTGAAATCCACTTGTCACCAAATTATATTACTCACAAGCTAACAATGTTCTTAAGAAACTACAACTTTAATATTGCCAGCAGATGAAAATAAAAAATAAAACTACGAGTTTTGCCAACAGATAAAAATAAAAAATAAAAACTACGAGTTTAATAAGTTGGAGAATTGTTTCAGTACTTTTCTATCAAAATTAGAAGTTCAGTGAATAAAAAACCAAAGCAAATCCACTCTTCATCCACTCACCGAAAGTTCCTTTTCAGTAAGGTGTTTGTATAAAATCAATAAAATGTTTGAGCTCTGAGATAAACATGCAACCAATAAAGACAACCTATCACATCCATAAAAGAGAAATTGTGTGAAACCTGACTTCTTGATAATAGGATGGCTTCTGTCTGAGGCCACACACTCACGACATCCTAATACTATCCTCAGTATCAACAATTTAATAAGGCTGAAATAATCACTTCAGTTACTAGGGTGAGGACCCAGTTGGATCGCGATATGCATGCTGCAGATACGCATCCAGTGAGACCAGCTAATGCACTTCTAATAACATTTTAAACTCTTCAGCTAAAATGAAAACATTAGCTTTCAATATATTAACATTTTAACCTCTTCAGCGAAAATGAAAACATTGGCTTCCAATATATTAACATTTTAACCTCATAAGCTAAAATGAAAACATTAGCTTTCAAATAGACACATCAAATTGAATCATGTGGAGATTAGTTATCACTCTTGAGTTTTGATTCTTACAAACACAAACCAACCATTCTAAAGCAAAATTTAATTAATTAATTTAAGGAAATGATTAAAAAAAGAAGGATGAAGCAGATAGTAACTCAACTAAAAGATAGATACCATATTAGCATTTTAAATCTACCTCTAACCTGTGATTCAGATACATTGATACCACTCTTAGAAATAAGATGAAGCAGCAATTTACCTGCTGCAGAATTATCACAGGAAGATCTGCCAAGTCGCAATCATATTTATTCATAGAAGATATGTCCTCAGATCTCCCCTTGAACAGGCCAACAACATTCGGAGTTCCTTCCCCTTCAACATTAATGCGATCATCATTTACCACCACCTTAGTCCGAAAATGTGATTTAGCAACATTTTTCACTCCCTGGACTTCCGATGGCTGGGATTGGGTGCCTGCATGAAGAATGGACTGGGGAACATTTAAGAATATTGTCCATGAAGACGTTCGAGAATGCCAAGTGGGATGGGATATCAAATGGAGATATGGAGCCCTGCAAACCTTTTTATCAAAGACAAATAAAATAAGAACAAATTCAACTATACAAGAATAGCAGAATATTGTCAGCAGTGCATGTCCAGCAAGAGATGAGGATTTACCGCATTTTCCAGTTCCACGCGAACTTTGTTCGAAAAGATTCTGTGCGCCAGAGACAGACAGAAATGTCCAAGAAGACCAGACCCTTCCTTTGCTGGCTGACCAGGTACTCGAATACCAGTGGAATTGGGCTTATTTTTCGCTCTTACATATAGATGCTCATGAAATAATTGTTGCAGATATATCTCATAACTAATACGGTTTGGATATCCTCTCCTATTTAGCAGGATATCATCCCTTTCTTCGGGTAATTTTATCCCAACAAATGAATCCAGAGGTAGAACTGAAGATTCGACATTCTGAGAGTCTGAATCCTCAGCTGTTTGATCACCCTGATTGGATGGTATAAGTGATAGAAATATGGAAGTTCCCTGACCTGTGCCCATTTGTAGATAATTTTCTCTTATTCCAGTGACATTGACCCCTGTTGATTGGTTAAATGCTTCACGATTCACAATATCAAACACCTGAGGAGGCAGAGGAGTCAAAGTAAAACAAGAGTTGCAACATGATGGATGGATATAAATTTGTAGACGATAAGAAAGAAAAAGAAACTATACCTGCTCATCAAAAATTGCTTGATGAACTTCACGAAGAAGTGAATGTGTTTTTCTAACAGACTTGTCATCGCTCATAAAGTCCTCAGCTTCTTTAGACCGATGAGCCTTGACATCACTGGATTGTTCAAGAGTATCACTGGAATGGGCACCAAGATAACCAAAACGAAGACAGCGACATGAATTTGGAGGTAAACTTATAGCCAGCATGCCAGCCGAATCATGGTCGACACGAATAGTGGATAGAGCAGATGGTCGTAAAACAGCTGTTGAATCATATAATGAACTGTCAAAAAGATCAATGGTAAAGCCTTCATTTCCTGAAGCTGAAGCAGCCACACGCTGTCGCTTAACTTTCCAGTTTTGCTGCAATCTATTCGCTTGTCAGGCAAAACAAGATAGAGGGTTTTGCTGAAGAATTAAGGATGTAAGACACAAATCATTATAGCAATTAGCTTATTTATTTATGGACATGAGTAAATTTACAAGACAATACATAATTACAACACTTTGTCAGAATGAATCTTATTTGTAAGTCATGGAGAGAAAACTGAGACGGCCTAGCTACAAAACATATAATGTTTATTTTTTACAATTCAATTTTATATCAAACAGGTGTAATCAATACTTGATAGCCAAACCAAGGAAACTTACCTGATAAGAGCACCATAGAATCTTGCTTCCCTAGCAATTTGCTGCTCCAAAGATTTGGCAGACTGCTTAAAATATTTACCCAGATGCTGCAACAGAAGCAACACATTAAGATAAAACCCAAAAAAAGGAAAATGATCCAACAATATCAAAAGAAGATGCAGTATCACAAGAACAAAGAAATGATACCCTGTAGCACTGTAGCTTGGTTGCAGCACATACAGCAAGGTCAGACAGAACTTCATTAGGTAACGGTTTTGGTCTGGTCATGCTAGCCACAGTAACAGCATCATTAGCTTCCACCTGCAACCAGCCAATTGATTTCTGATGTTAACATTTATTACTTTCTAATTTTAAATGGCACTTTTCCACTCCCATCAAATATCAGAGAAAGCTCTTCAATCCATTACAACAATTAAACAAAAAAAAAAACCTAACTAACTAACTGAGCAACTAGTTGTATTTGACTCAATTAAAAAAATACTTCACTGTTTAGAGGTCCTAAAAGCGAATAATTCCATAACCAAAGTTTTTAACTCCCTATTTTTACAAAATTTTCACTGCAGATAAACACACTCCAATCACTTTTACTTTCTAAAATTTCAATCCAGCCTCTCTATGTTCCACTCACATATTCAAAATTCAAAACACAGCAAACCAACTCACAACTTCAGCAATACATTATCATTAACCAAACCCTAAAATTCAACAGAGGGAGAGAAATTCCTATTAAAACTAGTTTTAATATTCCCAATACAACTACAACAATCGAGCATCAATCAACAATCAGAAGCAACGCTAAGTAGCTTTACAGTGTTGATGAGGTCTATAACGACTGAAAGCTCCTGGTGGGCCGACTGCAAGTTCTCCACCATGCTCTGCCACTGCCACGGCGTCGTGGTGGCGGAGGAGCCGCTCTCTTTTGAACTCTTCTTCTGTTTCTTGTTACCATCTTTCTCCACTGCCCACGCAAAGTCTATTCTCCGTATCAACGATTCTCGCTTCTCATCATAACCTACATCATTACTTCAGCACACAAAAAACACTCCCTATATCAACATCAATTCAAGAACCCTAAAATACAGAAGATACAGTTAGCAACTATGTATCATATTGTTTCAGCAAATTAGGTTTGATTTCGGTGGCTATCCGCAACCAAAATTAAAGAGATGACAGAAAATAGAATTTCAAACAATATTCAATTTAGTTTGTTTGACGGATTTGTGATGAGAAACGAAACGGTGTTTAAGTAAGTGGGACGTACGGAGGGAATCTTTCGGCGCCGTTTTCTTCGATGGACTCTAAGCGTTTGACGGGAAGTTTGTCGAGGGAGATCTCTATATTTCCGTCCATTTGCCCACGGTGATTTTCCCGTAAAAAAGGAAAATTTGAAAGAGAGCCCTGTCGAAGGCTGAGAAGGAAGCTCGAGTGTGTAGTGTTACTGTTTAATTCGGCGAGCAAAATTTCCAATGTCAGTTGTGTCCCTGATACTTGAATATTTGACGCCATTTTGTCGTCCACAAGCAGGCAGTTGACTTGGGTAAAATCGTCCGAAGGAGCTTTTTGTCAAGTATCATTTTGCCAAGCTAAAACGTTTTAATTACTTACCGTTTGAATAAATTTAAAAATACTTGAAATTTGTTTCTAATAAAACCGGGCTTGGGCCCTGTAGACAAGCTATAGAAAATCTTCGATTGATATGGGCAAAGTTTATGGCTTCCGGCCCTTTTAAGACGACAATTTTTGTTTTTCCCCTTAAAATAAAAAAAACTTATGAGATTCTTATTTTTATATTAAAATTAACATCTTTTAATCACTGATTCAGTTATATTTAGTCACTAGTGATTTTTATTTAATACTATTAACCGTTATTTTAAAAACACAGTTTAATTGATTTTGGTAAAAAATCATATTAACTGGCCAACCACAGCCAAGCCACACAATTTTCTAATATTGCATGCCCGACACAGTAAAAAAGAAATTAACGATGAAACTAAGTTGGATGAACTCAACTTGTAAAGACATGATTATTGACTATATATAATGTACCTCCAAATTAATCCTTTATAAATGATTATAGAGTGAGTTGTTTGAAAATCTTTGTATAATATAGAAGAAGAATTTAAACAACATATAGTAAATCAAGTTGTATTTTGATTGCACTACTACTACTAGCAGCGAGGCGAATTGCACCATCGCCATCAATGACCCAATTACTGGGTTAAGTAGGTAGTAAAAATGATTTTGTATTTGGATACGGCACAGTAGTTAGGACCACAGCACAGCACAGCACACAGCAGGTAGAGCACAAACCAAATCAAACTAAAACATGAAGTCCGCAAAGATGGGCAGTGAGTTTAACGGAATGGAATGCAGTACCCTGTCATTGTCCGACTTCCATTAAAATTCGTGAAAGCCAATCATGGTGGGCAACATCTCCGCTGAATTGTACGATATATCAAACAAGGTAGGTGCTTTTCTTTTTGGCTGTACATATTGCCTAATTTAAGCTCGCTCGTGTAGAAAAATTTAAGCAAGTTTATGATTGAAAATGTTTTTGGCTATACCACACACATTAATTCTTTTAGCAAATTAGAGTTGTATATTGTCTTGTATAATTTTCAATTTTAAATTTTAAATTGGTTGACATTAAATACATATATAAATATTAAATTAATTAATAAATAAATGAATGAATGAATGAATTGACGTGTTATACATGTTTCTTGCATAAGACTCTTTTATTAATTTTCAGCAACTGTATATACATCTTCGTAATGAATTAAGAGATTTGCACAATAAGAAAAGGATTGAAGAAATCAAACTCTTTGACTGCTAATCTTAACTTGTATGGCATTTTTTTTTTCAAAAATAAAATAATAAATAACAATAAAAAAACACACGCACACGTACGCACTTGTCACAGCTAAACAAATAGTCAGTCTACGACGTCGTACATGCATTGGAATTTTGGAACCACAAATTTTACATCTGTCATTGTCTATCATTTTTTAAAAAAAAATTACTAACATTATAGGGTTAAATTGCTAATAACGTATATAAATTTTATACACAATAATTCTATTTATATATTAATCATAAATTCTTTCACATAACACTTCTAATTTTTCTTTTAATTTTAACCTCGTGCATATATGCATTAATGCTTAATTAAACTAAACTTGAAGTCCACATTCCACAAGTATAAAATTAAGTTAAATTAACTTTTTTATTTTTATAGAATTTTGTGCACAAAACAAGTAAAATCTAGTATCACAATTTATATCCATTAATGACATACACAAATATTAGGTTTTTTATATTTAATCTCCGCATATAATTTATTTTGTGTGATTCACAAATATTTAATACACAACAATCGTAATTTTATTATTTATAGATTATGAAAAATAATAGTAAATAGTCCTAAATTTTGAACCATTTTTATTAATATTATTTTAGAAAAAATATTTATTTAAAAAAAACAACTAACTTATTTGTTTTAAAAAAAGATGTCAAATAAATTCTCAGTTTATTTAAATTTAAGAACCTACTTATCACAAATATTATTCGGAAACTTTCTCGGTTTCTAGAATATCATTTTCAAAACATCATATTTATTTTTAAAGATAATTTAGAAAAATAAAATTTTAAAAATAGAACCAAACATGCTTATTTAAATATTTTAATTTAATTTATATTATGGTACTGTTATATTCAAAAGAAGGCGTAGCGGCAGATGTCTTCTTCAGTCTTCAATAACAATAACCTTTCATAAAGCAAGGGAAGCACATTGTTTGCCTTTGAAAATTTGAAAGAAAATTAGATATGATATATCAAACAAAATATTTTCATAGATATATATATTTAATTATTTCAGAAATTCAGTATGGATATCTAAAAGATAATTATAAAATATATGTTGCATGATATGACAGGTAATCTTAATTAACTTGTATTCTACAAAAGGTTGCATCATCATTACTTGGCGATGGCCTCTGGTTCGTATGAATGAGTAAACCCCCTCATTTATTTTTAATAATAATAAAAATTTACGTAACTTATGTGAAATTAGAAATATATAATTTAATTTGTCACTATATTAATCTTAATTTTAAGTAACCATTTGGACTGGATATCCTTTTATTATTATTCGCTTTAAGTGATTTGATAGATATACATGTAATACTTGTCAACAAAATAAATCAGTGCCAATCTCAATCTGAGTCATCAGCGGGAAACTACAACGTGTAACAAACATCGGTATGATCTGAAAAATTACAAGATGCAGATAGACATCACATCACAGAGAGAATGGGAATCTCTCTTTCTTCTCTTTCTCTCGTCTCCATATTATTATATATAGGAGACAAGGTTCCGAAATATTCTCCAGCTTATAAACGTGTAACTTTAATTTCAACCCCCTTTCTTTTTGCTTCTTCTATCGTACGTTTTTTCCTTCTTAAAACTTGCTTTCCATTTGTTTTCTCCTTGCTTATGTCTCTGAAGTTTGTGTCTGTGTCTGAATAATATTATCAAGATGAAGGGAAGCGCGGAGAATCCTCTACGTCTTAAGTCCTTGAACCACATTTCGATTGTTTGTAGATCGGTCGAGAAATCTATTGATTTCTACCAAAATGTTCTTGGTTTCTTTCCCATCAGAAGGCCTGGTTCTTTTGATTTTGATGGTGCATGGTGAGATTTATTATACATAGAACCTAACTATATATATATGTTGTTATTATTTTTTGGTTTCTGATGGTTTTGTTCATATTTTCTTTGTTGAAATAGGCTATTCAATTATGGCATGGGAATACATCTCTTGAAATCTGAAGACCCCGATAAATTGCCCAAGATCTGCAAGAGAATTAATCCCAAAGACAATCACATTTCTTTCCAAGTACATGATCTCTTCTATATAAAATTCAACATATATCCATATATGTATGCATGCAAGCTGTACATGTGCATGGTTTGTTAATTAAAAAAGCGTCTTTTGTTGGGTGCAGTGTGAGAACATGGCAACAGTGGAGAGAAAATTGAAGGAGATGAATATAGAGTACGTGAAGAATAGAGTAGAGGAGGATGGAGTTTACGTTGATCAGTTGTTTTTCCATGACCCAGATGGCTCGATGATCGAGATTTGCAACTGCGACGTCCTGCCTGTGGTTCCATTGGTTGCAGATGCCATGCCTGCTATGCCTATCGCATCATCATGTACATGTTCTAGTGTTAACTGCCATTTCCAGCAGCAACACCACCAGATTCAACAACAACAGCAGTCTGTCACTCGTTGTTCTTCAATTCACATGATGAACAACGAGGACTTTCTTCATTGTGTATAACCATACACAAATATTTGCACATATAGTTGATTCATGTATGAGATACAATACAAAGGTCAAATTTGTAGTTGAGTTGTTACAATGTATACAATCAATATATAATATCCACGTTCATAAATTAACTGTTAAATTCTTAGAACCATCTTGAATCTTTAATCCGTATTCGCAATTATTGTTAACTCTAGGCTATGAGGAAAATAATTATGTTGCGCCATTCAAGGAGGTTAAATCTTAGACCAGTCATGATCTGGTCATGTGGGCTGTGGGATGAGAGTCAAGAGTAGAATTTCTTGAGTTGCTTAAAGAGGTTGGCTGTTGATTGTCCAAATACTGATAACACTTACAAATCTGGACGTGTTCTGTTTTATTCTGCGTGGAAAATTTTACTCTTTCAAGAAATTATTATGCATGGGATGATCGAGGTCAAGTCATCCTATTATCAAGATGGAAGGGTACAGTAAAAGTGATTTGGAATTCTAATTTTTACACCCCTAGCGAATTGATCCTATACCCAAGTCTCCAATCTTTGGAGACTAAATTCAAATCCATATAAATATTTAGTCAAATTGATTAATGAAACAGAACCAAGATACTTTGTAATAACCGTCTCTTTCTCTATTACATCATCAATATAATGCCTTTTTTTTCTCCTTTCTAAATATTATATTATGGTGAAATTACGGGAACTTCATGAAAGAAAAACTGGAAACATGAATACCTTATACCAGTAAAATCAGCAGTTAGATGTTATTTACCTACACATGCAGTCGCATATTTAAGAGTGAAAATCAAACAAACAAGGATATTATATAGCAGACAAGACTAGATGTTTACCTGAATTGCAGAAAACACTTGCAGAAACAGAACGGAAGGGCTTATTTGCAAGACTTGTGATTCTGAAATGTGCAGTTAGAAATACTGCATCTTCTTGCAAGACTTAATAAAGAGATCTATCAGTTAATGCAACGTTGGGTCTTCATATTTGGAAAGAAAGGGCAAGAGAAAAACTATCTTGATTCACCAAATATCTTGCACAGAAAGTCAAAAACTTAGAAATTTTATCTGGGCACAATTTGAGATGCAGTACTTGAATTAGCCTCTGCATTGCAGCCCATACATCACATTTAAATTAAGTGCAAGTGAGCTTTAAGATAAAGTAATTAAGCTGAAGAATTATGTTTCCTCGTCTCTTCTGTTGCTCAAGTTAAACTAATTGCATAAGCTATTAATCTGTAGATATATTCTATATATGTATGAGGAAATCGGTTCCCGAATATGGAAAGCATCTGCTTGCCCTTATAAACTGGCAATGCTTCATGACTCAATAATTCATATATTAGTAAGCAGTACATATCACCCGATATAATTTACAAGCACTATAATGGAAAACTAGGACAGGGATGGTCAACAGACAATGAGTGACTCACCGTTATGTACCTCATAAGTTGGAAATCAGTCTTTGTGCTATATGTTCACGTTTCATCCCAAGATCGAATCACTTCTGCACGAGCAACTGACCATCAAAGATGAAGAAAAGGATTATTATATCGAATAAGAAGAAAAAAAGCGATCATACCAGTTGGAAATGAGATTCAATTAGAGAACCACAGATGACGGATGTATCTGACGACTTTTGAAGCGTCCGAAGCGAAAATTGAAGAAGGAAAAGAGAAGAATTAGGAGCTCCCTTCAGTCCAAAACATTGAGAGATTTATTATCCAACTGTTTTGGGCCGCAAGGAACCCCTATTTCTACAATTTTCGGGTATTATCAAGAAAATATAAGATGCAAGAGACAAGCTAGGAAGCAAAAGCAGTAAAACAGTCTATATATGCAAAAGCTGCTTCTGTCTTGCTAGTTTCAACTTTCAAGTGATGAAGTTGCTTCAACTTTTTAAAAGTCTCATTTGCTTTTATCATGCGTGAAGAGAGGTTTTACCCATATACATGATACATACATAGTTGCCGTATAGACCAGCCAAAAAATGGGCTCCCTGTCTTGTCTTAATTCAAGTGCTCTAACTACCCTGGCCGAAACATAAATGCATGCGCATCAAAATAACAAAATGCAAATGGCTGGCCAAACAATAAACAGAGCTATTTATTTATCATGACAATGTAAACACAACACAGAGAGAGATTCTATTTTGCTTATATCAGTTGTCTACATAGTTATAATTCAGGTATCTATTTCTTTGCTGTGGTCCAAATCCACTCTGGAAAGAAAGTAATGTTATTACTTTGTTTCTTTTTCAGAAGAATGAAGTTGGGATTGCTTTCTTAACCATCGTTTCTTATTATGAACTTATGACGTTGAACTACATCCGTCTCTTTATGCAAACATTAACTCCTTTTCCCTTCAGAGTCCACTGACTTTGAGCCCTCCTATTCTATCTAGGGTTTAGCTTTTATTCTATTTTGGCAACTCTAGAGAACCCGTTTTTATATACCAACATTTAAAACATTTTTCCTTGTTGGGCTATTGTTACGTGGCTGCTTCAACCACTTCAATATATCCTCACTTTTGTTGGGCTTAGAGCGATTTCACTAGGCTGAGCTAGGGAGCGTATGATTATTTATCTATGCATTTATTACATTCTAACGTCTATTAAGTTTAGGCCCTTAAAGGGTTTTGAGTTCAACCCACTTGGAGGTCACATTGCGGTGGACCATATTGTTCTATTTTCAAAGAAAAATGATGCTCATCAAATCAGATGGTTAGAGTCTCCAATGAAAAAGAGCTGCATGCTAGATTATCAGTCTTATGATTAAGAGAAAAACATTTTTCAATGTTGGAACAGGTGGGCGACTGCACTTTGAATTTGACAAGGGGTTCATCTCAAAATGCGATGGAATTAGAATCTATCCAATCCTCAATAATGTTATCATGCTCAAATCCAAGGGCTGACAATTTTAGCAATTAGTTTATTGAACAATCATACTAGGGCCTCATATTGCCTAAATCATAAAACAACGAGGGTCTGAATGAATGATCAGTTGCTGTACTTTTAGGCCACAGAATTTCCTATAAATAAGGGGGCCATTGAAAGCTTTAAAACTCCAAGCCCCACTTGAAAGAATACTAAAATTAATTAAAAAGATAAGGAACCCAAATATACAAAACCAAAACACCCAACAGCTTGTCCTTTCTAACAGACATGCCATCCTCGCAATTTATGTCACATTTACTTAGAAAGAGATGTTAATAGTATTTCTAATTTAATTTTGAGGAAACCATATCTTTCTAGTTTCCTTTTTTCTTTTTCCCTTTTCTCCTTTTCCTTCTCACTCAAGCTCTTAATTTTTTTCAAAGGTGTTCTTCTTGCCAATTCTATATATAAATTAGTGACTGTTCGTTTGCATGCTCTTCCATTTTATTCAGTGTTCAACATATAATATATAGCTAATTAAGCAAGTCCAATGTGCTGAAACTATGTCAACTTCATAGGGGAAAGATTGTTAAGAGTGAGAATACATGATAAAGATGGTTCACCTCCAAAAACATACACATTTCAATGCTTAGCAAGCAAGAAAAATCCTAACTCTATTTCAAAGAAGAAGAAGAAGAAATCAACACCAATTCTGTTAAGAAAACCAAACCCATAATCTCATTAGTTATAAGAGTATCTTGTTATTAATCTTCCTCTAATTAATCTTTTCACTATTAGCTGGTTTGTATATTTTCATAGCAAAAGTTGTTGACTTCTAAAGCACTCGAACAATTCCTTTTCTTGGGTTCATGTTCTTAAATAGAAAATTAATAAGAATACAACAAAGACAGAGAGACTGTTTTGTAGGGTAATCTTATAAAAATAGGGCGGTGGAGGGTAGGGCTCATGGGGCCATGTGTGCTGGCTCTTCAGAAACAAACTCATAGGAGACAAATATGCCCCAAAAACCAATCAAAACTTTCCTTCAATCCAAGGATTAATTAAAAAACAAAATACATCAAATCTCTTCATCCAACACCACCATTTTATTATCCTTGATTACAGGCAATAACCACATGGTTTGCTGCTTTAATTTATCTTCAACCGCTGCCTAATCAACATTATTGAAACAGAGTTTTCAATGCATTAATGATTTCAGCACCCTTCCTTTATTATACTATACACACATTGATCATAGAGCCTCTCAGAAGAAATGGCTACGCAAGAGAAGCTTAAGAAAGGATTCATGTCTTTCTATAAGTCCAGCATTAAAAATCACAAGAAAAAACGCGAGCCAGTTGTGTCGCAGTCACTTAGGTTGCAGAAGAAACTGGAAGACTTCCAAGATGTCGAGCCTGCTGTTGTGTCAACAGATAAACCTGCAGTACGACTGTCACAGTCGCATAATTCATTGCAGAAGAAACTGGAAAACTTTCAAGATATCGAGCCAGATGTTGCGCCAATGATTAAACCTGCAGCCATAAAGTCGCCGTCGCATGATTCATTGCAGAAGAAACTGGAAACTTGTCAAGAAATCGAGCCAGTTGTCTCACTAAATAAACAAACTGTGTTGCAGTCACATGGTAATTTGTTGTTAAAGAGACTGGAAAACTTTGAAGAAATCGAGCAGGGTGGGCGGAGAGGGGCAGGAAATTTCGTTGAGGCAAGGAAGTCAGTGTCTCACGTAGAAGCAAACTTGGCGTCAGTGATTTCATTTCTTCAAATAAAGGTATTGGTATCCGATATGCCTGGATTCATGCAGGTTCATGCCTTCCGCTGTGCTAGACGAACGTACGATAGCTTGGAGAAGTTCAGCTCTAAACACATAGCTTATAACATAAAGAAGGTACGTTTATAAACGTTCCCCATGAATTCCTTTACATCAGTACTGTTGCATCTTTTTCTTTGAATAGATTTATATTACAGACATCGCAATATCATACCAGGAATATGATCAGAGAACGAATGGAATGGTAGGATCGGATCAGGGATCCAACGTCCCATGTGTTAAAAAACCAGTGAAATTAAACTATAATTACAAACTGTTTATTTTTAAGCTAATTATCAAGTACTGATTATCAGATTTAATTTTCTGATCTCTCGCTCAGAGGCCATGTGTGGAACAGTATAATGTCTATAACTATCTTAAGTTAATCATGTGATGTTGAATATTATATATTATATCTCAACGTATAATTAAATCGAATTGGATTGAATTTGATGCAGGAGTTCGATAAAGTGTACGGACCGGCCTGGCATTGCATCGTGGGCTCATGTTTTGGGTCGTATGTGACACATGCAACAGGTTGTTTCCTCTATTTTTCGATGGAGAAATTGTACATTTTAGTGTTCAAAACAAAAGTTCAGAAAGCTCTAAACTGAACTAATTAATTAATTAATTACAAGATATCTACCAATTACCATATCTTAATTATTCAATTAAATCAAACAGTAGTGTTATTGTCTGTTCGGGTACTCTCTTTTCCTACTATTGTGTTTTTTGAGTTACATGTATTCAAATAGGGTTGTAATTTGTAAATGACAACGTTCCGTAATGAAGTGTTGTGTTGATGTTAATATATGTCTTAAGTAGTTCAAGGATTACGTAAATAAATAAATAATAGGCGAATTATATATGTTTGTTATTTCCGAATGTGAAATTAAAGTTGTCTTAAAATGTATAAAGATATTTATCAGTATCATCACTTTTCAGATTCAATTTCTATCTCCCGTGGTAGTTTTTTATTTGTTTTTTTTAAATAAGGCTCAATATCTCTCTTGAATTTTGATTTGATGTAAGTTTTATTCTATTTTAAACATACAAGTCTTATCCTCTATAAGATATAAGTAGGGATGACAACGGATAGGATACGGTATGAATATCTCAATATCCATATTTATATCCTACAAAAAATTTCATATTCATATTCTATCCATAGCCAACATGAATATTTTATGTGATATCCATATCCTCCTAAATAGATATTTGTCAATATTTATATTCTAACGGATATTAATAGAATATATTTATATTTTAATAAAAAACAGTAAACTCTAAAAAAATTAAATTTGTAATTTAATTATAATATTTTATAAATTAATATACCATATTAATAAATTAAATAAAAATAAAAACAATCTTATTATCTAGTTTATACTTACAATTATTTTATTTTGTAATAAAAATACAATAACAATCGTTATCATCTCTCTAATTATAATCAAGTTAATCAAAATAACAAAATATATGTTAAAAGAACTTATCTAAAAATAACAAAGCATTGATGACTTCAAACAACGTATCAATTTTATTTTGAGTATATATCTTTTCTTCTCTTTAATTACTTGAAAAGTAAGAAATTAAGAACTGATTCATCTATATATAATTCGGAGATTCCACATAACTTCGATTAACTGATAAAGAATAAAAAAATCGAAGTAGAAATTTGAGATTTAAATTAAATCTAAATGATGTGACTGAATTGAAATATTTACATTTTTCACCTACATTACAATGTAATTGATCAATTACTTAAATTAAGTCATTTATTCTTTTACCTAAACTTAAATTTTCACAAAAATATTCATCTAATTAGGTTATAAATATACAAATTATTTCAAATAAAAAAAAATAACTTACTTCACAATTAACATATTATAAATATTTTTTTAATATATAATCTTTAAATATAAGTTTAGAGAAAATTGAAAAAATACATAATATATAATCATATGATTATATATCCCAAAAAGAGCAGATAATATATTATAAATTAATTAAATATGTTAATAAACTAATTAAATATGTTACCATATCTTATTCATATAATATTTTATAATACTCATATCTTATTCATTAGGATAAGATACGGATAGATATTTGTAAAAACGGTATTCGTTGCTATCTGTAAATATAAGTTTATTTACAAAAATAAAAAAATGACGACGTTAAATATGTGATAATAATATAATATTATTATATTAATTTATATAAATAAATGTATAAACGTAACAATAATTTTTTTTCTTTTGAAAAATCAAAATAATGAGTGGAAGGCAGCCTATATAATGATAGAGAGTGAAAGGCACGTATGCAGAAGTGAGGTGGCGATCCTTTTGTGGATGGCTCACTATAAGAAATGTGCGGCAAGTTTTGTTTTTATGTTTCTTTTTACTCTACCTAGTACCTACCTTATGATTATTATTTCTCATCACAATCATACATGCATACATTAATTAATCATATAATAATCTTTTTAAGAAGAAGAAAACCTTAGTTTATAAGCTTGGAAAAGTCAAAATTAGTCGTGTAATCGACAATTCCAAGATTACTACTTCGACTACCAATTTTGAATTTGAAGTGTACAACAATATATAAGATTATGACTACCAAATTTGAATTGGATAATTAAGCCTTTTACCTTTAAATATCGTGTGTTTTAATTTTCTGCAAACCAAATTTGAACGGCATATATAACATTATTAATCCTCTTTTACAATTTAGCTGCATGCTGATCGAATTCAGTGTCATCGTCAATATATTTCTGGATATATTTATTAATATTTTATTAAATATATAAATATCATAATTATAATTATAAATATAAATTATAATTAAAATAAATAAATAATAAATTAAAATAAAAAGAATAAAAAAAATTTGACTTAAGTATAGTGAGACACGTTAAAAGACATTGTTTTCGTATGAGTAGTGATGGTTTTTTATAATTTAAAGATTCAATTCAATGCTTACAGCCAATCTCCTCGATGAATATGGCCACAAAAAAATAAACGTCAAGTTTCAGTGTTATGATTACTAATATAACTTTTTGTTAAAATATATAGACATATAGTTTTCTCTTCTCTTTTTTCTTTTTTTAGCTCATCAAAATTCATACAAATATTCTTTATATACTAATAAAATATTTAAAATTTAAAAAGAATTAAAAAAATATTCATATATTTTGTAACTCATGTATTAAATCTAAATCATTGATAGGATTTATGGTGTAAATTAAATATTGTAACCACCATAAATATATAAATTTTGAACATGAGTTACTCACATGTACAACATCTATGTAGCTAATACTTTATAAAGAATATATAAACTCATAAAGTAATATATAACACTTCATACTTCATAACTTTAAGTACAAAGCACTGTAATTTTTAACTATAGTGAATAAGGTGAAAACTAAATAAATAGACATACTTTATGTTGATATACACCACCATCTTTAACCAAAAAGGAAAGAAAAATTAAAAGAAAGAATATTTTCATAATTAATTATAAAAGTTCTAAATATGCACAATATATTTTTCAAACTAAAATTTTTAATAATTAAAAAAATTGAATATTCTCATTAATAACATAATAAATCTCTTTATACAAATATAATAAATTATCCAGCTGACTAATAGTAATTATTTACCAAGTATTAATAATGACAATTCTTGATATGCTATTTAACCATGCATAAAATATTTATGACATTTATGTGACAAAAATATGCTTAAACCATTCAATGGAATATCATGAATATCATGCAAATTAAATGAAAAGCTTAATAACAAATCATTCGATCAAATAGCATATAATTGTTCTAAAAATAAAATATTCAAAATTAAAAAATGCTTCAACGAAATTTAATTAGTAATTGTATAAATTTCTGAACATTATTATAACATATAATATTATCAAAGCCAAATATATAACATTGCATACATGAATTATAATATGTGCTTGCTGTGACACAATGCTGTCATTTTCCTTAATGCATTCATAGTAATTAAATATAGCTATGTACAAAGATAACATAATAATTGCACAATGGTGATCCAAAAAACTATAAAAATTAATATAATTCAATATACCATTTGATTATTCATATAACAAAAATGTAGTTTGTCAAAATTTTTTAAATAACAAAAATAATAATAAATAAATTCAAGGAACAATTCTACCGTACAAGAGCTTGGAATATTTGGAGACATTGGTAATTTGATAAATTTTTCTAAGTCTCACATAAAAATTTGACAAATAATGAGTAATTAATAGATTGTAAATCTGCGAGGGGCGACGATGGCTCGAGTAGACCATAATTAGATTTAAATCACTTTTGAAAATCAAATTAGCTAGAAAAAATCGACTTATTTCCTTGAGTAATAAGAATCTATTTAAACCTAACTAGCATAAAAGCAAACTCCATATATTCTAACAAATGGTGAAGGCATAAGCTAAATTATATAAATAATTAATAATAATAACATATATTCACAAAACTCGTAAAACTTAAAGGCTAATACGATATAAACATAACCATAGTTCAAGAAAAATAATATATTACATTATAAAAGACGGTTATTCATGAGATTTGAACCCAAAGCATGTAGTATATGTGATTTCATCTTCATATAAATGACTATGACAAATAGTGTAAAGGAATCTTAAACAACTATTTTCAGTTTCCTTAATATAGCGCAAAGGAATCTTTGTAATACTTACCCGCTGAACCACTCTTGTTTATTTAGGATAATAAAATTTTATTGATCACATGAATTTTCTATGTAATTTTACAATATATATTGGCTGATCTGTTTAAAGCCCAAGATGGTTCCAAGTATTTTAACAAAATTATAATAATAAAATTTTATAAACTCAGGCTACATATATTATACAATTTATATATATCCAATTAAAATATAATTTTTATTAAACACAAAATTTACAACAGATATATGCAAACAATGTAAATTATTAACTTTAGATGATAAACATAATTGACCAATAAGATATTCAAGAGTCTTTAGTTTTAGACTATTGAATATATTTGTTAATATTCTATTAAACATATAAATATCATAATTACAATTATAAATATAAATTATAATTAAAATAATTAAAATAAATAAATAATAAATTAAAATAGAAAGAGTAAAGAAAATCTGGCCTGAGCATAATGAGGTCGCTAAAAAACATTGTCTTAAAACCAAGAATTCTCTTCTTGTGTGAGTGGTAACAGTTCTCTATGATTCCAAGATTCAACTCAATACTTGCAGCCAATCTTTTTGATGAACAAAACTACTAGAAGATAAACGTCAAGTCTTCGGTATTACGATTGTTAATATAACTTTTTGTTAAAACATATAAACATATATTCATATATTTTTCTCTTCTCTTTTTTTTTATAGCTCATCAAAATGCATACAAATACTCTTTATGTACTAATAAAATATTTTAAGATTTAAAAATAATTAAAAGACATTCATATTTTTTATAACTTATTATTAAATCTAAATAAATAATAGGATTAATAGTATAAATTAAATATTGTAACTACTATATAATAATAATAATTTATAAAATATAACTCATAAAATAAAATAATAATTTTAAAAATATTTTTCTCCAACATATATAACGTATAACATATAATATATATCCCTGCATCAAGCTTTCCATTTTCCTTTGATTGATATTTGACTCCAGATTAATCATATAATTAGTTAGCTAATTAATTAACAATCCTAAATTCATGCATACTGAGCTTAATGTATGGTTTGTCAACTTGACTGCTGATATATTATAAATAAATACATGCAAGCTCAATCGCTTTTACACTTCAACTCCCCATATATATTTTTTACAGGTTTGATGATATAATTAATTATTAATTATATATCTTCTGGGGTGGGAATTGTTTTTATCGAGTTTAATTAATTTTCGTGTATTATTTCTTTCTTTCTTAATTAATTAACCCTACCCTACAGTGGTAGCTGAAGGAAGGGCAACCCTATTATACCATATCTACATGCATATCATATACCCATACTACGTACCTACCATATATTCTTTGAAAATGATATATCTAGCTTAATTATATCAATTAATTGCAAGATATATTATGTGGAACATAAAATAACCAAAAAGTGTATAATTGAGTAAATGCAATTAAATAAAGGGGCAACACATATAAAACAGCCAAAAGCAAGTGTAATTAATTTAATTACCAATTAAACTTATCCTGAAAGTGACCCTTATCAACGAAAACACCAAAAATGTTTAAGCAATAATATTAGTGTACTGTTTATTATTATCGTTTTACTTTCTTGGACATTATATTATTATATTGATATAATATATATATATATATATATATATATATATATATATATATGGCCGGCAGCTCAGCTATAAATAATTAATTATATGTACTATTCGAGATAATCGGTTACGTTACCAACTAAAATTAAATACTAACTATACCAACCATATAATGAATATTGTCAATTATCGCAATATAATACAAATTAATGTAACAATTATAGCTCATCACAAGCACTTTATTTTAATTGGGTTTATTAAGTTGTATTGCTCCATCTCTAATTGGTTTAATTGATGAATCGTAAAATTAATTAACAAAAGAAAAAAAAATTGAATTTCGGGGTTTAGGTTTAGGGTTTAATTAATTTGCAGAAGGAAAAAAAAATGAACTGATGATCTGAAGCGATCGACGAGCAAACAATTTCGTTTACAGACCCTAAGTTTAAATTATACTCGAAACTTTTAGACGAAAACAGGCAATCCCATGAAACGAAACTAATCACCGAATGAACCAAACAATATTTCTGTTCTGTGTGTTTGGTTTTGTGCTCTGCAAGTTCCTCTTCGTATACATATATACATCCCATTCCAATACAACTAGTTGTTCATATTATATTTATATATAGATAGATAGATAGATAGGTAAAACACAAACAGAAATTTATAGAAAACAACTCACATACGCTACATATGTCCTCCTAATATATAGGTTACAAAACAATATTACGACTTACGTTTATTCGATTTGGGTTTACGGGCTGGCGCTGGCGCTGCCGCAGCATCTGGTTTGCCAAAAAATCCGCAGAGCCCGCAGCCGGAGACCTTTGGAGAAGGTGGGTCCAAGACTGGCGGTGCCTCCTTCACCGTGCGATACATTCGTCCTCCTCCTCCTGCTCCGCCTTCCAATCGACTTCTTTGCATTTCTGATGGGCGTAGGTCATTTTTGTCTTTATTATCTTTATGCCTGAAATTGCTTAAATCACCAGATAAATTCTTGTCATCCCATATTAAACCTGAGGAGCCTTGTCTCCTAAACGACGTAGTTGATCTCTGCAAACCGGCAGCCATATCTCCTTTTTATTTCTTTCTCTGAATTTAATTAACTTTCTGTGTGCGTGCCTCAGAGAATTCTTTGCAAGGAGAAGAAAATTATGGGGTGTTATGAAACTTAAAAAAGGAAAGAGAGAAGGGGAAGAAAATGACAAAAGAGAGTATAGAAATTTGGAATCTACATGTTTAATCATACAAATTATAAGAATTCATTAATTCCCTTTTGATAATTATAATATTTTTATACTTAAATTATATATTAAAGGCTAATATGAACATCACCGAAGTTTTGGCAGTATTATATTTATAGAGAAGACCAGAACAGACCAGAAAGCTGTTTGGGATGATTTTGATGAATGATTTTACAGTTGTTAAAAAATTCTAATTTAGTTAATTTCAACAGTTTGGTTTGGTCTTCTTGCAGCAGCCAGGGGCATTTGTGGATCTCTCCTATGAGATGGCTCAAAAAAATTATTTAATTAAGGGGGATAAAATCAAACGATTATGATTAAACAGAAAATTAAACCTTATAATATCTATTATCGTTAGATGATGACATGTCTTCGTTAGTAAAAAAGAAAAACGTTAACTTTAGTCAAACTTATCACTATGTATAATTATTGAAATTTACCAAATTTTTTACGTACCTAACCTACATTTTCAATAAATATAATAATGATGTTACTATAATGGTCTTGGACAGAACTCTGGTCATGGTCATGGTTCACATTTTTGAAGTTGAACTTTTCCTTTTTAATAAATGATATATTTGGTTGTCAGTTGTCTGAGTCAACAATTAAACATTATTGACTAATTTTGTTTAGAATTTTCCCTTCATCCAAACTTTGAAAGTTTTTTTTTTTAATAAAAAAAGAAAATTACTTGTGAAATCGGTTAAAATTTTGAAGAGAATCTTAAAACATTCTACATAGTCATCTTGATGCCACAATTCATATTTATTCTTTGTCACCAATTATCCAATTAACTCAAATTTAATCAGCATTTTGTCCCTTATTTTTTCCCAAGAGACACCGTGGAAAGAACAAAGTGTTCTACCAGTATTCATTTGATTATCTTGCATTTGTCTTCTTTCCACCTTCATCATCGTTATAATTAATCAATTGTCGATCATGTTCAGGTTTGACTAATTCTTTTCATTGAGCTAATTAAAATAGCCAAGGGATCACATGCGATGAAATGAAACACACCAAAATATAATTTAAAACAAGTTTACTCCATTGTATAGAATTAATAGTGGTTAAAAATATTTTTTAGTGTAATTCGGATGATCTAAATTATGTTTGATACGATAATTTAAAGTTTGAGTATAAATAAGAAGTAAGAGTTTAGTATTTTGTGAATGATAACTTTCGTTGTTATTCAAATTTAGGTTAGCGAGATTCATACTTTCTCTCTCTATATATAAAATATATATAAAAAAAATGAGTTCTCGTGCAATTATACTTTCTTTATACAAACTTTATCATAAAATGATATCAGCGGCTTAATAGTGATTTAGAGTACTTAGTGGCGGAGATTATTCATAATCGTTTGCAAAATAAATTACAGTTAATAACTTATAGAACACTTGAATTATTGGAAATCATATACATACATTTGGTTAAAATATTTCAATTAGGCTTGGCAAAAAAATTTGGAGCTTAATCCGGCCCGGGTGAACCCAATTTTTTAAGATTGAGTTTAACCCAACCCTGAATACAGATCAGATCGAGCTCAAATTATTTGCATTATAATTTGGTTCAAGCTGGGTCTGAGTCATTCCAGATTGATCGGACTTCGAGTAAATTAAAATAAAGTCATACTAGGTTTGGTCAAAATCAAACCCGTACATAAAAAATATTATTTTTTTATTTTTTCAAGCTTTTAAAGTCCGATTTTTTTTACTCTTAGATCGGGTCAAATTCATAAAAAATAAACCTGGGTCCGAACCCAAATTTTTGTAAAACTTAATCCTAATAATAATGAACGAAATTAAATATCTGTAGATTTAAATTACTAGTCCGCCATAATGGTCAGAGCAGTGTTTGATACCTACTAAATACAAATTTTAACATATTATAGGCTTTTTATAAAAATATTAGGATAGAAAATCTTTCTCTAATAAAAGTAATTTCTTTTCTCGATAAAATTTTAGTAAATTTCTAATTAAATACTAATAGATTTGTAATATTAAAAAAAAACTACATGCCTGTTTATACTATTTTTAGAGAGCTTTTTGGAAAAAAGTAAATAAGTATTTGGCACTTGAATGCGTCAAAACGTTTAAGCATGCTTTTAATATTACGTTCAACAAAGTAATTTTTGCACCTAATAAATTACTATGGTTATGTTAGGTGATTTATATTTACATTGAGAGATCTTTACTTTGTATTTTATAAGAAAGCACAAGAAAGCACTTCACTACACTACACGGGCAAGCGGCTTTTTGTTTTTACTCCCAGATATTTCTAAAAGCACTTCTAATTCCGCAACGAGCGTTGCCAATCCACCCCTAGGAGCAAACAAGCTTACCAACGGATGAGAAGATCAAATTGGTGTTCACTTAACTTTAGCTTATAATGATAGTTCTCACTCACAATCCACAAAAGACCCCTATCATATTAACATTAAAACAAATTGCTATGAACAAATCCAGAGATCTGGGGACTACAGAAGAGGCGTTACAAACATCAATGTTGATAAACTTCTCTAATTCTCCCAAGGCCCCTCGCTAATCATTATCTTCATCAAGGTCTGGGAATCACATGGATTCAAGAATATTCAAGAATCATGAGATATGCTAAAATACTCTAAATCCACTAAATTTTTCTCCATCATCCTCCAATTCACAATTTACCACTTTCTACTAAATGAAATGTCAGTAACTCCTTTCCTCTCTAGTTACTTTTTCATTTTGCTAGGATCGCTATCTCTTCTGGTATCCAGCCTCCTTTTTTCTTTGAGTATTTCACTCAGAGGTTTTGGTCCCTCGAAATCTACCAATATTCTGGTTGAATTCCCCATTTCCCCAAGGCAATCACCATTTCCTTCAGCTTTTTTCTTCTCCTCTTTAATCTCAGCAAGGGACTTGGGTCCTGTAAATGTAGTAGAAATCTGATTACATCTCCTCTCTCTTGAAAATGGTTCCCTTGAGATGACAGATATCTCAGACTTCCTACTAGCCTGCCCTTTTTCTTCATAATGCTGCCTCAGCATAGTAGATTTTGAAGGCCTAGGCCACCCCCGCCAGTTGGCACGTTTTAAAACAATTCCCTTATTTCCATGTGACTTGATATAGTTAGCTCCAAATTCTGATGCCAATCTTCGTCGCAGCCTCTGACTCATAACAAGGCCTCGAGGTCTTTCCTGGATTTGACCAATCAATTGAGACGATTCACGCTTTCTTGATGAATGAATAACCAAATGACCATCAACCACCCTGCGTTTCCTCAAAAAATCTCGAAGATCCATATCACGGTCATCTACTGCCATTGGCAAGAGTTTCCTCTTCCGTGACAATATTGAATCCAACATCCTTCCTCTTGAGCTGCTGGGGTGTTCTCTGACAACATCTAGAATATCCTGATTATCCGAGTCATCATGAGCATTGTATGTCTTGAATTCATATGGTTCTGCATCATGATACATGGGGACATACTCAATTGGATCTTCAGAATCATAACCCATGAGATGGCCACTAAGCTCCCTGTAGTCCTCATTAATAGCCAGTAAGTACTCTGGATCATCGTTATAACCCAGAGTCTCTGGCCTATTGTCATTATCCACGAGAACATCAAATCCTGATGATGACTCCCGTCGGCCCTCTGGTCCAATATGGTCATCCACTTGCTCCTCATAGCTCCAATCTGTATACAGAAAGCATTTAGTTTTCATAAAGTCTTTGTCTAGTGTCATGGAGTCCGACTTAATGACAGCAGCTTCTTCACTCTCGGACAGATATCTCTGTAGTGAGGCACTTTGTTGTGGAATACTTCTGGTTGATGATTTCAGAAGATCATCGTTGGGCTGGACCCTCACATGCACTGCTTCCTTTGAGGTAGTTTCGGATGGACTGGGATGTGTTTCTGTTGGTGCTGACCCAGCACCATTTCCTCCAGATGTCTTATTTTCAGAGTGAAGAGCCTTCTTACTTGCACCAGCTGCTTTTGAAGGTTTTGCAGTAGGTGCACCCCCATCAGAACCATGCAAAAAGGAGCATCTGTCACCTTTGTTGCAGAAGCCATTGAAATAAAAATAACAGGGAACACTGGTCTTATTCACAGGTATAGAAGATTGACATGGCAATGCAGCAGATTCAGATGGTGTCTCAGTTGCACGCCCCTCCAACGGCTGTGAAAATAGCACAATTTTGAATAAATGACTATATTAATAGACTCGGTGATAATACTGTTGACAATTCAGAAACACAGCCATCAATCAGTAAATTAAAGGGTAAAGGTTTCTAGCATCCAACTATCACAATTTTATGAGACAATGCTAAAGTACATACTTAAAAAAGAGATTTGGTATTCAAAATGGATGGAAAAGAATTCATAATAAATCAATATAGAAATGTCTGGAATCAAACATTCACTTTATATCAAGTAACTAGTTGAAGTTCTGATGCCCCAGTCAACATGTAGGTAGAAACAATAAATTGAACTAATTATGGGCTTACAGGATGTCTAAAACCACAGGTTGGATTAAGACAGTTCCCAGATAACCAGTACCAGCATTCCCTCGGGTTAAGCATTGCAACTTCATTGTGCCGATACTCACAATCAATGCCCTGAAAAGGAAACAGCACCATTCTCGAAGTCCAAACCAAAAAAAAAAAAAAAGAGAGAAAACTTCCAAAACAATGAAATTGCAATGAGCAAAGACAGAAAACACAGAATCCATATACAAACTTAATTCAGCAGATAACAAGAAACTCCTTTTGGAGGAAACAGTTGTATACCTTAGGTTTATAGAGTGAGTAAATACAGCAGTGTTCAGTTCCAATTCAAAGGATCAAATACTATACAACTTAACGAAACAAATACAACTAACAGCACTAAATTTTGAAGTAAATTACCACAACGAATTCTCCACGCTACTTCACGTTTCCAAAATGATAAAGCTGAGAGTGATTCTAATTTCAACATAACAGTAAAACCGATTTAAGGTTAAAATCAAATCCCTAACAAGTTCCGAGTAAAACTAGCATAAGAGTGAAACCCTATATCACGCAAAACTAAAATAAAAGACTTAGTATCCAAGATCCTTCAAATGTCGGGGAAACAACAGCACGTTCTAGAATAAAAAGCGAGATAATTCGCCAATAAAAAAACAAATACAAGAAAAGAAAAACCTTCTTGCAGGTAAGAGGAGAAGCCAAGAAATAAACGCAATCTGTGTTTCGCTTTTGCAGTGCTTCTTCCGTTTTCATAGTGGAAGGCCAAATGCAAAACTGTGGTTTAATTTCCTATGCAGATGATAGAAATTCAGCACAATAGAGAGTTAGAGATCAGTGTCCATAGCGACCTGAATTGTTTTGTTATTTAGATAAGACTCACAGACACATAGATTACGTGATATATCTAATCTTTTTGGTTTGGTTGGTCTCTCAGTGGAGTTCAATGCACTGGCCCTTCGTTTTTGAGAATCCAATAAAATTTAGGTAGGAGAAAGAAAGGAATGGCACAGTCGATATCGGTTAATTCCAATTGTTTTTATTTAAATTTAATTATTATTATTATTATTAATTCATTCATGTAACAAAAATTTATTAGAGTGGTAAATGACATGATTACCTCATTTAGCTTAAATTTTTTTCCTTAAATCCTCTCATTATTAGTTATTACAGAAATTCAGATCTTTAGAGAAAAATTATTAAATTGTTTAAAGTGCCGCTCTCCGTTTAGAGGATAAGGATCTCACTCACCAAATCAAAAGGGTGATTCACGACAAAACTATGGTTGCAAAATTGTCACTGTCAACTGATCTTTTCACCCAGCAGTTAAAACATTTCGACCTGTTCAAAATCATTTTCAAGAATAGAAAAAACACCCACACACACACTCTCTTATCATTACACATTGAAAATGGAAATGGAATAACAAATAGCATAGAAACCTTTTTTGTCGGCAATACGAGCAAACTAACCCATTTTCAGAAATTGGATTTATTTAAAATCACTATTGGGAACTAACTATGTTGTTACAACTAAAAAGTAAAGGTTTTATTTGATTATTTAGTGCCTTTTATACATTGTAATAGAATATGATAAAAGAATAAAAATTTGTTAATTTTAACTACTGAATTCGAACCACAAAGGCTAAATTTGAAACAAATGGTATATATGTTAATTAATTGATTTATTACTTTTGCAAACTATGATGAATTTGATAATAAGCCTAAGGCAAATAGACAATCACATGACAAGGCATTAAAAAGACAGGACAGCTGCAAGCTTCTTCCAAAATCAAATTTAAATCAGTGTGTACAGCCTCGTAATACAATGTTTTTGCATTGTGTAGCATTCCCATATTATTTGTTGATATGTCGGGAATTAAGTCATTTTCATCAATGTTCTTCAGATAAATTTAGTGCACAAAATTTTAGTGGAAAACATGAAAAATGCCTGCTGCTTATAGTCTTCCATATCTCTCAAAACTTGTAAACCATTTGCTCAGTGTATCCAAGTTCTTTGAGTATGCCGGAGAGCTGCAACAAAAGTAATCAAGGAATCACATTCAAGTTAGAAAAACATCTTTGAATGTATTGCTCAGCGTGCACAGAAAACCTCAAAAAAAGCCTTTTTCATACCTCTCCTTGTGAGTAGTCTTTAGCCTTACCACCTGATATATGTTTCATCATTCCAGGGGGGCCACATACCTAAGCAAGCGTGAGCAAGTTAATCAGGGTTCAAATATGAGCTAAAACATTATCCCAACAAGGGGTACTCAGATGTCTGGAAGTTCAAATCTCAAACAGTATTGGGTTATCTTAACAATGGGTTCTAGATTTAACCTATAAGAAAGCCATAAACCATACATGCAGTCAATAAATGGCAATGATACAAGGGATCCTGTGTATGAGTTGATTGGCTTGCAACATAAAATGGAGAACTAAGTATGTTGAACAGTTTCAACTTATTACCACTTCTTGGTTTACTAGTTACCTCTGTAACCGGTTAAATGCACATGTGACACTTACTAGGATAAGAGTATCATCACTGGGTCTGGGCAAGCCTTTTGTGACTATATCCTTTGAGATGTAACCTGTACCTCCTTTCCAATTTTTTGATGGATTGTCAACAGTGTAGAATATCTGAAATTTTTGTCCCAAAGATTACCATCAATAGATCTTATTAGACAAAAGATCCGTGTTTAACTATAACAGGAAAAATTTTACCAGAAGCAGCTTGTACCTTCAAATTTGGATGGCTTGTAGCAAGTATGTCAAGCTTCTGTTTGAGCAATATGTCATCGGGGGAAACATTGGCATAAAGCAGTGACACCTGTTCAGATAAGTGCCCAAAAAACGTAAAACACGATGGGAAGTTATAGTCGCAAAAGATAATAATGAAATGCGTGTACCTGAGTGTTGTCATCTGGATTCTTCAGTATAGCCTCGATAACCTGAAGCATCGGAGTAATACCTGTGCCACCGGCAATCTGGAAGAAGAAAATACAATCATGCTTCAGATGGAGATTATTTCACAATTTTATTAAGTTGGGTAACAAATATTTTGATCACAAATATCTTAGCAAATATATAGTTTTATCACAAACTGGCTTTCAAATGAGAAGAAGAGCACGACGTACAAGAAATAATATCAATATAGAAACAAAATATTTGACATCAGCTATTCTTTTATTGTGCAGTAAGAACTGAACACCCAGACCACTATCCACTCTAGATGCATATATCATTGACTATACACAACATGGCACAGGTCAGAAAAATGAACATTTTCAGAGCAGCCTTACAGCCTTAACCTCATTTTATTGTCATAACAAAAGAAGGCGTTTCGTTGACGTCAACCAATTAAGTTTAGCAGCTCAATACAGTCTCTTACCATGCCAATGTTTTTCTTCATATTGGGAGAGTATCTGAGCTTTTCAATCGGCCTGCAAGAAATAAATGAATTCAGTTATAAAGACAATGTTCCAAATAATCTCTTCCAATACTTTTAAATGAGAATAACCCACCCTTTCACTTCAACTACATCCCCTGCTTTTAAGCTTGCAAAATGCTGACTCATTTTCCCCTCCGGATAAACCTGTAAGAATTTCCAAAGGATTGAGAAAAAGTTATTTGTGAGAGCAGCATTGCAAAAAGCTGAAAATATTTGATAAACATAAGCTGAAAAAAATAATGAGCAAACATATACTTTTAACTACACACCTTAATTAACAAGTCAAAGTATCCCTTTGCTTCTGGATCCGATATAGGAGTATATCTGAACATAGAAGTCCCAAAATTAGAAACAGGTGCTTATCCAACTAAGTATATAAATAAGAACCTTAAATAACAAGGTACGTCATTTTGTTTAAGAATAACCACGCACAAATACAAGGTACTCTCATTTTCCGATGAAAACATCAAGTATTCAATGAGAAGTCAACTCCCACCACTACCCTGAACAATCTCTAATAGAAACTAACGAAATACAGTCAGTCACCCCTTCAGTCCATGTTTCAGTAGCCAAATATAAACCTTTCCCTAAACAGACAAGTAAGAACTGGAAACTTACAAACCTTATACACAGGATATAAGGTTTAAAGAAATTAACATCATCATTGAAACAGAAAGTTAAAAGAAAACAAACCTCAAAATCAACAATCAAGTGGCACAAATAGGAAAAGGAAGTTTGAATAAATCAAACAACGATTTAAACAGGAACACTTACGGCCGTATGACATATTTTGTTTTCCCTTCAGCATCTTGTCCGAAAGGAGCCCTGTTGTTACAACACAAGATTATGAAATCAGAGACAAACTCCATCGAACTCTAATCCAAGATCCTCGTTCGATTTTGAAACTTAAATTCTTATTGAAAATCGTGGGAGTTTTACCCCGAGAATCTCATACTATAAACAGCAGAACATACCTTGTAAGGAGACACGAAGCTACATCCAAACCCAACTTGGCAGATGGATCGAATGAAAACCTGCCAATTTGAGGAGAAAAATAAAGAATAAACTATTTTGAAAAAAAAATTCAAATTTAAGAAAAGGACCTACAGTTAAGCAATAAAAATTGATAATCCCTCTGTATTTATATAAAATTCAGATTATTTTACTGCATTTGGTTACTCCAGATGGTTTTCACTTTAATATATTATACAAGAAACTCCTCCAAGCCTATAAAGGAAGACTGTATAATGTTTATACATAAGTGTTGAATTTCTGATTTTCAAGGATTCCTAGAAAGAAGGAAAAAAAAAATACAATCACATTTTTCCCAAATAGAAAAGCTTTGAGATGAATAAATTGAGTTTATAATAATGAGTTTTATTAAGCTAATACAGAAAAACAAAAGCGACTGAACCAAGAGGATATACCTGAATAAATGGGTGTTGTGGCTGACCCTTGCAGTGTCTTGCAGCTTAAATTCAATCCAGTTATCTGGATTGAGAGCTGAAAATTGATGGAAACACCCACTGAGTTTATGTGTGTTGACTTCAGATTTAGATCAAAACATTTAGAAAACTAAACCAAACCAACGGAATCAGCGAAACAATTTAGTACTGAATCCATAATCTAAACTCTAAGGAAGTCAATGAAACCTCACCAGTTTTTGGACCTGTCACATCATTGACATGATCTAGATGAACCTGCAATTCAAAAACACAAACAAAACTATCACTACCACAATAGCATAACCATTGTGACGAGAAAAATAAAGTAAAATTCAAACATTACTCCAAAAAATGCAAAACGTAGACCATAACCTCAATAATCTCTTTATATAAACAAGAAAATACTAGATAAACCAGAATAACGATGACCTAATACTTGCAAAATATATATATATATATATATATATATATATATATATATATGAAAAACTAAAGAATCAGAAGCAAATACTTGCGCGATCCACATTGCATAAAGGGTCCAGTAAAAGAGTACGCGGATGGGATTTGATAGAGAAATTACCAAATTAGGGGAGGAAAAGTAGTAGTAATAAGAGATTCCACCAGAAACAGCGGCGATTGCACCGAAGGGAAACCGAAATTTATGGAAAGCAGACTTGGGTTGGCCTCCAAATGCATTATTGAAGGCAACTGGAGTAGCTCTAGCCAGTCTTCTGAAGAACGTAGAAGCCATATTTTTAAGTTAGAGAAGAAGCAAAGCAAAGAATAACAGTATATATATACTGAGACTGTTTGAGAAATTTCCCCATTTTCAGGAAGAATTGGAGTAGTGTTATGGTGTGAACGAGTTCTTTTGTACGAAAGTTGAATCTCTTTAAGTGGAGGTCAGTAATTGGGGTAAGTGACATATCATCAACTCTTAAGCAGTTTTAACTTGCCACGTGTTTATTGAGTTACGAGGAAGTCTACATTTGAAAGAAGTTTAGTAAAGAACGTGGGTCGCAATGTCATGGGCCCAATTTTGAAATGGGACGTATTTTTTTGGGCTGCATTCTTTCCGTAAATCATTGTAAGATGAAATTAACTTAAAGAGGATTAATTAAAATGTGTTCATCTAGAAATTGCATTCGATGAATACTTTCGACATAAAATTTGAATCAATTTAGATGCATTAAATAATGTTTTTAAATTATAAAAATAATATGTTTAAAATAAAAAATATATTTAACAGTGTTTATTAAAAATAGTTTGCTAAAACAGAAAACGATGATGATGTATTTTGTGTTATTTTTTGAAGACGAGTAAGATAATTAATTAGAAAAAATAATCATAATTAATCTAAACATTATTAGCATGTTTTTTTCCTTTTTTATTTTATTTTTGAAAGTACAAGCACACAACCCTCTTAATGTTTTCAAATTAGAATGTTCTATCAAGAAAATAATGAATTTATATAGTGTTTTGTATATCATGGTGTATGTATATTAATATTCCTCACATATGACTTTAGATAGTTTGATTAACAGGAACATTCAAAATCTTAGAGTGTGTTTGAAATATCATCAAACTTTTTCATTTAAAAAATAATAATAACAACAAAGCCAATATAATAATTTGATAATTTTTCACTTTTTATTTCTAAAATTATATTTATCTTTTCAAAATATTTTATTAAATACTGTGCTTCTGTTTTTATTTTTAGGTTAAACTTATGAAAACGCCTTATTAGACACATTTTTTTCAATAAAAAATAAACATGAATTTCATTTTGAAAAAAGATTACAAGGACAATCAGACGAAGCTTTTTATTAGTCATAGTTTAGTATAACAATTTTGAAGAAGATGGCAGTGGACAGAACAAGAAACCAAAGATTAACTGCTTAACAACAGCTTAGCCTATTAGTGGAGATTTCAGATACCTTGAAAATGATTGTTGTCTTGTTCGGCTATACAACCCCCTAGTTACAAAACAAATGCAGATATGGTTTATCTCCGGTAGTAATTCCATGAATTCATCATTTTCAAGAAGAAAATTGCCTTAACTAAAGGTTAAGGCGAGATAATCTCGAAAGATTTCGATCATCATTTCTACAGCAACAGAGAGACCTCTGAGCGAATGCTCATTACAAATTTTACCAACTAGTATCTGCAGTTCTATACATGAAATTGGGACGAGCTCCATGGTGACCAAGTTTTAAAGTTTCGGATAGTTGTCTATCTGCATCTGCCAGCTGGTTGCCTTTACAGCATAGGCTTAGTGTTCAGTAATCCATAGATCCGAGGACTACAGGAGATGTTACAAAAACCAAAGTTGATAAACTAATAGGAATTAAATGCATCCTCCAAGCATATTCACGAATCCTGAAATATGCTTAAATCAACTAAATTTCTTGCCATCATCTTCCGATGCCCAATTTATACTTTCTACTGAACGTCAGTGATTCCTTTTCTTTCCTTTTCGCTTAATTTTTATTTAGTTGTCAGAATCACCATCCCTCACACAGTATCCAGCCTCCTTTTTTCCTTGAGTATTTCATTCAGAGGTTTTGGTCCCTGGAAGTCTACTGACATTCTGGTTGAATTTCCCATTTCCCCAAAGCAATCACCATTTTCCTCGGCCTTTTTCTTCTCCTCTTTAATCTCAGCCAGGGTCTTGGGTCCTGTAAATGTACTGGAAATCTGACTAGATATCCTCTCTCCTGAAAATGGTTCCCTTGAGATGACAAATCTATCAGACTCCTTACTAGCCCGTCTTTTTTCTTTATAATCCTGCCTGAGCATATTAGATTTTGAATGCCTAGGCCACCCCTGCCGGTTGGCACGTTTAAAAAAAGTTCCCTTATTTTCATTTGACTTGATATAGTTCCCTCCAAATTCTGATGCCAATCTTCGATGCAGCTGCTGATTCACAAGACGGCCTCGAGGTCTATCCTGACTTTGACCAATCAATCGAGATGATTCACGCCTTCTTGACGAATGAATAACCGAATGACCATCAAGCAACCTGCGTTTCCTAAGATAATCACGAAGATCCGCACTACGATTAGCTACTGCCAGTTTCATTGGCAAGAGTTTCCTCTTTTGAGACAATATTGAATCTAAAATCCTTCCCTTTGAATGGCTCGGGTGTTCACTGAAATCATCTAAAATATGCTGATTATCCAAACAATTACAAGCATCGTCTGGATACATGGGTTCATATTCAATTGCATCTTCAAAATCATAACCCAAGAGATGGCCATTAAGCTCCCTGTGCTCCCTATTAATAGCCAGTAAGTACTCTGGATCATCCTCAAAACTCCAATTCTCTGACATATTATCATTATCCACGAGAACATCAAATCCTGGGGACGATTCCCGTTGCCCCTCTGGCTCAATATAGTCATCCACTTGCTCTTCAGGGCTCCAATCTGTATATAGATGAGATTTAGTTTTCATAAAGCCTTCTAAGGGTGCCGTGAAGTCTGAATTAATGGCAGCAGCTTCTTCACAACCAGACAGAGAGATAGGTGGGGAGGCGCTTCTTTGGGGAAAACTTCTGGGTGACGAATGCAGAATACCAACTTTGGTCTGAACACTTGTATCCACTGCTTGTTTTGAGGTAATTAAAACTGGATTGGGATGTGTTTTTGTTGGTGCCGACCCAGTACCATTTCCTCCGGATAACTTATTTTCAGATTGAAGGGCATCATTTGTTTGAGCAGCTGCTTTTGAAGGTTTCCCAGCAGGTGCACTATCATCGGGACCATGCAAAAAGGAGCATCTGTCGCCTTTGCTGCACAAGCCATTAAAGTAAAAATAACAAGGAACTCTAGTCTTGTTCACAACTACAGAAGATTGATCTGGCAATGAAGCAAATTCAGATGGTGCTTCGGTCCCATGCCCATCCAACGGCTGTGCAAAAAAACAGCCTTCAATGAGTAAATAATTCATGAACAAGGAAATTAATATAAAAGATTGGCCCAAAGAAGGCATCCTGACATTGAAGAGGTAATAAACCATTGCTGAAAAGGTACTAATTGCCAATATTAACAAATAAAGATTTCTAGCATCCAACAAATCACAATTTTATGAGACATTGCTAAACTACACACTGAAGTTCAAAAGAGGAGTGACATTGCTAAATGGATGGAAAAGAATTCATAAAAATCAACACCGACATATGTGAAAATAATTCATAAAAAATCAATACCAACATGTCTGAAACAAATTCATAATAAATCAATATTGACATGTCTGAAAATTTCTATCATATAACTAGTAGAAGCTCCGATGCCCTAATCAACATGTAGGTAGAAACTATGAGGTGAACAGATTATGAGCTTACCGGATGTCTAAAACCACAGATTGGATTAATGCAGTTCCCAGATAACCAGTACCAGCAATCCCTTGGGTTAAGCCTTGCAACTTCATTGTGTCGATACTCACAATTAATCCCCTGAAAACGAAACAGCATCATTCTTGTAGTCCAAACAAAAAAGAGAGAGAACTTCCAAAATAATGAAATCTGCCATGAGCAAAAGCAGAAAACACAGAATTCGTGTGCAAAATTCAGACAGCAGATAAAAAGAAACCCCTTTTGGACGTAATCAGTTGTATAACTAAGGTTTACAGAGTCGGTAAATACAGTACTGTCCAGTTGCAACTGAAAGGATCAAACACTATACCACCTAACGAAACAAATACAACTAACAGTACTAAAATATGGATCCCCAATGCGTTCACACTGCTTCACGTTCCAAAATTAAGAGTAAACCCTAAAGGAGACGCAAAATTCAACAAAACAACAAAACCAAATTAAGGTTAAAAACAAATGCCCAACGAGCTCCATGTAAAAGAACAAGAAAATAAGCATAAATTAACAAAGAGTGAAACCCTAGATCCTTGTATCTAAGATCCTTCAAATGCGGGACTACAACAGCTCGTTCTAGAAAAGTGACAAGAAATAAAAGGCAAGATAAATTTTCATCTGAAAGCAAAAGCGAGAACAGTAAGACACATTAGTGAAAACAAAATGGATTAGTTGATAGCCGTTGACAGACCTTCTTGCAGGTGAGAGGAGAAGCTAGAAAATAAACGCAATCAGTATTTCGCTTTTGCAGTTCTTCCATTTGCATTTTGAGTAAGCAGATGCAAAACACAGACAGACAGAGAGTATATTGAATTTCGGTTCTTTGGAGTTTTAATACGGAGCGTATTCGGCTCGTGAGGGGTTTTATGGGCATTTCAAGGATTTAGGTGAGTAAATTAAATATTTCGGTAAGGAAGGTTATTATTGGAACTGAGCTCACGTGACGTAATTTAGTATTAAAATATACCTTTCTCATGTCACAACATTTTAATTGTAGATAGCGTTTGTATGATTAATAATATGATATGTTTATTTTTTTTTATTTTAAACATTTTAAATATAAATATTAAATTATTCATATTTATAAAATTAATATATTAATATATATAATTTTAAAATTTTAAAATTAGTATATTAAATTATTAATATATATATATTAAGTAATAAAATAAAAATATTATTGATAAATAAAATATTTAATTATTTAAAATTAAATTAAAATCTATATATATAAATGTTAAGTAATAAATTAAAGCAGTGTTGGTTAAGTTTTCTTTGTGTAAGATGTCATCTGTGGCATCTTGAATTTTCTGAGGAGAATCAGGTTGGGATTTTCTTTGTGAAAGGTGATTCCAGCACCATACCAACTTCGTCTTTCCCTTGCTGATCATTCTTCTTCTTTTCCTTATACTTATCTACTAACTTCCTCAGGCACTTCTCTATTTCACGCCTGCTCACCATCTGAGCTGCTCGATTCTCCCCCCTGGATCTCTTCGAATCCTGCACCTTCCTCGCCCTCTGATGCCACTATTTGAGCTGAAGCTTCTTTGTCTTTCTATTGCTTTTGGTTCAGGAGTGACAAACACTATGTACGGCTGTCCTTTTTGAATTATGATTCTGACTACCTTGCTCACGCGAAAGCCTTTGTGTCGGGCTACCCGGATCACGATTGGGGCATTAGAGTTTCGTAGCATTTTTCGAGCTTAATGCTCAATTGCCTAGGTTTTTCCCTTCTGCCAATATATCTTCTCATACGCGAAGGTTTAGCCTCTGGTAGTCCGTTTACGCCTAAGTGAGGCCTAGATGCTGGCCTCTATTGTCGCCCATTATCTTCAACCTCATGTTCAAGTCTTAGGGTGTGGCTTTCTTCTAGAGCCAGTGGCAGTAGCGCTTCTCGTGCCTGTACCCTTTTCTGGGCCCTGTTGGAGCGTCTTCTTAAGATATTCAAGTTCCATTCGCAGAAACTCAGTCGTGTATTCTCCAACCTATAAATCTTCTCATCCTTTTTCGCATGCGACTTGCGGCTTTCCTCTAACTCCCTCCGTAATCAAGTTGCATCTCCTGCATTAATTCGAATTGTCGCTTGACTCTACAGCTGGTGGGTCCGAATTAGTCAGTGAATTCGATTCCTTTTGATTTGAAATCTCCAAGTGATCATTCTCATTTTGAGGCAATTCCCTAAAGTTGTCTTCCTAGAGGCTTCCTCATGTCGTTTAAGGCCACCTAGGATGGTGTTTTTCATTCACTGCCATCGTTAACTTGGGTTCTAAACTTCGAAAATCGACTTTTTATTCAACTCTCATAGACGGCGCCAACTGTTGATGTCGAAAATTTGAATTCTCAATATTGAATAACAAATCGTAAAATTTTGCAGCTTGGTTTGGATTATTTCTCTCTCTAGCCTGCAAAACAACCAAAATTAGAGGACAACCAATTTGTTCGGCGTGTGATCTCCGATGCTTAAATCAGTGGATTAATCTTAATTTAAGTAAAAATTTTGAGGCTTAACAGTTTGTTCCCATTGTCTACTGGAATCATCCATGAAAGAAGGTAGAGACATGGGTGGTTTTTCACGTTTGAGAAGATGGTTCCAGTTTTTCTAATCAGGTTTTTGATATTTTCACCCGAGCTAGTCATTATTTCCTTCTCTGAAGAAGATCGAGAATGGCAACAAACCCTTGTATTTTTAATTTAGAAGTTATAGTCTCGGGTGTCTGTATTACTCTGAGCTTTTGGGAGATTCCTTGTCCTAATGCGATTCATCTCCAACAGCTTTTGTTTAGGTGTTGACTTTCTTCAATCTCTTTCCCAAACAACTGATAATATTTAAAGAAAAAAAATGAAATGAGATGGTTTTGGTAAGATATTAGTCCATTTATATTTAAAAATGCAAATAAAAACGTAATTTATTCTTTCTTTTAACCGTGTTCGTATTGCTATGAGACATTAATTAATAAAATCACACCTATATTTAAAATTACAAGATTTCAAACATTTATGGGCCAGTCATGAATACGAGCACACATTGGGAAAAAACTTACAAATTTATTAAGCCAGAGATTTAGTTGATATTTTTCATGCATTTTGTATATTAAAAAAAGAATGTAATGGTAAAACTTACAAATTTTTATTAATTTTGGTGATAAAATTTGAAAGGTAAAGAACTAATTTAAGATAAATAATTATGAGAATTAATTAATTTTCTAAATTATAAGATCAATTTAATTATAAGCCAAAGGCATTCCCATTGCAAACAGCCGCAGCCGCTGCCTTCTTCCAAAATCAAATTTAGACAGAGAGGAGGTTCCGGTGATATGATGCGAACAGTTCCATTTTGGAAAACAAATGAATCACTTTTAACTGGTGGTGGATATTGGGAGCAATGCAAGTGACATGTCATAGCTCTTAACCAGTATTATCTTTCCACGTGTTTGTCAAAATGTGACGAAAGCCCCAGGAAGTTTCCCAATGTTGGGTGGATGGGTCCCGCGGTATATTTCTCCCTGTTGCGGGCTCAAAAATTTTGTATCAAGAAACTAATGCATGAAAAAGACATTCAATATTACATATTCTTCGTTGTGGAACGCATGTTTATATGTAAAAAATTTAACGCGAAGGAATTCACTACTAAGGGTCAATTTGGGAGTAGGGTTTTAAAAGTTACTGCAGGTCGGGGTGATTCTAAAATTTAAAAAGGTATTTTGAAAAATGAGATCAATTTTGACCTTCTAACAGGTAGTTTTAAACCTCTTAATTTATATTATTTTAAAATTTTTGTTTAGGAGAATGTTGTATGTTTGTATGTTTATGGCAAAACACGAAGCCCAAATGAACAGTTGAACCGATTAGTGGAGAGTGGAGACTCCAGGTACTTCAAGAATGCTGTCTTGTTCAGCTCTCCAACCAATAGCCCATGTGACATGCTGTACATATTTCACCGCACTGGGGTCATTCATTATGCCTCATAAGACTGGTTTTTTACAAGACAAGTATTTTGTAGATATCTTCTCTCTGGTGCTAATCTCATGAATCATCATTTCACCAAGAAAATTGCCTTTCCGCCCCCCAAAGGCCAAGGGCCAAGATATCTATCTATTTTTCTAAAATTTATAAATAAATTAAAATCAATGCAAATACATGAGATACACGCTTCTTAATGAGATGGCTTGAGCTCACTTCGTGAACCACATCATCACTTGATGGAGATACATCGTAGCTATTCGTATACTAATCTCTTACGTATTTCCTTAATCAGACAAATAATTTATTAGAAAATGGTTAAGTTTTTCTTTCCACTTAAGATATGACTTGAGAGCGAAATTGAAGCGACCTAGTCGCTATCTTAATCCTATTGTTTGTAACTGCATTCGTGTCATAGTTCCATAGACTCTTGTCCCTCGTTGTTGTCGAAGAAAGAAACATTTCTTTCAATAATTCAGTACCAACCAATGAATTATAACACGAGACAAAAATTTGTCATTCATATCTTGAACGGAATTCCTTTCATTCATCCACTCACCTACTTGTCTATTTTGTTTATAGGATCAAACATAGACCCCTACAGCTACTAGGAATCAAAGATATCCCAACATCATTTCCTCCGTCTTAGAAGCTAAATGAGAGTTGTTGAGATTTTAATATCCGTAGATGATGTCATGCGCAGTAGAGTTTAAATATTATTATTGAATGTTTTAAAATTTACCGAGTAAAGTGCCAAGTTTGTCATATTTGGCAGAGAATAAATATAATTTAGGCCAAGTAATGATATGGATCTTTGTCTTTATATGAATTATAATATTGTTGATTATATGTACGTTTTAGAAAGTAGACAGGATGGAATGGCAGAAGCTGAATGGGTGATAATTATGTAGATTCCTTCCACCTGCTCATCATTAGTCATTCAATCTCATTATAATAAAGCCCTTCACCTTCAGATTTTGATGTACTTTCTGTATCACCTCTTCTCCAGTTTTCTGCAAATCGTAAACAGAAATGTGTCTTCTGATATGGAGATCCTCTCTTATGTTTGACTCCTTTATGAGTTAGTTACATTCAACGCATAGGAATTCTGGTTCTGAATCTGTGATGTTGTGAACTAGCCTGCAGGTTAATTAGATTAAATGGTTCTTGAGGTTGAGATCTTTCTGGGGTTTAGGATTTAGAGACTTTCCCTCATATTTTTTGAATTTAGGTGTGGATTTATGGTTTTTGTTGGGCCTGTAATTAAGTTCTGTACACTGTAATCAATTGACGCATAATTCTTTCAAGCGGGTTTTGGGGTCAGAGCTTGCAGTTCCTGGGTTTTAGTGCTAAAATATAGCATGCTATGGAAATTTTCTAGTTATTTACAGGTAGACAATTATAATTTAGGCAGTGAAATTATAGGATTATACAGAACTAATAGCCCAATAGAAGTTTTCAGCAGCAAAGGATGTTTGATGGAGGCATGTCCATATCTTTCCATTCACCAAATTGCACATCTGCTTTGCCGAGTAGTGTAAAAAAGACACAAATTTTGTATGGAACAAGGGCAAATCCATCTGTAGTTGTACAATCATCTTCACTTTCGGTACAAGCTGATGAGAGTGGAAATTTACCTAAATCCAGGAAGATTTTAGGTTCAGGTGCAGCTCTATGGAGAAGTAATTCTCCTAAATCTCTGCTTAACCAAGCAAATACTGTTGGCATCATCGGAGGATTCTCTGTTTCTTCTACTCTTAATTTCCTGGAAAAGCTCGTCCGTTGGAGCACTAGAGATGCTGAAGAATGCCCTCCTTTTGTTGTGTGCAGTGATCCAGCATTAAATGAGGAACTCCTATTCCATACTTCATTTCACTCGTTGCAAACCAAAACTGCTCAAAGCCAACTAAATCATGGCCTGATTGTCCAGAATTTAAGGCATAAAAGGACATTTCTTGAGCAATCTGGTGCCGGTTGCATAGTGATGCCTTGCCATATTTCACATGCTTGGTATGGCGAGATTTCTGAAGGATGCTCAATACCCTTTTTCCATGTTGGTGAGTGCGTTGCCAGGGAGCTCAAGGAAGCAAAGTTGAAACCATTAGAAGCCGGAAGTGAAGTGCGGATTGGGGTACTTGCCGCAGATGCAAATTTATCTGCTGGATTTTATCAAGAGAAACTACAGAGTCAGGTATTTTGATTTACTCAAACATAAACGTATCATTCAGTCCTTTGTCAAATACACTGACTTTCCTTTAAAAAAAATAAAAATAAAAAATACACCGACTTCAACATTTTATTGATGCCTAAGTTATTGACCATTATCCGAATATTTGAATATGCAGGGCTTTGAAGTTGTCTTGCCAGACAAGGCAACCATGGAACATATTATAATTCCTGCAATTGAATCATTGAGACAAAGGGACATGGAAGGGGCAAAAAATCTCTTAAGAATTGCGATTCAGGTACTGTTGGTCAGGGCTGTAAATGCTGTAATCATTGCTTCAGATGATATGCAAGGTGTCTTACCACAAGATGATCCTGTTCTTAAGAAATGTATAGATCCCATGGATGCTTTGGCCAGGACAACTGTACAATGGGCAACATCAAAGATAAAAGTACACAATAGAACTTAAGTGGAACTCCATTATTCCCAAATACCAACATCTTCTATGGTGATATACACAATCCTTGTGTGTTTCAGGGGTTCTGTATAAGGGAAAGAAGTGCTCTCTTTTTTCTGCATTCATGTGTCAATAAAGGATTATTCATTGATTTATCAAATAATTGCTGAAGATGAGTGCATATAAATTGCTCCATTTCTTGGTATTTGATTGATGCAACCTCATTCAGCCCTTGTGTTGGAGCTCCGTATATGGAACATGTTTGGTATACTGTATATCTTCAAGGAAGGTTCAATTTTTAGTACATTCACTAAAACTATTGAACATAGAAATTGGGATAACAGCCAAATGCAGAATAGCTCTAATTTTATTTTTGGAAATTGTAAAACCTTGACAAGACTAAAATAATAAGAGTTACAGAAGCAATAAAAATGATTACGAACACCGTTACAAATATCAGAAGTAAATAAAAAAGGAAAAAAGAAAGCCGTCAAGAACGTAAGATCCATAATTGGTGGAGTGGAGGGAGAACGAGCTACCGCTACAAATTTGACATGGAATTACTGGATGATTCTTTTCGAAATTGGACACCACCGGGGCCATCTTGATAAAACCAGGAAGAGATGAGATGATGAGCAATTGCAAAAGGCCCAGGGATAAACATTGGAGCCAGTTCCCCACTTTCTACATTAAAATCTGCAGCTAAGCTTTGTCCTTTTTCAACTCCCTTGCACATCTGCTCTACTTTCGCAGCTGCTGTTATTTGCGCTTTCTTGTATTCAGCAAACGTCAATGCCTTTTTTACATCTTCCCTAGTGTGCCACTGAGCATCTAAAACAAACAAAGATGTAACATTTAGTTTGCTAAACCAAAGTGGACAATTATAGTGGAATATGAGGTAATTTTCAATCCTGAAGCAAAAAATTTTATGTACCTTCCAACTCTTTTTTGTCCACATTTATCTCAAGTGACTTTGCATATGCGAAAAACCCTACCATCAACTGGCATGGCATGCTATTTGGACCGACTGAGAACAGATCAAAGCAGGGCTATAAGTTAACTTGCACACAGTTAAAACATGAACTATGTCATAAGGAGATGAACAAAGTGTTTTACTTATGACACAGAGTTTACTGTTTTTTAATACAGCGGGTTTTCTTTATTCCTTAGACGAAAAATACAAGTTTTAACATTCAAAAAATCTTTCTCAGTATGAGAAATATAATGCTACTCTGTGGAAAACTTTCGTAAGAGACATATAACACCTAAATGTTCAACTTTAATGTTCCAAGAATAAACTTCTTGATTATTTAGCTGATATGGTTTAGGTATTACGTAAAAATGTCCCATATAATTTACTAGAGATCACCCCACCAAATGATCGGAGGCTACAAAAATAAATATGTATAACCAACCATTATTTGATAAGATATGCTTTGCAGAGTCACGCCATGTTACAATATTATCCTGTAAATAGCTGGCAATATTATCTATTTCAGATGTATGCAAATTAATTTTTCAAACCTTCTTTGGATGTGACATTTAGCATTCTCCAACTTATTACATAGAAAGTCAAAATTAAACACCATTAGAAAATAAGGCATGTGCAGAAGTAACACCTGGCCATGGTTGAGAACTATGATAGACAACTTCTCCCACCTCAATGCCAGTTTCTTCCCTTGTTTCTCTCCTCACAGCTTCTTCTAAGCTTTCTCCTGGCTAAGGACAAGAAAAAAGATTTAGAACTGATAAAAAATTTTGAGCAAAGATAGAGAGAGTTTTGAAATAGACATAATCCTTAGCCTTCTATACTTCATAATTTTATAACTAACCAGATAGATATCAGCACTGAGATTCTAGGTGAGAAATACCCACGGCTTATTGATAAGGTTCAGGAAATAAAAGACACAAAGTTCTTCATTTATGGCCTTAAAGGGCCTAATCTATAATAAATCGTAAAAAATATGTTCAAAGATAGTTACTCAGTTCACAGCATATACAACCAACTGTAAAAAACTCTAAGTTCGAAAATGCGTGTACCTCTATAAAACCAGCTAAGCAACTCCACATTCGAGGGACAAATCTTGACTGTCTGCTTAGAAGTACACGATCATTCTCTCTATCTACAACCAACATAATGACCACCTGTGGAAGGGAACATTGGCCAGCAAAAGCAATGTGCATCCGACATACGAATTCAAAAGTAGAATTGGTTGAAAGGAAAAATGAAAAGAGAAGAAAAGAGCATCAGTCACCATACTGGGTCAACACGGGGGTAAATCCTTTTATTGCATAATGCATTTGAGCACTGCTTACGACTCCCAGCTTCTCTGGGGATTGTTTTCTCCCCACAATGTCCACAGAATCGTGATAGGTTGTGCCACTCTAGCAATGCCCTGGCCTGTCAAATGTGATAACCCAATGTAAACACAGACTCAGATTAAAATTGCAAATCTTAGAAATAGGAAGAGAAGATCAGAAATTCTATCAAAAACAATGCCATTAACCCAAAAGAATGATAGAACAGATATTACAAGGACATCATTCTAGGTTAGTCAATGTAACACTCAATATGAGTCAATGCCCTAAAGCATACAATAAATTTATTTTCCAACCAGAAATGATATACTAAGCATAAATTCATAGGACAAGGTCTGCATGCCATACCTAATCAACCATTGACAAGTCAACCTCCACCCGCGACAGGATTGGTTTACCAGGTTAGGCATAAATGAATCACCTCCCAAGCTAAACTGCTCTTTGGTTCCCACATTCCAACACATCAAACAGTAACCAATGCATAAGGTAACTACTATGGAGAACAACACTTTTATCTAATAGTGGCACCGCTACAACATTGCATTATATGCAGTTAAGAGCTTAATTTCTGTCCAAGTACCATTTATTTAGTTTTAATTAAGAGCTCATAGTCCTATTATATCATATTCTCATCCTGAACTTGGTTGGTTGACTGATAAATAACCGATCAGGCATATTTTGTTGCCAACAACCTAAGGCGAACAAACTATTAATTCATCATGAATTATAACAAGCTAATAAAACTGACTCGTATATTGCAACAAATCAAATCCTATATGCACCACATCAACAGTAACGAACACACGCATTCCTAAACGAGCAAACCGATAAAATAAGTAGAAAAAAGAAAAGGGCATCTTTCACCGGAGAAACCATGGCAACTTACATGACCAGCAACAGCCAATTCACCCATAGCCCACTCATCAGCCCAATCGGTGGCTACCATAAGTGTTCTGAGCTCAACAAAGCAGCACTGCCTGCTGCCCAAGTCAGAAACCAGGCTACTATCAGCGGACACATCAATAGCCCAATAGACCACATCATCCTCAGACCGCGAACCCAGATAAACCAAAGACTCTTCTCTCAACTCAGCCCCTGAATTTTCCAATAAAGTTTTGCAATCAGCCAAACTGATCCATGCCAGATGCCAAAGCGGCGCCGTTTCGCCAGGGCAAGAAGAGGCCAAAGGCCTTCCTTTTCTGAAAGGCAAGACCTTGAAATCAGGAGAAGAAGACGAATGTTGTTGTTGTTGTCGGTGGGTGTTATCCAAAAGTCGTGTTTTGAGGGATTCAAGAGATGAGGTCGGTGAAAATGGATCATTTGAGTTTGGGGTCTTGGATCTTATAGGGTTGCCTGCAAAAGCATGGGATTGTAAATTAATGGACATGGTAGAAGTAGTTCTGGTGAAATAAGGAATTTTTGGGATTGGAAGTAATTTCTTGGAGACGAAGAGAAGTTGTGAAGAGAGGAGCAAGAGCATGGCTCTGTTGTTCCATTTGGTAGTTGATAGGATTTAAAGGGAAGAGTGGCAGAGCAGTTAGGTGGTGACTATTGACGAAGCTTTGTGTAACGACATCTGTCTTCGTTACATTCGTCTGCCCGCCACAACCCACGAGCCAGATAAATTTGCCTGCTTAGAGTACATACAACCGTGGATTACCAAACACTCGTTTGTCATATTCTTTAAGTCTGCAAGTTTATTTATCGAAAAATTGTATACAAATTACCTGCTTCTCTGCTTCTCTGCTTCAAACTGGTTTAAAACTATGAGTTTACCCACTTGTGATCTTTAAACTGATTTTTAAAAGTACGAGCAGCACGTCTTGTGCCTTAAAATCAATGTTTTTTGTTACAGAACTTATAGCTATTTAATTTTTCAAATTGTATATGAAAAAATGGCAAGAATCTTCCAGTCGTAATAAACAAGAAAATTAAAAACATTGCTTTCCTATCACAAATGTGAACATTACTTGTCTAATCACAAGTTTACATCTTCAACTGGATAGATATGTTACTGCCAAAAAAAAAAACAAAACACTACAATTCAAACAAGTAGTTGAAATTTTGCTTCCAAACAATGTCTTATTTGATACCAAACTGTTACATATCTTTAACAAGGATAGTGTACGCTCAGAAAAGAAAATAAAATGACTAAGCATGAAAATCCCCATCTACTATTTCTCTAAAGAATCAAAATATCTTGATCAGATGGCCAAAAATGGTTACAATGCAACAGGAACTCAGCTCTCCACTTGGCTTGGCAAGTTGTGTGCTAATGGCATATCATCAAGCCAATCTGCATAAATCCGATTTATTTTTTTGGGCCCTTTCCACTTGAATAAACACTGCTTGCCCTGCCCTTCTTTATTTAAAGTAGGCAACATTGCTGTGGGAGATGATTCATTAGCAGGCACCAACTGAGGCTTTACTGGAACTAAACCTGGATTCACTGCTTCCCCTTCAGTGCGTCCACCAATTACTTGTAATTCTGGTTAGGAAGGAAAATGAAAATCAATAACAACTAGCTAAGTCACAACTACATCAATTCATCATCTGCAACAATTGTATAGGCCAACTTTTGGAGGCAACAGAAAAAATGAACATATAAAAGGCAAACAACAAATGGATAGTTGTATATTCCATCATAAACTTTTGGAGGGTGTCCATTATACAACTTTTTTTGGCTTAGATAACTATGAATGTGCCTTATTACTCCATTCCAACTTGAAAAGAAGCCAATAAAAATTAAGTTCAATACCAATTTCCATATTAATTATATGAACATCAATGTCAGAAACTCAGATAAAAATATTAAGATGTAAAAGCAGAAAAACATTTTTATTCTTTTTATTTAAAGTTTGTTGATTAAAGATGGCAATGCCTCTGTTGCACAAGAAAACAATAAAAACAACATTATTATCTTAGTAATACAACTAAAATAATCAGTTAACAATAAAGATTTGAAACAATTTGAAAGAAATGAAGAATGAGAATAGAAAATAGATGAAGCTAAGGTTGGCAGTGGCAACTTTTATTTCAATCAGCCTAATATGGTTAACAAGCCCATAAACAACCAGGAAAGTTAAGTTTGTTCGTGCCAGAGCAAATTTATTGAAATCCAGATTCCAGAAACATTATTGGTCAAATACAAAATTCTCTCTTATGAAACAAAGTTCTGGCAGTTGACAAAAGGGAAGTTTATTCTACTTCTATGAAAAGGAAGCATTCACAAATTTTCCTAGAGAAGGAACAGAAGATTATTCTACTTCTAGGGGATAATCCTAGGAACTTTAGAACTTAAGCTATAAAACAAAATCTATAGAGAAGAAATGATTGCATAACTATGCAGATTTGTCATACAGGTTTATACATACACAAGATAAAACTATGAATATTTTCAGTGTAAAATTCAAGTGATAGTTACAACAGTTTCCTCAGTCGTATTAAGACAGTCACCTTTTTTTTCCCACGCACTACAATTAAAATTATACCTATTGTCATGCCTAATAAAACATAAACGTGCAAGAAAGAAACCATGAGAAAACATAATAATCCAGGCAACATAATTACCTGCTTGTCCATGAGCAAAATGACATTTTTCTCCAAAGGGACATTGACCTTGAGTCCACTTAGTGCACAACTTAGTCTTCCAATAGACTGGTTTGATACTAGCATTGTTCACAGGCCTATTAACTTCAGATTGATTAGAACAGCTTCCCTGTGTCACTGATGGCCCTGTTGTGCCAATGCTTATTGCCGAGCTCTCTCTGTACCTCCCTAAATCATCCCTAAACTTAGATGGATCTTCATGAAGAAAATTACACCTATCACCATAAGGACACTCCTCTCCATTATAAAACTTCTTGCATAGTTTCATCTTGTGAATTATCTTCTGATCATCATCCCAAGTACCACCAGATGATCGATCCTCCTCAAGGCGGCCGCCCCCACCTCCTACAAGTTCTTGCCAATTGGGAGGAGGTTGCCTCAAGTCCTCAACGCCATGAGCGAAGTTACAATTTTCACCATTCCTACATGAACCGTGCTTAAATTTTGCACATAAACGTGTCTTGAAGAAAATGCTACTAGTTCCTTTATTCACTGGAGGATTCATTGACGGGTTCATCCTAGGATTCATTGGCGGGTATGATGACGAGTTTGATTCGTTATCTTCAAAATTTCTAGGCCTCTTAAAAGGAGGTAGTTGATCGAATTGCGAATATCGGTCACATTGTTGTTCATTGCTCACCGAATATTGAGGCCAGACACCAATGGCATCACTGTTGCCTACAGAATAAGAATGCAGCTCCGGCACCATAAAAGAAGGGTTAGGATTGGGAAAACTCATACTGGTTAATTTTGGGGCTTGCAATTGAGCTAAATTCTGCTGTAAACTACACTTTGTAATTCAATAAAATCAATATATGTACTTTGGCTTCAAACTGCAGGAAAGAATAATATTTGTTAAACCCAGGTGATGATCAAGGAATATCAAAGTAAATCAAAACGAATATGTCTGCAAAAATTAATCTGTTTGAATACAAAATCAAGAAACTAGGATTGTAATCGATTTAACACTACCAAAATTTTGAAAAAAATCGAGATGCAATGTGTGCTAAACAAAAAATAAATAAATAATCTGAATCGAGAAAACAATCAAACCTCAAAATCCAAACTTTGAATGACAAAAAAGAATTATCTTAAGCTGAGAACTTTCGGAAATATATCTCATAAAATAAAAACTTGAGAGTTGCATATGGAAAGAATATATATGCAAAGCAAAGAGAGAGAGTCAAAAACCCTAGCCGCCTACCACTAGCCCTAATTGAAAAGGAGAAAAATTTAGTAAAACCTAAAGTCCCAAACCAAAGAGGACTAAGATCCGAAACGGCTAAAACCCCTAGCACATCGTAAAAACCCTATTGTTACTTAATGGCGATTTGTTTTTTCTTAATTACGGTTCTTAATCTTAATTAACATAAATTAATTGACCGGCCAAGGCCCCGCCTTAAACAATACTTAGCCCATACTTAATGGATTGGGCTTAAACTAAATCGCAGACCCAATGTACGCTCATTAATCATTATTCCACTCCATCCAATGAAACATTGAATAATTGACCAAGTGACAATCGGCTTTACCATAAAAATAAGGGGAAAAGTCGTACATATTCCTAAAATTTGGTCAATATATACTTTTGTTTGAATGAAATCCATTTTTAATACGATAGTATTTATAAAAGTAAAAAAAAGAAAAATCAAAAAATCGAAATATTTGGTAACCAATTTGCCATGGACCTCTCACGTGTTGTAAGATCTGTCCCAAACACATGATCTGGAAAAGATACATACAATCTAAGTGACAAATTTAAAGACGAGGCTTCCTAGTTTTTTTTTTTTAAAAGAAAAAAAAAGGGTGATTATTAAGTTAACTTTGGACCTAAATAATTTAGTAGATAATAGTTCAAATAATAGTACTTATCTTTAATATTTTTATTAACCCTTGTTTAAACTGAAAAAAGTTCGAGTCCTCCGTGATCATTGAGTAGATTTTTTTTAAATCAATATTGTCCAATACAAGAATAAATTTTTGTGGCAATAATAAACATTTGAACTTTTGATAATATTAAAAAAAAAAAAAGAAATGAATTACGGTCCAAGTTGAGAACTTTCAACTTGATTGAGATCATATAAGATATACATTATTAAATTATTATGGTGAATAATTAAAGAATTGATGTTTCAATTATTTTGAAAAGCGGAAAAATACAATCAGAAATCTTTTGTGCGAATCTCGACAGCAGGTAAACATATATAATATGCTCCTAAATTTGGCACCATATTCTTGGGTAATTAAGGTACCAACCAACGAAATGAAAGGCAAAAGTTGGGATAAAAGTAGTAGTAAAAAGGCATTTCAATATGCTCAGCCTATGCCTATATTCCTGCAGTCAGTACTGGACCCTGAAAAAAATAATGATGTGCTAAGGGAACTAGTTCACTTGAAAATGGGTCACTTCCTCCTTCAACAGCTTCTCCAAGAGGAAGCCAATAAAAGAATCTCTTAAAAGCTTAGTAATGGAGTGTAGGAAAGGAAAGATAGGAGACAATAATAAATGAATGAATAGTTGCCTTTTCACCAATACTACATGCATATATTCCAACTGTATGTCCATTAAGTCACATACATACGCAACTATCACATTTTATTTTAAGTCACTGTTAATATAAAAGGTCTTTTGAACATCTAAGCTTATTTTTAACTACTTCTATTCTATGAGATTTCAGCTTTCATTTTTTGTTTGGCGCAGCATGAGCCTTTTAAAATGGAAGGGAAGAGCAAGAATGGTTGTATGGAAAAGTCAGTTTGACTCACAACTTTGAACTTGGCATTGCATCTTGCTTTAAAAGCAGAAAGCATCGGGTTCTTATCTCTCTCTCTCTCTCTCTATATATATATATTATTAAGAGATACCCTCAAGAATAAATTGAAGAAAGACTACCCCCTTCATATTTAAAGAAAAAGAAATACCTTTCTCAAATTTAGATACAAAAACAATACCCCTAAAGTTATTAACTTTTATGTAAATGAATATGGTCCCTTTAAATATTTAAAAAAACATATAAATGAACTATTTTATCTCTACTACTAATACATAATCACCAATATAATCTTTTGATTTTAAAATATTATAATGAATTATATTCTTAATTTATTTCTTTTAATAATTATACCATTAATTTTTTATAACTTTATTCTAAATTATTATTATTTTAGATAATCTTATTCTTATTATATTAATTTATTGTACATAAACTATTAAAATAGATCTTAAATAATATTAATTTTAAAAAATGTGTTTCATTCCTATGAAAATTTAATATTATAAACTTACATAAATTGAGACAATTATATTTTTATTATATTATTTTTTATAATGCATAAACTATTAAAATAAATTTTAAATAATATTAATTTAAGGAAAATTTGTGTTTTATTCATATGAAAATTTAATTTAATTTGTAAAATATGTTAATGGTTTATTTATAATAAAGATTAAATTATCTAAAATAATAATATTTTAGGATAAAATTCTAAAAAAATTAAAGTATAATTATTAATATGACTATTATTGATTAAAGATACAATTCATTATGTTATTTTAAAAGCACAAAGTTACATTGGTCATTATATATTAGTAATATAGATAAAATAATATATTTACATATTTTTTAAAATTTAAGGACACAATAATCATTTTGTATAAAGGTTAGTAATTTCAAGAGGATATTTTTCTTTTATCCAAATTTTAGGGAGTATTTTCTTTATCTAAAAAATTCAAGGGTATTTATTTTTGGGCGAAGTTTGAGGGAGTATCTCTAAATTTTCCTCTCTCTCTCTCTCTCTCTCTATATATATATATATATATATATATATATATATATATATATTTCTTTGCGATTTGATGCTGAAAGGGATTGTAAATTATTGCCCTGAGAGAAGGGCCTGTCTTTTGAGGTGTACTATTCATTGTGATCCCTTGAATCTTATATCTGAGTTCTTGCACTTTGCAAATTTCTTACAGTATTTTCTTTGAATTGATTGAATGCAAAAGCTCTAGTGGTGGTCCATGATTAGGACATGGTTTTCTCTATTGATTTCAGCAACCACAGCCTATAATTCCCCGGACCACCTTATTTATAAAGTGCTACTGAATTATAGATGTTCCCCACATTCACACCCAGAGGGAGGGGAGAGAGAGAGAGAGACTTTGATAGGTGGTAAAGAAAAAACATAGTATCTTCATTAATTAAGAGGAAAAAATTACAAGAAGAAGAGAGATTTCAAAAGCTTCACATTAGAACAACATCACGCACCATACAATAAAGCTATAAACCCCTCAATTCCCACTGCATTCTTTTATGGCATGCTTATGAGAGAAAAGGGGGCCTTCAACGATCATCAGCCTAATATTTTATTATCTTCAGTAGTATGTAGAGTAGAGAAAAAGTAGTCCTTGTGGGGATGAGACAAGCATATATTGTCTTCCTAAATAATTCTTTTTGCCTACATTGCACCACCTGAAAGTAGAAAACGAAACGAAAAAACAAAATCATTCTAGAACTCGATTTAAATAATATTCGCGATCCACACAAATCAGCACTTCCATTGCCAGTAAAGTATTAAGCAATGCTGACAAGTTATGAGGATTAATATCTTACTGTATTCTCTTGGTGTTTTGCATTTGAAGCACTCCATCCTGCTAGCATAATTGTGAACCCCACATCCCATTCTGTTCAACAAAAATGGAGATACATTAGTTTTCTGGTAGTCATATCAGATCCAAGAACCGGAAATCAATGACTCTACTTGTATGTATGCATGCATATATCTGATTACATGTGTATATTATTATCACCATCCAAAAATGATGTAGTGAAGTTATATATAACATCACATAATGACACAATGCAACCCAATTTCTGGAAAGATTTTGTTTCTACAATTATTGCCAGTGAAATATTACAATCAAATAATGCACATTAATCAACAGGGCATTGGCTTTTTAAAATAGAACATGACTTTTTAACTGTTCTATGGGGATATTTGAAGAAATATTGGAGTACAAGAACAATTTCTGTCCAAACTTTATGAGATTTTGGAATTGTTTTTTTTCCCTTCTAGCAGTTGAATATCACTGTTAACTAGTAATTTCTGAGCTTCTGCTTTGATTCTTTTTAGTTCTGAATTTAAGTATTTCAATTCCAAATTAAGTGACAAATAATTGTTGGTGTGTTTGACAAAAGAAATCCTTTGTTTCAAAGAAGAAAAAGATCGCAACAGTCAATGTGTCACTTTGAAACAATGCAGGCTGATATATGTCAATTTTATTCAGAAAGCGGGCGTATGTGTTCTAAAATCCCTGTAGAAGCTTAATATCATATACTGTTAGTCTAGGATTAACTGTTGAAGTGAACTCACCCGTTGCAAATCCAGTCACCGGTTTTCCATCCAGGCGGAGCACTGCCATCAGCTCCATAAGCCATCATGTTGCCGTAAGCATAATCACTTTTCAATGCACCACACCTATAGCAGTTTGATCGGCTGGCATAATTATGAGCTCCACAGTTTATGGCGGTGCAATACCAGTCCCCGGCAAGGACTTCCGTTCTGTTGTACAAGTATGTTGATGCATCGGGGCCACCAAACTTAGGATACCCACAACGTTGGCATGTATCCCGCTTCTTGAAGTTCTGGTGTTGGCATGCAGCACACATCCAATCTCCTCCGGTCCAGCTCATGTTTTTTATACTGAAATATGGAGATCAAAAGTAGGTAAGCGGCAGTCAACTAGTAATTATAAATAATCTTTTATATATATATATATATATATATATATATATATATATATATATATGTATGTATGTATGATAACGGAAAATTGACGAAGACCTCCAAGTTTTAAAATTAACTTTGTCGTAAGTAACTAGGAACATAGAGAAAACCTTTCCTATGATGAGATTACCACTAAGTGCACCATGCAAATTGGAAACATTAATCTAAAACTGCACTCTAAGCTCATAAAAAGGCTGTTTCCATCAATTCAAGAAGCAAAAACTCTATAATCATGCTCTTCTGATGAGATTACCACTAAGTGCACCAGAGAAATTGCAAAACATTTGTCTACAACTGCACTGTAAGCTCATAAACAGTCTTTTTCCACAATTCAAGAAGCATAAGTATAAAATCATGCTCTTGAAATCAATGCTCTTCTATAACAAGAAGAATTTAAGCAACCCATGACTAGATTTTGAACCCTCTGGAACATAACTTTATCTATAGTGTTAGAAAAAGATTACATGAAGTGCTATGAATTTCAGAAGAAAACAAAGAAAAACATGGAATGGAAAAGCTCACCTTAATAAAGGCTTTGAAATTAAAATAAAGTACTGGTGGTAAGCAGTAGCTGATGCTGAACAAATTGTCAATGCAGTTGGTGATTTTGGTGATTGGTTTGAGGGGCTATATATACTTGCCAAGGCCTTCATGTGTGGGGTCATGGATGTTGCTCCATCATTATTTGTTTTTTGTCAGATGGTTTCCTTAAGATCATGTGTTCCAAAAGTGAAATTCTGAGAGATTGAGATAAACCTCTTCTTCCCTGTGCTGCTTTCACTGTTATTGGGAAGAGTATATAGGATTGTGAAGTTAGAGAAGTAGTAAGCCCATGAACATACATTTTTCATAATACAATTCCAAGCATACCCTCTCTTTATATGATTCTCCTCAGCATTATTGCAAAAGAAACACCTTTGAAGTATTATTCTCTTCTCCATATCCGTTTGGGGATCGGGGTAAGGTGGGTCGTATTGGGGGAGATGTTATTTGAAGGTGGCTAGCTGCTATAAGATTTTCCCTCCTATCTCTTACTAGGATTGCTCACACGTGCAGAGTCTGACGTGGATGCCAATGTGTGTGCATACGTCACACGTGTACGCAGAACTATCCAACTTGCAAATATACTTTCCTAGAGAAGGCTTATGTAGTCGCGGTGCACATGGGATAGTAAAAAGGTTTCAAATAACTGAGCAAAAAAACATTTCACTTGGAATCAATTCTTTATAATGCAAAGCCATTGACAAATTCTTTTCTCCCTTGTTTCGATTCCTTCTCTGCAATAATTCAAAAGTCATTTGAAGATTCATATCCCTTGCCACTATTTGCTCTCCATCCTTCATTACTTAAACGTGTATATGCATGTCTATATTCCAATGAGACTAGAACAACTGAATTAAAATCTCTTTGCATATGATGAAGCTTCTTAATTAACATGTGAACATAAAGCAGCAGAACATAATTCTTTGGCTGAACTAGCCTGCTAAGTGTTAGCTCATGATCAGGTTCAAAGTTTATTAATTAGACAGTATGGCTCGTAAAGCTTCCCTTTTATATTTTCATTAAAAAGTGAATGTTCTGATCAGCTGTTTAACTGGAATAAGTATTGCGGCGGCTTGACGCTGTCAAGAATGGGCAGGGGAACCTGGTATGCTTGCCCGCTTGCTGGCTATCTGGAATTAAAGTGGTACATTGCAGGTGGGCTCCTTTTGGACAGTGAATGATAATGCAATACAGTAAACGACGCTTGATTATTGCAAGAATCATATTCGTTCCCACCTATATAAAATTATATAGTATAACACATAATTTTTTGGTTGTCTTTGCTTAATTAATTTCCAAGCCTCAGTTCCATATCCATCCTGAGACATGCCCAATATTGCAAATTGCCAAAGGCATTGAACAGGACTGTATTCCTCGGCACAAGTAGTATTCACATATATCATTGGCTTAAATCTTCTGCCTGCAGCATGCCTTGACAAACTACCATTTTCGGCCCCTTCTGTGATCATGACATACATCAAACATTATAATTATAATTTTGTAGCCGCTGCTTAAGTAAAATGTTTATTATGGTATATTATGGTTAGGTACCCACTAATTTCCTGCCCTATCTCTCCAATGTGGGCGCAGTAGGAAAGGTAAGAATAGCATATCTTTTTTTTTTTTGCAATTACTAGTAACAACTTCTCAGAATATACCCAATTAAAGTTTCCAATCATAAACCAAAAGAGGCCCTCTGACTATGGGATGTAGGGTCAGGTATGCTGATATGGAAAACATATTCAACTCCACGTAGGCCTTAGATGCTTGCGTGTTGACATAGGGTTCGATAAGAAGGAATCCTAATCATCATATTTTACCAGACACGGTGCATATTCCACACCATAAAAACCTTAGACAATGCACCAACTTCTTTATTCTCTATTTGTGATGGTTCTTCGAAAGGGGCCCCTCTCTCTCCAATAATACTTGCAGAATCCACATCCATAAGGGAGATTACCTATGAAAAATAGCCGTTGCTTTTGAATTTTTGGATATTCTCCCCCTTCTTGCCACATGAATTTATGTCTTCAACTAGACACTAAGAACCCTTATTATAAATTCATCACTGTCGCGTCAATCTTGCTCAATTTAGATGCCTTTGACAGCTTTTCTAGCTGTTAATTAATTGTATAACGGCAAATTTAATAGCTTACCCATCAAATCTGATTGGAGAATGATTAAAATCAAGTAAAGCCCCTTTATATGCTCTTCAAATCAATTTATTTGGGATTGGTTGGTGACTTTCACAGGTGACAGATATTATCATCATTAAAGTTCCTCAACCTTGGTATCTTTTCTCATGCATGTTGATGTTATCCTGACCTCCAAAGAATGAAAATAACTGGTCCATCTTTTAAATTAATGGTCAATGATTGGACCAAAATTTCAATCCATCCAGTGCTAGAGCCAATTGGGATATTTTTTACGCCATCCAACAAAATGCTCTCTGGATAAGGCTGCTATCTTTTCCTATATTTACAAAACTTGATCAGGACACTAATTTTCAGGCTTCTGCTAAGTAAGAATATGATAATCATATGATTCGTTAGTTTATCAAACGTCCATTTCTGCACCAATATTCCAGTAATTACTTCTTGATCAAAAGTTTATTGTCGGCGTTAAGGATATTATACAGTTATTTGCTCTCTAAATTACAAATATTTAATTACATACTGGCTTTGAATCAGGAAAAACATTGTTTGGTCTCGATTGAGGGTGCTCTGCTTCTGTGCAAGGTTCAAATAAAGACACTTGCATGAGTTACTCCATTAAATGTATTCAATTTTCAAAATTTATGGTAAAATATATGTCCTTTTTATCTTATTGATCAGTTAGCTTAATGCTTTCTCCATTCATCGTAAAGATCTTTACAGAGCTGAGTATAAAAGGCCCAAGTATTTATCTGCACAGAATTATAATAAAAACTAGTGCGATGATACAAATATGGATCCAATCTACTAATTCTTAAAAGAAATAATAAAAAAATTAAAAAAATCAGCCGAGCACGGATATTTTTGGCGGGTAACCTTATCCCTCTCTTCACCCTTCAAACACTTTGAACAATTGTGATGTTCTCTCCATCTCCGGCTGCTATTTCACCATCCACTCTCCATTTCCCTCCCTTTTCAGATCCTCCATACAAGTTCCTCCAAAACCACCCGTCCCTGGCTCTCCTCTCTAAGTGCAAAAACATTCGAAATCTCAAACAAGTTCACTCCCAAATCATCAAGACTGGTCTCCACAATACCCAGTTCGCGCTAAGCAAGCTCATTGAGTGTTGCGCTGTTTCTCCTTTTGGTGATCTTCGCTATGCTCTTTTAGTCTTTGAAACAGTTGAAGAACCTAATCAAGTGATATGGAATACTATAATTAGGGGACACTCCTTGAGCCCATCACCTACTTTGGCTATAAGATTCTATGTTCGCATGATTTTATCTGGGGTTCTTCCGAATTCTTACACTTTTCCTTTTATCTTGAAATCTTGTGCGAAAATTGCGGCTACCCGTGAAGGGAAACAAATTCATGCCCACGTATTGAAGCTAGGGCTTGAGACTAATGCATTTGTGCATACTTCGCTTATTAACATGTATGCACAAATTGGTGAATTGGAGAGTGCAAGATTAGTTTTTGATAAGAGTAGTCTTCGTGATGCAGTTTCATATACGGCTTTGATTACTGGTTATGCTTCAAGGGGTTATTTGGATGATGCTAGAAAGCTTTTCGATGAAATTCCCGTGAGAGACGTGGTTTCATGGAATGCTATGATTGCCGGCTATGCTCAAAGCGGTAGATATGAAGAGGCACTGACAATCTTTCAAGAGATTCGTAATGGAAATCTCATGCCTAATGAGAGTACAATGGTTACTGTCCTTTCCGCTTGTGCTCATACGGGTTCTCTCGAGTTGGGCAACTGGGTTCGTACTTGGATTGAAGAACATGGACTTGGTACAAACCTTCACGTTGTTAATGCGCTAATTGATATGTACTCAAAGTGCGGTGACTTGGTGAAGGCTCGTAATTTGTTTGAGAGTGTAGAGCAAAGGGATGTTATTTCATGGAACGTTATGATTGGTGGTTACACTCATATGAACCACTATAAAGAAGCCTTAATGCTATTTCGCCAAATGCTACAATCAAATGTGGAGCCTAACGATGTTACCTTTTTAAGCATTCTTCCTGCTTGTGCTTACTTAGGTGCCCTTGATCTTGGCAAATGGATCCATGCTTATATAGACAAGAACTTTCAAAATTTCAAAAATATGTCCCTCTGGACGAGTCTTATTGACATGTATGCTAAATGTGGAAATATAAAAGCAGCAGAACAAGTTTTTGATGGTATGGGTTCTAAAAGCTTGGCTTCTTGGAATTCAATGATATCTGGGTTAGCCATGCATGGTAATGCTGATAAGGCTCTCATCCTTTTCACAAGAATGGTTAATGAAGGATTCAAGCCGGATGGTATCACATTTGTTGGTGTCTTGTCTGCTTGTAACCATGCCGGTTTGCTAGATCTCGGACGCCAATATTTTAAATCTATGATTCAAGATTACAAAATATCACCAAAATTGCAACACTATGGATGCATGATAGATCTTCTTGGCCGAGGTGGATTGTTTGATGAAGCAGAGGCTCTGATGAAGACTATGGAAATGAAGCAAGATGGAGCAATTTGGACATCTCTTTTAGGAGCTTGTCGGGTTCATGGACGTGTGGAGCTGGGTGAATCTGTTGCCAAGCATCTCCTTGAAGTGGAACCAGAAAACCCTGGGGCATATGTTCTATTATCGAACATTTATGCAGGTGCTGGTAGATGGGATGATGTAGCCAGAATAAGAACCAGGCTAAATGATAAGGGAATAAAGAAAGTTCCTGGTTGTAGCTCCATTGAAGTGGATAGTGTTGTTCATGAGTTTCTTGTTGGTGACAAAGTACATCCGCAGAGCAAACAGATATATGAAATGTTGGATGAAATAGATACACTTTTAGAGAAATCTGGGTTTGTGCCTGATACATCTGAGGTGCTTTATGACATGGATGAGGAGTGGAAAGAAGGAGCCTTGAGTCATCATAGTGAAAAGTTGGCAATTGCTTTTGGTTTGATTAGTACAAAGGCAGGGACAACAATTAGAATTGTGAAAAATCTTCGTGTATGTGGGACTTGTCACTCTGCGACCAAGCTAATATCAAAGATTTTTAAGAGGGAAATTATTGCTAGAGATAGGAATCGTTTCCACCATTTCAAAGATGGTATTTGTTCATGCAATGATTATTGGTGAAACTTTGCCACTTGAATTGTCTAATATTTAGGATAAGAAGGCCCAATTTCGTTAGATTTGTTGTGCTTTTAAAATGGGAAAACATCTTTATTTATATAGATCTAATGGAGTTACATACTCAGGTGCTGCTGAGAATATCGAGATCGTGATGATCATGAGTACAACAACAGCAATCACACAAGCAATTAGTTAAAAATTATGCTTCCATGTTAGGGAGTTGCTTGAAGGAGTTCTTTCTTGCTGTGGCCAGAACAGTCTTGTCAGCAACTATGAAGTATGCAGCTCCAGCCACTGCAATCGAATAAATTATTGTCAGCAACAAAGACAAATAAACAATCACGAAAATAGCAGTAATCTTAACAATCATTTTAGTATTGAATTGGAGGGTAACCTGTGGAGATTATAAGAGCTTGAGCAGTGTGGTTGAGATTGGCTCTAGCCCATGGCAGCATCCTTACACTAGCCAGCTGCATGATAAGCAAAATGAACTAGAAATGTTAGAATTGGTTGTTCCTTAAAATATAAAAATTATTATGTTATTTGTTCTTGTCCATTTCATTGCACATAATTTTTGACGCATCCCAATAAGAGTGGTGAAAGCAGGAGGAGGAAAACTTACAGTTGGAATAGCAGTAGCAATGCTAGCAACAACAGCTGCTTTGGCTCCAGCCACTACACCCTCTGTTGATTAATCAAAACAAGTAACTTACTGAGCAAAATCATTATTAGAAGCAAAAGGAAGAGTTTCTTACTACTCGTTTTAAGTACTAGATTAAATAAATATCCAATCCAATTTGTTTCACCAACTCATCAATCTTGACTGACAGATACTCAAAATCAAAAGTGATAATCAATAATTCTTCAATACTAAAGATAGGAGTATAAAACTGAAAATAAACAGGGTCCGGGGTCTATGGATCATGGTCCCCTACAACCAAAGAGAGCATGCATGCACTCTTCGTATTCCAAAGAAGAAAAAGCCTCTTTTTGAGCATGGAGAGTATTATATCCCAAATCTTTATCAAATAATTAGGATCTTCTAATCACTATGTTATCAGGAAGCTTAACGTGGTAACTCATTATGGTCTTGATGAAAAGATCCAGTTGCCAAATTTGACACAGTGCCAAATAAGAACCAAAAAGAGAAAGCTGAATCGAAAAGAATAACATTTAACAAATATACCTTTGGAGCAACGCTTAGCCATAGCCAGCTTATGGTCAAGTGAAGCCAAGCTGGTTCTCTCAAGAGGAGACTGAGCAACATTTTTGGCCATTGTAAAAACCGGTGTTTGAACAAATAGAAATGGATAAGATGATAATTAGCAGAGGAATTGATATTGATAATTGAAGCCTGGGATGAAGAGAAAGTGAGATATTGGTAGGATATTTATAGTGAACTTGGGGGAGCTGGTGAGAGAGAAAGGGAGAGACAAACCCATGTGTAGGGAAGGGAGCAACACAAATAGAGTTTGATGGTTTTATTAGAATACTAAGTTCAGGAGTCAGTTGTTTTCACCTGGGTTTCTGTTGCATGGTCGGTTGATTGCTTCTTTGGCGCTGTCCCCTATATGCCCTTGGTTTTTCACTCTATTCTGTACTACTAATGGACAACAAATTAATAGGAGAAAAATAAAAGAAGTTGCATTTTACTAATAGGTGGAGAATTATACTAATATTGCAGCCATTCAAACACTTCTTTCTTAGACAAATGGATATCTCTTAGCTTAATTAGGCTTTAGTTCTTCGATTTTGTTGAGTTTATATATTAATTTATTAATAATAATAAAATTCCCATCTTACCGTCAGTAACACAGGATCTTCATTTATTACAGAATCATCAATTCCTTTTGCATATATTCTCTTATGATTTGCAAAATCAGGAAATATTACAGAAGGTGTAGTGATAATTTTTTCTAGATATGTAATTTTGCAGAAAACCGTGGGCATTGAGATGTGGGCACTTTATCCAGATCCATTCATGTTTTTCACACTGACACACAAACTTTTTTTTATTTTTAATCACTTCTTTTCCTAATTTGAATTAATTAAAGTTCAATTTATCCGAATAAAATGCCATAAGCCACCGGTTTGATGCAAAAGTGCCTCGAAACCATGGGTAGCCTTTTCAGGTACACCTGCAACGACCATGAGATTTGAACACCTGTCTCAAACCAAGGGCTAAGATTCTTATTAGGTTGGTGCAGACGATGTTTCAGAAACTGTTATAATGGCTTTGCTTTTCCTCGAGTAGATGATTTCTTTCTTCTTTCGGTAGGTAGCAAATGGTGTTTAGTGGGTTTGACTGTCGCAGTTTCATCACTTTCAAGTTTCAATTGTTTGTCACCTACTGCAGCCAATACTTAGGTTGCTTTCAACCTGGGTGCCGTCTATTTGGCCCAATCTGCCCGATTCGTGCAAATTGTTTGTAGTCCATGAATTTCTTCCCATATACAGAAATTAATGCATGAAGCAATTGAACAAATTTGTAAGTGATCGAGCTTAACCCGCAAGAAACACCATATAATATACAATACAATATTACTGTTTAGTAAGTTCTTCTGCCTGCATGTGTTCTCTTTTTCTTTTTTTGGGTTGGTGGGAAGGAAAAGAGTAGGAGATAGAGAAGATATACGCACACACACACACACACACACACACACATACATATAAATAAATAAAAGCAAAGATGAACATGCATGCATGATGACTGCTTAAAACCAGGAAATACATGCAGCCTTAGGGACAAAAGTAGCCGCTAGCTAGCAAACTCCTTTCTTATCAATTTCTGTCTTTTTTCCTCTTTGGATTCGAGCCCTTACTCTGTGGATATTTAACAATACTAGTTAAGAGATCGAATTCAGGATGTAGACATTTATACAAAATCTTCTAATGAGAATTTTACTCTCGCTGTATCATCTGCATGCAGAGATAACATCGCTGCGGCCTAGCTGTTGCAGCGTTAGTACATAGATATATACATAGAAGGAGAATCATGTCACTTTCTTCATGTAAATATCATGCACCGTACAAAACCAAGTGGGGGATGAAGAAACTCGCGTGCTACTGCAAGCTGACTCCTACCGGTCCCAGTCAAAAATTTCCATCAATGCCGCACACAATTTGGTCCTTTCTTCTAAAGAAGAAACCATTTCTCACCCTCTTTTTTTTTTTTTTTTTTTAAATTTAGGCCGTTGACCGACTGAGTCCAAAGTTTGACTCAAAGTATCAACTAATATGCGGATAATAACATTCGAGTCCCTGAATATTTATTAAATCGCAAGTGATAAGTAACATACTTTCAAATCACTTAAAATAAATCTCTACCCCCAAATTCCATAAGATTATAAATCACTAATTAATAAAACCAATTTACGTTTGTGGTCAGTTTGCCAAAAGAAAAACTTCAAAATTTCTAACAGTTGAATCACTGATTTTATTAACAAATTTAAGAGTCTCAGAGTAGGTATTTGCATGCAAAAAGTATAACCTGTATCCTTTTTGAAATTTTGTAAAACTGAAAAACTCAAATGTTTTTATCCCATTAATAATAAATATGACCACATCCCATCTGAACTTAAACACATATATATATATATATATTATATTATGCGACAATTTTAATGGTTATGATGTTACATGTACCTTATAATAATATTTAGGCAAAACTCTTTTCAAAGTAGTACAGAAATAAATCGATCGATGCATATTTTTAGTTTGATTATTTTCTGAAGTCATCATATCTATTTGTACGCACCACAAATTTTTTAATAGGTACGTTTACTGCTGAACTCCGGTCTAGCCTCTAGCTAGCTCTACCTATGCAATCTCTGTGGTTGATTCTTACGACAGAACTTAAATCCTGCAATAGATTTTAATTATTACTTTATTTACAGCAATTGTTTGGTGAAGAAAAAGAAGGCAAAGAAAGATGATGAAAGAAAAACTTGTTTTCTTTTGCTTCGATCGGTGAAAGAACATGGGAAGGCGTGGCTATGAAAGTGGCCTTATGTTAAAAAATAAATAAAGAAAAGAAATTTATTATATAAAAAGATGGAAGAATTGCTTTCAATTTCTAATTTAATAATTTTTACCATCATCGGAAGTCATTATTGTCACCACATGAATTCATAGACTTCTCATGATAATCACACTGGAACCATTATGGGATACCTCTGCTTTTACACGTAAGCACAAAACTCTAGTTATCACAATATTTACTCTTCCAAACCAGAGAAGAAGATTCGAGTTAGTTAACTAACACCTACACAATCGTCAGTACATAAATATATACGAATGAAAACTGTGAAACTCAGATCACAATATGACTTATAATCTTCCATAATTAACACAGATGTAATATTCATTGCTAACAAAACAGAGGAAAACAGTAGTTCTTAATTTGGGTTTAATACATGATATAATTTTGGTTTCTGTTTTCTCTATTTTATTTACATTTTACAGGTAGCTAGCTAGAAGTAGTCGAAATGATGAGGTATCTGATACGGTGCCTCTCTCTGCTGCTTGCTTAACTTTGGTAAATAAACCTTATTCCTAATCTTGCAGACATCATTAGGAACCTCTGGTGGTTTAATGGACCTAATCAAAGCCCAATTCACACCCTTGAAGAATTCATGCCTCTTAATCTCCACAGAACCCTTTAAGCTTCCAATTCTTTTCTTGGGATTCTTCACCAGCAGCCTGCTGATCAGATCTTGTACTTTGACCATTTCTTCAAATTCTTTACTGCTGCTAACCCCGATTCTCGGAAAAGTTAATGGCTTTTTAAGTATGTTAATGAGTGTTTTCTCGTTGTTTTCACCTTTGAATGGTGTTCTTCCATAAAGCATTTCATACAAGAACACGCCTAATGTCCACCAATCCACTGCACTTCCATGCCCTTGCCCTGATATCACCTCTGGCGCCAAGTACTCGTGGGTTCCCACGAAGGACTTTGAACGAGCGTTGATCGGTTCAGCCACCACTTCTGGATCGTCAAGTTCTTGATCACCGTCAACGTGTTCTGTGATTGTTGTGACTGTGACTTTATTCTTCTTCCTGTTTGAGGCTGAGAAACAAGAAAGCACTGGTTGCATGGGTGTAGCACACGACGGAATTGAGCACTTTTCGTACTTTTCAATAGCTTCCAGGTTCAGTTTAGGCCTCAGAAGCTTAGGGACAACGTCGCATTTGAAAGAAAGATCGAAATCCGAAAGCATGATATGCCCATCTTCTCTAACCAGAACATTTTCTGGCTTCAGGTCTCTGTAAACTATACCCATCATGTGAAGATACTCTAAAGCTAAGAGCGTCTCAGCAGCATAAAACCTGTGCATATCACAAATTAGTTAGCGTATAAGAACAGATAGATGCTCCTTCAAATAATTTAAATAATTGCAAAACCCTAAAGGTTAAACAAACTTACTTAGCAGAGGTAATGCTGAAGCGCTTCCCTGGTTGGCGTTGACGAGCAGCATACAAATCTCCACCAGGACAGTACTCCATAACCAAGCAAGAGTAATGAGAAGCCTCAAACTCAGCATACAGAGTTGGTAAAAAAGGATGGTCAAGCATAGTAAGAATCTCCTTCTCCATATCAGCTCTATGTAACTTCTTCCTAATAGCAAGTGCTTCTCTATCTACCACTTTCATGGCATAAAAGCACTGCGGCAAACCCACGACAGGGTTCCTTATCTGGCAAAGATAAACATTCCCTATATCGCCACTACCGAGCCGGTGGAGGAGAAGGAAATGGTCGAGGCCAACTCGCCCTTGGGCTCTCCTGAGACGGTTCATGGCTTCCCAAGCGGCCTGGTTAGCCTTGTGTGGCTTGTGAGAGTTAGAAAGAGAGGTTTCAGCAGCCGATGAGGAGCAAAGAGAGATGGAGCTACGGCGACTGCCGAAGCTGAGGTTGCTCATGAAGCTACGGCTGGAGTCCGGCACCGTTATCGAGGAGGAGCTGCTGTCATAGTCGGATTCATCTCTGGTTATGCCTGTTGCTGCCATTGCTGTTGTCGTTGGTGTTGGTGGTGGCGCGCATGTAGTTGAGAGCAGTGAGTGAGGAGGGATTTTCTCTTTTGCTTTCCTTCCACTTCCAGGCTTTTTATATACAGGCCTTTGTGGGTTTTAGCACATCAAATGAAGTTTTGTAATTCAACCAAGGAAGGTTACAAAGTTTTACTTTTCTTTTACTGAGAGAACTACAAGGGTGAGAACTTTGATTAACAAAAGTGTCTGCCAATATAAATTTTAATTTAAATAAATATTACCCTATTGATAATTAATAAATAAATATTAACATATAAACATACCCATTAAGGAATAGTTTTTGAAAATTAGATACATAATTGAAATTAAGAAAAGATTATTCTATTAATTGATTGTTTTTGATATATGCCATTATTATTTTCACTAATTATCACCATGACATTGTCATCATCACTTTTGGATGGATATACTGATATAATGAAGGTAAAGTAATAAAGCAGTGACCCGATTACAACCAACAATTAATCATTTAATAAGCTAATAAGATGCAAAAAAGAAGAATGAAAGTTCTGTGGGTTAACTTTTGAAGAGATGGATCTGTATCCATCCAGATTCACAATCTACAGAAAGAAAAAAAATAAATAAAAGGTAAAGTAAGTAATTGAAGTAATGGTGATTTGATAAAATTTGTGTTATAGGTAGGCATGGTAACTCTACTGACACAACCACTAGGCTGTGTTCTTTCTGTCAGAAGTGGGTTACAGAGAGGAGAGGATGTTCGTCCATGTAATTAAGTAATTTATTTTGTATTAAATTTAAAAGAGACCCCTTTAATTATTTCTCACCTTCATATTTATATATAGTAATACTCAGCTTGTGATCTTTAAATTTACATTCTATGAAGTATTAATAATACCCTAAAACTAAAAGAAAGGAAGAAAATAATGAAATTTAAAGGACAAAAAAGGATACGGGATTGCGAAAGTCGATGGTCAAAAGCAATTGTTCTTTTCTGCTAAAAGCTTGTAACACCGATTTTCATGATATCCTTTTCCCAAGAAATAATTAATTATAAGTAATCAAAAGTAATCACAACTATTAGAGATCTACCAATGCCTTATGAATATATATATATATATATATATATATATATATATAATAATAATAATAAAATAGAAGAGCCAAACGACATGATTTGATTTCACGACGATCATATTCATAAATCATAATGGTTAGCTAGCTAGCTAGCTAGCTTCTCCTTTGGGTTTGCAGTTTAAATTTGAAGATGGAGCTTTAGGAAGGTGAAGAGTACACGAAGCTCCCGTGCCCTAATTTCATTTCCGCCTCAAAAATAAAACACGTATAGAGAGGTGAGGTGATCTTTTATGTCTTTTTTTATAAATTTATTAATTAATGTGAATATATATACATATATACACACACATATATGTATATATGTACAAGTCTTTTATGACATTCTTGCCATGCATGTGAACTCGACTTGTGTTGCAGGGGACCTGTATTTGGTCCATTCTATTTCTATATATATACACGTATACATATATAATATTATACCTTGGGTTGGCTTTACACGTGCCAATTCAGTTGATTGTTATATAATTATTGATTGAAACAGCTCATTTTTCTATTATTATTAATTTTTTAATTTTAACTTGAACCTAATTCATTTTTATGCTTTGTACAGAAATACGTTTCTTTTTAATTTGTTTTAAAAAAATAAGATATTAATTGATAAATTTAGAAATTATAAGTCTTATTAAAAAGAAATTTTTGACTGGTTTTATCATATCAAATAAAGTGATATGAAAAATTTTTAAAAAAGATAATTTTAAGATGATTGTATAACAAATTTATGTTATCAGTGCTCATTGTTTTTTATTTATCGTAGTTAATTAATTTTAAAAATTATGCTTAATAAATTTATTCAATGAGAGTACCAAATATGTCTTTTCCACTTAAAATTCAAATAAAAAGAGAAATAAAACATCATTTGGTTAATTGATTTTCGCATTTTAGAACAGATAAGAGATAATAATAAATTAAGTTTCACAGTTAATCCTTAGATGTAGGTGACTGTATGATGATGATTATGATCTTGTGGGACTGAAAATTTAGCACAAATTTTGGTCATTATTGATCATAAAAACCATCAATCAATGAATCCCAAAAGAAAACTATGAGACTAAATATTAATGTAGAACACAGCAAAGCAAAAATAATGGGAAATTCAAATGAAGTGGGTAGTGAAGCAGATCATACCAAAATCTTTTCCCCATTTGATGGGATTTGGACTTTGTAAAAGATCTCTGAGATTTTCTCTTTGTATCATTCAAATAAAATATTGTAATTTTATCCTTTGTCTTCATTCCTTTCATTGCTCCACTTTTCTCTGCAAGATCTTATCATTTTCACTTTTGGTTACATTTTCAGGCAGCATACCCAGCAAAATTTGCTGTACTGCAGAGTGACAAATATATAGGAATACTCACACCTCCATCACTTGCCCCATACATTCTCCTCCCCCATACTCACTGGAAATCAATCAAACTTAATCCCTTGATCTAATGTTTCTTTCAAATAATAAAACAAATACTCTATTTACATGACATCTACAGTTTTTCTACCATGAATTTAAGAAAGAACTTGTACAATTGCTCAGCTCATATTTTGACAATTGCATAAATTTTGAGTTACAATTGACACAGTAATTTGTTCCTGACAAAATCTTTCAGCAACAATTTCAGTTCACGGTAGAATATTAAGTGGCAAGTAAAGATTATTAAACTTATAGCAAATGAGAAAAGACAAGATAAAATATGGTAGGAGAAACCACCAAAATTGACAAGTAAACTGCCCTTTCAAATTTCAGTAATGTGTAGTATAAAACTGACCAAAACATGGCCAACCTGACAACCCCACAATCACAATCACAATACATACATACATACATACATACATATATATATATATATATCCTAGAGTTCAATTGAGAAACATTCAAAGCATAAATTTCAGTGAAAGTGGACTGAATTCAAAAGGGATATGGATGCATATACTACTGAGGAACTGCATCTGATCTTTTTCTGTTCTTTAATATGGCGGTTGTCTCAGACAAATTATCATGGGCAGCTCCAACTCATGGGGTCCAACACATTTGTTTTGTTTCTATCCTATATATGTTTTGCTTTGAAACTTTGAATGCTTAATAATTTTAATTGTAATCCGCCCATGTGCTCATATCTAACAAATCATCAACATTAAACTAACAAAGTGTCAAATGTGCTTAGCATTTAATCAGTCAAATAATACAACAATAATATATGTATTCTCAAAAGGGCTAGAATTGTTCCTCAATATTGTATAATTAATGTGTTATCTATGTTAGCAATAATTTTCTTCCAATTGACTATATGATAAAGCAGTTTATGTTTTTGGTTCTGATTGTTAAGAAATTTTTTCAAATAACTTTGTATTTAGCTAAGTACGTATAAAAATCTTTTCTTTAAGTTGAATGCTGAAAGCAGCTACCAGACGGTCTAGTTGGTTGGGGGACATGAAAAGTGTAGAGGAAAATTGGTCAGCATAAATAATAGCAGGAAAATAAAATAGATTAAAAGTATTAATTTCTTAATTTGAGTCAACCAATAATTCAACTAAAATCTAAATGCTGAAGAGCAGAAGCTGTTGGAATTCTCTTTCAGAAGCAATCAGAGAACACTCAAGTTCTATGATTCTAGAGGCGTTATCAAGAAAATATAAAACTGTTACTCTTGACATCTATCAGTATAATAGGTAACAAATAGATATCATGTCAATTGATAAAAAACTAAATGACCTTAATGGGACTACTACAAGGAAGAAGTGAAAGAAAGTTGTAACCTGCCACATAATTAATAATTTTGTGTGGTGACAGTTAGCTCCTTAATATATAGCTTTGTGTTTTCTATAAATTAAAACAATTTTATAAACAAAACTATTCATATTAAGGAAAACACAATAATCTTGCAATTATACAAACTTTTTAAGTCGAAACAGAGTTTATATTCTTTAAATTCTGAAACATTTAAGAACAACAAAATTGCTTGTGTACTCAAATCTACCCTCTGGTCAACTTTACCACAGAGAAAGCCTCTAACAAAGTGAATGATTCGCAATGAAGTTAGGTTATAGCATACCGGTCAGGCCTAGGTGCAGCTGCAAGCCCAACACTTTCTTCTTGGTAGCTGAACCAACCAAAACTGGAGCATAGAAAGTGATACAGGTGTTAGCTAGATTTTGAAAATCTAATGCAAAATAGCAAAAGAACAAACCACAGTAATCAAATAATCTCTACATGTGCTTGAAGAAATTTATGAGATAAAACAAGGTTTTCAATGGGCTGGGCATATGACAATATGATCATATCAATGGCCAGCGTTTGGCATTTAGAACCAAGATATTAGGAGCTATATTATACTATGACTACCATACATCGAAACACTTTTAAGTGCCCAAATTTTGCCTTTTAACAAAAATGAAATTTGTAAACTTTTTCTAAATAACTAAGAGTACAACTATCACTTGATATTTAGGTTCTATAACATTTCTGTTCTATATGAAGTTACATTGCCACTGTTCTCTTCCTCTCTCTCTTTCTGTCTCAAATATTTCATTTCTGATCCCAAGCATTCTGCCATTCCAATAATCGCCTCAGATTGTGGGTGGGACTGGTCACCTGATGAAAACCCATGTAACAAATCAATATCACCCACATCCACCCAACTAAACCCCACTTCCTTCTTCACGCCCTTTTCCTTCATCCCTTTCCTAATTTTTGCTACCTTTTCCCAGTCTCCTTTCTCAGCATACAAATTGGACATCAACGCATATGAACCTGACCCCATAGGTTCTAGATCCATCAAAGTATCAGCTACTCTTTCACCCATCTCCACATTCCCATGTATCCTACAAGCACCTAGCAAGCTTTGCAACACAGATAATCCCGGCCCTCCCGGAATCTGACCCACCAGCTCCTCTGCCTCCTCCAATCTGCCAGCACGGCCCAACATGTCTACCATACATGAATAATGCTCTGGAGATGCTTCAATCAGATAATCTTTCCCCATTGAATAAAAAAGGTGACGACCCATATCGACCATTCCATTTCTACCACAAGCTGTCAGCACAGAAAGGAAGGTAACTGAGTCAGGTTTCACCCCTTCATTCTCCATCTCCTTAAACCAATTCATTACAGATTCATAGTCTCCATGTCTTGAATAGGCAGAGATTATTGCTGTCCAAGCAATTTCCCTTCTTTCAGGCATCTCATCAAAAACTTTTTGAGACTCAAAAATGCTCCCTCGCTTTGCATACATGTCAAGGAGAGCAGCACAAACAATTGGATCGGCGTCCAACCCAAACTTAATAATAAGGGAGTGGCATTGTTGACCATGTTTAAGAGATATATCCTCTGCAGCACCAATTGCACTCAAGACGCTACCAAATGAGTAGTGGTTTGGCTTAGATTCCTTAATTGCCAACAAAAATGTCTGGAAAGCTGCTTGAGGTATTCCATTTTGGGCATAGCCAGAAATTAAAGCATTCCACGAAATTATTTCTCGACTGTAAAGCCCCTCAAACACCTTCTTTGAGTCTTGCATGGTCTCAAACTTAGCATACATGGTGATTAGGCTGTTGGAAACACTTAGTTCCGACACAAAATTAGTCTTTATGCAAAATCCATGAATGGCTTTCCCTTCTTTAACAAATCTCCTAGTTGAAATGGCATGTATTAACCCAATAAATGTAACATGATTTGGATAAATCCCATCTAATCTCATCTGGCTAAAAAGATATACAGCATCTTCCTCATTCATAGAAATCCTTGTGGTCCAAGAAATTACGTTGCGGTTATGCATTCTGTCAAACACTAACTTTGCATCACTAGCTACATCACACTTTAAATAAGTTGACATTAAAACATTACCAACAGAAACATGGTTTCCATATCCCATTTTTATAATCAAACCATGTATCTGTCTCCCCACTTCTAAATTTCTTTCATGACCACAAGCTGAGATTGCACTAGTAAATGAGACATGATCAAGCCATATCCCTCCTCTCGTCATCTCAATGAATGCTATAATAGCTTCTAATCCATAATTTCCTTCCTGGCTGTATCCTGATAACATTGCACTACACGATACCAAATCCTTATTAGGCATTTCATCAAACACTCTCCTAGCCTCCATTAAACGCCCCCATCTCGAGTACATAGTTATAAGAGCATTTCCAACAAAAACCTGACTATCTAACCCAAACTTAACTATAAGAGAATGCAATTGCGACCCAAACTGAAACCCTTCATGGTCCAAACAATAAGCAAGAACAGTTGTGTAAGTCACAGCATCAAAAACAACATCATGTGAATTCATCTTATGAGCAAAAAACAATGCATCTTTGCTCTTTTGAAACCCCGAAAGAACCGTATTCCATGAAACAATATCAGGATTACTTAAGTTGTTAAACATACACAATGCCTTATCAAATTGACCAGATTTACAGTACATATTCATTAACGAATTTGAAACTGTAATATGCGAAATAAACCCAGAGGTAATAGCAAACCCATGGACTTGGCGACCCAGATTTTGGTCCGCGCTACAAGCCTTGAGAGTAATCGCAATAGTAACTTCGTCAATGTTGTTGAGGAAACCCGATTGAAGATGCGTTCTGAAGATGTCAAGAGCTCGAAAGGGATGCTTGTTGTATATAGCATTTTGCATAGAACGATTGATGGGTAAAACATTCCGTTGAGTACTTTTGTCGAATTGTTGGCGTACATGTTTTGAAGAGTGGATGCATTTGAAAATAGTTGAACGTTGAATGGCTATTCTGTGAAGAATGGCTATGGTTTTCAGTGGGCGGATAATCATGAGAACGTGACAACAAATCTTTTCAAAAGAATACTGCTAATAAATAAATCGTGCTGCGGGACCGTGTGCTTCATGGTCTTTTTCTCTTGTTTGATGATCTTTGCTTGATTGCTTTGAAGAACATATTGGGTGATTTTTTATTGCCTTCTTTTTATCTTTCAGTTGCCTCCTCCGCCAGATTCTTGGGATCTCCTATTGCTGCTGCTGCCACCTCTGCGTGCTTGTTGCTTGTTTGATTCAAAGTATTTAAAGAAGCGTTTTGGCGGTGCTTCCCGCCTTTTGTTCGTCCTAGTTTTTCTTTTGCTTCGGATTAGTCATGCCGAATACGAATAGCTGAGTTTAATGACAGAGACGGGGTCGTTTCCTTTGGGTTGAGAAAGTCTTGTAGGTAGAATTATTAACACGGTAATACCATTTAAGAAATTTCTCTCTTGTTTAGTAGGCTATATGGTGTTATTGAATTACCATATTTTTTTTATATTATCGTCTAATCTGATTTATAATGTTTTTAGACATGGTGAACACAGTCACTAGCCCGCGTTCGTTGTCGGAAATCAGTTACACACTTAACTGTCTCTTGTATGAAAAAGAGTCTTGCTTACTTATTCCAATATTTATTTCATATGTTCATAATGTTTAAATTTTATATCTATGAATTATTAACAATCCGATAATTTTTTAAAAGACAAAATGATATGGGATGGGATCGTGAAAGCCAATGCCCAAAAGCAGTTGTTCTTTTATGCTAAAAGCTTTATAACACCAATTTTCATGATATCCTTTTCCAAAAAAATAATTAATTAATAAAATGAAAGTAACTAAGAGAGATTTGCAATTGCAAACGTATAAATTTGGAAGTCAAAGATACACGTAAGTGAGCTGAAATTAAAGAGAAAGAAAGAAAATTAAGCACTTTAACCACTAGTATTAAATAGTTTTAGAGTCCCTTTTTTCTTAAAATCATTTTTATTTAAAATTTATTATTTTACAGCAAATTTTGATAAACAGATCTTTCAAACTTTTCAAATTTTAATTTTAAAAAAATATTTTAATTACACTTATAATTTCATTCTACATATATTTTATAAATTATTCTTTATTTTCTTTTACATAAACTTTAAAATATAATTTTTTACTTCGATTACTGTTACTCCACAATTATCATTAGAATTAATATTTTATTGCATGCTTGATTTATTTTGATATCTTTTGATTTTTTATAAATTATTTTATATTATATATACAAATAATATTTAATATTATATATCTATTTTAATTATTTACTTCATTACAATATTTTAACAACAAAATTTATCAAACGTTAGTACAGTATTTTTCAAATTCACAACCTTTTTTAATATCAAATTTATTAAATATTAAACTAATTTTTTTAAAAACTAATTATTTTTAAATTTTACACAATCCAAAGTAGCCCTCAATAGCTTTGTTGCGAATGTAAAGATGCAAGTTGCAACTGGAAAGAGCTGGAGGGTACATGATGCACCCGTGCGTGCCTTTAATCCAGTTCCGCCGAACCAGTCTCGTGAGACTGAGAAATTTAGCACCAACTTTTGTCATTCTTCATCATAAAAGCCATCAATCAATGTATCCCAAAAGGAAACAAGATATTAGGTATTAAGATACTGACCCAAGAAAAGCAAATACAAAGAGGAATTTTATTGAAGCAGATCATACCAAAACTTTTGATAGGATTTGGACTTTTGACAGATCGATCTGATTTTCTCCTTGTATCGTTCATAAAATATCATCATTTTCGTTCCTTTTCTTGATTACTTTCGTTGCTCTTCTTTTCTCTGCAAGATCTTATCATTTTCTGTCTTGGTAACATTTTCAGGCAGCATTCCCAACAAAATCGGTTGTTCTGCTGAGTGACAAATATGTAGAAAGACTCACAGCTCTGTCACTTGCCCCATACGTTCTTCTCCAGTAGCCCATAAGACTCCATCAACCATAATTTCTTACTTCACTTTCTCTTTCAAGTAAAACAATTTCCCTTTTTAAGAGATACAGTTTCCTTCATAATTACAAGACAGAGGTTGTACAGTTACTTGGCTCCTTCAATTAAATTTTCATAAATTGATCAAGAGAAGCAGCTAATGATTATTAAAATTTTTGGTGAGACTCAAAACCAATGAAGCAAATGAGAAAACACAAGATAAAAGATGGAAGGGAAAAACAAATAGACAAGGACACTTCAAATTTCTACCCGTGAAATTTCAATAATGTGTGGTGTAGACTGAACAAAACATGACCGACCTGACAACCCCATAACCCAAACACAAGATACATATAAACCCTAAAGGTCAATTGAGAAACATTCAAACAGTAAATTTCATTTAAAGTGGACCAAATTCAAAAAGGTATAGATCATTGCTGTTCTTTTGTACGGCGGTTGTCTCCGACAATTTATCATGGGCAGCTCCAACGCATAGGGTCCGATACATTTACTTTGTTTCTTATGCTCCCAAACTTTGAATCCCAAATAATTTTAATTGTAATCCTCCACCCATGTGCTCATATCTCACAAATTATTAACAATAAAGTGTCTAATATACTTAGAATTTAATCAATCAACTAATAAGAGAATAAAATATATATTCTCAGAAGAATAGTTCTTCAATGTTGTATAATATATTTATGCTAAGAATAATTTTCTTCAATTGACTATATGATAGCAGTTCATTTTGTTTGTTCTGATTTTTAAGAAATTTCAAATAATTTTATATCTGGATAAGTACATGCAAAGTCTTTTCTCAAGTCGAATGCTGAATGCAGCTACAAGACTGTCTAGTTGGTTGGGGGGCATATGAAAAGTGTAGAGATCAATTAGTCAGCCTAAATAATAGCAGCAATGTAGTATAAATTAAGGTATTACTTCTTAATTTGGGTCAACCAAGACTTCAACTAAAATATAAAATGTTGAAGAGTAGAAGCTGTTGATTCTCTTTCACAAGCAATCACACAACACTCAAGACTTCTACACTAGACATGCGGAATAATATTAACATCAAGTGCAAACTAAATGGCTATCTTGATAACACTACATGCAAGAAGGTTGTACTTTGTATTTATAATCACACTTGCCTCAAGATTTAGCATTGTGTAGTTTTTCATTAAACTAAATGAATTAAATATATAAAACTATTAATATTAAAGAAAATCAATGACATACAATAAAAAAAAAAAAAGCTTTTGCAGTTGAAACTGCGATTCTATTATTCCATTTCTGAAATATTAAGAACAATACAAATGCTTTTGGACTTAAAATTTACCCTCTTATCAACTTTACAACAGAGTCAACCTTAACAAAGTGAAGATTCTGAATGAAATAGTTTACAGCTTACCACTCAGGCACAGGTGCAGAACGTCAAGTCCAACACTTTCTTCTTCGCAGCTGAACTAACTAAAGCTGGAGCAGAGGCCCAAAGTGATATAGGTGTTAGCTAAATTCTCAAAATCTAAGACAGAAAAGCAAAACAACAAAAGACGGCAATCAAATGATCTCTAGCGATGCTTGAAGATAATTATGTGAGAAAACAAGGTCTTTGACGATTTTTGGGTACAGTGACTATGCCATCACATCAACAGCCACTGTTTAGAGTTTACTGTAAAAACATTAGGACATAGTGTACAATGACTATCATACATCATAATAATTTCAAGTGCCAAAGAAAATATAAATAAATATAAAACTCTTTTGAATAACTAAGACTACTAGTCCCCCATATTTAGGTTCTCTAATATTTCTGTTCTATACAAAATCACATTGCCGTTGATCTGACCCTCTCTCTTTTTCTCTCTCAAATATTTCATTTCTGATCCCAGGCATTCTGCCATTCTAAAGATCTCCTTAGATTTTGGGTGGGATTGGTCACCTGATGAAAACCCATGTAAACCATCAATATCAACATCCACCCAACTAAACCCCACTTCCTTCTTCACTCCTTTTTCCCTCATCCCTTTCCTGATTTTTGCTACCTTTTCCCAGTCTCCCTTCTCAGCGTACAAATTAGACATCAACACATATGAACCTGACTCCTTTGGCTCCATCTCCAACAAAACATTAGCTACTCTTTCACCCATCTCCACGTTCCCATGTATCCTACAGGCCCCTAGCAAGCTTTGCAACACAGACAGTACTGGCCCTCCAGGAATCTGGCTCACCAGCTCCTCTGCTTCCTCCAGTCTCCCAGCACGGCCCAACATGTCTACCATACAAGAATAATGCTCTGGGGATGCTTCAATCTGATAATCTTTCACCATTGAGTCAAAAAGCTGACGACCCATATCAACCATCCCCTTTCTACCACACCCTGTTAGTATAGAAAGAAAGGTAATTGAGTCAGGTCTTATCCCTTCATTCTCCATCTTCTTAAACCAAATCATCACGGATTCATAGTCTCCATGTCTTGCATACGCAGAGATTATTGCTGTCCAAGCAATTTCCCTTCTTTCAGATGTCTCATCAAAAACTCTTTGAGACTCAGAAATGCTCCCTCGCTTTGCATACATGTCAAGGAGAGCAGCACAAACGATTGGATCAGTGTCCAACCCATACTTTATAATGTGGGAGTGGCATCGTTGACCATGTTTAAGAGATATATCCTCCGCAGCACCAATTGCACTCAAGACGCTACCAAATGTGTATTGGTTTGGCTTAGATTCCTTAATTGCTAAAAAAAATGTATGGAAAGCTACTTGAGGTAATCCATTTTGAGCATACCCAGAAATTAATGCATTCCATGAAATAATTTCTTTATAGTTAAGCTCCTCAAACACTTTCTTTGACTCTTGCATGGACTCAAATTTAGCATACATGGTGACGAGGCTGTTGCAAACATTTAGTTCTGACACAAAATTAGTCTTTATACAAAACCCATGAATGGTTCGCCCTTCTTTAACAAACTTCTTAATCGATATAGCATGTAATAGCCCAATAAATGTAACTTCATTTGGATAAACCCCATCTAGTCTCATCTGACAAAAAAGAGACACAGCATCTTCTTCACTCAAAGAAATCATTGTGGTCCAAGAAATTACGTTGCGATCATGCATTCTATCAAACACTAACTTTGCATCACTAGCTACATCACACTTTGAATAAGTTGACATCAAAACATTAGCAACAGAAACATGGTTCCCGTATCCCATTTTTAAACTCAAACCATGTATCTGTTTCCCTACTCCTAAATTTCCTTCATGACCACAAGCTGAGATTGCACTTGTAAATGAGACATGATCAAGCCGTATCCCTTGTCTCACCATCTCAATAAATGCCCTAATAGCTTCTAATCCATAATTTCCTTCCTGGGTATAGCCTGATAGCATCGCATTCCAGGATACCAAATCCTTATTTTGCATTTCATCAAACACTCTCCTAGCTTCCCCTAAATGCCACCATCTTGAGTACATTGTTATAAGAGCATTCCCAACAAAAACTTCATTATCTAATCCGAATTTTACTATAAGAGAATGCAATTGCAACCCAAACAAAAACCCTTCATGGTCCAAGCAAAATGCAAGAACTGTAGTATAAGTCACCGCATCAAAAACAACACCACGTAGATGCATCTCAAGAGCAAAACACAATGCATCTTCGCTCTTTTGAAACCCTGAAAGAATTGTATTCCACGAAACAATATCAGGATTGCTCAAATTCTTAAATATGCACAATGCCTTATTAAATTGACCAGATTTACAGTACATATTCATTAAAGAATTTGAAACTGTCATATACGAAATAAACCCAGAAGTAACAGCAAACCCGTGGATTTGGCACCCCGGTTTTTGGTCCCCGCAACAAGCCTTGAGAGCAATAGCAATAGTAACTTCATCTATGTTGTTGAGGAAATCCGACTGAAGATGCGTTCTGAAGATTTCAAGAGTTTGAAAGGGATGTTTTTTGTGTACAGTATCGAGCATTGAACGATTAATGGGTAAAATAATCCGTTGAGGATTTTTGTCGAACTTTTGGTGTCCGTGTTTCAAAGAGTGGAAGCATTTGAAGTTAGTCGACGGTTGCTTGGCTCCTCTCTGCAGGGTTATGGTTTTCAGTTGGCGGGTGATCATGAGAACGTGAGAACGAATATGTTTAAAGAATACTGTCAGTACATAAATTGTGCTCCAGTCCCAGGTTCTTCTTGTATTCTTGCTCTTCTTCTCTTGTTTGCTGACGTGTGCTTTGCTTTAAAGCACATTTTGGGTGATTATAGGGTGCCTTCTTATTATCTAGCAATTGGCTCTTGCGTTCTCCTGGTGGTGCGTGCTTGTCTGAGAGAGTAATTGAGGGAGAACTAGCCTGCTGCTCCTTTTTCCCGCCTTCTCCCTTCCTTTTCTCACGCTCGGCCAATAGCTTAAACTTTAATAATGAGGATGGGATAATTCAGTTTGGGCTTTGGTGCTCATTACTGTTAAGGCCCCTAATACTCTAGTAGCGAGCGGCCCACGTTTATTGGTACCTTCGAGAGTAGCTATAAGAAATGAGGTATTAACAACCAAAATGTTGATGAAACAACTTAGTACACAGGCCTAGGAGCTATTATGAGGAACTCAGATGGAGAATTCATGGTTGCGAAGACGGAAGATCTGGGCAAGTCTTTCGTTGGAGATGTTGGCTTGGAGGGCATCAACGTGGCTATAGATTTGGGATTATCATTTAATTCCATCAAGGAAAATTTGTCTAGCAAGAAGGAAATCGAATGGGTGATTTCAGAAATCCAGAACAGAGCACGGATGGACTGATTCTTGTTCCAGTAGTATACTCCTAAACCCTGTAACGTTTGTAGCCCATACTCTTGCCAAAATGACTTTGGACTACCTATTCAGAAAACACAATTTGGAATTTTTAAAAAATCAGTTAGCGTTAAAAGCTATTAAAGTAATTGTTTATAATTATATGGTTATATCCATGTGCTGAAATAAGTGTATTAATTGCAATTAAATTATAGCAAAATATACTAAGAACATCCCTTTAACATTTTGTATGATCAACTAATGTCAAGGACTCAATTGTTAAAAATGAAAAGCATGTGTCGTTGAACAGTTCTTTGGTCAAAATTTATGGATCCTTTTCTTAAGAAATACCAAAAATACACTAAAATTTATATAAGAATGATGTGGACTTGTAATTGTAACTATGTGATATGTACACATATGCTTAATATGAACAAAATTTAGCATCAAATATTTTGACAATATAAAATGGGAAGCTACCTATTTTGGTTTTCCCTTTTGTTTTTTCTCTTACATATTTTCATTCCCTTTTAGGTGAAAATGTGGTATTCGTAGCCTAAGAATGGTCCCGAGCACGTATTGAAGTTGCCCATGTACAGGTTTGAGTTTCGATCAAAACATTCATCTTATTCTTAGAGTTGTAAGTGATGAACAATGTTAGCTATTCAATTTTATGAACCCTCCTTGCACCATACATTATCAATAGTCATTACAGGGACAAAAGCATGCGACAAATTTGGAGACACAAAAGATGCACTTGAAATAGACTCCCGGGCCTTTAAAAACAAAGAATTTGTCAATTCTCAATGTTGATAGATATGAATATGAAAAACGGTCCATAAGGAAACAACAAAGGCTCCTTCCTTAATTATTGCACATTATTGAGCAATAATTCAAACTGTGCTCCACAAAGTAAGCTTAAGAAATTAATCACATTAAACACGACATGAGGACTTTTATTGAATGTGTGTGTGTGTGTGTGTGTGTGTCTAAATTTTGTATTGATAATCAATAATGGCGATTACTTTTGAATTAATCATTGAAAAGATATCTTTGAAAAACATATTTTAATTTTATTTGATTGCCACCATCTTTGAGAAGCAAATGACATTAACCATGATATGTCTCTTATTTATAATCTGGGTATTATTTTATACATGCATAAATGTTCATGCCTTTCGATATTGTTGTTTATTTTGGCTCACTTTACACATGTATGTTGAAAGGCAAGTTAGACGCTTCAATTTGAATTGCTAAACCAAGCATATTCTTGTTCTAAACTTGTGGATTCTAACAAATGATATTAATTAATGTATGCCAGAAAAGCCATGTAGACAAATGATACCAAGTTAAAAGGAAACATAGGATAAAATATATTATAATTAACCACTTAATGGAAGTTCCATGAGAGATTAAATTAAAAGAAAGAGATAAGCTTGATTTGGGATATTTATTTATGAATACGATATGGCTTTAGTTGGTTCAGCTAAAATCAACATCGTTTAGAAATGCTGAATCTATATGCGACATTGATTCAGATATCTTTGTAATGGTGGAGTACTGTTATTCTATATATGTTGATAGATAGAGATAATATGATATGCTTGCCAGAGAACTGCCAAATCCTTAATCATGGTGGTTGGTAGGCTAATAGGAAATTAATACTTTAATAGAGAATAACAAGTGTTGGTCTAAATGTAATTGTAATGCCAGCTGATACTGAAACGATAAAATCATGAGCTAAAGTTAGAGTGTTGTATTAATTATAGATTTCATTAATCTCAAAATCTAAGTTGATAGAGATAAGGATTCGATATTGCTATTGATTTGGGTTTTCATATATATATATATATATATATATATATATATATATATATATATATTATAATTACCGATCGTTTTTCAACGTTGATGTCGGCATGTGAATATCTGCATCACAGTTGATAATACAACACCAAATTATAATAATTATATGCATACATAAATCATTATTTTATTATATATGAATGCTCTAGCTCGCACTTAGTAAAAATTGTTCTTACTAATATAACCGTAGACAGAATTGGAGCAAACCCCAAACAAATGAGTTTACTGAAAACATTATCCAACTATCCTAACTAGTAATTATTTTGTCTTAAAAATCTTTCTAAATTAGACAGGTAAAACATTATAACATTAATGTACGTACTTCATCATCCAAAATATATCTTCTGTTGATGCTTCATGTTTTCATAATAACAGTAAAACATGTACTCGCATTTTCATATCAAATAATCAATGTTACATATCTATAATATTAATTGTAAGAAGAGTTGGAATATGGGGGCCATATAAATATATTCGATCGAATAAATTAAAATGGAAAATGGAAGGTGCAATACATTGATCGAATGGCATGGTCAAAAAAGTTATATATATATATATATATATATATATATATATATATATATATATATTGTTCCTAAGGCCAATAACTGGGAACATAGCACTTGGTGCAGTTTATGGAAGAAAGAAAAAGAGTTAATAATTCCTCCTTTACACTTGGAGCCTTCATAGGCCAAGAGAGAATTAATGGTAGGCCATACAACACACAATTAGCTAGAGCAAGCAAGATAGACCTACAACCAAGTAGTTGGGATTTATATATTATGCGCCACAGAAGTCAAAGTGTGTAAACAAATTATCCATCCTTCCTCAGTTGCATTATATAAATAGTTAATTATTATTAGTGGAAATAAGTATAGGAAGAAAGAGAGAGGAAGGAGAAAGGACAAGGACCCATATATGATTGTCTGCTTTTGGCTAGGTCTTTGATGATTTCTTTCTCTAACAGTGGAAATGTATCACTTTTTTACATGTTGCATGTTTGCTCTAATGGCCGGTGGGTATCAATTTTATCACTTACAATTATTTGAGTGGTGTCTGTTAGTATGTTTGCAGGCGTGCTTCCATTATTACTCCACACGAATGAAGAGCTAATACAGAAAATGGGACGAGCAGATCATGATCACATGGCCATTGCCATATGTGGGAATACTTGAATCTTGATCGTATTTGTATACACTAGCTAGTGTGATAGGGCGTGAGAGCGATTGATGAATGTTTGTGGTCAACTCTTATGACCCTACCCAGTCATGATTGTGTGTGATCATAGTCAACACCATTTAATTAGGGTTTCTGATATATCAAGAAAATAATTGTCAGATTTTTTATTTTTTTTAATATATATATATATATATATATATATATATATATACAAAGATCTATCTGTATTCTATGAACATTAATTTGTCACCCGGCCCTTTTTAATTCAGATTATTGCATTTATTTTATACATAACAAGTTGGTATTTGATTTTGGAATGATCGGATTGATCTTGTTACTTTCCGCTGAGATTTTTGGAGTACAGCACTGGTCAATTATATGACCAAGCTTATAACCGTTAAATTTGGCAAGACAAGTGGAAAAGAAAATTAAACTCAATTATATTTGTGTAACTACCATATTAATAATTAAATATAATTACTTACCTAACTATAAGTCAAGAGAATTCTTTTGCTGTACTTTTGTATATTGAGTACAATTACGCCTAACCAATAAAGTTTTGCTATGAATATGAAATTGTAAACGCATGTTATGGTTTTATTATTGACTGCATGTATTTCAATACTTTGCTCTCCAAGTGTGACTGTTTTTATTAATTGATTGATATATGTATGATTCACAATGAATTTTGACTACCATCGAAGTCGGCGCAAAAACCCTTTTGCTTTTTGCCAAATTGACAGTTGAATGCAGGTATAAACTAATATCTTTCTAGTAAATAAAATCAAATTATTGAAGGTGAGCTGTGTCTCCATGTCAAAAAAGGGGATCTCCCTAAATTAATTTAAAACCTTTTCTTCGTTTTTGTTTTCCTGCCAATACAGAATGATAAAGGTTGGAAGATTTGGGATGTGGGGTACAAAAGGCACTTAGAATTCCTAGGGCGCTGTGGTTCACAGCGTTCACAAACCAATACCTATCCATTCTACCACAAAGAAATTTGTGATGATCTGAGTGATTAATGAGGTAAGGTGGTATTGGTGTTGCATGTTCCAGATTCTAATTTCCTTCTTATTACCATCTTCAATCAACATCAGCTTTATATTTTCACTATTTTCTTGCAAATATCTAACTTAAAATACAATGCTTTAATTAGATCAGTGTAGCTAGAACCTTCCAACCAAATATGCGATAGACCTGATCCCTACCTTTATCAAGAACAAGCAGTGATCTGTCTTTAATACATAGTGGAGGGGCACTTAAGTTCAATATTGATTAGACTCGATCTGCCTATAAAAGGTGAAGCTCCCAACACATCAGAGTTGTGAGCTGGAGTTTAGAAAACAAAGCATCTATCTTCTTTGTTTCCCAAGCTTTCATTTTCAGCATTTTCTGCTCGTTTCCAACTGTTCAAACTTTGAAAATGGTAGGGTTTCTCATCACTCTTTGAGAAACTTGTCTGCATATTATTTGCAGTTGAAATATTTTAATTTCTTCTTTGGTTATATTATTACCATTTTAATTTACTTGAGAATCTTCAAAAACTTGCCTGTTTCCAGGAGGGTAAGATGAGTTGGACTGTTGCCGATGCCTTCGACTACAAAGGTTTACCTGCTGAGAAGTATAAAACTGGTGGCTGGTTTCCCGCTGCGCTTATCCTAGGTTTGTTCTCTTGATTTCACTTTTTATACGTGATGCATTTCTTATATAATACCATCATTCCTAGAGCTTGCCTTCAGACTTACATTTGATACAGTACACGATCTCAGCTCTAATATTAATAATGCCTTCCTGAAAATTTGTTTTCCATTCCCAGAGAGATTCATTTATCTGTTTTCCATCGTCCACAAGAAAAGTAATCATTTTAAAGAAATATTTTTATGCATTATGTGCTACCCAAATTAGAGTTTTACTTGGATTTAGGAAGAAAAGTAGGGTTTGATGATTCGTTATACCTAACAAGTAACAAGCAGATGTTTCATGCAAAAGTGACGGCTTTCTTTAGGTCTATAAATTAAACAAATACTTTACAAGAAAAGCACAAATTAATTTATTAGCATATTTAGCACTAATTAATTAATATATTCATGACATTTCTCCCCAAGTCAAAATATTTTATGATGGTAAAAAATTCGAGGTTCTTAATTTATTCTGTGTGGTTCATCAGTTTTTATTTTTTTTATTTTTTTTATTTTGGATAGAGTATGGAGAGAACTGGGAAAGGGTGAAGGAAAAGGGGACAAAATCAATGGGACCCTTTCAAAACTCAAGTTCATCTCTACTTCTAATTATGATAATATTCATGTCATTTTCTGTTTGGAGCTGATGGGATAAGGCAGCTATTCTCTCTACCTGGGTCATCCATGCACGAGAAACCATGGAGATATTCTCAATTTCTATCACCAATATGTTCGCCACTTCGCCACTTTTATTTATTAAAGAAAGCTTCACTTTCTGCTAACATTCCTTTGCTTCCAAAAATAATTAATATTAAATCAAAATTTGACATGGCAGCCCATCTTACTCTGCCTTGTGCCAAAACTTTCACGCTTGCAACTTTGCAGGCTTTTCTGATTGTCCTCTACCAAGAACAGCCCTTCATTCCTATTGATGCAGAAATTAACACAACTTTTAATCTATCTTCATTTAGTACAGTTAGTGATCTAATTAATTATGTCTAATAAAGATGATTATATGAATTAAAACTTTCAAAACATGTACAGGAATCGAATTATGCGAGAGGCTCTCAACAATGGGAATTGCAGTTAACCTTGTGACCTATTTGGTGGGGACAATGCATCTGCCCAGTGCAACATCGGCCAATATTGTGACAGATTTCATGGGTACATCATTTCTCCTATGTTTGCTGGGAGGCTTTCTCGCCGATTCATTCCTTGGCAGATACAAAACAATTGCTATATTTTCCTCCGTACAAACACTGGTAGGTTTTTTCAAACGCTTCTCGTTCCACCAGCATAATATAAAAGAATTAAAAATGCCATCAATCTGTAATCCTAACATCTGGTTTTGATTGGGATATTAGGGTACTGGAATGCTAGCACTGGTGACAAAACTGCCACAGCTACGTCCACGTCCATGCCATGTATCTGCCACACACACATGTGAACAAGCTAGTGGATTTCAAATGGGAATTTTATACATAGCTTTATATCTAATTGCATTAGGAACTGGAGGCCTGAAATCAAGTGTGTCAGGATTTGGAACTGATCAATTTGATGACAAAGATGAGGAGGAAAAAACCCAAATGGCTTATTTTTTTAGCAGGTTCTTCTTCTTTATAAGCCTAGGGACTCTGATGGCAGTTACTGTTCTTGTCTATATACAAGATGAAGTTGGTCGAAGCTGGGGTTATGGAATTTGTTCAGTCGCCATGTTTCTGGCCATCTTCTTATTCTTATCTGGGAGTAAAAGGTATAGATACAAGAAAAGCTCGGGAAGCCCCATAGTTCACATTTTCCAAGTTATTGTTGCTGCCATAGGGAAGAGGAAGATGAATCTTCCTTACGATATTGGCATGTTGTACGAGGATACTCCTGAGGCGTCAAGAATTCATCACACAGACCAACTTCGGTAAATCCGGCCCCATTTAACAATATCCTATCATCATAATTCACTCAGAAATAAAAATACGAATATTACTTTATCAGGCGAGTAGATTTCCTCGAGTGTAATTTTAATTATCTCATTTGCATACGCTCTCTGTTCTATTGCAGTTTCTTGGACAAGGCTGCCATTGTTGCTGAAGGAGATTTCAAGGCTGGTTCCACCCGGAATCCTTGGAAGCTATGCTCAGTTACCAGGGTGGAGGAAGTGAAAATGATGGCAAGACTCCTGCCAATATGGGCCACAACCATTATCTTCTGGACCATTTACGCGCAGATGATCACCTTCTCAGTTGAGCAAGCAACCACTATGGAAAGATCAATTGGGAATTTCCAAATCCCTGCAGGCTCTCTCACTGTATTCTTTGTGACGGCAATACTGATCACTCTGGCAGCTTATGATCGTCTCATTATGCCTCTTTGGAAGAAATGGAAAGGAAAACCAGGTATAAATAAACAAATATAAATTGTCAATTACAGGATATCATGCAGTATGCTTTTACCAAAATTTACTGTACTAACGACGATGTACCTGTGGAACAGGCTTTACCAACTTTCAGAGAATGGCCATAGGCCTAGTCCTATCAATTGTGGGAATGGCAGCTGCAGCACTAGTCGAGAGGAAACGACTGTCAGTGGCCAAAGCTGTGGGTCGCAACACTGCAACCCTGCCCGTAAGTGTGTTCTTATTGATCCCACAATTCTTCTTGGTGGGTGCTGGTGAGGCATTTATATACACCGGTCAGCTGGATTTCTTCATAACTCAATCACCCAAAGGAATGAAGACTATGAGCACTGGTCTCTTCCTCACAACTCTATCACTTGGTTTCTTCATCAGTAGTTTCTTGGTATCCGTTGTTAAAAAGGTGACAGGCGGAAATGGAGGACAAGGATGGTTAGCAGACCATATAAACTACGGAAGGCTTGATCTTTTCTATGGTCTTCTAGGTATAATAAGCGTCCTGAATCTGGTAATATATCTTATTTGTGCAGTGTGGTACAACCCAAAGAAACCTAAGGCTGGTCTGCAGATGGAGACTTTTGTTAATGGCTCCTCTGCTGCTGAGAAATGCTAGGTTAATTAAAAATTGAAAATAGGGTTTCAAGTTATGATTTTCCTTAGTGTTTGCTGCCTTTGTAAAATATGGGATGATTTGGATTCGGTTTCTCCATTCCTTTATCTTAACCATCAATTGAGTGATCATTTGAGAGTTCATATGCGCATTAACATTCTTATACTTCTCTCTTCCATATATCTTGGCAAGAATTTATTATTATCGCATATTTAAGACCAACAATCCCATATCTACATATTAGAATTATATACTTCCAGGATTTAAACTTTTGCAAGAATAAGTATAAATTTGAAGTCGATTGTTAATATATAATACAATAAAAATAAATACTACACAAAGATATGAAAAAGTTCTTAGAAATTCAGAGATGACGACATGGATGAAGTCTTAATTCCAATATATCCTCCCATGTTTTATATTGAGTGTATCATTTTCTTTCCTATCATATATATATTTTTGGCTTTGAACAGGGCACATGAAAGTAGAGAAGAAGGAACAAGATAACAGTAATGATAGGAGCCATTTTCTATAGACATTCAAATTCAATGTAATATGCAAATTATTTTTTTTCTGCTGGCGTATCATTTTCGACTTTGAATAGGGCTCATGAAAGTAGTGAGCTAGGAAGGAATAAGAAAATAACAGTGATGATATAAGCCGGATGGTATGTATACGGATGGTATCAATCAGAGAATCTTCTGACGTATATAGAAGTGAGTACATATGCCTATCGCTCCACAGAAGTCGGTGGATTCTACGCCCCATGTTTCGAATCTTTAGGTGCTTCTACTTTTGCAGAAAACCGAACGCCCACCATCAACTCAAAAAGCATATTCTCCCAAGAATGTGTGTGTGTGTGTGTGTATATATACATGATTATACATGTAAGCTTCGAGTGGGAATATGGAATGCAGCCAAGATAGAATAAATGTGCTTTTCTTGCCATTTAAGCCCCGGAAGTCCAATCTTTAATTGTCGTTTGATGTCAAATAGTCTTAATGGATCAGAAGCCACTCCTGCGGCCTAACTAGCAATTAAAACTCAGCGGAACATATCACGGTGATAAGACCGCCTATGTGTCGAGTGGAATCATTTAGGATAACTTTTCAAGTAAAATTCTTTCAATTTGGTAATGTACCAATAGAGTTTTAATTATATACTTCTTAACCAACAAATATATATATATATATATATATATTAAATAATTTACTGGTGATTTATTTCACAATAATTATGAATCAAAAAGTCATATGTAGCATTTTAATTACAAAGATATCTAATCAAGTTGAAGGAGTGATTGAGTAAGCACCTTCTAAGAAAACAAAGAGCTGCCATCAAAATTTAAGATTTGCCATCATTAACAGTTTTTCAATTCATATTGAAAGAAGTAATGTAGTCCTCACCTAATAAAGCTAGCTTTTAATTTAAGAGTTATGTAAAGTTTCAATTCGTATTTTCATTTGGCAGAAGAATAGTAGACAAGAGACAAGTTTGATAAATTGTGATAATTTTGTTTAGTCTAGACTCGATATCCATTAATTTAAAGCAAATCTACCACTATCGTATTGGTGGAACTAGAATTATGGTCTCCTGTTTGCATTGTCAAATAACAAATTAATAGCAGTAATTTAATTGCCAAATTAAGCTGATTTTTCATGTGCAATTAATTTCGCTTTGAATAATATGCGACAATTAATGTCAAAACATATTTGATATAATTCCTATCACTGCCAACTAGCGAAGAGCAGGATTTTCTTTTATTTTCTTCTTTGATATATATATATCTTCTTTCCTTTCTTGTTGAATTTGACATATTTGTTCATATCACTCTCTTACTCTATACAGAATCGACAGCTAGCATGTTTACCAATTTCTTTCTTTTTCCTTTTCCTATTGGTCATAAACTTTCAACTATTGCAATTAAGGCCTTCAATTTCCATTACCTTGGTTATTAATGGTAAAGGATTTAGTAGTTTCTCTGGGTATGGTAATATATATGGTTGAAAAAATTGTCTTGCATGACAATATGTATCCAAACAACCACTTGTACAAAGAGCAGATCGACCTGTCGTTTCCTGATAAAGTTTTGAAATGTTTAGTATGAAAAGTGCTAGTAATGGAATTACTGGGGTTAATGACTTCATTAGGACCTGCGAATGAAATTCGGCTGAGGAAATTATGATATAAATCCTTTCAATAGTTTCTCTTTCTCATCTTCAAAATTTTTATTTTTCTTACTATCATTTTGAAAGAAGAAAAGTAACTCTAGATCTCTCATGGAGGAAAAGGAGATGCAGCTCGTTGTCTCGGATGCATTTGATCATAAGGGCAATCCTGCTAATAGAACCAGAACAGGCGGTTGGCTTTCCGCAGCTCTAATCATGGGTAAAATTCATTTTTATTCTACATAATTATATATAAATTACATGTAACTTTTAAAACAAAAGAATAAATAATTAATCGATGACTTCCATTGATTTGAAATGGGTTCTTGAAGACTGTGTGCTATGCCAATTTCACAAATACATTGAATTTTTTCTGCCTAAATTATTCAATTTCCCAAATGTGATGACTGCCACAACTTGCATTTCAATTGGTATACCAAGTACCAATCTTGATATTTAACTTCTGATTTATCATTACGAACGCATTTGATTTTCTCGGTTTTTCCACAGAGACTATTTTGACATTTTCTCTGTCGGGGCTAAGCCCATGTTCACTAACCCATTTAATTATTTTTTGAAGGTATTGAAATATGCGAGAGACTTGCTACAATGGCAATTGTTGTGAACATTGTGACATATGTCGTTGGCACAATGCATCTTCCTAGTGCAACTGCTTCTAATGTTGCCACAAATTTCGGTGGCACATCATATCTTTTGTGCTTGTTTGGAGGCATACTTGCTGATACTTTCTTAGGCCGATATTGGACTATAGCCATTTTTGCTGTGATTAATGCACTGGTTAGCATCTTTTCCCTTAGTCTCACTGTGATCAGTGACAATTTTCTTAATTGTTTTAAGTGCATCTTCTAACATGAGAACCCAATATGATGAAATAGGGGACATGCATGTTGGCAATCTCTACAGGACTGCCACAACTTCGCCCGCCTCCTTGCGACCCTGAAACCTCCAACAATTGTAGAGAAGCCAGCAGTTTGCAAATGGGTGTCTTCTACGTAGCTCTGTATTTATACGGAATAGGACTTGGTGGAATCAAATCAAGCGTTTCAGGTTTTGGAACAGATCAGTTTGATCAAAAATATGATAGGGAAAAGGAACAATTGGCGGATTTCTTCAACAGGTTTTACTTGTTTATTAACATGGGAACTCTGCTAGGTGTTACAGTTCTTGTTTACATACAAGATAAAGTGGGTCGAAGTTGGGGATATGGGATTAGTTCAGCGGCAATGTTTCTTGCATTTCTTGTATTTCTATCGGGGTCTAGAAAATATAGATACGAGAAACGTGTTGGAAGTCCTGTAATTCAGATTCTTCAAGTTCTCATTGCTGCTATAAGGAAAAGGAAGGTTGAGTTTCCACCTACCGTCGGCTCATTGTATGAAGACTATACTCAAGGACCAAGAGTTTTTCATACGAATAAGTACCGGTAGGTGTCATCTGTGTATACTGATCAGTTTCTTCTTTATATTTTCTTCTGCTTATATACATTAAATATTTTGTGACACGCAGTTTCTTGGATAAAGCGTCGATCATCATCAGTGCGGAAGAACTGGCAACTCCAAATCCATGGAGACTTTGTTCGGTAAAAAAGGTGGAGGAAGTGAAGATGTTGATTGGATTACTGCCAATTTGGGCAACGACCATTATGTTTTGGACTGTTTATGCACAGATGGGGAGCTTCTCAGTGCAGCAAGCTGCTACCATGGATAGATATTTGGGGAAATTCGAAGTCCCACCAGGCTCTTACAATGTTTTTCTATTTGGAGCCATAATGATCACTCTTGCTATCTATGATCGCCTGTGTATGCCTTTGTTCAGAAAATCTAAGAGAAAAGAAGGTATGCTATAAAATCTTAAATGTTGTTCACGGCAACACTTGCAGGCACAATTTCATTTCGTAATATTCATAGATTAAAAGTCACGATACTTCAAACTCAAATATGTATCCTATATATAAGGATTAGAGAACTTGGATTCATGAGTTAAAATTTTCTGTTAAGTGTTCTAACACAATAAAGCATGGTTTTGACATCCTACAGGTTTAACAAGTTTACAGAAAATAGGGATAGGCCTGTTTTTTGCAATAATAGCAATGGCAGCAGCAGCAGTTGTGGAAATGAGGAGAATGAAGATTGCTAGAGCCGAGGGAGGCAACATCAAAATTCTACCAATAAGTGCTTTTTATTTGTTGCCTCAGTTTCTCTTGGTTGGGATTGGAGACGCCTTCATATACGCTGGCCAGCTTGATTTCTTCATAACTCAATCGCCAAAAGAAATGAAAGCTATTGGCACTGGCCTTTTCCTCACTACTATTTCGCTTGGCTTATACGGAAGCAGCATTCTGGTCATAACAATAAACAAAATCACGGGACGTCATGGCAGACGCAATTGGCTACCTCGTCGAATTAATGATGGAAGAAGCAGATTGGATTTATTTTATGGGCTTCTAGCTGTGCTAAGCCTCGTCAACTTTGGATTTTTCCTTGTATGTGCCGCAAAGCACAGACCAAATCCTGCTGAAAAAGCTGAAATCATAAATGGAGAAAGTGATCTTTCTCCTAATCATAGGCAAGAAGATAAGGTGTAATTGTTTAGTTATGCAACCATTTCTGTTCTGCAACGATTAAATTTCTTTGCATACCCTCTTTCCACCCTATTTTCAAATTTGTTGCAAAACGAGGCAAAACCTGATTGAAAATATATGAGCTGCTCTGAATGGAAAAATATACCAACAGATCCCAAAATCACATTAACAGGAATACCTAAAACAAAACGCTCGATCTTGAAATCGGATCTGAACAGTGCCTGAGCATGTCTAGCCTTGACAAAATGTTTAGTAGTTACTCAAGGCCTAGTCTGTTTATCCTTAATGAAAGACTTGAAAATTTATCTACGGTACACCAGCCTTTCTTTCAATAGCTCAGTTTGTACATACTGGGGGCAAAAATAAGCATCAATCAGCATGACAACTTCTAATGGTTATCTTTATGTCAGACATATGACAGTGGACGGCACAACCAATCACGTCTCAGCATGCCCTATCCCTAATAGTCCTATTGTATTTACAATATACACAGAGTAATTGTTTGCCCAGGCTCGGCCTCTGTCACTTAATGTTCATGGCTGCTGCCATGGCACGCAGTTCTTTTGCAATCTTTGAGAAGGCTGGCCTTGAGTTAGGATCTGATGACCAGCACCTCTCCATTAATGATCTCCAAATTGGGTCACACCAGCTTGGAATTTCAGGTCGGAGACTTCCTTTTATTATGCCAGCTGCAAAAATTTTCAGGAAATGTTTTTAAGTATACATGCATCAATCATAATAGCATAGGAAACAAGCCAATATTCCAGTACATACTCTCCTTAAATAGAATTTAAATTTCATTATTACTTCTCAATTTGCAGTCAGTAAATTAGTATGAGCTCATAATTATAAGATGTCAAGCAGTACTGGGTGCTAATTGATTCAACCGGAAAAATATTTTGGTGTGATACAGGAGATTTAGGGATTGGGGTTCAAAAATCCTGATCACACCAAGATTGAGAAGGAGTCTTGTTTATTTCTTGTCATATTAAAATATATATAATATATACTGTAAAAAATTTCAAGCAATTAATTTGCATTGTGAAAATTCTTTGGCAGAATTTGTAGGAAAAACTAAAAAACAAATATAAGTAATTACAGAATTGCTAATAGCTGTGAGATGGCATGGTAAATGACAATTAAGGAAACATTTGCAGAAGCAACTTAAATGCCAGACCCCTGTTGTTAATAATGTGTGCAGGATAACATAATGATGACCATGACATCATATATATAATCCGTGAAATTAGGTGATCTAATCAGTGGTTAAAAAAAACATCAGTCTCAATTTTAAAAGTACCTATTATTTCCTCTGAAGGCAAATCTGCATAAGGTTCCTCACCAGTTAGAAGTTCCCACATGACTATTCCAAATGAGTACACATCAATCTAACAGGAAGAAACAACACAAATTTAAAATACAATACAGTGATCTGATTAGAAACAGATTTACGGCAGTAAACTTCAATTAATGGCCATTTTACCTTTTCTGTTACTAGGTTGTTCTTGCTGTTCAAAAGTTCTGGTGCCATCCATGGTATAGTTCCTCGTACTCCTCCGGAAATGAGTGTCCTCTGTTTAATTTTTGATAAGCCCAGATCACCAATCTGATGTTCAGTTAAACCAATGAGTTGTAAATAAATGGAGATTGGGGATATTGATCAGGCACCAGAAATGAATGACAAAAAAATTCAAAACCAGACCACTGAATTTTCTTTAGGGTGGATACCTTGCACAGTGGTCTTTGAGGATCCCTCATGTTCACAAGGAAATTATGAGATTTCAGGTCAAAATGGACAATGTTCTTCTCGTGTAGGTATTCCATACCAAAAGCAGCATCCATTGCTATTATTAGCCTCTTCCGACGATCAATTGTTCTGCAAATCAGAAATGACAGAATTTATGAAAAGCAAACACAAATATTGGTGCCCATAAATGCAGTATACAATCTTGTGACAAGGAAAAGTATAAAACGTGTGCTAAAATATTGCAACATGAAATATTATGAAAAAATTTCTAAGTTGCAACCTTTATTACCCTCAATTCACAAGTTTCAACAAGTTTTAAAGCATACTCTGCATCTTAAACAAGATTGTAACAGTAAAATGATAGGTCACCATACCGATCTTTCCTTCGCAGAACTTGTTTTAGGGAGCCATTTAACATGTATTCTGTAACTGTTGCTAAAGTTGTTACAGGTCCATCAGTAACTATACCATAGAACGCCACAACATTGGGATGGTGAAGCTGACCAAGCATGTGAGCTTCCTTCCAAAAGTCTGCAACCTGTACAAATGTACAGAAACATGAATGAAAAGATAAATGCAGGTCTACATGTGTCAACAGTACTGATAATCATCATTAAATCTCCTTTTGGCAAGCCTGAGATTTGGACTTTCACACCACCATTACACATACACCCTCTCCTTCTTGAGAGATTTTAGAAGTTGCCACTAAATATTCTATAGTATCTAAACAGAAACACTTAAAACGGGGTGGGAATGGAGGGAATCAAGGAACAGGAAAGCTTCAAGCTTAAGAATAGGAAAAACTACGTATCAGCAGCCTTAGAACAAATTGTTTATATACTGATAAAGAAGAACCTAAGCAGGACCTTAAATGAAAATGATCCAAATCTGATAACTGTATTAATGATAAAAAGGGATAGATGACTAAGGAAAAAATTAACAGTGGATTTTGGGAAGTGAGGCAATTACCAGTCGATCCTCCTCCAATGATCCTTCAGTGAAGCAGCTTGGCTTCATCTTCTTAATGGCAACATCAGAGCCCTTCCATTTTCCATAGAAAACTGTGCCAAACGTACCCGATCCAAGTTCTTTTATATATTCAAGATCAGAAGTTTTTATAGTCTGAAAAATGAAACAGAATTATAAATTGTTTATCTACTGCATTCTACAATAGAAGACATAAATTTTGCATGTGTTAACAGGCTACCTGCAGCTCTCCAGTAGTGCAACAGGCTCTCAGTTTACAAGAGTCTCCACCAGTTACCTTTGAGCATTTAAGAGACTTTTTTTTGTCAACCTAAGTGAACAAGAGTCATTGGTCAGGCAACCACATGAATTATCTTCATATAGCTCAAATCATAGTGTATGATTCAGTAATACCTTTTCCTCAAGGCTCAGACCAGACAGAGCATCCTGCTGAACTTCTTCTTTATGCCCATCAATTCTTCCTGTTGTGGCATTCTGGAAGGAAAATTTAGATTTAACTCCTTTTGATTCAATATCTGTAGGGCCTGCCATTAATTGTCCTTCATCTATGAGATCTAAAGGCTCTGATTGAGGTTTAAGCAAGAGACCAGAGACAGCATTGCCGGCCAAAGAAGAATTCTGAGGAGATTCTATTTCTTGGGATGATGACAATGAAAGGTTGTACAAAAGATCCATTGAAGATGCAACTCCACTTTGCAAATTCTTAGTCCCATTCTTCACACTGCATCCAAACACTGTTACATTTCTACAGTCCATATCATCTGGAAGACCAACGTTAGCATTCTCCTGTGGGTCAACCACGAATTTTTCATTCTCAATATCACAATTGGATTCACAATTCATGGGCATCCCAAGAGTGTGATATTGAAATTCACACTTGTCAAAATTGGAGCTAGTCAACAAATCTTCCTGAGCGCTCATCACCCTTACCAAGGTCGAAGGACTCTTAAGAGGATGAGCAGACATGAAAGATTGATCAACCACCCCATTGCATGTATCATGATAAGCTAAATGAGCCTCCTCCACATCTGAATTCCTGTATTCTAGAATAGTAAGGCCACTCTGTTCTCTAAATTTCTCCCCACTGATTTGAACATCAAAAGAGGAGCTGCCTTTACTTGAGCAAGCACCCATCATGATCCCCCCTCCTGATGATGCATACTCAGTAAAACCAGGCCAGGGAGTCAACGAATTTGGATTATATGATCCCATAGCGTGTCCTTGCTTTGAGATGTTTGATTTTGGCTCGATCCTAAGGCAGCATTTCCCCACTGGAATCTTCCCATCCAATCTAAAACCTCTATGGTTCCCCACTTCAACCAAATTGTTACTGTGGTTTCTCATACTATATGGATAAATATGCTGACATCCAGAATCATTCACACCAAACCCGTGGCCGCATATTCCATTCTGGCAAGCACCCCAAACCCTATCACCAACACAGGAAGATTTTACAGGACAGGCACTTCCAGTTCCAACTCGCTGTTTACTGCAAAACTGAGGTCCCAAATACTTATTGATTGACCCACAACTCGTAGCCCATGGCATAATGTTTTCCCTATTGATATTACTAATGGACATATTCCCAAGGTTACCAAAATTCTGCTTAACATCAAGGCCATTACACGTCGAAACCATACCACATTTATACACTTCCTTCAAAGGCAGTGATGATAAAGTGCCAGTGGTATTCCCACCCCCATTGCACAGACCCTGCCTAGATCTCCCCATCAAACGTTCCATTGAAGCATTTGTTCCCACTACATTTGTAACATTGCCATCCCTAGGATTCAAGGGACGGGGACGCAGATTCCCGATTCCATTAGACATGTTCACTCGAAAAGGATCAATTTTTATCGTTGAAATATTTGGTTCCGGTTCTAAACCTAAATCAATAAGTGGATGCTCATATTTTTGGGTCTCACTAGATTGCTTGGTTAACAACTGTTGTTTCGATAACTTTTTCCCCAACGAATCATCAACAAACCAACCTCCAGAGCTACAACATTCACCGTTCCCTTTAACAAACCCATTATTGTTGTTATTATTACCAATACTTTTATTATCATCACATTCAGTACAAACAAAAATCCAAAGCCTGGCGCGATTACCGTACAGTTCCAGCTTATCGTACTCTTCGACCATGCACCGTACGTCGTCGTCTGAGGTGATCATAACGAGAGGCGTGTCGTCGTCGGGGCCCGAGTTCAAGTTGAAGGGTAGCTGGTACTTGATGGATAAAGGGCGGTTACTGGGGCAAATATCAAAGATCTTGGAACGGAGCTTAGCGAAAGATATGGTTCGGTCGACGGAAATGATACGGGTCTCGCCGCCAATGTAACGTAGCTTGTTGGAAGATGGTCTGACGTGAAAAGCGCCATTGAAGCTGCAAACAAGCTTGAGTTTTGAAGCGGATTTCTTGCGGGAACGAGAGACAGAAAGTTCTTTCATGGAGAATCTTGGTGGCACAGAGAAGCGAAAGAGTGAGAGAGAGAGAGAGTGTGTGTGCGTGTATGTGTAGAACCGTGTCAGTGCGTGTATGTAGTACGCATGCCTGTTGTTATAATTGTGTGCGAGTGTTTTGGTTCATCCATTAAATTACGTAGTTGCCACCATCTGCTGACCGTGTGTATATCAGGTGTTTTCTCTGTTGGGATTACAGAATCTTGGAGGGATTGCATTTGCAGTTAGATTATTACTTAATTTAAGATTTAATATTGTCCTTCACTTTGTAATTAAATTACGAAATTGCCTTTGAACTCGTCATTTTCATTTTTGTTACTTCGTTAGGTTATTTCATTGGATAGTCACCCATTTCATTAGCCTCCGCTCCTTAAACTGTGACAAATCATTTAAAAAAAAAAAAAAAAAAGGTTATGACGTTGAGAGTACTAATCAGTTTGTAAGGCTTAATTTAGAATTGCGGATTGCCATGATTGTGATGAGTTTGTAGATGAAGTATTTAAAAAAAACTAATTTTTAATTACTTATATTTGACATTAAATAATTCCATTATGTAATAAATATTGGTTCAAAACTATAATATATTGAGCATGTTATGAAAATTTTAACTCAAATTAAGTACTAATTTTCATCTACAGTACCAAATTTATACTATTTTAATGTTCAACTTCAAATAAATTTTCAATTTATTATTATTGATTATATATGTAATTATATAATATTTAAAAAAAACTACACCACATTAATAACAAACAAAACCTAATTAACTACCTATTGCGACTGTCGAGTTTTCATAATTATCATTGATACATAAAATTTTATCAAAGTTTCTCTATTCAATGTATTTGAACAAACATGCACTGAAATGAGCATGGAATTTTATTAGAATTTTACTATCAAATGTATTTGACCAAAAATAGCACTGAAATAAGTGACCTTTTAAGATTTAATAAAGAATTAAGTTAGTAATAAAATAATGCCAAATCTAATTAAAAAAATTATAATTATTAATAATAAAAAAGGTGATAAATTTAATCAAATAGAAAATAGTCTTCAAAATAATTTAATCAGTTTAATCATTTACATGTGTATGGGTTGAAAGAATAATTCTGATTTTTAATTAAAAATAATAATGCTTGTCAAAGCCTAAGCTTCGGATTCTCACTTCGGCAACCTCTCTCGAGTCTGAGCCGAGGGCAGGTGAAAGGATTAAGTGCATGCGTGGACCATTGAGATTTTAGATTCTGCCTGACAATGCCTTCCTCTTAGTGGGCTCTTGGTCTTGGGTCAGTCATCCACGGCCACAAGTGAAGTGACCACAAGATGCGTGCCACGTAATGAGGAAGCTCACGATAGTGGGATCCGTCTGAAATTACTTTTCCACGTGGAATTCACCTGCCTATTACTCCGTACACGTGTTGGTTCCGCGTATCATTTAACCTGCGAGCCACAAATATTATTAAGTTGAGATACAAATATTATTCCAACCGAAAGAAATATAATCTGAATTGTGAAATACCCAAACCCAACATGTTAATGCTGTTGTAAAATATTGTTTGGACTTGGACCCCACCTCATTTTACATTGCTGCTGTACATATGCAGGAAAGGAGAATTATAGATTGTGCAATGAAATGAAAATTATAAAGTTTGTTAAAGGCTTGCAATTGCATTTAGATCCTATAATATTTATTCCATTTTTAATTTATTTTATTTCAAGGTTTTATAATACAAAACTTTTATATAGTTTAAATATCTTATTTGTATTCTAGCAATTTATCTTCGCAACAAATCATTAGTTGTGTTGCTATTCACTCTTGCACAATAAATTAAACCCAAATACACATTCACCCTTAGTTTGAGGATAAGGGATTGGTTACAAGGATTTTTTATCTGTCTTTAAGTTATATAGTTTATATTAATCAGAGTATCATATTATTGATTATGTAAAGACTTTAAAATTTGAACTCAAGTATGTAAGTAAATTAGAGCTAAATGTTATTTATATTTAGATTTTCTAGCCGGAGATATATTTATAATTTTTATATTTTTATTTAATTTTAAATACGAAACAATTAAAATCTATATCATACACTTACTTTTATTTAATAACTAATGTTTATCATTGACAATTAATGATTTTATTTAATAGAGGTAATGGATGGAAGATCCTTAACAATTTAATTATGAAAAGCACATATCCTATGCCTCTAATCTTAAAATAAAATATAGGATTATATTAAATATAAGTTCTAATGCTTATAGCCGCCTTGTTTCTAATAACTCTAAAACTCATATATTTTGATTGGACCTCAAGTAAGCCGAAATCTCACCTGTGGGTGCAATATAGTACAAGGGATAAACGAACTAAGAAAGAGAGATGCAATGCATGTGCTTGGCAATCAAATGAGAACTCCAGATCCTAAAACAACAGTAATTGTGTACCATTGCAATTTGCAAGGGTGAACGATAAACAATTTGTGGTGAAAATCAAAGACCCTGCTCTGTCAATCCTGTCCACAGTTTCAAATATACAACCTTGATAAAATGTAACACTTCATCCAAATAATACTATCTATGAACGAAATTATTATATGATGCATCGCCAGCTCTTGCTTTTGTTCCTTGGGCAAAGCTATACATGTTCATAACTCATGCAGGGAGTTGTAGAAGCACAAAAAGACGAGTATTCTGCCTCTTACAAGTCAATGAAAACCCTTCCCCAGGCAATTAAGACATCGTTGCACCCTGTAATACATATAAAAAGAAACCAGCAGATCAAGAGAAACAAGAATCAAATTACAAGTACATAATCATCTATTGGATTGGGCTTTAATATTCCAAATACTGATCAAGCAGAAAGGAAAGCACATGCTAAAGTCTAGTATTCTAAACCCTAATAAATTTTTTGATGGCATTATTTGGCACTGTAATCAAACTACAATCCTTTTCAGCATTTTCTACTCATGACTGAACAGATTATCTCCCTATAAGGTCGATGAAAAAAGAAAAATTCAACATTTCATAATAATTCCGCCCCCACCAACCAAAGACGAAATCCCCATCTTAAATGAGTCAACTTGAATGAGCTAAATAATGGTACCAGGATTGATTATTTGATTTATAAAAGTTTTCAGAACTTCAAACTTTCCAGACACCTACATTTCTTAGGGAAGTAGAATGGAAACGAAAAAAACAACTGAATTTTTAATAAAAGAGAAGTTGCTTTGAGAACTCTTCTTCCATTGATATCAAACACATAGAGAATTACCCGCCTTGCCTGAGAAACCAAACAAGAGGTAGAGCAAGATACTTGAAAACCAATGCTACAGTGAAAGGAAAAACTCACGCACACAAAAGAGTTGCACAGTCGCTAACCTATTACCCTCACAAGTAGGGCAAACACAAGGGTTGACGTAAACAGGATCGAACAAAGGCGACCACTTGATAGTGGCATCCCCTTTGCATAGCTTGCATATGTAAAACCCTTTCTCTTTACAAACCCCACAAGGCACCGCAACTTTTTTCTACAAAATACAAAACCCCCAACAAGCAAACTCATCAACACATGATAACTGAGAATTCTACAGGAATGGTAAGAAAATTTAAGATCAAGGACAGATAAGAGCTGCTTTTTGTTTTGCTTTTACCCGTTCAGCTTCACTGGCAGCTCGAAGTGCACCCAGCGTCAGAGTGGAAGCGAGATTGAGAGTGACAAATCCCCCAAAGATTATTGCAGCACTTGCCCCCAACAAGCCCACCGGCTTCGGTATCATTTTTTGTCCTTTGGTTTCTCACGGGATTTTCGTCGAACAGTTATGGTGCGTGAGACTTCAGTTCAGTTAGTAGTACTCTGGCTATTTTTGTATTGGGGAAATAACCAAAAATGCCGTACTTTGCAACGCACCGTCTTAACCAGTAATATTGAGTGGGGCCAGCTAGGCCAGTACCAGCTTGACTTGATCATCCCTCCACGCTTGCAAGAGCGAGTGGATGTCCCGTCCGCTAAGACTATGAAACGGCGCCGACTTAAAAATAACTATTCATTTCAAAATTCGAAATAAAAAAACATTAACGAACCCCAGTTATCCACGTCAGCTGTCATCGAGACGCCTATATTTCCCTTCCTCACCAGCTCTTCCCTTTCTCTTTCTCTCGCTTCGCTTGAGCTGAGGAACCCTAAGAAAAGCTGCTCTCTTTCCTTCTCTCCGTCGTAAAATCTTTGTAATTAATTACTTCTAGGGCTTCAAATCTGATTAATCAGAATCATAACTTACTGTCAATTATTCAAATCGGACGATTCAAAGTTTCCGGTAATTATCTAAATCGATATATTATTTATCCCTGTTTGAACTTTGACCTGTGTGAAGTCCGATTTCAGCCGGATCTTTTTAGATTTGTGTATTTTGATTCAACCGCCACTGTAATTGGTTTTTGACTTTTGCTTGGATTCAATATGTGATATTTTTCATTTCTTGCATTTTTTATGTTAATTTTGTGTTCCAGACGAGTAATTGGCGCTTGTTAGGTTGCTTTAGAGCGGGGTTGTTGTGAATTTTGATTTGGTTCGCTGTGCAATGGTTTTATATTCGTGGGAATGAAAGGATTTTACTTGTTTGATTGTTGTGTATATTGTACTCGAATTGTTAAGAAATTATTTTAATTGTCTATGTTGATTGACGATTGAATCGCTTTTGAGGTTTGGTGTCACTTTAAAGTTTTGAGTTTTAACAATCCTGTTATGTTTCGCTACTTGGTGTTTGTTGGTAGATTTTTGTTTTGGTATTTTGATTGGCTTAGAGAATTGGAGTAACGAATGATTCTTTTCGTTCATCACCTCCACATCTTGCTGTCTGAGCTCCCGGCTGATGTTTTTACTTTTGGCAATGATTGTCCTAACAAGTTAAGAGATTGGAGGAGTACTAGATACTGATTTTGATGCTAGTATACTTCATAATCAGTCTCTATTCGGGAAGTATTGTCATGAGGCAAATACATACAGATAGAAAAGGATACTATGTTTCTGGTGTTTGAGTTTCAAATCTACGTCGTCAACAATGGAGCATGTCTTATGTTAAGATGATGGCTTATGTTTTGGGGAAAATACTGCACCCGAATGAAGCTTGATGAAAAAGAATTTTTGATCAACTTTAAGTGGTTTGGGATGTAAACTTGTTACATTCTGTCACTACATTGCATGGTTTGCTTCTATTGTTATGCTCCCGGTGGAAGACCTTAATCACTCATTTATAAGAAGAAGATATAGATGGAAAATGGATTTTTTTGGATACATGGCCATGATTCATATGTCAAGTCATTATGACTGTAATTCAAAAGAATGGTATTAATGTCAATATTAGAGAGCGCATTTAGATTGTGTTCCGACATGGTACTGTGGGAATCTTATATTACGTGATTGTCGCATTGCAGATAATGCTTGTTCTGTGGATTCACCACCAATGCTATGGTATTAAATATTGGTAATTTTATTTGCCAATGCTCTCCCTCTCTTTCTCTCTCTCCTGCCAGTGTCTTGAGGGTTTTTACATTGATAGTCATCCTGTTTCATTTGTTGTTACCGATTATCCCATGGGGTATAGCAAGGATTCGCATCCGGGTCATGATACTTGTGTCGAATTATAATATCATCTTATCCACTTTCTATTACTTGAGATAAACATTTCTGTTACAGATAGTAATTGTATTCAACCATTTGTCTTGGAGTACCTATCTGTGCTCCACATTTATATGACAGTGCTAAATATTTTAGAGTTCTCACTAATCCATTCTTGTTATATCGTATAACAGCTTCCTGTATTTATTCCTTTGTTAGACCACTGTAATTTTGTAATCTTTGCCTGCATTGTGTACATGTACTCACGTGTTCAGAAACTCTTTCTTTTTATGTATTTGTAGCTTGTTTATTATTGATGAATCGTAGCTTATAACACCTGTGCAATTACTCATGCTACCCTGGTCTTTTGTGTTTTAAATCATTCAGTTGCTGCCTTGTGAGAGGTGCCAGACTTTAGTGTTTGTGTTGATATATTTGAGGCTTCAACATGCCAAAGGAGAGAAGAGATCGTTCCATGTCTTTTGATAGATTCAATGCATCTCCTTATCCATCTAGCTCTAGTCGTACTGACAGATCTTCTGCCAAAATCTCTTTGGAAACTGAAGAAAATTTGAAAGAATGGGAAGAAGCCAGGTGCCCTGTCTGCATGGAGCATCCTCATAATGCAGTTCTACTTCTATGTTCTTCCCATGAGAAGGGCTGCCGCCCATATATGTGTGATACAAGCTACCGCCACTCAAATTGTCTAGATCAGTTCCGCAAGTCATCTGCAGAAACTCCGTCTATGACACCTCAGCAAGAAGAATCTCAACCCTCATTTGCAAATGCATCAGTTGTTGCTTCAGAAGCAACAGCTACTGATTTTCAAGAAGAAAGGAGGGGGGAAGGGTCCTCCACTCTACATTCTTTGTCTTGTGAGAAGAAGACCTGCCCAAAACTAGTTTGCCCCCTTTGCCGCGGGGAGATCAAAGACTGGATAGTTGTGGAAGCTGCTCGTAAGTTTATGAATTCAAAGCCAAGAAGCTGTTCCTGTGAGACATGTGATTTCAATGGGACATATACAGATCTCAGAAAACATGCCAGGCTTGAACATCCTCTTGTGCGGCCATCAGAGGCTGACCCAGAGCGGCAGCATAATTGGAGAAGATTGGAGCGTCAGAGGGACCTGGGGGACTTGCTCAGTACACTTCAGTCTTCGTTTGGAGAGGAGAGGGACGAGAGCAGTGTTTTGCCGATTGATGATGGGGGTTGGCTTACTGTGTTTTTTCTTATAAGAGTCTTTAGGCCTGGTTCTAGTCCAAGGAGAACTAGCTGGTCTGGTACCTCAAGAGCAAGAGCACACTTGAGTATTAGAAGGAGATCTACCCAACTCTGGGGGGAGAGCTATGATGGAGAAACAGGATCTTCTTCCAGAGATGAGGACAATGAATCATCAGACGGTGGATCAGCTCCTCTGAGGCGTAGTGAGCGCATCCGGCGGCAAACAACTCCAGACAACCAGCCTTAATAGCAAATGCTTTATGGAATCTGTATGATCTTTTTTGTTTTTGAGTTTTGAACTGTAAGTTCTGTTACAGATTTAATCTGTGGTTTCCAATTATTGTACTGTCGATTAATCTGCTAATTGATATTGGAAATGTGTTTGACTTGGCTAATTTGTTCTGTGTTTCAGGTGGAACAGAGGAAGAGGAATGGAATTTCTGCTGCTTGTGTGTAGGCTTCTGTTCCATTTATTTGCCTAGAGTTGCTGGATATTGATCGATGATGAGATTGTTGGTTAAATTGTAATTTATAGAAACTCTTAATCAATCCATATATCATATTCATCAGCAGCTCGTTCTTTTCAATATGAATTGGTTGCTGCAATTGTCAATTTTCTCCTTGGAACTGCTGAGTTTGAAATAAATTATTTATTGGTGATCTGGAAACTAATTGCTAAAATGAAAGGGCGGTTCGCTAGATCACATTCGACATCACAGCGAAGATCAGGTGCAATGGTCTAGTATAAGGTCCCAAGTGTCGACTTATTGAATCAATTGGGTCGGGTTGGTGCAATGTTTTGTAATTAATTTGCCTGCGATAATGTTATTATTAAGAATGGAAGCAATCTAGTTTCCCAGCTCGTGGACTTGTCAGCTACGGTCTGCCCTTCATTTGAAGTTGGTCTTTCTCTTTGTCTTTCCATGTGAATTATTGAATTTTTATTTCTGCCGATGTGAAATCATGCTTTTTAATTTTTTGTAGGCCACTGACAAATTTGGATAACCAAAGTTTCTGGGTAACAAAATTTTAACATATTTTCTATTAGGTAAGCAAAGAGTTTGGAATCGTCCAAGTCCAACGAGAGATGAAAAGACAAGACACAGAGAAATAAAATATTAAGGGGCACCCCTTTCCGGGGAGGAAAGCGCACTTGATGTTTCAAGAGTCTCAGTCGAAGTCCTTCTCTCAATTACCATACTACTACGACCATTTTATTGTGATCATGTACAAAATAATTGCCGCCGATTTGAAGTCAAACAAGTGGAGATAAAAAGAAATTTGAGCACATGGCTCAGGTGGAGATAACACAAGTTTAGCCCAATTATCTCATATTTAGTTATTAAAATTTTCATTTTAATGAACAACATACTATTCTTTGAGAAGTTTTAATTTTGTTTCGGTCAACAGTGTACATATATATATATATATATATATATATATATATGGGGTCCAACTCGCTGTAGGAGTAGGGAAGATAATGTTTGGTAGAAACGGGTGAAATGAATGTTTCAAATCTTTTAAAAAACGTATTTTTTTTTAATTATCAAATTTGATTTCTTATTTTTATTTTATAAACATAATTTCGTAGAATAGTTGCGTATGAAGGTACACAAGTCACATTCTGACTTGCATAGCAAAGATTGAAGAATAAACTGACTTGCATACGACTCAGTGAGTGAAGAGCCGGTCGAGTTCAAATTCAAAAAACATATGGGGGCCACCTTTTATAATATTATTTATTTTAAAAAGAAATGAATTTTAACAAAGAGAAAACAGGCCGTCAATAGTAAAACAGAGGAGTATACACCCTATACTACACTAACAAACGCAATGATTTGATAGCCAAGTTGTCATTGCCAAATTTGCCATTTGTTTAATTTAATCCCCTTTCTCTCTCAATCAAAAATTAATAAAAATGATTTTTTTTTAAAAAAAAAAGAAAAAGAAAAATGAAAAAAAAGGAAAATCGAAAGAAGATGCAAAGAGCTAACTTTCCCTTACCATAATTCCTCAAAAGTCCCAAACCTCTTTCTCTCTCTGCCCGGGGGAGGATATGCATCTCTGAGGAAAAAAATTATTCTGGGTTTGGGAAGTTTTTGTGGAATTAATTAATATTTACAAGCTTCTGAAATATGGGGTCTGCTCAAATCGCATGTTCCAGCTCTGAACATGATAACAATAACGATACCCAGGTTGTGTTAAACGTTTATGATCTCACTCCTATCAATAATTACACCTATTGGTTCGGTTTCGGGATTTTCCACTCGGGCATTGAAGGTTCGTTCCTCCCAGAGTTTTCTTTTCAACTTATTCTTTCTATTTTTGTTTCTTTAAAGTGTTTTCTATGTTTTGCTGATCTGGTCATCATCTTTAATTTTTAATTGAAATTGTTATTTTTTTTTAGCTTAGTATAGATGAGAATTGTACGTTTTGAGGAGTGAAACAAGTTAAAAGATGGGTCGCTGAAACTAGTTAGATCTTTGAGAAAGATTTTTTTTTCATTTTTTCTGGTGTGATTGTTTCATTATCGTGCTTAAATTTGGTTGCTTGATTGAATAGTCAACGCGTGATGATTGATGGTTTCCGTACCCGATAAGAATGATTTTCACGTTTCTGTAGTTCAGTATTTTCTTTTCTTGTTTAAGGAATGTTTTATATCCATGGAGAATGTGATGCTAGATTGTAGTTCGTACAGTGACTTTTGGTTCGATTAATGTTATTTTTAGTTACCTAGTGCCTTAGAATGTAGTAACATCAAGGACTGTAAATTTTAAAATTTTTCATTGGATCAAGATGACTTCTTGGCTCAAATAACTTTGTGGACTAATGTGGTCGGTCTAAGAATGGACCATTCTGTTTGTATTGAAGAACTATAGGTTACCACGGAACAGTTGACTGCCAAATGTTGGTTACTTGAATTCAGAGAAGATATTTGTAAAGTGTTTGAGTTGTGCTCTGATTTATGCTTTCTTTTGGTTTTTGGAGCCTCAACATCTTTGGCTTATCAAAAACATAAGATGGGGTGTGCCTAGGATGAAGGCGGCTGGAACACTATGGAAACGGTCAAGTGTAACATGGTTGAAAGAGAATGTTTGCTGTGTTTTGGGACATGTTTCAGTCATGATAGAGTTATTGATGAGAGTATCCAAGATTTGTGGGATTTTTCCTGATTGATAGAAGTCCGTGTTACAATTCAATTTTACAAGTGTTTTTAGTTGTAAAATCCATCTAGATCTAAAACCATTCCCAAAGGCACGGACTCATTGAATTTTAATTTTTTTACTTGGGTATTTGTTTTTTATTTTCCTCTGTTGAATCCAGTTGCCTAAACATCTGAATCAATGTGTATGAACAGTTCATGGTAAGGAGTACGGGTTCGGAGCTCACGATTTCCCAGTTAGTGGAGTTTTTGAAGTAGAACCAAGGAGCTGCCCTGGATTTATTTACCGATCTTCCATCCCATTGGGCCGCATAAATATGCCTCCCTCTGAATTCCGGACATTTATCGAGTCTGCGGCTTCTGAATATCACGGAGATACCTATAACCTCATTTCCAAGAATTGCAACCATTTTACAGATGATATCACATGGAGATTGACTGGCAAACAGATCCCTGGGTGGGTGAATCGACTGGCCCGACTAGGTACAAAGAATTCTTCCAATGGATTGGTATTCCATTTCTTGTCATACATTGCAAGTTTTGGCTAAGGGGCTGGCCCGGCAGCTTAGCCAAAGGGTTGTCCAACTACCAAAAACTATAAGAGGTTGCAATTGAAGAATGTGTAACACTTTTTGCTCAACAATACACATAATTCATCTTGATATAGCATGTTTCCTGTTCTATAGTGATACTGTATGCTTTATATATTCTTTCCTAGACCTAAAACAAAATAGCCTTAAGTAGTAGGAATTCGACATCAACTTTTCTTTTTCTACAGACATGGTTATGTATTTCTTTTCTTTGTTTTTCCCTACAAGCCAAACAGAATAAAAGTCTTACTGAATGCATCTTGTGTTCCGAATTTCAGGTGCTTTGTGTGGCTGTCTTCTTCCTGAAAGCCTTCAAGCAACTACTGTTAAACAGCTGCCCGAGTACCTTGAGTGTGCAGGTTGGTATCTGATTGCTGAGTCCTTTTTCTTCTTCATAAAATTGTTCAGCTCGATGGGTTGTCTTCTTTTCATTAATACCTAATTTTAACATTAGCAACCTTTTGTTGCCTTTTTGCGTGTTTTGCTTCCAAAAGAAGATGGAACTGAATCTTTATCAACCGCTACTCCCCGTGAGTCAACAGAAATTGATGACATTGATCAAGAGAAGCTTCTGTTGTCACCATCAGATGGCACCGCAGACATTTCTTTTGTCAAAGAGGCCCATAAGTGAAGAGAAGCTACCTAAGGATAAAAGTTTGGCAGTTGAAACTATTGTTCAAATCTTTGTTGATAATGGCTTCTTGGAAAGAACTTACATCCCATTTTTTGGAGGCACAACTGCTGGATATGATTCACCATTAGTTGTGCGCATGATTGGTTGCTGGAATGTTGATTTGTTTTTTTTTTCAGATTACCCAATTTTTTCAATCATTTTTTTCTTCTTTTACCCCTTCTTTTTTCGTTTTGCCTGCTGGAATGAAGATTTAGAACTAGGGAATAGGTTGTAATCGATGATTTGTACAAGTGCTTTGTATGAGCCTCTTTGAGGTAGGGACTGTATCTCCTTTCTAATGTTTATTAGGTTCATTATGAGCTTGGAGGAAGTTACTTCATTGCTTCTTTGGTCACTTTGTGGATCTGCATGCTCACAAGGCAGGCAGATGAGTTATGCAACAGAAGCACGTGAAAGATAACTGTAAATTTTGTAATATAATTGATAGTTTGCCAACTTCTTGTTAAGGTATTCTTGTACAAATCAGTATTGGCATAAAATAGTTCTCTGGTAACTTAATTTCTGTTTAGTTTTGCTGTGTTGTAGCTTTCTAATCACAACTGTTACAAAATAGTTACTAATGTTAATTAAGTACATATGTAAATAATATATATCGAGTGAAAATGACTATTTATTAAATAAATTAACTGCTGATGCTCGAAAGTACAGTAAACACACGAAGTCTTAGAATAAGAAATTCAGGAAGACTCTCCTAAAACCGAATATCAGTCGTAACACAATCCTAGACACAAGCCTTCACTTTGCGAACTTGGTTTGGCTTGGCCTCAGCTCAAATTCAAACTTACACCTTGTTTTAATTTTCTTGAGGGAATGTAAAAGTCACGTCGTTGGAAAACAAAGAGGCTTTCTGTTCCTGGATATCTCATGAAAAGAAAACAATAGAGAAAACATAGAACATTAACCGTCCAGATTTCATGCCAAATTAATGCAACTTCCAATGACAAGTTGATGACCCAAATCGGGTAAGTTCTAATGATTAACCAATACAGTCTTCTCTAGATCCAAAACAGTTAAAACGAATATCAAATACAGGACTAATACGAAATTCATGGAGTAATGTCACTATACCCATGTATACCACACCCAGAACCATTTTGAGCTACTAAATTTTCTTCCTTGCAACCATAAATAATTTTTCTCCCCTCATTTTTGTTGCTCTTTCAAAACATTGCTCAAGATTTGAAGTGGCATGTTATGAAGAGCATCCATCAAGCCCCAATTTAGACGTTAGCCATGCACAGACCTCATCCATCTCTTCCGGGATAGTGTAGTGGCCAAGGCTGCCAGTCAAAGTAAGTAATCAAAAGTTTGTTGCCGTAATGTAATCAAAACCACACACAAAAGTTATGCTGGCGTTACATACCCATTATAAGCTTTGAATGTCACATCCTGAAACCCATTTGAAGTCAAGGCTTGTGAGGATTTCTCACCAAATTTATACAGAACCACATCATCACCTGCAGCCAATTATGCCAGAATCAAAATATCGAATGTTGCAGCTTTCTTAATAATAACCACACAACCAGTGCTCAAACTAGGCACGTGTTCTGCAATGCAAGCAATGAACAAGCACCTATGAACTGATGGTGAAAAAGCGAGATCAATTTATAGCAACCACTAACAAGTTTCTTAGCGAGGGCATATGGCCAGAAGAAGATATAGGAGAAGAAACATCACGTTTGTCACATATAAAAAAATAAATTCTGAAGATGTATTACGACACAAGTTCGAAACATGAGTTAAGGTGCCAATACAGATAATCAAGTTACTTGAAAAACACCCATTTGACATATCCAAATATGTCAGATGCCTATTCAGAAATTAGGTTTCACTGGGGTTAGAAATTGAGTCTCCTAGTGGCAGTATACTGAACTGGCACAAACACATTCTTATTGAACTACTTGTCTATCAATACAGGCCAGAATTTTCTTTATATTCTGCCAGGGGTTTGTCCTAGCAAGCCTAGAGAATTACTTTTAACTAACTCGGTGGAAATAGAAGACAGAAAAATGAAGGTAGGAGAATAAGAAGCATGCCAAATTGTTCGACCAGCATTGATTGTTGCAATTAGGTTTTTTCTTCTATATCATAAGTTAGACATTAGGAATTAGAGCCACATAGAGAACCAAGAAGTTAGTTTCATTTGAACCTCTAATTGTATTGAACTCAAAACATATTCCGTATTTTGACATTGCATTCTAAAGCCAGAATACTGCTCGGGCTTGGCTCTTTGAGCTGCCAAGCCCTAAGCTTGTACAACAAACAAGTGACCCCAGTCCAACTACAAAACTGGCTGAATCATCCTTCACGAGCTATCTCAGTCCACATTATTTTCAAATGCATTAGTCTGTTTATGAGTCATCTCAGTTCATATCCTATTCTAAATCAAAATTTGACCCTCATAGCAACAAACATATATATATGCTGAAGCCAATGATGTATAACCAGCCTCCTCAGATGAATATATACATTTAAAGATAAATCAAATTGACATTTGCCTATAACCTTTGCCATGACACAACAAAATGGGCAAGGATGCAGCACGTCTTGTAGCTTCATTATCTCGTCCTAGTTTTCTGTTCAAGTTCCTGGAAAAGAATGGTACTTATGTTAGGCACCAGAACAAACAATAAGAATGGATAGAAAGTATCAAATTGAGGTTAACATAAGAATACAAACTTTGAGCATGGAAGCCAGCCACTTAGTCCCACGACTGCACTTAAGTTGGCAGGGTATGGATTGCCATTCCCATATTTGCCTTGAGCGAAGCAGGTTGCAGAGTATAGTGAGGTTGCTGCACCCATACTGAAACCTCCAATACCAAGTTTAACTATAACCAAAAAGTTACAATTAGGATGATACTAGAACAACATAACAAGATTTAAGGTGTTATTCTCAAGGTTAACTTAAGGGAAACTAGTACATTGCAATTGAAAAAGTAATTTAATATCTTAAAAAAGAATCAAAGAGAAAAATTGGAGTTACCACTAGTGGTAAGGTGAACGATGTCATTATACCATCATATACTTCACAAGCAATGTCAAACACTCCATCATAATTGCTATTAAAAAGCAAAGTCTCCTTATGTAAGTAATATGTAAAACACAATGCAATCATGCTATATCCAAGGGAATCTCCAATATCCTCTCAGTTTGTTATGCCATTTAAGAAGCGGAACCCCATAAAACTCCTATTCACTATAATATGTGACCTTGCATGAAGTAAGGTACAAAAAAATGACTCCCTTAACCAGCAGATTGGACCAGAGTGCCATAAATTGTGTCCAAAAAAGCGACAATTTACATTTGAAATTTTTGTGTCATCAGCAGTTGAACGGTTAAACACCATCAAGCTAGATGAAAGCACAACTACGAAACGAAAAGTAATGTGGATCAATGGACTGCTCTCTGTACAAGTCTAGCTAGGTATCAGCTCTTGATAGTAAGTACCATACCTCTGAAACTACATAACTAAGGCAGATAATCTACAATTACTGCAAAAATCAGAAACTAGATTACTATAAATTTGTCAGCCAAGATTAAATGGTTGAGTAAATTAAAAACTTGGCATCTTGGAAAGATAAGAGTTGAACAGGCTGTTGCATGATGTTAAGCTTTCCATCTTACAGGTTCCTCACCAATCAAAGTTCTCAAAGGCCTTGACATTCTAAACATTGACAAGAGAAACTTTTCAAAATGATAAAGCACTGCCAAATTTAGAGCAGCATCACACACTAAAAGTCTGAAAGAGGAAACTTACTGTCAGCAGGCTCTGTTGACAATAAATTTGCAACATGAGTTGCCGCGGCATCTAAACCCTCTAAGTCGTCAGGGGCATCTTCTGAAAGGTCTCCCACATCAAACCCTGTTTTTAATCACATTAGTTTTTCTGATATTTTTAATTAATGTTTCAAACAGATAAATCTTGGTAAAAGGGCGATTTTCATCAAAAGTCTTTGCAGGAACCTTCATTTTTTAAGCCTTAACAAACACATGCAGGATGGAGTCTTGTATTGATGTTTTTATTATTTTTAACTTTTATAAACAGCAGTATATAATTATTATGTGGACTCTAAAGAAATAAACTGAAAACAATAATAATAATAAAATAGGAAACTATTCTTACAAGCAGTGGATGGAAAGCCACCAAATATGGTCATTGGTTGAGTAGGGGCAGTTGGGCAGATCCATTTAATCTGTATCACGCAATTACTACCATAAATTACAAAAATTCGAATGAAAATAAAACTGCTCTTCCAAATAAAGTCCTGAAAAGTAAGCATTGTGTATATACTCCTAAATAATATGAATGTCAATCTTTCTTACATTTGGAAGAGGAAGGGTCTCGAGGAGCTGGGACCAGCTGCCAACAAGATCAAAGCATAAATGAGGATCTGAGTCATTATTGCACTAATTTCAGAGGCTTTTGCACGTCATTTAAAATTCTGTCATCCAGTTATCTATTGTATTTTTTTTCCCCCTTTTCCGGTGATTCTGTTCTACACAAGCTCTTGATCAAAGTCACATGTTATTAAGAAAAAGAAAGGTGATTCAGATTCAATGCAGGTAACATATATCAAGAACAAGACCATTCTTGTGAGCTTGAAAGGTCTCTTGAATTTTATTTATCATCAGCTATATCAAATTATCCTTTTCGGTAGATCTTAACGTTCAAATGGCTGAAAACCACAACCACAATAGAAATATGAAAACGATGAAAGTTCCGATGCATGCAAAGATGCTTTCCCAATTTCTTGACTTAAGAATTGATGACAAGAAATCCATTCCCTAGAAGATAAAAAAATGAAAACTGAAAAAGGAGAAAGATATGTTCCTTCTACTATTGTGCAATGCTAACAATGTTATCTTTCATGCTTAACAAAAAATAATGATCGTCATCATCAACTAATAGAAACATATGGAGATATTTGCCAATATAAAACTTAAGTTTTCTGTTCCACTTTTTGAAACTCAGCTGGCAGAAGAACGAAGAGAATAATTGACAGGAAACTAGTAAAACCAAAACAATCATCTCAAATTTATGCAAACAAATATACGGAAGAAACTTCTTAGAAAAGCAATGAATTACCTTGAACCATTATCACCAAGGCCATGAAGCCAAACCACAGTGGCTTGGTGTTTACCTTTGGGTCTGACCACATAGGTCCTTCCAAACTCAAGTGCTCTTCTAACAGTTTTACCCCCTGAAATAGAGACATAATAGAGCCAATAAAGAATGTTGGAGAAAATTTTGTTAGCATATTAAAGAAAAAAACTTCATACAAATCCCCCATGCATAGAAGATCCAAAATATATATAGTAAATTTGAACCAAAGTAACAAATGTGTATATAAATAAGCTCCAACTATAAAAATAATTCTGCCAAACTCTTGTTTGATGAAGAAAGAGGAAACAAACTAACCAGAACTCATGGACGGGCCCGTAAAGCTCATGTTAATACTCAGAAGTTATCACCAATGCAGATGAAGTGACGGAGAAGAGCACAGATCCTGCTCTAAATAAAGACCCATATTAGCAGTCACAGTCTTATAATGTGATTTCGGGTGACATTCTTGTGAAGTTGACCAGATTAAAAAATGGCTAGTGATCAAACATTGGTAGCCCAAAATTCTACACCAAAGGGCACAACTACATAAATTAAGACCAGATTTTTTCTGAAAAAAAAAATTGTTCGAGAAGGAATCCTCAATATATCAACATGTATATTGGTCGATTACTCTATTCAATACTGAAATGACAGTTAAATCAAATAAAATAACAGAATAAAAGAAGAATTCTAAGTCAGTACCATTACAATTAACGATTAGCCCTATTAAAAAACCTAAGAATTGAACTCTGGAAACTCCATTCCCGGAGAAAAAAAAAATCAGATGATGCACAAAATTTGTACGGTATAAAATGGAAATACCAATTAAGAAATGCAAATTAAGCAGAAATGAAAAATGGGTTCTAGGGATTAAGAGAAAACCAGAAGCTGGACTCGATGTGCTAACTCGAGAAAGCGCGAGGCTAGCTGTCTTGCTCTATCTCAGTCCCCAAATTTTGTATGATTATTCTGCGTTTCTCCTGTTTTCATTTTTGTCGTTTTCTGATGTTGTTCTTGTTTACGTCGCCCTTACGTATATGCTGGAAAAGTTTATTAACTGGGGGCCATTGATCAAGTTGATTATACACCATTGATTAATATTTTGGTTCACCATTTATCAAAACTTTCAAATAAATAATTTGTCATTCATCCAATAGACGGTCAAATAATAATATATATACATATATAGTATAATTATTATTATTATTTTATTATTAAATTTTGAAAAAAAAAATATGTTGTAGATGAGAATGTGAATAAGTATATGTTCAAAATTTATTAGACGACGCTTTTGTTGATGTCAAACATTTCTTCTATTTGACGTTAAACAATAAATTTTTAATTCTTAATCTTTTTGGATATTGTTCTTTTTCTATAATAAGATCATCAGAGAAAAAAACTAGCTTTTTCGACGTATGATTTCTAATACTTAAGTTAGTAAAATTTAAAAGGAGAAAATGAGATAGAAATTGAATAGAGTTTTACTTTAATTTTTCATGTGCATTCATTGTTATTCAAATCGCTAAGACTTATAGGCGTGAAAATCAACCGCTTTATCAGATTCTCTAACCATTTTCGCCCATTATAAGAAGTGGGGTGATGGGTGGTTATCAAAGATAGTGTTTAGTTGGAACCTACCATCTATTTTGTACGAGGTTAAATGCTTGATCATGCTCGTATAGATCATAGTTGACTTCAGGTCGGGGATATTCACCTTGGAAGTTAATGGACAGTGCTACCCGAGTGTATAGAGTAACATTCTTGATCCTGCGGTGTAATTTGCTTGGTACTGCATATCTCAAGCTCAGGTAAATTTCTCAAACATTGACCGTGACAATGGCTTCATCTGAGCTCTTCCAATAGGTAAAGGCCCAATTAAATCCCATCTCTATTGGGTGAAAGGCTATGGGCTAAGGAGCTTGGTGAGTTTCTCTGGAGGTTGCTTAGGTATGTCCCCATGTAATTGACACCTTCGGCAAGATCTTGTAACTTGAATTGCGTTTTGATGCAAGGTCGGCTAATAATATCCTTGTCTTAATATTCGATGTGCTAAGGACTGCGCTCCTTCATGGTCTTTGTATATCCCCATATGAGTCTCCTTGAGTACGTAGTCTGCCTCTTCTAGTAAAAAGTATCTCAAATATGAGAAACCAAAGCCCTTTTTGTATAATACCTCATCCACGATCAAATATCGGGCTGATCTGTTCTTAACTTTCCTGGCGACTTCCCTGTTCTCTAGTAGTTTCTTTTCTCTGAGATACTCTAAAATTGGATCCATCTATTTTGGCTCCCTAATTGGCTTCAATGTAAGTATTGTGGAAGGATTCTTTTGGTCTACACTCTTTGAAGACAAAAGTTTAACTAGAATCATTCTGAGAATCTTTCCTTGTAGCAACAATGCCAACTTTGTGAGGGCATCAACTCGGATGTTTTCTATTCGAGGAACTTGCTTTATGTTAACCATCTTCATTTTACTTATGAGCTGCTGAATCTTATCCAAATATGTTTACATATTTTCTCCCTGAGCCTGAAATTGACCATTTATCTGATTCACCACCAATTGTGAATCGCCCTTAATCTCCAAATGATCTACACGAAATGCTAGCGCCAAATCAAGATCTGCCAGTAACGCCTCATACTCAGCCTTATTATCTGTAACTATGAAGTCAAATCTGAGTGCATAGGCAATCTCTATGTTGTCTAGTCCCATAAGGATAATACATGCACCACCACCTTGTGTGTTTTACATACCATCCACAATTAACCTCTATGGTCGGGTGATTTTTTGCTGGTTTGGTTACCCTCTCCACCCTTGTTCTCCATGACTTAGCATATCATCAAATCCTCTGTCCCCGACCTTTTTGTAATTAAATCCGCTAATGCTTGAGCTTTAATTTCCTTTCGTGGCCTGAATTCGATGTCAAACTCACTAAGCTTTACCGTCTACTTCACCAATCGTACAGAGAGGTCTGGTCAGTGAAAAATTTGACTCAAAGGCTAATTTATTAATACCACGATCCGATGTACTTGGAAGTATGGCCTGGCAGCCAGTCCATCATCAATCATGATTGGCGCATTTAGGTTGAGGCTCTGTGGCCTTACCCGTGTCAGCTGTTCTATAGCTTTTTCCCTTCCCTTTCTGTGATGCAATATATCTCCTCCTACGTAAAGGTTCAACCTCGGGAACATTATGAACACCTCCCTCTGGATTCATTCCTCTGGGAATAAACACTTATTTCCCCAGTATGCATAATCCTTGGTACACTACTTTTTTCCTGCTCCACCCGAATTAGAATTCTACCTATTCGTAACCTTTCAGGGTTTCGCCTAAGCAGCTGCTTAAGTTCATTCAATTCCCTTCACAGGGTCATGGTTGTGTCTTCCAACCTTGCCATTTTTTTTTCTTTCTCCCTGTGTCAGCAATGGTTGTCTTTCAACTCCTTTCGCAACCAATTGACTTCTCCAACATCCAATCGCATTGTCTCCTAGATAGGTGGTTGCGAATCCGAATTGGTCCGTCTCACAAAGTGGGATTTCTAGATGTTCCTCCTCCCGCTCATGAGGGTTGTCTGCTTCGTTCTGTTGAAGGCCCCCCGCTGCCACTCATAGCCTACTTGGATGATGTTTATCTTTAATTGTCATTCTGGACTCAACCTCTAAAACCTGGAAACTGGCTTCTTGTTCAATCCCCACAGCGTCAGTTGTTGATGCAAAAAATTTCTTCTAATCGGTCTCAAACAACAAATTCTTAATCCTCGATTCTTCTAGATATTGTTCTTCCTCTGCAATATGATCGTCAGAGAAAAAAATTGGCTTCTCCAATGTGAGATCTCATATGCTTAAGTCAGTAAAACTTAAAAGGGGAAAATGAGATAGAAATTCTGCAGAGCTTTGCCTTAATTTTTCATGTGCGTCCCTTATTATTCAAATCGCTAAGATTTATAGGCGTAAAAATCAACCGCTTTGCCAAATTCTTTGACAATTTTTGCCTATGATGAGAAGTAGGGTGGTGGGTGGTTACCAAAGATAGTGTTTAGTTGGAACACACTATCTATTTTGTACGAGGTCGGGTTATTTAAATATCCCGACCTAAATGATGTCAAACACCTGATCATGTCCATATGGACCCTTGCCGGCTTTAGGTCAGAGACATTCACCTCGAACATTAACGGACAATGTTACTCGAGTGTGCAGAGTTACATTCTTGATCCCGTGGTGTAATTTTCTAAACAGCTTTCTTAAGTAAATTTTCCGAGCTCAGGTAAAATTTTCAAACAGCTTTCTTTTGAAAATAAAAAATGTAATTAAAAATTTAGAGCGCAGGAACATTGTTATCACCGCGACTTTGACAGAATAGTTTTATAGTAATACCTTCTTAATTCTCATACACGATGAAATCTTTGTGGCCCCGCCTGAAATTCTGAATTGGAAATGGGCATCGGCTCCGGTATTAAAAAAAGAATAAAAAAAGTGTATTCTCCTTTCCCATCCCGTGAGGGACAGGCCCAGTCCCACAGAATTGGTACCAACTACCTCTTATGGTCTGCAGAAATTATTGCAATCCCGAAGGTTAGCTTAATGTTGTTACTTCCTTGAAAAACAGATGAAATTGTTGCTTTTCAATCTAGGCAATCAATTATCAACTTGACCTACCACTGTCACTGGCAGCTTTGGTTCCTTTTCAATAGGTCATCTGCATTTAAATTTTAATACAACGCTTCCAGCTTTCATCTGTTTTGAAGTTGACTCTTGTTATGTGTTACTAATGTCGCCAAGAATTTAGAAAGTATTATTGGAAAATTAGAAAATTTAATATTACGTTTGCTAAATACTAATAGGTACTGCAATAATGTGCAATCAACATTCAAATCTTTGCGTCCATAAACTATGCAATTTTCTTTCTTTTTCTTTCCACATTCACAGTCCCATTTTCAGGAGCCCCTCGACTTCCATCAACCAATCAATTTTTCCCCCTCCCTCTCCTTGGTAAGATATTATGTGAGCTCAAACGTAAAAAATATATGCATATTGAGAAGGAAAGATTAATTGCTGGGAAACTTTATCCATTTGGTAGAATAGAGTATGCATCCTTTTAAAAAGAGAGAGCTGGTTAGCTTCTTCATAACTTGAAGGATTAACATTATAAATGTTGGGGATAAATCTATTCAGCAGTTCTTTTCCAATAATCTCTATATATGCACAAACATTTCAGCAAAAACATCATATGTGCCAGAAGTTGCAGCTTATAAATTCTTAAGAACTACCTCCCGGAGAGAACTGACATGGTAACTGAGCAGGTTGATGAAGCAGGAAGATTTCTATCCATTTCTGATACCAATGCTGCAATTCTTCTTTTGCCATGACCACCATCTGCTTCTTCTTCATCAATTGATAACAAATCGACAATCACCATTTGGGTATCAGGCGGCTCATCCACTGTCACTCGCCCCTCAAGCATCTCGATCACTTGAGACATGCTCGGTCTAAGCCTAGTCCTCTCTTGTATGCACCAAAATGCTACATTTGCCAATCTCCTTACCTGCCTTTCATCTATGTCTCCGGCATCTACTAGCCTCTGATCAACGACTTCCATAAATTTCCCTTCTTTCATTTTCTCATTCACAATTTTCGGAAAGTATTGCCATTTCCTTTTAGACTTGTCATTGCCATGTTCAATCAAGCAAACATTTCTTCGGCCCCCAATCATCTCCAAAAGAACCATACCATAACTGTATATATCACATTTTTCTGAGACCCCACGTTCCAATAGCCACTCAGGGGCCAAATAACCTCTAGTCCCCCTGATTGTTGTAATAACTCTGCTTTGATCTCTTGTCATTAACTTGGATAGACCAAAATCTGCCACAATTGCTCGATAATTCTCATCAAGAAGAATGTTTTCAGGCTTGACATCAAGGTGTAATACCCTTGACCTGCAATCGTTGTGAAGGTAAGAAAGTGCCTTGGCCACATCAATGGCAACTCTATACCTCAGATTCCATGACAAACAACCACCAGGGGAGTTTCCACTTCTCCTAGTTGTGGGAAAAATCCAATGATCCAATGAACCATTTGGAATATAATCATGAACAAGGAATCGAGGGCCTCCAGGAACAATACAATATCCAATCAGGCGTACAAGATTTACATGTTGCACACTGGCGATTGCTGCAACTTCTGCTCTGAATTCCTTCTCCCCATGTTCCTGCTCGTCAATTCTCTTCACAGCAACAGGAGTTCCATCACTTAGGATACCTTTGAAAACAGAAGCTGATGCTCCTTGGCCCAGCAGTGCCTGGAAATTGTCTGTTGCTTCTTCAAGCTCCTTGAATCTAAACCTTATCGGAACTCCAGCTACTTTTCTAAGGAAACTATACTCGATCCGAAGCTCCCGCCCTTCTGATACCAGCTTTGTCTCTAATAACGTTCTTCTTCGATTATAACGTCTTCTGATTAATACACACGAAAATACAGCAAGGATGACTGCCACATCTGCCCCTGCAATAAGGAAGAAAGCCTTGGAAAGTTTTAACAAGACGCGAGCTACAATGATAAAAATGATCAGAGCAATGACTGTTGTAGCAGCAATTATATTAACTTTCTTGTCCTCCATTAGAGCTACATTCTTGTTCCAATGGACAAAGCGAGGAGGCTTAAGCTTTTCTTTTCTGGGGTTTTCATTCTCTCTCTATTTTACAGAAACCAAATGTTGACTGTTCACTTTCCTAGAAAATGAGGGTGTGATATTGATGAGGATATTTAATTTGAAAAATAAGGTTTGATTTAATCTTTAGAGCAGCCAAAGGTTGACCTCTTTGTTTAGTGTTTGAATCTTTTATTTTATAAGTGAATAAAAAGAAACAACCAAGAAGTTCACCTAATTCCTCCTTATATTTTATTTCTAAAGGTGAGCATTTTTCACACAAATTTCTCATTTTAAACAATAATTACATCCTGTATTTTATTATTCTATGGTCAGTGCTAGGATTCATACTTGGTAAAGAAAAACAAGTCTTCCCTGTAAAGTAAAGACCCGGCAATTTCTCATCAGAACCCAGAAATCATGTTTGAAAATTCTGCACAAATACTGCTTTCACGTCTAAACAATTCCTAAACCCGTTCTTATTTCTGTTTCATTGTTCATCTCCTAACCTTGTTAAAGCAGCTGATGCAATTCTTGTCCGTCAGTGCCCGGATCCAGGGCTTCACCTACCAACTGATAAAAGTAAAAGGGAACAAATTCTGAAAGGGAAACGTTTTTACCACTCGTGAGTTGCAACTTGCAATGCATTGACTCATTCAATCTCCTTTTATTTGTATACATTAAGTCAAAACAAGACTCACAGGAATAATCAAATGGGGGTGGGCTCATGTTGTCGCCTTCAAAAGACTTCAGACTAGTTGTTTTCTTCAATATAATTACGTTATATTACATGGCATAAGCACTTCATATTTAACAATAATTTCCAGAGTATCAGACCAAGTCCAGTATAGAAGCAACAATAGACAAATAGATGCGACTGATAAGCCAGCATCAAGCCACATATAAGACAGTTTCCGGATCAAAGTCTAACAGTATTATGAACAGGCCATACACTAGGTAAAATGAATGCCTGACCTTAACCTATATTTTGTTTGACTTACGATTAACTTTGTATTAAGTTAATTAATAGGTCACTTTTTATTATAGAGAGATGAGCTAAAATTACCTAACATTTGGCAACAGTGTGGATGAAGATGGCACATGAACAAGCATAGACCTAGTATATTAGCCATATTTTAGAAGTCTTATAATAAGGTTGACAACTTGTAATATCATTAATGAGGTAATACATGGTGTTCTAATGCCTCTTTTTGAACGTTCCAATAAAGGACTCTTCCCTTTAAACTTGCCTTTCGTAATTATTGATCTACAAATTCAATGAACTACATACAGGTCAAATCCTTGTGTTCCACGAATAAGCCAGCCAGCTATAAACTTGGGTTTTTTCCTAGGGGCAATAATGCTCTTATATTCCCCCGAAAGAGTATTACAGCACGTATTTCATCTAAGAATTATAACCTATCGGTTCTATATATGTTAGTTCCTTAATTTTTCAACCCAAATTTGCCCCAGAAAACACTCTAATTTTAAGATCATTATTACACTAATTTTTCTTATTAGAAGTATAAAATGTATAGTTTGTGCTAGTTTGATTTTAAGAAAATACACTTATTTTTACTTTGTATTTAATTTGTGTTATATCTTATTAAGAGATTTATTCAACAGGAACCATATCATGTGTTTAATAATACTGATAACGAACTTTGATTTTTGTAAATAATAAATCCTTTATTAATTAAAAATATAGAAATACCTTATAATTTGTTTAGACACATCTATTACTAATCATTCATATTTTATATTAATCCGGCCACCAAATGTTTGGGTTATTGTAATTAAAATGTTAACCCAATATAAAGTTATTTGAACACCAAAAAAATCTTAAACCAAATCACCACACTGCAATTCATACTTGCATCTAATTGAATATTATTTTATATACATTTAATTTAAAATTTGTAGATTATAAAATTGATTGTCACAATAAGACAAAAAATTTACATATATCATAATTTAAATGGCCTTATCCAGACCATCTCACCTAAAACTTTCTTTAAACAAATACTATTATGTTAGATTGAAAGTATAGATGCTTAAAAAGTATGATTGTCTTATAATATTTTATTTTAAAATTAATCACGTTCAAAATTTAAAATATATATTTTTTTAACGACATTTTTTGTTTTCTAGTTCTTTAGTAGTTGAATTTTGTAATAAGAATAATAATTTTAGTATATTAATTTTTTAGTAGCTGTAGAAAGATTTTGGTATACACTTCAAATTTTATATCTAAGCATGTTTAGGGTTTGGCATTATCAGTTTGATTGATACAGAATTAAAATAGAATTTAGTTAAAATTTTAAAAAATATATTTTATTAGTAAAATAAACTTGAAAACATACTACTAATTAAACATTTTTTATTTTTAGAAATAAAAACTAATTTTTAAAACATAATCAACAATCACCTAAAACACTATGATATAAGTGTTTTTTTTTTGTCTTTAATGCAACAATTGATACTTTAGGTTTTTTTTTCTGAAGAAGTGTATAGTTTATTTTTGAGTATGTATATTTAAGTTTAACGAAGTAAAAATTAATTTTTTTTTTAAAGAAAAAAGTTTAAAAGATCCTAATACTTCCAAGAATATCGAAAAAATTTCTTGCATGGTCCGGTGATTAACCTCAATAAAAGCGCGCGCACCAAGTGTCGACGTGGCATGCTTTGATTGCAGGCTGTGCAGCACTGGCCAAAAAGACAAAAACACAGTAGTTAAACCCTATATTTCTATAGCGACGGTGCCCTAAAACCCTCTTTCACTCTTAAATCTCGATACGGTGCGCAGTGAAACACAGTGAGCGTGTACAGAATGCAGATGGGGAGCCACACAAACGGCGTCGTACCAGGTGACCGTGCGGCCAGCAGCAATGGAGGAAGCGGTACAACGGTGGACAAAGGAGTTGATTTCGCTAATTATTTCTGCACTTACTCCTTTCTCTACCACCAAAAAGAGATGCTCTCTGATCGAGTCCGCATGGACGCATACTTCAACTCCATTTTTCGGAACAAACACCACTTCCGAGGAAAAGTACGTTTTATTTTTTGTGTATTGATATCTATGTTGTGTTTCAATGACTTAAAATTAAGAATTAATAAGGGTTGGCACTTCACCTTAGTAAGTGAAATTGTAGGCCTTGGTGTAGGAATTTGCTTTAACTTTTTTTATCATATGGATTTAGTTCTTGTATAGAGCAATGCATGGAAGTCAAATTTGGGACTAATTTGTTGTGTTTGTGGTGAAGACCGTGTTGGATGTAGGAACTGGAAGTGGCATTCTTGCAATTTGGTCGGCGCAAGCTGGTGCGAGGAAGGTCTATGCTGTTGAAGCTACTAAGATGTCGGAGCATGCCCGCACTCTTGTCAAAGCAAATAATCTTCAACATGTGGTTGAAGTGATCGAGGGCTCTATAGAGGATATTGTCCTGCCAGAGAAAGGTTTAACTGTCATTTGTTTATAGTTGCCAGTTACATTTAAAATTCCTTCTCACGTTATTAAATGCTGACAGTTCTCGAGTTTTATAGTTTTGATTCTTAGTAATAAATTTTTGGTCAATGAGCAGTTGATGTAATTATCTCGGAGTGGATGGGATACTTTCTCCTGCGTGAATCTATGTTTGATTCAGTGATATGTGCTCGTGACCGCTGGTTGAAGCCAACTGGAGTCATGTAAGTAATTTACGATGCTATATTTTACCAGCTTTAGCTAAGTACTTTTGTCATTGTCATATAAAACTTCGCCTTTTTATTTTCCCCTTTTGTCTTTTACCCCTGTAACTGTTGTACGTGACACTATTGTTGCATTCACAGCACTTGAAAATGATGATCACTGGCATTTTTCTTTTTTCTGCTTTCAAGAATTACCCACAATCCACATTTCAAGGGTTAAAGAAACACTACATACGAGCAAGTTAGCATCTTGTCAGTAGTGACAAGTATGGCTCTCCTAAGGAAAACATGCCTAATACAAGAGGATATGGCTTTTTGGTTGCCAACTTTTATCCTCAATCTGATTCTAGCCGATGAGAAACAGGTTAAATGTTAAAGTCAGGAATAAATTGTACATAATATAAATTCTTACCTGTAGGCTAATGAAATAAAGTTTTCCTGTGCTATATGTTGCTTTCCAACAACATAGAAATGACTGCTGAAACTAGTAGGGGGCGAATGCTATGTTAAGGTTCTCCTGTGGTGTGCCATGAACTCATGCTAGTGGGGACCAAGTGTGCATATAGATTCAATTTGAATATCATTAACTGTAGGAATGAGAATAGCAAGGATTAGGTTGGAGAATAGTAATCAATTTTCTTCAAGTTAGTTGAGTTACCACAACTAGCAGCAGAACGATGACAATTACACCAGTCACATAGTAGAGGGGAAGAATTTAAGAATCCGTAGCTAGTTTAATAGTGCAGGTTCAAATTGCACACTTTATGTATTTTCGCTAGTTTATCACTCTCTTGTCCTTGTTTACTTCGTATTGCGAATTAATCTTCCTCCTTAGTTTTGGTGTGAGCTTGGTTGATTGCTTTTACTGCCAGTGACTCATTTGTGGATGTTTGACCAGACAAGCAATTTTCTCTCAGGTATCCTAGTCATGCTCGCATGTGGATGGCTCCTATTAGGTCGGGTTTGGGGGATCAGAAGATCAACGACTATGAAGGAGCTATGGATGATTGGTATAGTTTTGTGAAAGAGACTAAAAGTTACTATGGTGTTGATATGAGTGTTTTAACAAGGCCTTTCTCTGACGAGCAGAAGAAATATTATCTACAGGTCAGTTTTAAATTTCTCGGTGCTTTTGAGATGTGAATCTATTAAAATTCAATTTCACTGATCTTTTTCTGCTGATTAAATTTTTAATTTAGATTAAAGTTTATAGTATGTTGTCCAAATACGTTTTTCGGTTAATGTAGTTTGGAAGTTATGCCAATGGATCTAACATACCCATATTACTCTTTATCTCCTGAAGCCCCTTTCCTACCCCTCTAAAGTGTTGAGTTGCTTACTAACTGTGCCTTTATGTGAGCATTAGCTGAGTGATATGACTGTATCAGCTGTTATCTTACTCTTTTTTGTGTCATTCTGTCTTTTATCTTTTCCTCCTTTCAGTAGGGAGTGTTTCCTTAACTGCACTAATTGGTAGTTTCTTGTGAAATATGTCATTCATATCAGAACTTGGATTTGCTCAACTGGACTTAATCGCTTGTGTATATTCTTTTGAAATCTATCCCATTAAAACTTCATTGGTTATAAAACATATTTTATTGAAGAGGAAAAGGATTTGTTCATCAATTTGAACTTTTATGCACGAGAGATAGTGCTTGGTCTTTTGTTCTGTCCAACAACTAATAAGAGCATGCTATTAACTTTGCAGACATCATTGTGGAGCAACCTTCATCCACATCAGGTTATAGGGACAGCGGCTGTTGTGAAAGAGATTGATTGTTCTACTGCTACTGTGGATGACATCCTCAAAGTCAAATCAAAATTCTTGTCATCGATTACAGGAGAGAGCACAAGGACTTTGCGGGTTTGGTGGATGGTTTGATGTCCATTTTAGAGTAAGTTGGGTTTCAGTGCACCTTATTATTGCGTTATGCAAATATTCTCAGGTGTTCAAACACTGAGTAAAGTATGATTTTCCTATTGTTTTGGTGCGCCAGGGAAGCAGGGAGGACCCGGCTCAGCAAGAGATTGAGCTGACAACTGCCCCCAGTACAGATAATGGCACACACTGGGGCCAGCAGGTGTGTATCAACCAAAATAGAATCTGTTTGGATTATCCTCAAATTTAAAAAGCTGAAGCTATTCTTGGATGCCTTAAGTTAGCTGCTTTTAGTTGAGCTTTCTGGTCTCATTTTACCATGGAGTTAATGTATTAGACCCATTATAAGTTGTCACTATGACGTGAGTTCCCCCTTTGGGCAAATAATAGTTTCTTTGGCAGTACCTATATTTGCATTTTCCTGGTGTGTAAATGGATGTTTGTACAACATTTAGTAACTTCCATAAAATTTTCATGGTCAAATTTGTTATAAAATTTCCTTATCAGACTTTTTAGGCCAAAGCCCATTTTTCTTGCATATTTCATGAATTCTTCTTACATTTTGCAGCTCTTTTTTTTCCCCCATTTACTTGATGATCATTGGTGTCTTCTGTTAAACCATCAGTTGCATACTAATTTTATTGTACTGTCTATTTAACAGGTTTTTCTCTTGCATCCTCCTACTCGTGTTAGTGGAGGGGATGATTTGAATGTTACTTTCTCAATGACTCGTTCCAAGGAAAACCATCGATTGATGGAAGTTGAGCTCAGCTGTGAGATTAGACAGCCTTCAGGCCAGATACTTCCGCCATGCATAAGCAAGTTCTACATAGAGTGAGGAAGGAAAAAGGTCATATCTTTTGGTAACTTCAGCCTTCACCGAGGTACATAATAATGTATAGGTCCTTCATTTTATACAGTCACAAAACATAATTTTCTTTTTATGTCAAGGCCATAGATTAAGAGAGTCGTACTCTTTGCTTAGTTTTAGCTTTGTGGGCCTAATTGTGGTGGTGGTTCTTTGTGTGTCTTCTTGCCTATGGAATCTAAAATCTTCCCGTGCATGCAAAAAAACTTTGCACAGAAATGCTTATGACTAGAGTTAGCAACAGCATTTAGTTTGTTATTTAAATATTTTATATATTTATTAGAAATCCTCGCAGAAAGTTAAGAAAAAGTCACAGAAATATTATTATTCTTTTGCCTAGTTTTAGGTTCCTCTCTTTAGGATGTTATTTTGGCTGATTTGTGTATTCTTGATCCACTTTGTTTTTTCCTTTTCATACATATTTTCAGTTTCTTGTAAAAAGATATATATTTATCATAAAACTTTTTTAACTTTTAACCTACCTATGTAAATATTTCCAAGCAACAGCTGGGTTGTATTTGGATCTGAATTTTGTCAAATATTTAGTAAAATGCAATTTATTTATATTATTGTTTGCCTTGATCTGGTTAGTATGTAAAGACCTTCCTTCATAAAAATTGTAAATGCCAAAACTTTTCACTTTTATGAATTGCTCGTGAGAAAAAACTTCTATTTTTTGTAATTTTTGGTCTGTAAATTTCAGCCTTCTGAAATTGGATCCTCCTGAGTTTAGAAATTGATTGTATGACCTGAAGATAATGTTGCCGTGAATAATCTCAAATAGACTGGAGAACAGTAATCAAATGGAAGCAACAATATAAAAGTTCCGCATTATATTTATTTGTGCATTTTCACACTTGGTGATTTAAAATCTTTTGTCCCGGTATTTCACCGTCAGTTGCAAACCAATTTATGCTTTAGTCAGACCATTAGTATGTTTCACTTCACTGGAATATAGATTATTTGTGTGCAGATATCCTTTGTATGGCGATTCCTTTTGAGAATTTTTTGTTGGGGGTCTTTTACTTTTTATTTTTAGTTCTCAATGAAATATGGAATTCATGTGGACCTCTCCTGACTATGTTTCCTTTCCCTTTTGCCAGTGTCTGCTGCAAGAAATGTAACCTTTATGTAGTGGTGCTGATCATGTTCCTGGATATGGTTGCTTGAAGAAATCCTAATAGAATGGCCATTTGGATGCCTTAGTTTGCGCCATGAACATTCAAGTCATCCTGTTGTTTTTGAAATCATAAATTTTGATAACTTGATAAGAATTGTCTCTATAGTCTTTCTTTCTTGTTATCTTCCTTTCATGATTTTTGTTTTGGTGATGTTTTCTCTCTCCCTCTTTTTTTCTCTTGGGATTTTCTTTGGGAAGGTCAAATAAATACAAACACTAGAGGGGTTGACAAAGGTTGCAGACAAATGTTTATACATGACTTGCTGCAATTTTTGACACTGGTTTCGGGCAAACTGTAATACACAAGACTCGGACATAATGTATGATTTGGTTGTTCCATCATACAGTCCTCAATCCTTTGAAGCGGTACCGTTTGTTATTAAAACGAACGACTGCCCGGAATCGCTATTGCAATTTATGATTCATTCCATCACCTAATTTTTCTTACGGAAGTGCGAAGGCCATAACTGGCAATACTTCATGATCGAGTTAATTAATTTAGTTCGTGCGTGAAGTTTGGAACGTTTTGGTGGCACCAGCAATACCATTTCGTGCCAAAGGGAGTTCAACGAGACTTTTTATGAACGGTGCTTCAGCAATTGAAAGTGGGACGTCGTTGGCTTTTGGGTGACGATAACATCAACCGGGTCGCTGCTGGGAACAGAGTGACAAAAAATGGCAAGTGGAGAATTTTAAAAACGGATTCAGGACGAAATAGTGTCATCAGCTATCAATTAAAAATAGAGATTATGTACTGATTTTCATATTCAGTGGAAGCCTTTTTGTTTTGTGACAGGTAACCGCCTGCTGTAATCTCCACGCTCATTGACCAACAATAAACTACTACTTTCCTGTTTAGCTATTACAATTTCACATGACACATGCGCAAGCGCGAGCACAAGCACATGCACATGTATTGCTTTAATTACAGTGTAAGCGGCTTTGATGCTAAGCTTAAGACTTATTATAATCCGACGAGATTTTCAATTGTCACCTCACTCAAATCTCTCCCTCCCTCTCCTAGCAGCATTTTTGGCTCTGAAAGTCGCAAAGTTGTTTCTCTGATTCCCTCCTTAATCTCCGGCTTCACTAATCTGAAAATCATTTCATTTCCACTCTATATGATCTGCTGAGACTCGGCGGCACCTCTTTCAGTTTCCTGCTCCTTTAATTTGTGTTGGCTTTTTTCACTCTTACTCAAAATGCATAGGTCGTCAAGCACTTCTCGAGCTTCAGATGAGTTCTTGGTCAACATGTTGCCAGCTTCGGTGACCATGGGCTCTCCAACTTTAAAGACTGTAGCTTCCGACGACTTGCCCATATATGATCACCCCATTTCTGATGCCACCAAGAAGGAAATGGCTATGCATCATAAATCAATGGGAGAAAATGCCATTCACCTTATTCCTCTTGTTCTAATTCTCTGTGCTTTCATTCTTTGGCTCTTTTCTCATCCAGGTAAAATCTGATGCGCTCCTGTAACTCAATTGTCACACTTTATTTTCTTGAATACAGAATTCATCACTGTAATTTTCTCCTATTATTGGGATTTAATTTCAGAAGTTGTAAGAAATATTTACTGCTTCGGTGGTGTTATTATAATTTTCGTCAACTAGTTCTTTGGTTGGTGAGGTGGCCAAGGTACTCTTGTCACGATTAGTCGCTTGGGATGAGACGAATACTGCACGACAAGTCCTCCTCTGCCTCCACGTTTTTTATATTCATTTTCCTGGTTTTTATTTTCTCTTTCAAAGAATTTAGGCCCAAATATTGAAGGATGGATGTCCAAGTACTTCGGCCCATCATCTCAAAAACGGATCCACATTCGGTCATAACATATAACACGTGACAAGACATGCATAGCATAGCAATAAATGAACAATAACTGGTAATGGTTGGTGGTGGAATTTCATCTAAGTTTCTATTAATGACTAAGACTGATGTGCATCGAAAAACTTGCACCCTAAATAAAATCGACCCATAATATATATGTATAATAAACCCCCTAAATAAGAAGAATCATTAAAATTAGGACTGGAGCAATGACATTGTGAAGACACTAGCATTAATTGTATGAAGAATTATGAATGGAATGTACTACCTAAACCTCATAGTCTACTCTTGTTTACTTCTAGTTTTTGCCCATCCTCCTCATCCATACATTAAAAAAAACTACATGAACAAGGTTCGTGAGCCATAACAGCTTGAAACGTGACTCTGCCTGAATCTTCGCTGAAGTAGACTCTTGCTTACAAGCAACACATAAATTAAAGCCAGTTCCTTTTTTTTTTTTTTTTAAAACAAAAAAAAAAAGTAGTGATAGAAGGGATATTTTACTTTATAAGAAGAATAATTTTTTATTTTTCTCTTTTTCCCCTGATCTGTTGCTGATGAGAATAATGGTGTTTGAAAATGAAATGTGTTAGAAAAAAGAGGGGGACAAGTTAATTACAAAGATTGGAGAGAGTATAAAAGGCATACATACATACGTATATCCAATTATAATTCCTTATGGAAACTTTCCAATATATATCTTCATATATACAAAAATTTCTAAAATATATTTTAAATTCTTTTATTTTTGGCGTTTTTGTAAGCTTTACTCGAATGCAACTTGCCAACCGTCTACAACTTCATCATCCTGAATTTGATTATAAGCAAATCTTCCACTGGATATTATAAGTTTTTGTGAATTTTTCTTTTTCTTTTTTAAAAAAATTATCAGTTAATTTAATTAATTAATGGTTCTAAATTAAACCTTGGTTTTAGTTGTGTTGACATGTTCAGAAGAGAAGTCCATAGTTATCAGTCAAAATAAGGCAATAAGGCAATAGTCAGTTCATAGTTGGCTTCGCTTGGTTTGGCTGCTATTTGAAATTTCTCAGTAATATCATTCATTTGCAACACTTTGACCAACAGTTGGCCTTTTCCCCTTCCCTTCCTTCCTGTGGACTATTTTTTTTAACCGGAAATACGTAGTTTTCAAAAAAAATCTCGTCTTTTAAATAATTTATATAAGAAATTAAAATTGTATTAGAATTCAATGTAAATAGTATGATTGTAAGGTAAATAGGAGTTTTTGTCAACGTGAGTCCATACTACTTATAGTTAAAAGAAAAAAAAAAAAAACTTGATTACACCTGAATTTGGTAAAAAATTAAAAATAAAAATAGAACTGTCGGATGATATCTAAAAAAATGTATATTAATATATCAAGAAAATAATTAAAAAAAGAAACAAAAGGAAATATAATTTGAAGAGGTAAAATTTAAAATATTATTCAATATTTAGATAGTTTAACATTAACTCGTATATAAACTTAAGTTTATTTAATTAATTTAAACATAAGATCATAGGATCAAACTTGATTTTGATATCATATTGAATTACTAGCTAACCTAAAAATTTAAGTTCAAACATTTTGTATTTAATTGATTTAACAAAATCTTTATATTATCCTTGTATGTTTTAATGCATAATTAATAGCAATAAATACTATGATATGACAATTCAATAATTTATGAAAAAATTATTAAAGGAAAAAGGACATTGTTGACCAATTCAACTATTGTTCTATATTTCCAATCCATGCATGCATTACCCTCATTCACACACGCAAAGTTTGTATAAAACAAAATAATTGTAACATTTTAATATGGGTTAGGACCCATTATTAATATAATATATTAAAATGTTTTATTGACAAAATGCTTCCAATAGGATTGATTTGTAATAGATAGATTTATCATTCAATTTTGTATCAATCAATTTAAATAACGAAGCATATGAAATTAATTGAGCATTTGAAGTCAACAAAATGCTAGTAATTAAGAAACAATTTATTTTGATACATCAATTTCAACAGTAGCAATAATATTTGAGATTATATTATTTATGTACAAAACTGAAAATTGCGGTTTAACAATTAAGAAAAAGGAAAGTGAATTACTGTTCTCTAATCCATCTTGGAAACGGATAAATCAAATAGTCATAATAACAATAACAATAACAATAATAATTAATCCAAAAACCAAAAAAAAAAAGAGTGTGCGTAATACACACTAGCGGCTCACAATAAGACGGAACAGTTAATCCCAACTCAACAAGCTATCCTTAGGCAGTTGGCAACTTGGCAGAGAAGGAGAAGCCATGCCATATTCCTTGTTTATTATTTTAATATTATTCATAATAATAATTATTTTCTTTTTTAAAAAAATATTAAGCCTACTAAATATATACATAAACTCGTAAAATAACCAACTACAAAAATAATAATAAACAACAACAGAACTCATACGAAAACAACAACAACAACAACAACAATAATCTCAGCGAACGTTTAGTTTCTCTTTGAATCAAACAAGGTCAGTCAATTTTTCATTTACGTTTTCTTTTTTTTTGTTTCTTAATTCTCTTCATTTTTTTTTTTAATTTTTGTTATTTAGGATCTGATTTTTGCGTTTAATTTTTTTTTCTTGGATTAATATCCACTGCAGAGAAGTTTAAATTTTGCTTGTTTATTTGTTGCTTTTTTTTTTCCTTTAGTAATTCACTTTCTGTTTGGTTGCTGAGAAAACGGAAGAATAGTGAAAGAAAGATGAACATTAGTATTATATTTTTTAAAATATGAACTAAGTAAACACTTGTTTGGAGCTCTGTTTATTTTAGATTTTTTATATTTGTGATTCTTTATTTTCCTGCATTTTCTCAGCAGCCGAACAAAGCCTGAAGTTTATGCAGTGCATTCAATTTTCTGATCATTGAATCTGCTTTGACTGATCGGTTCAGTATCGTTTTGTTCTTTGATTTTTCCAAATCATTATTTGAGATTATATAAAGGTCTCTATTGTTAAGTTCTGCATTCGTATTTCAAGGTTTTTGTTTCTTTGTTTGGCAAATGAGATATTAATGACCTTCAAATGACCGAATGCAACCATGATTGTTTGGATGCTTTCATTTTAATCTTATACAATCCGAATCATGCGGGATTAATCTTTTTCCTTTTGCTGGAAATTAGATATCAATTGGTTCATTTTATTTTGAGGAGTTCATTTTTTCTACTCAGAAGATCAAATTGAGGGTTTCATTTGTCCATGAAACTGCATAGTTTAACCATGTTATTTCATTATTGGATACTAGCTTCTTGGTTGCACCTTGTTTCTTACAGCAATTGCTTTATTTTACAACAGGTTTTGCACATTGGTACTTCAGAGGATATAACAGCTGTAATGAGGTTTAAGAAAGGAGATAAAGTGGAAGTATTAAGCCAAAAGGAGGTGCCTTCGGCCTCATGGCGTTGTGGTGAGATAATTTATGGTAATGGCCACAACTACACAGTTAGATATGATGGGGACACAGATGCCTCTGACAAAACATTGTTGGAGAGGGTATCTAGGAAGATTGTCAGGCCTTGCCCTCCTACACTGGATGTTTCTGAGTATTGGGTTCCTGGTGATGTAGTGGAAGTGTTTAACAATTACTCTTGGAAAATGGCCACGATTTCGAAGATTCTGGGGAAAAAGTACTTCATGGCCAGGCTACTTGGATCTTCTTTGGAATTCAAAGTTAGCAAATTTGACATCCGGGTGAGACAATCTTGGCAAGACGATAAATGGATCGTGATTGGAGAGGTATGTTCCATCTGAATCTGTTTCCATTACTGATCTATCTAATTTATTTCTTTTTTCCAATTCCTGGTTTATGCATGGTGCAGTTTCGAACTTCTCATATGAATTTGTTTTCAATTGACTTATATGTGCTTTGTTAACATGATGTTCATCAGTAATGGATAAATTTATGTGTAGGGATTTTAGAGATATATGGATCATCTTGTTATTTTACTGTTATACATCTTCTTCTGCAGATGACTCAATATATTGTATTTGGTCATTTCCTCTATTTTAGAGTTATTAATCCAAATTTAATTTATTTTGGTTCTGTGTTTAGGGCTCTAGCTGTCGTGAAGATGGCCAATACTATAAAAATTTCACATTGAAGTACTGTCAAAATCCAAGCTTCCAAACTAAGAACACAAACACAAGGATTAATATTCGTGCAAAACATGACAGCTCTCCAGCTAAGAACAAAGTGAACATCCAGGTATCCCATATCGCTTCATCTAGAACTCTGAAAAGAAGGTCTCCTTATCATTGTTCTCAAGTTGAAGGGATTGCAGCTGCCGAGAAATTTAGAGCAGTTGTCAAAGATGGCAGGTTGCACCGAGTGATTGCTGCAAATCAATCCTTGCTACCTGAGCAGGTAGATCCCGTTGCCTTTCCAAGAGAAATGTTGGGTGAAAAATACATGCATCCTTCTTTTAACAACGGAACAACCGGATTTTTTGATGTGGAAGCTGAGAGGAGAAGGTCAACTGGTGCTGTTGGATGTTCCTTAGCAGTGAACTTAGAATCAAATGATGCTGATAGTGTTACATGCTCTGTTGGTAGTTGTAGTATCAGTAGCAATAATTCCTATAAGTTGCCTCGTCATGTTTCTGCAGGTAATTTTAGTGATGCTGAATCCTTTTGTCAGTTGGGATACGAGGAAGAAAATTGTCTCCTTCCAACAAAAGAGGAGTTGGCAGCTGAAATCCATAGGTTAGAATTGCATGCCTACCGTTGCACTATGGAGGCACTGCATGCATCAGGACCGTTAAGTTGGGAGCAAGAAGCATTGGTTACAAATCTTCGTCTTTCACTCCATATATCAAATGATGAACACTTAATGGAGTTAAGAAGCTTAGTTTCTGCTGATAATAGCATTCCAATTAGATAATAGAAAAATCTGGATTTTATTTTATTTTATTTTTTCAAATTACTTTCCTAGCTGTAGAGTCTGATAAAAATTGTCTTTTATGGCCCCACTCTATTGTAAGAAGCAGGATAAAAAATTATTGTTTGTGCATCCTTAGTTTTTGGTTTTATAGCATATAGAGGTCTAGTTTGAAATGAATGTAACACACTGTGCAATCAATATTTCTAAGATCATCCATGTGCATCTGATGGTTTTTATCTCTCTTACTGTTCTTTTCTATTTAATTTATTTTTATTTTTATTTTTATTTTTTGGGTTTGTACGTGTAGTTGTAGTGCATCTTTTTGAGTTAGCAAAATAAATTGAGGAATAGGAGTTCATAAATTTGCAAACTATTGAGAGAGATATCAAGGTTAAAATTTCTGACCATGTTGTGTTTAAGTTGTATATTTTTATATATAGATGCATGTTTTACCTTGTGAATCTTCTGCCAGTACTTGAGCCCTTGTATTATGAAGGGAGTTGTTGTTTCTCTAAACGCCAGTAGATATTATGCTTATGATTATTCTCTCTCTCTCTCTCTCTCTCTCTCTCTCTCTCTCTCTCTCTCTCGCTCTCTCTCACACACACATTTGACTTTGTTTACTATCTGCATCTTTTTGTTATGCAATCCCAATAATTATGGTTTGTAAGGTCCTGTGTCCTAGAATTCATAAAGTACGAAACCCGTTCCACGCTCTCTTGGATACAAAAGTTTTACGGGATTTATACTTTAAATATTGATATTCTGTGTACCATTTGGCACTAGAAATCTGTCATTACTTTCATAAAAGGAAACTATTGATGCTTCCCCTGCATTTTCCAGGGCCCAAGTTGGAGGCTTGCACACCTCACTTCCCAGTGTCAGCAGATGAGTTGGGTTTGACACCTTCTCTCTTGGTTTAGAAAGGGAGAACTTTTACATGGTAGTTATGAGGAGTCACTGATGTTGCTCATTCATGTAATTGCTGAATTCTTCCATTTCAGGCCAGCTGTTAGCCTTTCATATCTGTGTTGCTGAATGATCTAAGACCAGAATATTGTGGCTTCCAACTTCCAAGGATGACTTGATATGTGGATGCTTGAAAGGTTTTATTTCAAACCTTTGTTGCAGTTCATCATGTGCAATATCTCTTTATTTGCTCACGATCGCTTTAAAGCCTCTCTGACTCAAGGTTGTCATTGGAGATCTTTTATTCCTCTTATGGCTGCATACATAGTTTGCAGTTTGATGCTTTTCTTTATTCCTGGAAGGTTTGAAATCATTGAAGCCTAGTTGATGTCCTGCAAATCATGAGCCTGCATAGACACGTATTTATATCATTTACATTAAAGTGAGTCTTAACGCATGTACTCTCTGGATGATTGTGAACTCATAAGCTCCCAGTGAAGCTTTGCAGGATTCCCTCCAGTTAAGTGTTCGCATGTGATTTTGTTTCTCTCTCTTTTAGGAGGTTTAAGAATATGATACCAAGCCCCCCTCTTTGTGTACGTCTTTCTGAGCTCACCGATTCCTGTTGCCTAGAGTCTCCATCTTCTGTTGATTTTGGACTTCTGCCTCTAGGATCCTTCTATCATGTTCTTATTCAACAAGATCAAGCTTTCTGAATAAACAGTCTGATTAATGTTTTGATTTATTTGCATTTCCATGCTTTCATCTGATCCCTTAATGATTTATTGGAAACCCGTGTTATCGCTGATTACTGGCAGTAACAGATAATAAGTATTTAGGCTGTTTCATCTGGTCAGATATTTAGGAAGGTGAATGTAGCTGAACCAACCACGAAAGTGGTTAGATTTTCCCCAGCTCTTCTTGCCTCCTGCCTTAGTAAATCATTGATGGTTCTTTTCCCTTATTTTTTGCCTTCCACCTTTTTATTTCGTTCTAGACCTTGCATGTAAATATGTTTGATTAAATTCCTAAAGTTATCTGTATAAGTCTGTGTTTCTTTACAATATTGGAATACAGCATGCTAATATGAATTACCATTGTATCAAGAGGAAATGAATGACAATAACAGGAACAAGAGTCGCAACTTTGGTTTTAGAACTTGGTGCAAAGCACATTCCTAAAGCTCGTACTTCATATACAGTTATAAATTTTCTGTAATATTTACAAGATCAATGTTTTAAGTCTGTAAGATTAAGTCTGTAAGATTCAAATGTACATGTAAAAGTAGCGTTTTAAATTAACACTTTGTAACTTATGGCAGCATTTGAGAAGCACGACTTTAATTTATCCCCCGTTACAGGTTCTCTGACTGGGTCAGTTCAGTTGTTGGACAGTGTACTGCAGTTTTCCCATTCTGGTTTTTGCTTTAAGCTCTGGTCACTTAGGCCAGGAGGCTAGAAATGTACTTAATACAACTAATTCACTAAGTTTGGAACTGTATATTGATCAGATTTCCAAGTATTTATTCATTATTGAAGTGATTATGTATGCATTCTAATGTTAAGTACTAGATGTACGGTTGAATCAAGTCCTAAAGCATGGTGAAAATAATGCAAAGAAAGCAATACTAATCGAGCACTGAACATCATCTGTAATTTGGTGTTTGATACCTGATCGTGTTGAAAACTCTGATACATTTTGTAAAATAATGCACATTTGGATAGTTATGCTGGTTTCATTGTTAGCATGCGGATAATTGCTCCAATTCTTGATCTCATTTACAACTATTCAGCGTAAAGGGTGTATACATTTACTTCTAATCTTAAATTTTGGTAAAGGCTGAATTATCAATACTGATGTTGGAACAAATTATGCAGTTTGTCGCACGACCATGTTGAGAATGAGGCTGGGAAAAGTATGTATCTTCTACTGATCTTTTAAGTGTAATCAATCAACTGGTGTGGTAACAGTTTGCTATCTGAATTAATTGTACCGTAACACTGAAGCATTCTACTTATTTTGTTTCGGTAGACTGCATGGGATCCTGTTTAATTTGCTTTATTATAGCCAGATGATTTACTTGTATATGTGGGTTCTACAAAATTAAACTCTGGCATTTGTATGGTTTATGATGCAGATGAAAAGTTTACTTCCAGGATTGATCAACTTTCACAGCTTATCATAAAGCTGCAAACATTTTGCTGCCTCAGTTCTGCAGTAATTTGAGTCCTTGGCTTGGCTCGGGTTGAGGAGAGGCAAGAGGCCTGGTTTACAGATGCTGGTCTTACTCCTACCTAATTCTAGGCCTTGATTTGTTGAAAAGATTACAGGGTCTGAAAAGCAATTTCATAATTATTAGAAGATGGTGAAGAAGTTGGATGAGCATTCAATCGCCGTCCTGGTGGTGTGAAACTTGTGCTAATAAAATGTTACCATCAATCTTTGTTTATTTCCATTTTGGGTGTTAATAATTGTTGTTCATTTCGAAGATGGACTTGGCCCTTTAGCACCACCTGGAATGCGTGCTGAAACGCCACTGCCTGGTTGAAAGGATATGGACAGAGACTTAGAAATGCGGGTGGATGAAGCAATATTATATAATTGCAGTTTGTTCGAAAACATACATCTTAGCCTAGCTTAGTTTGGCTTGGCTACATGAAACACTGAACTGAGGCAGTAGATAACATAGCATAGGAGGAGGATTGGGTGGTAGAAGGTAATTGTTACTTGACGTACCCGCAAGCAATCATGAATTAATGGGAGATCTAACATTTAGATCAATTAAGGACAGGAATTGTATGATGAATGATCTTCATCCTAGAATGAATTGTCAGACAATCAGGCTGGTTTCAGGAGTAGATTAATTTTATTTGTAGGTGTAGACAATGGTAGAAGTAGGTAAAGCAAGCGTCCCCATCAAATTTAGGAACAATCAGTTCCACAATATTGGCCGTATTATCGACTTTGCTTAATTGCTGCGGTCTGTCTCTGACGCTACCTCTGCCCTACACTCTTTTTTATGTCTATTGTCTAGTCCTAGTCCTACTCCCAATTATCAAGGGAAGGGAAGGCAAGGCAACGCAAAGCAAGGCTACCGCATTTACTGCAGACTTTTTCATACATTGGCAAATAAATATTTTTGATGTGCTACGATAAAAAATTTGAGGGCTATATTCAATTTTAAGTTTTTCTTAAGAAAAGTTAATTCTGTATTCTCTTACAGGAGACAGAGAGAGAGATGAGATTGAGATGTTGCAAGTCCTGGAAGGAGAACATTTAGACAAGCAGATGCTGTGGGTTCTCATTCTTATTTTGATTTTTTTTTTTTAAAAAGGGAAATTAATAGTGGATTGGAAGAAGATGCATTAAATAAATGGTAAAGGCACAGGTGGGTTTGTCACGAAAATCACCAACAAAGTTCTAAGTTGTCATTCCTTGGTCAGAATATGCAGCAATTTTATGTAAGTTAATGTAGATTGTAGACACATTCACATTGTAAATAAAGGGGGCTATTAAAAAAATAAAAGAAAAAACATGTTATTTATTATTATTACTATTCGTTTTAATTTTTAAATGGTTGAGTTTGTTGCTTGCGGGATGAAAAAGGGTACAAATGAGTTGAGTTGAGTTGAGTTGTGCATTTAAATGGCTCCACCAAATCCCCCTGCCATTGTCTCATCTGCTTCTCTCTATGATTGGTACTCCCATGTGCTGATGCCTCTCCGGTTCAGAAAAATACTACTACTTCATTTCACTTGTATTTGTCTTCTTCTTTTCAATCCCTTTTTTTTTTTTGGCTTCATTACATCAAACTATAGCCATTGTCTCTTAAATCTTATGTTTTACCCATTGCTTGTTATATTATATAGCGAACTACTTTCTAAGTTGTAAATAACAATAAATCGGGGACTTTTCCCTATTTCTACGAAATTATTTTGTTTAATTTAATAGTTGTGGAGTGCAATGACGGCATGGTACAGCGATTTACCGTAGCTGGGTAAGCCCCTAATATATATGAATAGATGTTATACATCCCACCATATGCTAACTATTTTTCCAATTAATATTATTCCCAAATAGAAAATTTTAAAAATAATAATAATAATAATAATTTGTTGATAATCAATCAATCACTCGATCAATCTTATGGCAGGTAGTAAGATCATAAAAGAGAGAAGTGTCACGCTTGTGGGGGCATCTATGTATATATAATAAGTGCAATCAATCGTCCGAATTTAAAGAGCAAATTCTGCACAGGAGAGGAGACAAAAGTCGCATTAATCAAGGGAGGACATGAGCCAGCTAAAATGCTTTGGCATAAGTGCTGAAATAGCTAGCTAGGACGCATATGGTATTAAACTAATACACACCAAGCTTAATTTAATTACAAAATAATTAATTAATAACAACTTAGGCTACATACACTACTACAAGCAAGCACTCTTTTACTAGGGATCCATAACCATAAATACCAATTCTTTTTTCCCCAACTTGGATATATATATATATATATATATATATATATTTATCAATTAATTCCAGTTGTTATTGTCTTTCTTTCAGAATAATATATACATATCATATGGGAATGCTGGGGAGGAGTATATCTCCTATATGTATTCTGATATTCTTGCATTAAACATAGCGAGACATGCTATTTAGGGGTTTGTGGAACTACAATATTGAAACCCAAATGTATCAATCAAAACCACATTTCATATATGTAAATTCACACGACGATCCATGAATATTGTGTATGATTCATCATTTGGGCGATTCTTCTTCCAAATAAAAATTCAGAAACGGACAAGAAGCACATGAGCATCTGAATTCGATCTTTACTCATTAATACTGCTTTTTCAGAATATTCTGCTTTTTGAAATATGGAAACAAAACTATATATAAGACCTAAATGATAAACGCCAATGATTTTACGGGTTGCTCTAATGATGTACATAATAAGAAAGCAAGCATCCAGATCTTTTTTGCTCTAATTAGAGAAACTGGGGATCTATATATTTATAAACTCCCAACTCAAGGCTTTCATTTCATCAAATAATATTGTATGCATGAGCTTGTGATACACTGTTATAATATATTAATATTAAGAGGGAAATAGAACGAGGAGAAGAAGTGGGCATAAATATATTAAGCAAAAGAATAATTAAACACAAACACACACACACACACACTACATATATATATATATATATATATATATATATATATATATATATATATATATATATATGAAGCTAGGGTACGTTGTAGATATGGAAGACATTAATTATTTAATTTATCTAACATACACACACATATATATATATATATATATGTATTTATGTATAGATTGTAGATATAGGTGGAGCTAATTTTAAGATGGGTCCATTGGAATGTTGAGTTTGTCGTGTAGCAGAGTAGGGGGACATAGCAAGCATAGCGTAGATGTTAATGTGGAGGCATGCCCAAGACAAGTAGAAGAATCGTCTACATTTATTAATTAATATTATATATAGATTAAGATTCAAGATTATTACGACATGGGATTACTGTTCATATAGGAAAGCCAAGCACGTTACAATAACATTTCATAATATAAGATCATGGGGGCAGAAAAGAATTTATAATAGGGAATGTAAATTAAGAATAAGGGTGGTCATGATTTTTTTAATTAAAAAAGAAATAATTTTTTACTTTTAATGCATGAAAGCATGCATGCTTTATCGAGATGAAGGGTATGTCCAAATCACTTAGACAATGATAATAACGATAGTAATCAGTCATTAAAAATAATAATCACGATGTTCTAGACGAAGGCATCGTGATTTGAAAGAATAAACAGTGTTTTTTGTTTTTATTTAAGACAGTAATTAACGTACCCAAGATGCAGCACAAGGGCTATGTCGACCATATATATATATATATATTATATTGTATATGGGAGGAGGAGGAGCTCAAGGAAATGAAAAATAAATAAATAAATAAACAGGGTTAATTTATATAGAGATGGGATCACATGCATGCATGCTTTTCTTTTCCATTCCATTGAAATGGGCATGCTTTTTGATGATTCCTTTAACAAAAGCTATATATAAAAAAAAAAAAAAAAAAACAAAGAGAAGAGAAGAGAAAGATCGTGTCTGATCTTCCAAATCCAACCACATGCTTCCTGCCTGGGGACCATCAATCACAATTCCTAAATATGAAATTTAATTAATTAATTAAAATTTTTTAAAAAAAATGAAAGAGATTGATAAATATCATCATCGATCTCTCCCTCTCCCATGAGAGAGAGAGCATGTAATAAGAGAAGATCCCAAAAAGCAATTTTGGTTATAAAAGAATATGTTTTTACGAGTTGCTGTTTTGTTAGTAGCTAATAATACAATGCAACTCAAATGAAAGCGCTGAACCCCATAAAGCAGAAGGAGAGAAAGAGAATCAAATATAATAATAATAATAATAATAATAATAATAAAAGTGCATTCAATTGCATTGCATGCTGGAGTACAGTACACATACACAAACACATACTCATAAACAGTAACCCTTATATATATATATATATAGAGAGAGAGAGAGAGAGAGATATACTTTAATTAATTAAAACTTAAAAGTTAAAACAACATATATAAGTATTTCATGCATTGGGTGCTGCAGCAAACTGTCTTTTTTGCTTGCTTGCTTGCTTGCCTTTAATCTTGTAGTAACACTAAGTTCACTGATTCTAGTGCCCAAAGTGCTACCTACCTACCTAGCTTAGCTTAGCGCTTATACTTCCTCTTCCTCTTCCTCTTCCTCTTCCTCTTCTACACAAGCAAAAGAAAGATATATCATATCATAGAACGTTTGGAAACCCAATAATAAATTTTGTCAAAAAGGAAAAAGATTAATTAATTAATATATAAAACTCTTTCTCTTGGAAAATGAGTTTTGGGCTACCTAAACTAATATTAATTATTTACATATATCTATATATATATATATATATATACAGTTACCAAGAGGATCTGATTTATGGTAATAGAGAAGAGTGCACATCAATGCCATAAATGTTAGCTACAAACTTTAATTAGGTAGCTCTCCTCTCCGAAACTTACAAAACCAGACAACTTCTCTACTTCATTTTTCTTTCTTCCCCATCTTAGCTGCTAACCATTAACTCCTCCTTATCATTGTCATCATTTTATTTTATTTTATTTTATTTATAAACCAACATATATCATAGCTACCCATTTTTTTTTTTTTAAAAAACAAAACAAAGATTAAATATACTTGGAGAAATTAAAGTGGGATTGCGTGAAAATTTTCATCTCATCCGTTGAATTAATGAACTATACTTGTAAATATGATTACTTAATTTTTAATAATAATAATAATTAAAAGACTCGTTTATATTTTATAATTAACAATTTAGCTACACATATCTATGTATATATATATATATATATTACAATTAAAAACCACGCTATATTCATATTATACTGAAAGTGGGAGGGCGAGAGAGAGATAATAAACAAACAGCCGATTAATATTCATCGAATGCATAAATAATAATACTACAAAACTGTGTAGAAATATACATTACATACATGATATGATATGATATGATACGATATAAGACTGACAGAGCGGGATCAAAGCTACCTACTAGTTGGTTAGCCATAATTTACTTACTGATCCTACAACTAATACAAAAGCTGATACACTTGATTCAAATTAACTTTTTAACTTAACTAATTAATTAATGGTAAAAACCATAATCATAATCTTCCGATGGCTGCCCGTAGACCATTGGAATTGAGGGTCAGTTCCCAAATGGGGAAGTTTTATAATCTCGAATACTCTCTTTCAAAATATCCTCTCCTCTCTGAGGTTGCTGTATATATAATTCAAGGCAAGGTGTGGAGGGTATTTTGGTCACTCAATAACCTACCTAGTAGCATTAGCATACGTTCACTCACACACAAAAAGGAAATTAAGGATATAACTAGCTAGCTAGCCAGGTATGTATAGTGATGAGATGGAGATCAAGGGGTCATAGATGTTTGGGATTCATCATGATCGCGATCATGATCATCAGACAAATGTTGAAAGATGAGTGGTGCACCGTGTTGTGGGTATAACAGCATCAGAACCGTTGGCGCATGTTGATAAGTTGGGGCCAAACTAAAAGAGAAGCGTTGAAGTATGATTGCAAGTGCTAGCTTTGTTTGCAAGATGGCCAGATTTTGGCCGATGCACGTGCGGACCCCAAGCCCAAATGGTATGAACCCCACCGGATGCTTGGCTGCTCTGGCCACACCTTCTGAGAATCTACCGGGATTGAATTCGTTTGCATCGTTTCCCCATATTGCTTGATCATGATGAACGGCTAAGATTGGTACCAATATCTCGGTCCCACGCGGAATCTGGTATCCACCCAACTCCACATCACTCTTTGCCCTTCTGATCGTCGCGATTATTGGCGGGTACAGTCGGAGGGATTCGTTTAGTATCATGGTCAGCTGCACACCAGATTATTTCACATAAAAAAAATATTTTTTTTATTTTTAAAGAAGAAGAAAATAATAATCATAATAATAAAAAGAGAGAGAAAAGAAATGGGTGGCATAGACTATAGATGGAGAGGCATAGGGTTTCCAGGAAAAACTAAAAGTACTAACGTAAAGGAAAAGTAGACAGAGTTCGGTTATGTAAGAAAACAAAACAAGTAGGAAGAGACAAAACATAGGCGGGGGTGTTTTGTCTTTAATTGTTTAATCGGACCAGAGAGGGTGGGGGAGGGGGGCTTTGGCTTACCGTCTTAAGCTTTGCAACATCATCTTTGGTGGCGATGTCACGTGCTCCACACACCCTCAGCACCTCCTCACGTGCTAGCACCTGCCATTGTGGGTGCATTGCAAGTAGCACTGTTGTCCACGTCAGCAAGTTGGATGTGGTCTGTTTGCCAGCAAAGAAAAAGCTCTTGCATTCTTCAATAATGTCATAATCTGTGATATTTGGAGATGAATTTGAAGCTTGAATCATGAGTCCTAGCAAATCTTTCGGACCCTTTTCCTGCTGCTGTTGCTGCACCATTGTATTACTCCCAGAATTCTCTTTCCTCTTTTCTATCAGCTTCATTAATGATTTCTTGATTTCCTTGTCCAGTTTCCAGGAATTTATGTTCCTTTTTGTGGGTATAAATCTGCGGTAATACATACATATATGTAGATATAATTATAACAATCTTAATCTTCTTGTTTTGTCATTATGATTAACGACCACAACTATGTAAGTAGTCATTATTATTATTATTATTATTGTTTTAATAATTACCTGTAGCCAGGAATGAAAACTTCTCGAAAAGCCTCAGCTGCGAGCTCCATCTGTTGTGCTTGTAGTCGAAAAACTGCTTTGCCGTCTTCGTAGCTGCTACCAAATGCTGTTCGAGTAATCACATCTTCTGTGAGGAGTTGAAACCACTCTGAAACTTCGACTTCTACCTTGCCTGATTTTGACATTGCTAACCATTTATCCAACATATCCGTCACGCTTTTTGCCATCACTGGCACCAACAGCTACACCCAAAAATATATATATTAAATTACACTTAAATTTCAGATACTGATAAAATTAATTTTCTCTTCTTTTCTTTTTCTAGAAAAAAGAAGAAGAAGAAGAGAAAAACCCATAACTTAAATTCATTGAAGGAATGATTTTGACCAACTTAATTACCTTGAGATTCTCCATATGGAAAGTGGGTGTTATGATTTTTCTGTGGTGAGCCCATTTTTCTCCTTTGAGGCTGAGGAGACCATCACCTTCAAGCTGTTTAACAAGCGGGTTTGCCTCATTTTTCTCATAAAATTCAGACTTTGAAGTGAAGACTTCGCGAATGAGGTCGGGATCGGAGACGGCGAGGCGCACCGTGGGTCCAAACCAGACAAGAAATGTAGCACCTGCAATATATGCAATGAACAACAAATTAATCACAAAACAAAAATAAAAATAAAAGATGATTCATTTTGCAACTAGCATTAAATTAATAGGGAAAATATATAGAACAGGTATTACACCAAGGAGGAAGTAATACACAACCTCAAGTAGTAAATATAAAGTGTGCATAAAGAGGAATGAGCAGAAAACATGACAACCATTAATTCAGAGAGCATGGATAGTGTAGACCCTACAGGAGAAAGAGCAAAGCCAAAACAAACTAGGAAGAAGACAACTCAAGACATGCTACTACCAAACACATACAACTTCATTATCAAAATTCAAGATCCCTTCAGACAAATAAAAGAAGACACCCAAAAAAACTGATAAAAAGTAAATGATCGATACTTACATATTTATATTTATATGTAACTGCGAAATGGAAATCAATACATAGCAGTTTCACTATGATCTGGACTGACAAAATTATTATCACGGACAAAACAGAATGAACGAAAGGAATAATTTCAATTAAGAAAAATAAAACAAAATCAAGTTTCTTAATTTAATCTTCACGGGAAAGAGAAAGGTAAACCACATGAGTGGACAGTCCAAAATCTCTGAACTTCAACATCAAGCATCCAAGCTCAGAAAAGTTCTGAAAAAGTTTTTTAAAAAGAAGTACCCGAACTCAAAAAATAAGGCTTTCAAAAGCCACAATTTTGAAGGATGTGATCATCAAACAAGCTAAAGAAACTTCACAAAAGGAAGCCCTCCAGCAGCTTTAATGATGATCGAAACTAACTCTTTGCTTTAACAGAGAGAAGGCTTTCAAGAACACCTTCTTTTTTCCTTTTTTTTTAATAATTATTATAATGTCTTGGAGAAAGGAAGAAGAAGAAGAAGAAACACTTAAAATGATAAAGAAAATGCTTTCAAAATGTTCAAGAAAACAAAACCATGTACCAATGTGAGCGGCCGTGATAGGAGAAAAACGACAGAGAGAAGCTCAGAAAGTGAGATGAAGAAGTGAAGTACCATAGATTTTCTTCCAATGATGGTAAAAGGAGAGAACTCTAGGAAGAATGTTGTGAGAGAAAGGCATAGGTTGAGAAGAAGCCTTAAGCATCATTCCAACAAGCTCCTTAACATTTCCAATGAAGAAATGATAAGGAGGACCTCTGATCCCTTGCTTTGAGAAATGGACTTCAATTTTTCTGGGCGTCCACCAAAGACACACAACAACTTTAAACACAAACAAGAACAGCGTGAAAGAGATGAAAAGAAGCTTGAACCAGTTGATGATGAAGAGGTCATCCGCCATAATAGAAGAAGAGAGGAAGAACAAGAACCAAGGAAGAGTGTTTGGTTTTGGGTTTGGATTTGGATTTTTTGTTATTGGTTATGGTTTTGGAGGTAGCTAGCAAGCAAGCAGAGTGGAGCAGCCTTTTTATGTTTTTTGCCTCTTATCTTCTTTTGCTTATGTTGGTGTGTACTTTGTAGTGTGTTTGCCTTTTAATACTACCGAGTGAGAGAGAGAAGATTAAAAAAAGATAATGAAAAGAGAGAAGATGGTTTAAGAATAGACGAAGAAGCCAAAGCCAAAGCCAAAGCCAAGCCAAAACCAAAACCAAAGAGATCGAAGCAAAGCAAGGCCAACGGCGTAGGGGCCGCCATTGGAATACTAAGGGTCAACGAATTTCGTGTTTTTTTTTTGTTTTTTATGCTTTTTTTCTTTGACGATATTACCCTTGTCTTTTGCTCTTAGTATTATTATATCCCCCGCCTTTTATTTTTCTTTTTCTTTTTTTTTTGTCTTATTATATATTACATTTCTCTTAGGATTCTATTTCTGCTTTTGGAGAAAATTAACATTCAATTTCTCAGCCTTACCTATTATTAGTTATAACACTCCCATGTAATTAAATCAAGTAAAAATATATGTTTTAGATAATCTCTCACTTAACAGGTGTTTAATTGTTTTGTATAATACCACTTAAACATCCTACTCTTAATTAAGAATGTGTTTAAGAAAATATGGCTAATTCAGAAATAGACTGATCAGTCTTTTTAATTTATTATAGGTGCTTTTTTGTTAATTGGTATTATCAATATCATAATCAATTTCCATAAAAAAATTTAAAAATAAATAAATCATGCCAAATTGGGTGTGAGGTGATATTTGACACTTGATGCTTTTTCTAAAATAAGGCATGATTGAATGACAACAGATGAGCATGAGGTGTAAAATTATATATATTGAAAATATTGTCTACATAAATATCTATATTATGAAATCAAATTGGGGTCTTCTAAATAATAATACATCTTTGAACATGCTTATGTTTTTCTTTTTTTGGGTTTGATTATCACTTTGGGTTTCTATTTCTTTTAGTATAATAATATAATATACTTAAAGATTTTAAATCACGTCGTAAATAGTTTTATGACAAGATTGTACGCATAGAACTAATTAATTAATTTTTATTACTATTAGGTCATAAACATTATCTATCAATTAAAATAAATGGGATAGATATTTAGGCCAATGCCCAATATTGGGCATCTAAATTAAAATATAAAAAAAAAATAGAGAAAAAAGAAAAGAAATTTTGATACGAATAGAGACACCATATAATATATGAGATAGATAGAAGAATATAATATAGTTTGATTTTGTAGTGTATATGCTAGTTAATGCGAGCTTAAGAATGATTAATTGTCATATATGTATGTATGTATGAAGTCGTGAAGATTAGTGGGAGTGGACAGGCTTGTTTTCATCCTCCACTTTTTGAGGCAGCTTGTACTTTTAAAACATGTAAAACAGGGTTGGGGGGGTTAAGTGATAATTGATCATTGTAATTAGATACGATGTTAAATTAAGGATTAGAAAAGATGGAATTAATTAGATAATTATACAAATATAAATAACTAAATAAAAAAGAAATTAGTTTGTATACGTGGAAGGAAATTGAATTAAAGAGTTAAAAGAGTTAATAATATGTGTTCCATGTTCCCGAAAAGATTGATATTGGGAGTTGAAGAAGAAAAGAGAAGGGGGGGGGAGTAGTGTGTATGTGTATGTGTATGTGTCTTTTGGAACGTTGCTCTTAAATTTGATCACATGGGAACAAGGCTGTCTATATTAGGGTTTCTTTCTGTGGGTTTAGGTGGGGAAATATGCTCTAGTTGACCCAACAATGGTGCGCCCACGCAAAGCCACCCTTCCCTAATCTTGTCCTAATACACCCAAGACATGTTGGGGCCACGTGCCTCTTCCCCTTCATCTGTCCCTACTTGTTCAAATTAAATCCCATGTCTATTATCATATATCTCAACGCTAGCTAAGCTACGCTTATTGTATGTAATCAATTACTAAACTATTTCATCATGCCCTTAATTTTCATCACCAATTTAACTTAATTAATTAAGACTGAGGTTGTGTATGTATACATGCAAGTGATTTGAAAAGGAAATGGGGGGAGATATGGGTTGTTACGGGAGTGAATTCGTATTGAATGTATTTTGTATTTTGTATACTATGTAATGCATTATGTTATGTAAGCTGGCCTCAAAATTTATAGTGTGGGGTTGCCCATTCCTATTCCCATTGGTTATGTAACGACCGTGATGTGATGTGATTTGCTTGCTGTAGTGTTGTGAATTGGTTACCCTTTCTTTTTCCTTTTTTTCTTTTTTCTTTTTTTCTTTTTCTTTTAAAAAAAATTGAATTCACAGTTTTTATCTATTGAATTTTAATTTCCACGCACTATTCTAGAATAGATGGAATTTTGGGTTTTTTTTTTTAATTTGTATTTGGCATTTTCTCTCTAGATCCCTAGGTCATTTATTTAAGAATAGTAATATATAAATAAATATACAGGTAGTTGGTATTAATTTTGAATTTGTTAGGATGTATTGTAATGATTCTATGCTTCTGTCACAGCCTGCCCGAGCTGTTAGAGAGTTATCCATTCTAACAGCTATATGTATCAGAGGAAACGGAAAGTGATGACATGACGGATCATCAATTAATTCACGATGATGATGATGATCTAATCTATCACATTAGCGATTAAGTAGAAATTAATACGAATTCGTCCTGGATTATTAATGCCTGCAGATGTCTAACTTTAGTTAGTTAGATCATGTTCTGATACCAAATGAAACCTTTTTTCCTTTTGATTTCATTAGTATTATTATTAAATATATATAGAAAGAGAGAGAGAGAGAGAGAGGAAGGGCATCAGCTGCACTGAGAATTGAGGAGGATGATGAATGGATATGATGTCCTTCCCCTGATCTCCTCCCTTGCAATTACAAATAATTATATAAATATACTATTTGGTGTGCAAAGAGACAAAGCAGAATATGCAACCAACAGTGAACAGTTTTAATGATAACGAGCTCTGGAGCTTACAAAAAGCCTGCACCATGCTCTTTCCTTCTTCCAACTTATTCGTTTTTTTATTTAGTTTTGGACCCATTTTCAAAAGTTCTATTATATATCATACAAAATTATAAAAGCTGCCAACCGACTGCATTCACCTTGTGGAGTAGATGAAGAAGCAGAAGAAGAAGAAGAAGAAGAAGAAGAGCTATAATATGCTCTTTGAAATATGGATCCTGCTTCAGATCTAACTATTATTATTATTCCACATCATTGTATATATTTCTTTCTTTTAAGAAAAACTACTCCACATGTTATCTTATACGTTTTCTTTCTTGGCTACATACAATGTGTATTCAACTTCATTTATTATTAGCCATTATTAATTTCAATAATCTAAATAGAATTATACAAAAACAATTATAAAATTTTATCTGACATGCAGTAAATCAAGAGCAAAAAAAAAGAAGAAGAAATTGTTTTTCAGAAAATGACAATTAACCAACCCTAGTACTTAATTGTGTGTGTGTGTGTATAAATCGAAACAAATATTATATAGAAGATACTGAACTTGGAAGTTGACAACTTTTACGGGAGCACATAATTGAGATTCAATGATAAATTTGGACTCATATGCTTTTGAAATAATTGACAATAATTAATGGAGCTAGCATGCATATATGCACACATATATATATATATATATACATCTAATAATAATATTGTATTCTGTAATTTGATCGATCTTCTAATTAATTAGAGAAACTTTGAAAGTGATAAAGAGATCTTCTAGTTGGTAAAGTCGAGCAAAATAGGGGATTTGTAGATATCATAAGTTGGCAAATCCCTCTCCACCACCATATCAAATCTTCTTAATAATCAATTACATTCATATATTATATTATTAGTTTATTAATTCTATATATATTCCCCTAAATTTATCCCACAAACAAGGATTTGGATCCTATAATCCCAATTGTTTTTTTTTTTTTTTTGTAAATTTGTAACACACACACATATATGTATACATATCCACTTGTCATAATTTCTCAAATTAATATTATTTTTACAAGTAAAACTTTAGAGTTTTGACTTCCCTATTGAATCAATATAAAGTTTGAAGATATCTTTAACTACTCAATGACAAATCCATTTTGATTGCGAGAGTTGGGTCCTTATTTTTCATCCATGTAATTAATTAATAATCCCACCATTAACTTATTATATTGTTATTGTTAGTTGAGATTATTGCATGATTAGATAGATGGTGAATCAATGAAAATCAAATCATCAATTCACTACTACTAGTATGCGCGTGCATTAACCTACTAGATACTTTTTAATTAATACTCTTATTTGACTTGTGAATTGATTTCGATGTTAGTGCTTCCTTTTCTTACCTCCTTCAAATTTCAAATACCCTTTTCAATTTTTATAATATATTGCATGCATTAATGATTAGTAGCAATATTATTAATCACACAATTCTTTAATTAGGTAATGTCACCCTCTTTTCAACAATTAAGATTATTTGTTAAATTACAATAATTAATTAAATAAGACAACAATATGTATATATATGTTAGTTACGTATTTATCTCACATATTAATTATATGTGCATAAATTACCATATATAAATTATGTACGAAAGACACAAAAAATTTGTTAATTGTACTAATATGTACAACAAACTATTGAATACACAAAATTTAAAACGTTATAAATTTGTATTTTGTAATCGTTAATTTAAATTTGTGTTTTAATATGCATAAAGAAATTGGGTCTCTGGTTTTTGGTAGCGTACGTTGCATTCCGACCCGACGTATAGGCTAAATTTTGTTACATAAAGATACCAGTCCAGAAGTGACAGGGGAAGTTTTATGAATAATATATATATATATATATATATATATATATATATACGTAAAGAGCAGGAAGTTTTCGTCCACGCAATCAACGGTGTGACCGGTCCTTTCCTCTCCATCAGCCTACGCACCGTCTGTGTACAAAATGCATTCTCTAATCATACGGTGACACGTGGTATCCAATCATTTACATTTCTTGCTAATTTGTCCCCTTCTGTACCCTCCTTCCCCATTCGTCCCATCAACCCACCTGCCTACTTCGCAGTCTTTGCAGCCTGCATTTACCCCCCCATATCGTTCTCCTTTTTCTTTTCTTACCCCCTTTTTTTTGTTTGTTTTCTTTTGAATTGCTGAATATTTCAATAATACTAATATTTTTTAATGAAATTCGATTTATCAGCGAATTCTAAATTATTTATTGAAACATGAAAATTTTAAAATAAAATTAAAATTAATCATGAATATGGGAGACTTTCCGAAAGATTCTATATGTTATCATGTAATATTTAATAATTGGTTATATCTATTAGACTAAGTGAAGTGATGTATTTAGATTTTAAAATGAAGTAATTATTATCGGGGGCAGAATAGGGAAAATGAAAAGAAAATCACATGCAATATTTTAATAAGGATTTTTATTATTTTAATTGAAAAATAAAAGTTAAGAGAGAGATGAGAATAGAGCGGATTAGATTAGATTAGATTAGATTAGATAATTAGTTATTATTAAAATAAAAATTGGATTGGGAGTACAAAGATAACAAACTCTGGGGGGGGTGGCAGTAGTAGTGAAATCCGTACTTTACTCGCTCTGTTATGTATTATATCCCCTCGTGAATCGAGGGCAATGCTTTTTGACCTTTTTTCCAGTGCTTTTTTACACTTCACTTGCCATCACTCACTCACTCACAATTTTACCTTATCTTCCCAAGATTTTCTTCCTTAGAATATTATTAAAATATTAATAATTAAAAACAGGCCCTACTTTTTTATTTTATTTTATTTTAATTCTAATTTTGGGTACTTTTCCATTTGAAAAGGAAACTACTAAGCACAAGATACTACATTTCATGCCATATGTTTTGTCCCTTTAAAACCATCCTTGTCTACTTTTGTCTCTCTCTCTCTCTCTCTCTCTCTCTCTCTCTCTCTCTCTCTCTCAATTTTTGCTACTTCACCTTTTTTTAATCATAAATTTTACATTTTTAAACTAATTTTTTTTAGTTAAATAACGAATTCAACATTGTATTAAAATTAAATTTCACATCACGACTTTAGGGACATGTTTAAGTGCATAAATATTTTTGTTTACATGAAAAAAAAAAACAAAAGTAGTTTAATTAACATGCAATAGGAATAGGGTATTGAAAATTAAAACTGATAGGTAGGTAGGTAGGTAGGTAGGATTAATTAACAATATAGTTTGGTCATATCGAATTAGACTTGTATGACGATTACAGCAACTTACAAGGATGGATCGAAGTCATCTCAATGAAGTGTGCTCTTCCGTAAGCCACAAAATATTTTGAAGCTTGTAATTAATATGTGTTTATGCTTAGATATAACTATCTATCTGTGTCATTTAATGATTCTTGCTGCTGTTTTTGGCTAAACAATTTGATATGATTGAATGTGTAATCAGATTTGACAGGATACATACAAATAAATAAAAGATACATACATACATACATACATACAAATTCAAAATCTTTATTATCGAGAAATTTAAGAAGCAAGTGCAATTGGCAACACGGCAATACCGTCTACATACTGCAGCATATGTACATGATCAACTGTGCATGTCATATTTATATATAAGATATTCAAAAGATGATTTATGTGATGTGTCCTAGAGTAGCATACATCATACCTCATAGAAATATTATCAAACAAGCAAAGCAGGAAAATCATACTCGATGCAATCATCCCATGGCCCCCCCATCGCCCAAGTAAAAGCACAATATTCATAACCCATCATATATCTATCATATGCATGTGATAACCCTTTAAAGGATGAAGCTTCCATACATACGATTCAATAAGCTCGTTTTATCGCTGGAGTACCGGTCAAGAACACGTACGTATATTACTTTTACTAAATCTTATCATATCTATATATATATCATGTATAGGATAAATTCAATGTTATGTTATTTTTCATTTAAATGCATTACCAAAGCTAGTCATGTTATCAAACATGTTGCAATAAATCCTGAATATATATAATCTATTTATCTAAAATATCCACGAGGGTATGAATAAACACAATCACACATATACTCAATATTTTATTTTATTGAAAATGAATAATTAATAGTTTGAAAGTATGAACGCATAGGTAAAGAATTTGATATAATAGTGCATTTAAACAGATGAATGGAAAGAAGATAAGATAGAAAAGGATTAGATTGTGATTATCTCAAATCAACCTCTTTTTCTTTTCTTTCTTTTTTCTTTTTTAATTTAAATTTGTGTCTTTTGCAAATCTCATATATAATTAAGAATGCATTGGTGACTTTAATTACGAATTTAATGTTTTAATTGATATGTTACAATGTGGTGTATATAATTTGCTAGAAGTTACACACACACACTCACTAGTATTTGAATAAAAATGTAGCAGTGGGAGAAAAGGAAGAGAGAAGTGAGAATGAGAATGATATTTGATGGAGTTGAATTAAGCAAGAAAATCCAGATCATATTCATGTCATGGGAACAAGGGAGAGAAAGATAGACAATGACAGTTGCTCGGTACACTCCAATTTATGCTTGTTGTGTTAATGCTGAGGCACATGCTACTATTTCAGAACATGTCCTGTTCCAAGTTTACATGAATACAATTGCTACATTGCTCTTAACTCATCATCCACCTTGCCTTCCCCTGCACTGCCCTACCAATCCATCACCAGTCACCAGTCACCAGTCACCGGTCACCCTTCTCTCTATATTTATATTTATGCTCCTTTCTATAAAATCAATGTGTTTCGTATTCTCACATGATGGGCCATGTTACGATAAGTCGCAATCCTTTTTAATTTAGTGATAGCTCTTTAATTCCCCACTTTATATACCATTTGATATTTACAGACCGAATTGACTTGGGCTGAAATTTGATCAAATATTTCATTCATTCATTCATTCATGTTTCAATTTTACCCCGAAAAGAATTGGTGACTCATTTATAACTGGGATTATAGGTATCCATGATTTCTTGGATAGACAAATAGAGAGATAACAAAATTGAAAGACACACAAGAGTTATGATAAAAAGAAAGGAAAAAGAAAGAATAGCCAATTCACCAAAAGGAAGCAAGACAGCAGGGTCATATTATATAGAGAGAGGGCTCGTTGAGGATAATAGCTAGCTAGCAATAGATAGAAGAAGAAGAAGAAGAAGAAGGTGACTTATTGTGAAAAAGAAAAAAGAGCACTCGGAAGGAAATCAAGTGAAGTAGTAGAACTACACAGCAACAAGGCTAGGCCAAGCAAAAAAGCAAATGGATCCGACCACCCACCGACAGTGAATGCCCACCCATTTTTATGGGTCTATGGCTATAAGCTTAATAATATGAAGCAAGAAGTAAGAAGGGGTGTAAATGGGTCCTTCTTCTTAGGGGGGGTAATGAGCCCCTGAAAATTAGGACATTGTCTTTTAGAGGGTCAGGCCAGGCCACCCCACAAACACAATGCTGGCAAGAGCTAAGACCAGCCTTTCAATTACCCCACATCGTGGTTGGAATGATGTGAATGACAAGTGCCCATAATAGATAGCCCTATTTGGGTTATGGCTCGAACCGACACCGATAAGGACTAGTCGAGTAACTAGCTAGCTCATTGGTATCGGAAGCGACCGGCCTGCGCCCTTGGGTTCCTCAGACATGGGCAAGTGGGTGTGCATGTACCATTCACGCCGCCCATCTGCTTATTCCATGTGGATTTCACATGACATGATATTGATCATCATCATCAGCATCATGATGCTGATGCTGATGCTGATGAGTCCCTTAGGGATCTTTTTTTTTTGTGGGGCGTTTTAGCAAAAGTATAGTAGAACATGGAATACAGTTAAGCTTGCCTTTTCTACATTTAAGATAAAAGACAGAAGCCAGGCACTGAAACACGAAAACATGAAATAATTTTTGCAAATATACAAGTAAAAGATATTTAATTATGGTAGGCAGGGAAGCAATGCAAGTACTGCAAGTTTTGATGTTAAAAATCTGCTTATATAAATAAATATATATAAACATGGAGTATGAATTATGATTAGAAGTTTGGTAAATGTCAGAAACTTGGGCAGAGAGGCTATTGAATTGTCCATTTCTCGTGACTTCTTCTGACGATTTGATTTAGTTTAGAATCTCTTCAGATGTTGCATGCGTCATTTGCCTAGCCATAGTGCTGCTCTTGCTGATGCTGCTGTACTTCTACTTGATTGAGTACCCACAACAACCACAACCGTTGCTTTTGTTTTGCATACCCCCACCATATGGCGTTAGATATCAGCGCCGTCACAGCTAGACCATATGAATCCTGCAAATTATCCGCTTAAGAGCCCATATATATGTCCCTTTTCATTACATTTAGACCCTTGTCTATATTGGGCTGTTAAGCGAACGCGGGGGTGGGGGGGTTGCCTTCAGTACTACCTTTATGCTTGTTCAGTTCGGGCAACAAACTTATAACTCTCCTCAAACCACCCCGAATACTCATTACCAGCTGTAGGCCTCGGCCTAAGTTGTTCTGTTCAATACTATTATGGGGTAGATAGAATGCCGACCACTAAGGCCTTTAGCACCGAGTTTTCATCCAAGCTAATGGATGGTCAAAAATCTTCGTAGCTACTGCCTACTCACAATCAATCTGGCCTGGCAAGGATGGAGCAACTAACATTTTCAGTTCTAATTTATTAAAGGGAATATGACCGATGTCCCTTATGCTTTTCGCTAATTAACTAAATCACTTCTTAATTTTTAAAAATTATACGATATGTCTAACTGTTAGATAGACCAACAAAAAAGTCAAACTTTTAAAAAAAATAGGTAATTTTAACGAATTTAGATTAATTTAAACAAAAGAATTTGACACAAGTACAAATAACATTTCAAATCCTGAATAAAAGACCTCCAAAAAATAGAAAGAAAAGAAGTCCAAGTTTGTCTCTTCCGAAAGTTCAAGTTTGTTTCCTCATTTTCTCACTTTCCCATTCAACTTTGCACCTTAAGTAATAGAGAAAAACCTTGTTCTGAGTTATCTTCAATCGATCAAAAAATAACCTAGAACTTTGTTTAACCTATTATATTTCGTTAATTCTTGTGTCGCTATCGCTACAGTTTGTGAAGAAGACTCGAACTTAGACAATTGTTCGATTGTTTTTCTGCTGTTTTTAACTTGGCTTACCATGTAAGTTGTTCTATAAACCTAAAGCTACATTTTTTTTTCATGTGTGATTGTGATATATGATAGTGGTTGTTAATTTGAGAAAAACAAATTAGATAGATATAGTGTATTTGCAGTTAGGGGTGGGCACGGTCCAGTTTCGTCCGGGTTTCGCTGAAATCGAATCGCACCGAAAAAATTTCGGGTTCAGAATTTTAAAATCGAACCGGACCGAATAAATAAAATTGTTTGGTCCAGTTCGAATTTTATTATTTATTTATTTTTAATTTATTTTTATTTTTTCTTTATTTTTTTAAAAAACGACGTCGTTTTACTATTTGTTACTGTTTCAGTCTGGTTTCGGGGTTTTGTACTAAAACCGAAACCAGGTCGAAATTTTCAAATTTTTTAAGAAAAGAACTGAAATTGGACTGAACAATCTATAAAATCGAACTGAACCCATCCGTTTCGGTTTGGTTCGGTTTAAATTTTTGGGTCCGAATTTTTTTACCCACCCCTAAGTGATAGATGAAATGAGTTTTTTTTTAAAAACATCAATTATTTTGGTTCTTTTGGTTAGTTATTGTTTGCATTGTTTTGGAAATAATTTTTTTACGGATTTTTTTTGTATTTTATATGTTAGGGTTTGAAATAGGTTATATACATGCAAATAGATTGTTGTCGCGGGTAATATTTTGTGGGTATTTATTATTTATGGGTTTGCATGTGTAAATATCATAATCAGAAGAAAATATCGAAGTAGAAAATCAAAAAACATTTATGGGTTTTAGATATTCAAATGCATGTTTATTTGTTGTCGCCTTGTGACGTGGATAATGTTGTTTGGGTGCTGTTGTTAATGACAAAATTTGCATGTAAGATGAATAGAGGTGAAAATGCACAATGAAGAAAGCTGTGATTTTAGAAAAATGTCTGTTGTTAGTGGTTTTCTGATATACGAATATAGGGTTTTGTAAAAAATTATGCTCAGTTTTAGATAATAATTAAAATGTTTATTTGTTTGCCACTTTTAGATGTGAGTTATTTTTATGTGCATCCAGTGTTGTTATTGAATAATAGAGAAATTTTGTAAGGTCAACCAATCTTTATGTCTTTCCTTCACTAACATGAATCCTTTCAAACCAATTATGTGTTATTTCATTTTGATTTCAATATTTTATTGGACTATTTCAATGCACATACAATGTAAATTAGTATATAGGCTGGACTACTTTGACGAGCCTTGGAAACTATCTTTCATAGAAATTGGCTAATTTGACCGACAATGTCACGTATTGATTTTTAATTTATTTATTTTATTCTCATTATATGCTTTGATTCAATCTATTATTCAATGCATTATTCAGTTTATTACTCATTATCTTCAAATTTTCAAGATCAAATTTAGTAAGTTAACTCTTTCAATCTTCAATAATATTCAATCAATTCATTCATGTGTTATTAAATTTTAAATTTAGTATTTTATATATTTTAGTTCAATACACACACAATCTAAGACATTACATAGACTGGACTATTCTGACGAGCCTTCGAAATTGTCTTTGACAGCAATTGGCTAACTTGAGTGACAATGCTACATATTGACTTTCAATTTATTTGATATATTTTTATTACATGATTGGTTTAGTTTACTATTTAATTTATTCTAAATGTACATGGGGTATATGGACTTGATTATATATTTAAAGGTTATATTTTGTGAGAAAGAAGTTGACATTGGACTATATGAGCTGGATAGATTAAGTTTGATGGTGATTGTCAATGAGCTAATAGAGATGGTATACAGTCGACACAAATATGATCATGAAAATTTTCAACTCACAGCCATTTTGGCATAGTCTAAGGAAAGAAGAAAACTAATGTTAGATGTTGAGTTCATTCAAGTTGTCAACATAGGAAAATCAAAAGGGGTTAATGATCTACTGCTTCCTGTGAATTCACCAGTAACCTCAAAGGCAGTCAAAAGAGAGTTTAATTATAATAAGAGAGAAAGCTAAAAATTGGAATATTGTAACACCTATAGTCTGTACCAAGCTTGAAAAAATTTCGAAGTAAGCAAGAAAACTACTTGTTGTTAAAGCAAGTAAAACATAATTTGAAATCTTGGATCAAGTTATTCATAGAGAAAGGCATTATGTTGTTGACTTAAGCAACAGTTACTATGAATGTCAAATGTGGCAATTGAGTGGCATTCCATGTAACCATGCATTGGCTTGCATTATGCAAATTAGTGCTGATCCTGCTAAATATATTTACAAAAGCCTCACTAAAGAGTTTTACATGTTGACAAAGCAAATTGGTCCAAGACTAACCTGCCACAGTTGTTACCTCTTATGAGAGTTGTGAAAGTTTGCATGCCTAGGCTGAACAAAAAAAATGAGTTAAATGAGAAGGCAAGAGAATCCATGACATATACTAAGAGATGTAGGCACTGCAAACAATTAGGGCATAACAAGAGAGGTTGTTCAGTAAGAAAGGTAAGCTAACTACCATCCTTGAATTGTTAGTAAAATTATTATTTTTGTCATTTTGATATACATGTACTAACTTGCAACTAGAAAACCATTGTATAAGCATCAACAATTGAATCAACGAGTGAAAATGATTCTACATCAAGACCAATCCGAGACCATGGTAAATTTTATGTAATTGTGGTGATTAATACATTATATTTCATCCTATTAATATGAATTATTGTCTATAGTAGCAAAAAGGACAGATTGTACACAAATATCAAACAATAACACCAACCAAGTTTAGACAACAAGAGAAAGAAGATTCGAAGAATTAATATCTCAATCATAGGCTACCTTAGACTGTAGTAGGCAGGGATAGATGATATTGGTTGCATCAAAGGTACAAAGTTACCATAAATGACATCGTAATGTTTTTTGTCAATTTTTCTAGAATTATGCCTGAGCCTTGGATATGTTTAGTATGCAGTAATGGTTGCATGTTGAAGTTGTGATGAACTTATAAATGGAAGATGTTTTTGTATATGTTATACTGAAGGATTCTAATGTTGAGACCTTGCATTTTTTTATTAGTTTTTGGTATTTGTTTTGGCTGGCGATTAACAATGGAATAGTCTTGTGTGCATAAGAAATGTGTTCATAAGTTATGATTGTGGGTAAGGATGTTGGAACACAATAGATACACATAAAGAATGCTGGTTTTTGTCAATTTACATGTATATTATATACAACAACTACATCTTGCTAGTTTCAACAATGTAACATTATCTTTGTTTCAATATTTTATATATTTCAATTTAAGTATCAATACATTTAATTTTACATTTCTCAATATTCAATAGTAGGATGACACAAATATACAATAGGATTACCATCATAATCGTTATTGTTATTGCTTTGAACATCTTTTTTTTTCTCTTTTGGTTATTATTTGCTTGGTACAATTGATGCTTGATGACTCTGCAGCTTCGTGCTTAGAGATGTTTGTTGAGGTAGAACTGCATCAACTACTGTTGATGCTATGCATTTTTTATTAAGTTGCAAATATTGTATTCATCCTTTGTTGGCTTCCAAAATTTAAAATAACCACAAGACAACTCTTGTAAACAAAAAAAATATAACTTATTAGGATTTTGGATTTTTTTCACTTTCGAAAATTCGTGTCCCAATTCTTTTACCACAGCCATAATATTTGTTTTTGAACTTTATGATTTTCCTATTAATTTGCATGACATCACTTAGCATTGAAGTCATTTTATTTTTGACAATTTGGTTAGTGAGCTTGCTTTGATGATATTCTCTTGAATATCAACAATCGAAGAAGAGTTTATTGGAGATTGGGTTAGTTGTTGGTTATTTGAAGAAAATGGGTTTGTAGTTGATAATTTTGTGTGAGAGTATTATTAGCATATAAATGTCTATTTATAAAAAAAAAAAATCTGACCATTTTTTATCTCAACAGTCCAAAATTTATCTATTTTCATTAACTGCCAAAAAAAAAGGACACTCAACCTTAGATTTTTTAATTTTTTGATGATTATTTATGTTAAATTTGTAATAATTATAATTTTATATAATTTAAATAATATTTTGTTCTCAAATGATTGTTAATGAGACCTACAATCTGTCTATTAAAACCCACTTTTTTCATAAAATAAGAAACCAGAAAGATTTTTTAATAAATTTAATATTTTTCTATCAGTCAATTTAATATTCAGATATAACAGACAAATTTTTAAAATTAAGAAGTGATACGATTAATTGGGCAAAAATATAAAGGCACAAGTCATTCTCTCTTTATTAAACATCAATCAAACCATTTTATAAGTACAGTCGCACATCAGTATGTAACTCCTACGACCTCCAGCCCTTCGCGAAAGAAATGCTGTGTGGACTGAAAAGAGAAAAGTACAAATTCCTGGAGTCCCTAAGTTAATTTTTTCTGTGTTAAGAGGAGAAATTTCTTACGCGCACGGATTTAGCCCTTCAAATAACCACTATAAAGTATGAACCACCTTTTTTGTTTCTAATCCTGCACTCACCCAGGGCACGTTTCTTATTCAAGAGCATTTATAGGCAATATACTGACAACATAAAACGCGCCGTGGATTTGGACGGCCATTACACAAACTAGATTTATCACTCAATTCGCTCCGTCTCCACGCGCATACGGTGTTAGGTTAAGTACTGAGCTTCTGGATGGAAAATATTAGAATTTTATGCATTAAAAATATTTAGAATCCATAACACTAAAAAAAAAGCATTCCAATAATTAAGTAAACCCAACAAAACAAGCACGAAGACAGACTCCAACAAATGTGAAGGCAAACCTAACTACTACAGTCCATGTTTTCTCAGCAGTCACCCCTATGCCGATAGCCAAATCCCCGCCATATAATGTTAAAAATGTCCAAGATAACAGCTCTTGACAAACGCAGAATAGCAGCATGAAAGGTTGCGCCCTGCAACCTTTCCATCAATAGCTCTCCTCTATTCAAATGTGTCATCATCATCATCAGGAAGAGGCTGACTAGCTGCTGCAGCAAGCTCAGCTTCATGCCTAAGGAAAAGAAAAATATCACAATCAAACAAGGAAATAATACTAGCTATTAACTTACTAAACGGCAAATTTCTAAGCACCAAGGTTGCAGATTTGACTCTAGGATGTTGACAGGCTAAATAGATTTCATAAAGCCTAGTAGTAATAGCAGCCACAGAGATTTTGTAAGATGAGAATCTGTAAATTTTCTAAACTAAAAAATTGCAAGCCAAGAGATTTTAGCTCTCTTACTGTTGCTGTGCAGCCAAGTCTATCTGAACTTCTGGAGGAGCAAGAGCAGGAGATTCCACAAAGTGTAAGTTTGGGTCCCTAGGGCCACCGAAGCATCATCATCAATATCACGTATCATTCAAATCATATATAAACTGACAATTAGCTAATAATACAAATTTATCTTACCCAGCAAGCTTCCTGGCAAGGTACAAGAATGGCTTCTCAAAATTGTAGTTGCTCTTGGCGGAAATCTCATAGTACTGCAGATTCTTCTTCCTGTGGAAAGTGACCTGCTTTGCCTTGACTTGCCTATTCTTCACATCAACCTTGTTTCCACAGAGAACAATTGGTATATTTTCACACACCCTATCATTTCAATCAAAAGTCACAATCAATTGCAAGGCACAATGGTGTAACTCCAAATAAGAACAGAGGCCAAAATAAAAGTTTGAAAGTTGACTTCACATACCTGCAGAGATCGCGGTGCCATGTGGGAACATTCTTGTATGTCAGGCGGGCAGTAACATCAAACATAATGATGGCACACTGCCCGTGGATGCTGCGAGTTAGGATGGAAAAAAAGTTAACAAACCTAGAAAGATCCAACCAGGCATAACATGTGGCATGCAAAGTAAAAATATGAAATCATAACAGAGTAGATGAAGCTGTTTGCATAAACATAATTTGACCTCAACATATATGCTTCATTTGTTTTAGTCTAAAATATCTCTACACATGATCAGACAGGAGCTTCTAGAAGCTACTAAATTACCCTTCTTAGTTTATGATTGGTGATATTTGGACCCCACACCAACCCAGGATTATGGGTCAAACACTTTTAATACTTCAACACATATGCACACATAATGCTCCAAAAAAGGAAGTTCTAATACAAACATCATGCAAGTTCTAACACTTCCATTAACAAACGTCAGAATAAATGCATGCATAACCAAAATTGAAAGTTCAAATACAACCAGCATGCTCAAAATTCTTAAATCCACTTACTAGTAACCATCTCTAAGACCACCGAATTTCTCTTGTCCTGCAGTATCCCAGCAGTAAAATCGGATTTTCCCACAATTTGTAAAGAAGTCCAGTGGATGAACCTCCACACCAATCGTTGCTGCAAGGTGAAATGAGGCAATATAAAAATCAATAGACACAAGACAAATATAAAATTGAACACAATAAATTGCTATTTCGCGCAGACTTACGTTCATATTTCTTCTCAAACTCCCCAGTCAGATGCCTCTTCACAAAAGTAGTCTTCCCTGCATTCAGAATATTCCAATAAGTCAAAATCATATAGCAACACCATAAAACATCAATTATCCATACATCCAAATTTTAATAAAAAATACAAAGTTAGTACTCAAGAAAATGGAGAATTTTAAGAAAGATTCAATCAATCAACCGGCCGTTCTGCATGAATAACATACACAAAATAATAAAACCTTTCCCCAAACCCTAGTCTATCAAGGAACATATTTTCGTGAACCTTTGTCTGCCTGTATGTTCCTAATCAACACGTTATCTTACATGTATTAACATCCCGTAAGCATTGAAGGAGACTTCCGGTTTAAGAGTTCATAAAAGGCTCGATGACAAGCTTAAGCTTAGGTAATATACGTAATAGGTGGAACACAAATCAAACTCAAGCAATCAGTACTATAAAACCTAGTCCAATTCGAAAATGACAAAACAACAACACTAAAGCAACGAAAAATACCAGTGCCTCCGTCACCAACGATCACGAGCTTGAAACTCGGGTAATCTACAGTCTGCTGATTAGGCAAAGCCTAAAATCAAAGAGCAAAAAAGTTAAAAAAACATATGCAAAAGCAAAGCGCCGATCAATAATCATAACCATAAATATTTAAAAAAAAAAACAAAAGATCTACGAAAAAACCTAGAGTGTAACCACGAAATCAGCGCAGAAAGATAATGAGAAACAGAGACAGAGAGGATTTACCATGAGTACGATTCTTCAGTTGGCGAGAAAAATCGAGAGAATCTGAGCTTGTGGTGTGTATTGTGTGAGCAGAGAAATGAGAGACGTGATAGACGGCGATGAGAACAGATTTATAAGGGAGTGAGGGAGGGCTTTGAATTGAGGTCTCAGCGTGGCTTTAAATTGACGCAACTCTCTTGGCCATTAGATTTGAATACTTTTTAGTGTTTCCTTTTTATTCTAGAGCCCGTTTGGCCGTCAGATCTTTTCTTGCCTTAGATTTACGCACTTCTTTCCGCCCTGCTTTCTTTTTAAGCTGTTTTAAACAAACCTACCTTATTTTTTATTGTTTTTTTCAAACTTTAAAAATACACGTCATCGTCTTGAACAATCCACGTGGATTTTTTTTTTTACTTTATTCTTAATAAAGAGAAAAGAGTATATACACCTCAAATGTACATTTAGTCCCTCTTGGTGATTTTAAAAATAATCCTGTTAGTTTAATTATTAATTTTATATAAAATATTTATATTGTATTTTATAAATATTACAAAAAAAATAACTTGGTAAGTACAATTTAAACCTTTTTATTTTTAACGGAACTTTGAAAGATTTTAATTAATAACAATAATTTTTTTTCCTTTCCTAGATAATACATAAGATACGAATATATAATACATTGATGTGAGTAAGTTTACCTAAAAAAGTGATCTTGATTGAAAAGTGTGACAAATATTGATTCGTAAATTTGTTAAATTAGTACAGGTGAATAATTTATGCATCACAATTTTTCACTTAAATAATTTCACGTTTTAATCATATTTGTGCAGTAATTTTTTTTCCACTGAAATACTAACATTATAAAATAGTACAGACATCTACGAAATTAATTTGGTTGGAGGATACAGGTAAAACTTAATATTATAGAAATGTGAAAGTATTTACCAACAATATTGATAAAAATTAAAATTTTGACCAATTAAAAACCATTTCATTTCAATTAAAATATTTTATTTCTTGACTGACAGTGGTGGCTGAATTTACCAAATACAAAAATTTATTTTTAATATATTTACAAACAAGTAAGAATTAAAATTTTAATCGACGTTTCAGTCTAAATTATTGACTAATGATTTAATTTCCCATAATACATTTATTTTATTATTATTTTACTGTTGCATTAAAGTACATGAAAATATCAATGGTAAATTACCGCCGTGTTTCGATCATCAAAACAGTGGCGCGGGATTGAAAACTCAACTCAATCACCCTCTTCACGGAATCGCAAGTCACAGCTTCACCAAGATTCCAATAGATCTCTTTTATTGTTATTCAAGCAGGCTATGGCTTCGTCTTCGGATCTGTCTAAACAGTGAGTCTTTCGAAACTTTACATGCTTTGATATTTATTTATTTATCATGCGAAATCACCTGAAATTTTTATTACTGGATTCGTTTGTATGAAGGGAGGCTACTGTTATTAGGAAGCAAAACAATAGAGCTCCGTTCAAGTTCTTGGTTCCCCTTGTTTATGCCCCTGTTCTTCCTCTAAGTAAGGTTAAATTTTGTTTTAAGATTAAATAATTATTTTGATGTTCCTTATGTGGGTTTGGCCGAATAATTCTAATTTGCATGATCTTTTTATTTTATAGTTCGAATCGGGTTGAGGAAGAATCCAGTTCTAAGGGACCGCTTATTTACTGCTGTGTTGGCCGGTGCATTTGCTCATGGATTTTACCTGGTGTATCCTATTTTTGTTCTATTGTTTGTGTTGTGCAATATTGATTGTTGGTTCCTTTTGTTGATTGAGGATTATTAATTCATGAATTATTGTCGTGCCATTGCATATGCTTTTGATATGCTCATATTTTATATTAAAATTGGTGATTCTTGTTCCTTATGTGTGGCTTGAAATTTTGCATTCTATGTGTGGGTTAAAACCAGGATGTTTTGATATTGTTAAAATTATTCCCTTTCCCATTGATAGTATATTTTGTTTGATCAAATAAGGATTTATATTGGTAGCTGGACAATTGCTTTTTTTGGTGCTCAGATGTGTAGCATTTCTAAATAAAGCTTAATTATGGTTATTAAGAATATGTGTACCCTCATCTGTTCACTACATGTCTATATGGTTTCTCTATAGGGTTCTTCAGTAAGGAAAGGCTTTAATGTCTGGGAGTCATAGGTATGACTAGATATATCTCCGCATAGTGTATCTACAATCAAATTCGAGGATATCTAGCCACACAAGGTGCGTTACGTTCATGACATGTCTATGTGGTTTCTCGATAGGGTTCTTTGGGAGGGAAACGTTCACTACATGTCTATGTGGTTTCTCTATAGGGTTCTTTAGTAGGGAAAGGCTTTAATGTCTAGGAGTGTAGGTGTGTGGGTGTGACTAGACATATCTCTGCATTGTGTGTGCGGTATCTACCATCAAACATGTAGTTTTGTATGACTAGACATATATCCGCATTGTGTGTGCAATAAAGGCTTTCATGTTTGGGAGTGTCGTTATGACTAGACATATCTCTGCATAGTGTGAACGAAAGATGACTAGACATGTTTCTACATAGTGTGTGCTAGGGTTCTTTAGTAGGGAAACGTTCACTACATGTCTATGTGGTTTCCCTATAGGGTTCTTTAGTAGGGAAACATTCACTACATGTCTATGTTGTTTCTCTATAGGGTTCTTCAGTAGGGAAAGGCTTTCATGTCTGGGAGTGTAGGTATGACTAGACATATCTCCGCGTAGTATGTGTGGTATCTACCATCAAACATGTAGTTTCATATGACTAGACATATTTCCGCATAGTGTGTGCGATAAAGGCTTTCATGTCTGGGAGTGCAGGTATGACTTGACATATCTTCGCATAGTGTGTGCGTATAGGCTTTCATGTCTGGGAGTGCAGGTATGACTAGACATATCTTCACATAGTGTGTGCGGTATTTACTATCAAACATGTAGTTTCTATATTGTATGGTAAGGTTCTTTAGTAGGGAAAGGCTTTTATGTCTGGAAGTGTAGGCATGACTAGACATATTTCCGCACAATGTGTGCGATATCTACCATCAATTTGGCTAGATCTCCGCACATTGTGGACAGCATCTACCATTAAATTCAAGGGAAATCTACCCACACAAGGGATGGGGAGCCCCACAAATTAAGTGGAAGAGTCCTACCAAAGCAGGACTTGAGCACACTCCCTCCATGAGGAGGGAGTGCATTACCACTAGGCTACTGGCCTTGGTAGCTGTTCACAAACAGGTTTGAAAGTATTAAAGTAGGAAAGGAATACTCGGTGACTGTATGTACTACCCAAAAATCATGAAAATCACATACATGATTGCTTGTTTAGAGAAAAAAAATCTAGACTTTTATTTTTGCCAGACAGTTCAGTTTGTGATTGAGAATGTAAGTATAGTACACTTAATAATTGCTTGGATTTTCTCCATGTTACGTATTCAATAGAAGATTTAAATAATCCAATTATCAATCAATTTGCTCCTGGTGAAAGTACATGTGGAAGTGGATTTAAGTACTTTTGTCTTTCTACTTCGCTTGAGCCTATGAAAGAGTGAAACATCATGTATTGGAACTACAAACTGTGATCTGGAGGAGCTTGTTTGTTGGTTTTCTTGTCTACTATAATTACTCTTCTGGTTCTAGTTGATTTTCATGGTGATTTTGACTTCCACTGCATATTGTTAACTTATTTTTCCTTAAAAAAAAAACTTTGTGGATGTTTGTATGCTGGCGATTGCTAGATTATGTGACCTTTCTTTTGGTCATATCAATTATCGAAAAGAAAGGGCAAAAAAGATAGCTGTCCTTTGCATTATTCCAGGTGTCATACAGATTAGATAATGAAAATGCACTCTGAACATCATGATTTGCTTAATGCTGGTAGTATTTTCTCCCATACCACACACAAACATAGATTAATCATTCCCCTCTCTATGGTTGTTCTTGCTTCCACTGTAAAAGGCCTAGCTATGTGGTATTTTGGTCTTCGAACTCATTATTGTCAAGCAATCTTATTTTGTTTATGTACTTCTCGGATTATTGTTGGTTTTCCTTAATAGTTATATTCAGAACGGATATATATGATGTCGAGAGCAAGTGAATGTGGATTTGTTAGCTGATATATGTGATTGTTGACGTCACTTCTACAAATTTTTTCCTTTGCGGATATTATGCAGCTTGACGTTCTGCCAACAACATTAATGGCATAGGACAAATTGGATACTGTATTCTTCTCATTCCATCAATTTTGGAATGATGACTCTATCTTGTATCTGTTTTTCCAGGCCAAAGATTTAAGAACTGATTGTTGAGATTTTGCTTCTGAAGAAATAAAGGACACATTGGTGAACAATTTTTCTCTATAAAAAATGTTAATGCTTTGTCATAGTTAAGGTTGTAAACTTTTTACATGCTGTATGGATTTTTAAGGGCCGTTATCTTGGTTCAGTGAAAAAAGGGGTCCTGCTTCACACTAGCTTGCTGGTAAGAAGTTGTATGTGAATTTAAAGATCTGGACTTCTTGCACATTCGTATAGCCGGTATTTTGTGTCCCTGATTGTAGATCCCACTTTTCATCATTTTGGTGTTACTCTCCGAGTCCTAGAAACTGTGTTAGCAGCCAACTGATTTTTGCCGCAAAACCTGGTTGCGCTAACTACACTTGTAGGAGTTGGAAGATTTGGGTAATGGGATGACTACCTCTTGTTTGTGTTTACTACCCTGTTATGGTATGAAGATTGTCCTCGAGGGGGATAGAAACAATCAGGGGAGCATGCATGTGATTGCATTGAATCCGAGAGTTATCATCTTTCTGGTGATAGAGAATTTAATTACAATGTGAAATGAAAAGGAAGAAACAAACAAAGTGGAATGTCGAGCATGAATTTAAGTTGATTGAACCCACCGTCTGCAGGACCACTGCCACTATTTTCTCAGCACTTTCCACATGTTTGTCACAAGCCTCCAGCTTTCAGTCTCTCGTGTTTTTTGAAAATTCTGATTTATGTAATTTTCAATATTCAGAAACAGAAAAATTGCTACTGTCCAAGGAAGACAATTATGCGTGATGCTACACATGCCTGCCGGGTCCAAATAAACCGTAAACAGTTGGCAAAGCACGTTGTTTCATTCCTAGTCGTCGGCAGAAAGTTCATTTTTAAAAAATATTCTGCATATTTACATTGTCCGATATAGAAAAATATAAATAGGTATGAATGTAGACAAAAACAAAATAAGAGAGACAAAAAAGTGGCTAGAATTATCCTTTAATCTGATATTTACGATGAAAGTAGATCTTGGCTGTAAATAATTATTAAATATTAAATTTGTAATATGTAATATTTAGAAGAAAAAAACGAGTCGGAGGGTTGGAGAAGTAAACATATTTCCAATTGGTTAGCATTTCTTATTTTCAAAAAACTTTCACGAAAAAATATCCCAATTGCGGCACTTGATACCTACTTGGATCCATGTCAGATCCGAATATGCTATCGCCGACTTGAAAGAATCTTCTTTTTTTAATTTTTAGATCCGGCTCGTTCGTCCAGACTAACAAAATTAATTCCTTAAAATTCTTTGGCGGGACCCATATGACTCATGCTTATTACGTTACGAAATTTAAGTAGATTTATGAGTCACGCTTTAATCCAAATGAATCTACTTTGCCCGTGACATATTATTATCTTTTACTTCAATTTTAAACCAAACCAACATCAGCAGACTAGGCTTTACCGTCTTTACAAATCGTTAATACAACAAATCTAAATTAAACATAAAAATAATATACGAAACAATAATTACACAGCATTGATCATCATCTATTTAATATAATTACATTTCTTAATCAACGTCTTCCACGTGGCCAACTAATTAACACATCACATCATCACATCACATCCGTCGTCTATCAGTTCAGCCCTAAAAAATACCGGACACTTAACTGTAGATTATATTATATTACATTATTTTTTGTTTCCTAACAAAGAAGAAAAAACACCACCTTCAAATTTATACTTTTAACGTTCACGCTCGGATTGGTTCTTGAAATCGGAGGCGAGGCGAGAGGCGATGGCGGAGTGATACATGACGTCGTGAAAAGACCCGGTGTCCATGGTCATCAACCGGAGCCGCTTCGCTTTCTCCTCCGTGAAGCAACCCGGCATGAACCGAGAAGATCTTGTGGATTTCGGCTCGGGATTTGAGTCCGCTTTGTTTTCCGGTTTTTCCAAGGGATCCGCTTTACCGTCAGAGTCAATGTAGTCGGGCTCCGAGGACCAGCCGAAGAGCGGGGTCCACCAGTTGGACGACGAGCTCTTCCGGCGGATGGTGTCGGGTTTACGGTTACCCGAAGCTGCGTAAACTCGGACTCCGGCGGTTCTGAAAAGAGAGAAGATTGGTGGCCATATTTAGTCGCTCAAGTTTTCCAGAGAAAGAAATGAAAGTTAGGGTTTCTGAGTTTTGGAGAGAGAGAGAGAGAGAGCTTGAAGAGAGATGAAATGGTGGTTACCAGTTTATTTGGGTAACTATTTGAAGAGAGGTGGGGGAGTGGAAAGTGGACAAACGGATAAGATAGGACATGTGTCGGTAATAATTGCGCTTTTTTAAAGGCCTTTTTACTGGCTATCCCGGTTGCCTTGTACCCTTTTCAAAACGTTTAGGAGGTCTACTGATGGCAGCTGACTAGGATGTGCGTTGGCTAAGTGGGAATTTTGCATATTACATTATGGAATGAAGATGCTTCCTCTGACCAAGTCATCCTTGCTATTAAATATTAATAAATAAATACACAAGTTATTCAATAATAATTATTACTGAAATTTTATATAATCGAGTTAATAAAACCATAGGAATGGAGGACTGCCCACTTTTGAGTTCCACACAGAGATGAGACTTGAACTTTGATATACTTGTTGTATTTGAAAAATAAAATTCAAATTATCTGAAATTTGTTCTCAATTTCTTAAAATATTGTTGCATACATGAATTGATATTTCATTATTTTCCTCTCTCTAAAAATCAGTTTCAAAATATATAATTAGAAATTGTAATCAATTATTTATATTTACTTTTTACAATAAGTTGTCGAACAAGGCCTCGTTCTTTCTGCTTTATCTTCTTTGGCATCAACTTTTCCTTTGATAGCTATCTTCATTGACATTATTAATACATAATAAATAATAACGTTTCATGACGTGGCCACTAATAATACATAGGCTAATTCAAAAGAGGTGTGAGAACAGCAGTAGCGTTGTGACATTCATTTTGTAGAACAATCCAGTGGCGTGTGAATGAATGGGTTGGGTTGGGTTGGGTTCTGCTAACAAGTAACGAAGCCCGCGATCTTGTTAATAACTGTAACTTTTTTTTAGGTTAATAAAAGGGAGAATTTTTGTTTTTCCTGTTGTTTAATATAATACTCCGTTTCTCTTTTATTGTTTTAAAAATATTTGGATTTTCCCTTTCATTATATAACAGCATTAAATATAATAATATATAAATTTTTAAAATTTAAACTATTAATACAATTAATTCTAATAATTTTAAAAATATTTATAAAATTTTAATTAATTCAAAAATTATAATTATATTCTTATATAATAATAATTAACTAAAATTTTTAACTCCTAACAAAAAATACATAGTAAAATAATAATATATATTATTTTAAAACACATTAAATATAAATTTATTTAATTTTTAAATTTCTTTTTAACATTAATATTTTATTTATTTTAAAAATTATAAAATTGATCATTCAATTTTATATAATATTTAGATAAATTTATTATATTTAAAAAATTCAAAATTTACATAAATTTCTATTCTAAGAATAATATATAATATTTTATTTAATACTTAATATAACAAATATATTGACTAATAAATATAAAGAATAATACATTAAAAAAATTATATGATTGCTATTAAATATACAAATCTACCTATATAAATTGATATGATAATGATATTATGAAAAAATACCTTAGACCCTCTCAAGTTTCAGTTAATTGTCTATCACCTCTTTACTTTTTAAAAAATATCTTATTACATCCAATTGTTAGTTTGACTAACGAAAAAATAATATTTTTACCATTTTAACCTTTATGACAAGGAAACAAATGGGACCAATAAGTCAGCTGCAGATTCCACGGGTCAAAAACTTTAAACTTTTAAATACTTAAATCTAAATATATTTTAAAAAATTTTTCTCTCCCCAATTAAAAAAAAAATTAACTAATTTTTTCTTCTCCACTAACCTATTCCCATAAGAAGTTCATATGTTTTGCCAAATCAAAATCTACTTCTTGTCCAAATTACATAAAAATAAAAAAAAAAATTAACTCAATGAATTGAAATCAAATTAAAATTTTTATTTTACTTAAACTAATTATTTTATCAATAACAAATTATAATTTAATATTAAAAATACAAAATAATCAAAGAAAGCCTAATTTATTGTTCAATCCTATAAAAAAATCATATGTATTGCCAGATTACATAAAAATAAAGGGAGAATGGCATATGAACCCATATTTTTTAAAATTAATGTTAAGTATATTTTAAAACTTAAAATATTTATCAATGACACTCTTCTGTTAGATTTTTCCGTCACTGTTAGGGTTTACCAACTTTAACTAATAAAATGACATAAATACCCAGATATTGACCAAAACATAATTAATTTCTAACTTTTAATTTGACATAAAATTTATATTTTTAATTTCTTACAAAAAAAAAATTTATAAAAAAATGCTAAATTAGTGGCCCTAAAATCAGATTAATAATCCTAAAACTTAAATCATTATCCCTAGTTTTTAACCTACCCAGCCAAATCAAAATTGCCCTTTTTCCGGTCAGTAATCAAATTGATTGTTCTCTCTCGTCAACTTCCAGACTTCCCTTTCGCTCATCAACATCAGGCTATAATTGATTTTGATCCTTCCACATGCTTACGCTCACCACCAATATTATGTTATGTCTCTCATTCTCAATCACATTGCACAACAACCACAATCTCTAACATCAAAACGTTGACTTCTTACCAGCCAAATTAAGTTAATTTTTTGTTTGAATTTCTTTGCTTGTAATAGGTTTTAGGATGTATGAGATGTTAACCTATTTCAATAAATTAATTAATCCCTTTATAATTTACCTTTGAGCAAAATTGAAAAACAAAGAATTTGAAAAAGAAGAAGATGATGATAATGGCAGCAAGGAAAAGATGATGACGACGACGACAGCAAGAGAAAATGATGATGCGATGGTTGCAAGGAGAAGCAAATGAGAAGAAGATGGGAAAAAAAAAGTGAATTATGATGGCGGCAGCAAGGAGAAGCAGAGAGAAGATGATAATGGCGAGGTGTTAAGGATGAGCGATGAGAAAAAGATGGAAAAAAAAGTGAGAGAAAAGAATGCTAATGGTGACAGCGGCCAAGAGAAGTAAGGAGAAGATAATAGAGAAATTTAAGGTTTTTTATTTCTTTATTATATTTTTGTTTTTATTATATAATTATTTTTTTGGTTAAATATAAATTATTTTTTATTTTATTTTAAAATTATATAAAAGTAATAATATTTTTAATTTAATTTTAAGTTATAAAGACTGTTATGCCCTTTTAATTATAACGGAAAAATTTAATAGAATGGGTGTTATTGATAAATATTTTGGATTCAGGGTGTACTTAACATTAATTTTAAAAATGGGGTCTATGTGTTATTCACCAAAAAAATGAAGTTAATGAATTGGAATCAAATTAAAATTTTTATTTTTATGTAATGTAATTATTTTATTAATAATAAATTATAATTTAATATTAAAAAATACAAAACAATCCAAGACACCATTTGAGCGTGCGCTCCCCACCACATTCCCAACTCAAACACCGTTTCTCCCCTCCAATCCCAAATTCTTTTCAAACAAGGATGCAATATTATGCTTCCACCTCTACCAACGCCATAATCTACTCATCCATCATACGTAAAAATAATAATTCACAACATTTTCAATTCAGTCAAAAGTTTAAGGAAATTCGTGGCATTCGGTGATAACGATAACGACTTTATGTTGCAGAGTGTTTTTTCATTCAAATGGACAGAGAGGCCATAGTGGTTGAAAGAGAATGATAATTGCAACGAAAAGAAAGGATGAAGAGAGAGCATTTGGCTACGATATTAAGGATCATTTTGAGTTGCTTTTAGTTGGGAAATTAACAGTGGTAAGAGCCACAATTGTTGCCCTTTAAAATTTTCCTACATTTTTTACCAATGAGTTTGGTATTATTCTAGATTAAAGTTGATTAGGAAATTAATAGTAGGTTTGGAGGATTTATGGGTTTGTAAGATTTATTAGAGAGAAAAGGGAACCAAGTCATCTCATTGCAATGACGATTACCACCACCACCACCATTGATGGAGATGATTAGAACGACTGTTAAGAAGAAAAGGTGGAGTAGATGCAACTAGGAAGAAGAAAATGTTAGGGATTAGTTTAGGGATTAAGTAATTATTTTATTATATTTGTAGTTATTTATTATATATTTTATTTATAAATTATAAAAATAAAATAATATTAATAAAAAATTAAATTTTATTAATATATTTTTTATTTTTTATTTTTATAATGTTGAAAGACAATTCTATCCTTAATAGGTCAATTTTTTCATTAGTCAAACTAATGATTGGATGTAACAGAGTATTTTTTAAAAAGTAGGAGGTGATGGGCAATTAGCTGAAACATGAGAGGGGTTTAAAGTATTTTTTCTATTATTACTACATATTTTACATTTTTATAAAAAAAATTCAGTTTGAAAATATTTTTTAATTGTGGAACCAATGTTTTTATTTTAAAATATTATTTTTTGAGTTATAGAACTTATTATTATTTAAAATTTTGAAAAAATTAATAACATTTGAGTCCCTAAAGTTTGGTCCATTAATTTGATTAGTCATAACTAGTAGTTTTAAAAATACTTATAAAAATTTCAAATTATTATAAAAGAACAATTATACCCTTATTTAATAATAGTTAGCTAAATAAATAAAAATATCAAATGTATAATTTATTTTATTTATTTTCTAATACCTATATAATATTAAATTATTAATATATTATAAACTCTTAAAATTATATTATAATATAATAATATAAGTCTTGTAGTATAACACATTTTATTTATAGATTAGTATTTTTATGATTTATTTTATAAGACCTAATTAAAATATTGAATTGTTAATCTATCGTAAAATAAATAAAATTATATTTTAATTATAATATATTAATTAATATTTAGTTAGCAATATATTATAAAATAATATATACTAATATTTTATATTTTATGTTTACATAGGAATTAAAAATAATTTTTTAACTAATTACTATTATATAAAGATATAATCGTAATTTTTTAATAAATTAAAATTTTTATAAATATTTTTAAAACTATTAGAACTATTTAAGTTAATAGTTTAAATTTTAGAGATTCATATATATATTTAATATTGTTATGTAATAGAGGAGGGAATCGGGATATTTAAAAAATAATAGAGAAAAAACGAGAATTATTTTTTAATAAAATATACAGATATTAGTAAATATACATACACAAAAAATAGAGATCTGCCATCTTTATGTAAATTAACAATGTTAAATTAAATTGAAATAACACAGTAAGTTTATATTTTAAGGATGCTGCCATTCATAAAAGAAATTAACGCTACATAAACTAACATAACACATGATTATTGTGCAGTGTAAAGTCATGAAACGTAAAGCATCAACTTTGAAGTTGTTTTCATTGTAGTTTTGGAATCATTCCCGGAAATTCTGAATAATGGGGAGAAGAATCCAAGCTTGGAATTGGACGCAAATTGCAGCATATTAATTTGTCCAAATCCAAGGTCGATGAAAATAGACATATACATATTATATATTATATATATACCCGTATATATATACATGATGAATAGTGCTTTTTGAATTGGAGTTAATTACAAGTCGCACACACCCTAAACTCAAGGCAAAGGTTTAACGTTCATATTTGATTCATTAAGATATTTTACGCCAAAACGAACAGGAGTTAAATAAGAAAACGTGGGTTCTTCTTCCCGAAGAGTTTCTTGCAAAAGACGAGGCGCGTGGGTGTAGGGTTGTGGAATGTAGTTATGCAGTCTCGGTCATATTTGTAGAGACTATTAGTCGGACAAGGCGAGCTGAGGCTGTGTGTGACTTTGTCTTTTCTTTTATGGGTCAAAATGGTCAATTTGATATGATGTCGAAATTTGAACAGAGAGTCGGACACAATTTTTGAATTGGCATTGAGACCAAACCGCGTTTCGATAGGGACGTGGCCCACTTCCTTGCCTTGCCCCTGGGTTTCGCAAGTAGCCCGTTCTTCACTTGAGCCAGGCCTGGCCTTGAGTTGAGTTTAGCCCGATTTATTGATACCCTAAATATGTGAATAATTATTAAGAATGGTCAACTGGAGGAAGTATGGGCTTCTGTGGCCCATCGAGCCGGGCTGCCCCTACCCCAAGTCCACTAGTGTTTGCTAGTATCGTTTATCACCCCCACGAAATTTTGTAAACAAAATATTAAGGATGGATTATGATTCTCAAAGAAAATATTGAAACGCTTGTATATAGCTTAGCTCTTAGTAAACTAAAAGTGCAGTAATCTGATACCACAAGAACGATCATCATGTAAGTATGGGAAATTATGCACGTTTTTGTTATTCTCTAATGGCGATAACTTTAGAGTATTGTATGATTAGTTCAAGTTGGGATATGGAAATGGGATATTATTGACCTCTTAACATGTGTAGTGGCCGGTGGTGGTCCACACTGAGAGCCACAATTCACATGCGACTTGACAAATTTGAGCCCAATAGTCAATTTTGTTTGGACCCTCAAAGTTCAACAGTGACCCGATAATGAATCTCTGGTGTTGATGATTGAGTTCATTTATAATACAATCAAGAGCGAGCGAGCAATCAAGCAGGCGTTGTCTTCAATCATTGAGCTTGTTTGTAGTAAAAAATCGGTCTTTGTGGTCCCCCTTTCTTCACTTGAATCAATCTGCGATAGATTCTTTGTGTTTTTTGGCTTTGGATTATTGGTGGATGGTTGGCAGCTAATCAAATTCCGGGCTCATTTGCTGCTATGTCGTTGGGATTTTTACTTGTGAATGTATCCTGTAATCCTGAAAAGGCTTGGCAAATAATATGCGACTGGGGCCAATGGGCCAATAAAATATTGTTTTAATTTCTTATTTTATTTTAAACAACAACGAAACAAAAAGATAAACTTCATCTCATACAAATAAAATATTAAAATTACCTTCAAGCCTTATTATAATAAAATTAACTATAGAAAAAGATTGATGAAAGGTTTAATTTGACAGATATCTATATAACCACAGTTAGTCCGGGGTTCGTTCCTTTTGTTAAATGGGGATGGTTAAGGTGGTCTTTTGCGCGTGAATGATGGATGGAATAGGCTTTAATGCATTTCACATGGTCGGCTAGGCTACATCATTTCATGATCGAAAGTCGTACAGAATATTCCTATTCGATACCTGGAAATTAAATTAGATAAGCCTTTTTCTTTTTCTTTTTCTTTTCTTTTCTTTTCTTTTCTTTTCAACCCGGTGAAGTGAAGGGTCTTTTACAGGTTACTCTCTTCTTCTGTGTGTCTGTCTGCCTCTACAATAATGGTCAAAAGATGTTCTTGGGTTACCGGCACAACGCCTTTGAAATGGGAAGAATGGAGACCTTTCAACGCCATAGCCTATCACAAAATTTACCATCATTAAATTAAATAAATGTGCTTAATTAAAAAAAGTGTTTATAACTATTCTGAATATAACTTTTCAATTAAAGACTGCAAAAATGTAAATTACAGAACCTTTTCAATACTAATTTGAATAGAATTTCTATTTTACATCTTTAGTATCACTCTAAAATTTTTTATCAATTAAATATTTCTTATAAGTTGTTACGTGTTATTTTTCTTGCATGTCTTATGTTAATTATCAAATATTATATCATTTATTGGTATTTTTTTATTAAAATATATAATACTAAGTATATTTAGTCAATATGCAGGATGTGAAAAGGTCTGGAACTCTCTGGGTGGCTGGTTCCTTTCTGGAAGCAAGCACATTTTGGCTGACTAGAGAGATTCTTTGTAACGCTTTTTCCCGATTTCAGATGGAAAGATATTGGAAAATAAGTAACAGCATACGTATCGATAATGTTGAATGATTCAGATGGCCACACGTGTCATTTTTTAAAATTGAAAACTTGACACCTAATGCACTTTATGATCGACAATTTATTAAAAGTAAATAATAATACATTACCTAGATCTAGGCTCCAGCATAAAACAAACTTTAACTTTTTGTGGTTATTACATTACACCAGTTTCATCTTTCCTGTTGTCGAGTTAATTAATGCAGAATGCATGGAAGGTTCATGCACCCCTGCCCTTTGATTGATGGCAACGTTAAGCATAATTGGAAGTTCAACCGGTCCAGACAAAGCTCGGTGACCGCAGCCCACCATGCACCCAAGAAAGACAAACAAAAGTTTCCAACATTTTCAAGATGTTTGGGTCCATTAAATCAGCTTGGGCCCATAGCTTTTCCCACGGCATGGCATATTTATCCCTTAGTTGCCATAGTTTGAAAGAGAGTTAGATATTCCTAAATACCATAAAATTTAATTTTCATTTTGACTTGGACTACTGTATTGGTTTGATTTGGTTGCTGGTCAAAGAGTTTCTTGATCCATCTTGCTGATCATGTTGTCATTGATGATATATGCATACTATAATTCGAAATCTAAACACATCCCATCCCCACATATCTTATCCATCTCTGAGAGTAAAAATTAAAAGGGAAATGATAGAGACATACACGCATGCATGCATGCATGCTCAATGAATATATATGATGCATGGATCATATATATCAGATTCAGAGGAGTTTAATCCGGGATTAGAGATAACTAGGCAACAATTAATAAAGTCGACAAGACATGAGGTACAACAGCTAGCACTCTTGGTTCTCCTTTTCTATAAAACGATAATGTCTTCGTCGTCCTACCAATCAGACCAACTTTTCTGTACGTAGGAAGGATAGGAGGGTAAAATTGCAGATTAATTATAGAGACGGAAATTAAACCTACCCCAGTTGAACACATTTCCATTGAATTCAAAAAGGTTGGGTAGGAGTGATCATTTTGTAAAAGGGAAGTGCTTGCTTTTAGAAAATTATTAATATTGCAGGCAACAATTACATCAACCGCCTATACATACATATGCTTTTCTGATCCGATTACTGAGGAAATCCAGTATTTTCTTTTCTGGGATTTCAAATTTTCAAGGATTCACACAAGTTGTATGTCTACCTACCCACTGATTTGAAATTGAACATATCATTGAGTTGAGCCTCCTGTTTATTGCTACTGCACGTTAACCTTTATTGTCTGGTAAGAACGTGAAATTGAGGGTGCAAAACAAAACAGAAAAGCACCGTTATATTTTTTAATTATTTCTTTTGCAAATCAAATCCTGTTCTTTATTCAACATTCAATGCTCTAGATTGTATACATATATAGCAGCTATATATGCAAGGTAACAACGTGTTGCCCATATACGTTAATGGCCTCTCTAGCTAGCTTAGATTCTGAAGAGTAATTATATATGTTTGTTCATCATTTGGTTGAAGATTCTTCTTCCATCTTTGACGGTCAGAAGGACAGTACTCCAGAGATAAGATTAATTGTAAAATGGCCACGCGAAACACATAATAATACCAAGTGTCAAAAACTCACGGAACGGCAGAAATTTTTATTGATTATGTTATTATATATTCCCCCTATCTATGATTAAATATATATATCTATATATATACCTACATCTCTCTGCACTATTAATTTAGTCTGTCATTAATTAAATATGATATTAAAGAGCCCCCAAGGTCTCGCCTAAGTAGTTAAGGGCTTTGTTTGGTTTGCCCTGCAGTTTCCTGGGTTCAAAACAGTACCTTGAAAGAAGTAAAGAGATTTGTCGTTGTCAAATTTTTGTTCTCGGTCACAACACTCAGCAACTTGTTTAAGGTGAGAAACACGCTTAACTCAATATAGATAAAACGATTCACTTAATAGTAACATTAGTGAAATAACCAAAAATGCCCTTTGACCGTCAAGGTGAAATACCTTCGATGATGTTCTCTGATCGCCACTGAAATAGACTAGATTTCTAAGGAAGCTTTTAAGTCTTGACGAGAGCCTCTGTTCATTTCTGGCTAAATATATCAATCATTCAATTCAACTTCTCCTTTGGATGTCTTGATGGTAGCCTTCGATGACGGTCGTCGATCACAATCTTTGGCCGCCTAAGTAAAATAGACCTTATGGGACGCTTTAGGTCATCGTAGAAGTCTCTGGTCGTCACTATCTTGAATATATTTCTTAATTCTTTATTTCTCTTGAGAACACCAAAAATCGTTAGGAAGCACTGGCGGGGTCGCCGGCGATAACTCTCCGACGCCCAAGTTAGTCAATAAACCTTTTAAAATCATAATCAAGCTTATCAATAATGTAGATGGAATGATTTTTGTAAGATTTTCGACGATATAAAGCTGCCCAAAAATATTCGAAAGTCATTTTTTGGTCATACAACCATCATCTTAAGAAGGAAAATGAGGATCTCTTTGGCCATCACCTCCACCAATCCCCCTTCCCCTTATCACTTTGCTCTTTTTATAATAAAGATAGATGTTTTTAGAGGACACGTGGTAGGTCCTTATTTAAAGTTGTGATAATTTAATTACCTTGATGTCTTTATTTATCTAGGGTTATGATGGACTATGATTTAGGACAATTATTTATTTATTTTTGCCTTAAATGCCTTCGTTAGGAAAATACTTTCGTCAGGAAAATGTCTTCTTCAAAGAAAGGCCTTCGTCAGGAGAAAGACCTTCGTTAGAGAAATGCCTTCGTCGAATATATAACTTTGTCAAAGAGAGGCCTTCGTCAGAAGAAGGCTTTCGTCGGAAAAAGGACTTTCGTCAGGGACATGCTTTCGTCAAGTAAATAACTTCATCAAGAAAAAGTTTTCGTCAGAAAAAGGCTTTCGTTAGGAAAAAAGCTTTTTCGTCAAGTGATAACTGCATCAAGGAAAGACTTTCATGAGAAAAAGGCTTTCATCAGAAAAAAGGCTTTTTTGTCAAATGGTAACTGTATCAAGGAAAGACTTTCATCAGAAAAAGGCTTTCGTCATAAAAAAGGCTTTTTCGTCAAGTGGTAACTACATCAAGGAGAGGCTTTTGTCAGAAAAAAGCTTTCATCAGGAAAAAGGCTTTTTCATCAAGTGGTAACTTCGTCGAGTATATAACTTTGTCAAGGAAAGACCTTCATCAGGGAAAGGCTTTCATCAGGAAAATGCATTCGTCACGGAAAAGTCTTCATCAAGGAAAGGCCTTCATCAGGGAAAGACCTTCGTCGAGTATATAACTTTGTCAAGGAAAGGCCTTCGTCAGGGAAAGGATTTCGTTAGGAAAAAGGCCTTCGTCAGGGAAAGGATTTCGTTAGGAAAAAGGCTTTCTCAAGGAAATGCATTCGTCAAGGAAAAGTCTTCATCAATGAAAAGCCTTCGTCAGAGAAAGGTCTTCATCAAGGAAAGGCCTTCGTCAGAGAAAGGCTTTCGTCAGGGAAATGCCTTTGTCAGGAAAATGTCTTCATCAAGGAAAGGTCTTCATCAGGGAAAGGCCTTCGTCAGAGAAAAGCATTGGTTAGGGAAAGACTTTCATTAGAGAAAGGCCTTCGTTAGGGAAATGCCTTCGTTAGACAAGTTCCTTTTTTAACGAAAATACCTTTGTGGAGGAGATACTTTCATCAATAAGATACTTTGGTTAAGAAATTTTTTTTTGTCAAAAATTATGGTACGACAAGATTTAACCAAAAAAAAAAAAACTTAGACTTGACCTATCCCTTTACTTTTAAAAAAAATATTTGATATGAAAATTTATTAATTAATATAGAGCCACATCCATTACAGGACCCCATGTATGATTTTAACATTGCCTTCGTTTATATTCTAGCCTCGTAATAGTTTATCGATCGTGGGATTGAGAGCAGTATGTATGTGTGTATATATATATGTGTGTGTGTGTGAAAAAAATTATTTTTTATTTCTTAAATAAAATTCTGTATATGGTTAACCTTTTTATAAGCTTATAATGAATATAAAAAAAGAAATTAAATACGTACAATTAATGAGATCAAATAAAGAAATAAAATCATAATAATAAAGAAAAAATAAAAAATAAAGCAAACAGTATGCTTGCAAATTAAGACATGTTTAATTTGCTAGAATGATCTTGTAAATGAAGGTATGATAATGCTTGATTTGCTTGATTTCATTAATAGCCCCTTTTAAATCTTAAGTTAGCTTAGCGGAAACTAACTTGAGTTTGGATGCCAAGTCTTGAAAATGACTAGGAGGATGGCACTTCGTGAACATATCTATGAGTTGATCAAAAGAGGATATAGAGCGAAAAGTAATGGTGCCTTGAGTGATATACTAACGAATAAAATGATAGTCAATTTCAATGTGTCTAGTGCATTCATGGAATACATTATTATGAGTAATCTGAATAGTACCACTATTATCACAGGCAAGAGATGCAGGACCAGAGTGATGAACACCCATATCATTGAGAAGCCAACAAAGTCAAGTAATCTCCTAAGCAGTATCTGCAAGGGCACAATATTCTGTTTTCGTGCTAGATCTTGCAATAGCAGTATGTTTCTTACAATGCCAAGAAATGCGAGAATCACCCAGGAAAAGACAAAGACCTGCCGTAAAGTGTCGGTCCGTAGGATTATCAGCTCAGTCTATATCAGAAAAGACATGAAACTCAAAAGACGAATGAACAGAGAAAGGAAGTCTATGAGTGCCCTTAATATAACGAAGAATGTGAAGAACAACAGCGTAATAAGGAGAGTGAGGGGCAGATATATATTAGCTCACAATATGAATAACATGGGAGATGTCAAGTCGAATAACTGTGAGGTAAACTAAACTACCAACCAATTATCTATAAAGGGTGGCATCTTCAAGTGGAACCCGTCAATGGGTGTGAGTTTAGCATTGAGCTCTAGTGGAGTACAGACAATGTTACTGTTAGTCAAACCAACTTGAGCAAGGAGATCTAATGCATACTTAGCTTGAGAAAGCTAGTAGCCATCAGAGTTAGAAAGTACCCTAAAACTAAGAAGCTAATTTAGATGGTCAAGATCTTTCATCTCAAAGTATTGTTGAAGTGAGGTCTTGAGAGTAAATATCCTAGTAACATCATCACTAGTAATGATCATATCATCCACATAAAGTAAGAGAAGAATACAACCGTAATCTGTGTTACAAATAAAGAAAGTTGTATTATAAGAGCTACAACAAAAATCAAGTTATTGAACGGTAGTGCTAAACTTGGTAAACTAAGCTCGGGGAGCATATTTGAGACCATATAAAGCATGACGAAGCATGTAGACTTTATGGGGTGGATAGGAATATCCTGGAGGAGGCTTCATATAAACATCTTCAGTTGTTTATCCTGTAGATCACCAATGAGGAAGACATTTTTAACATCCATTTGAAACAATGTTCATCGGTGTACAGCTGCTACAGCCAAAAGGCTTTATACAGATGTCATACAAGCAACAGAGGTAAAGGTTTCTTCATAGTTAATGCCATACTCCTAATTGAATCATTTAGCAACTAGTCTAGCTTTATACTGTTTAATTCAGACGTTGGCTTGGCTGTGGCGATGGATGGCTGGAAACATGAAACTGAAGTCACAGGCAAGATAGTTGGTCAGTTCTGAGCCGAACAAAGACGGCAGTGATGACTCACTCATCAATGAGCGGCAAATTAAAGGGTAGCGAATTTGAATTTGAACAAAGTTTGACCATAGTAAATGAGGACAAAAAATGGTGAACATAGACTATGAAGAAAAGGGCTGCCCTGCTCTAAGTTGAACAAAGGTGGCAGTGACGTCTCACTCGCTGGCGATTAGGCAGATTAAGGTGTGATAGAGCTAAAGAATAAGTCTCTTTGTGGAGGCGAATGACGACGCGTGTGGAGAGATGGGGACCACATATAAACTGGCTGGCAAATTTTGAAGCTCTGGGCACTGACAGTGCTGCAAATGGAGGACGAACAAGGGTAATGCATGAGTCACATGCGCGGCTGCAATTGGCGACATGGAATACACGCGCGGCTGAGAAAGGTGGCACTGAGGCACTCATGTTGACAATGTTGGGGAACAAAATTCCAGAGCTACGACTGGAAGGAAAATCAAAATTGAAACTAAACCAAACTTGTCTCTAATATCATATGAAGAAATTTGTTCTTTATTTCTGGAATAAAATTATGTATATGGATAGTCTTTTTACAGGCTTACAATGAACATAGAAAAAAAACAAACAAAATATATACAATTAATGAGATCAAATAAGGAAATAAAATCATAATGATAAAGAAAAAAGAAATCAAAAATAAAGGAAGCAATATGGTTGTAAATCAAGACATTATAATGTTTGATTTGCTAAAATGATCTTGCAAATCAAGGCATTATAATGTTTGATTTGCTTGATTATAATGCCTTGATTTGCTTGATTTCGTTAGCAAAATATATATGAGTTTATCGGGGTAATATATTAATTTCTAAACTAAAAATATTATTGACTTATCAGTCTACTCAAAGATTTATAATTGAAATCAATGGTAATAATAAAACTAAACATCTTCTTGATCTTGAGATTCATTTACTGAATTATTACATACAAATAAGCGAATGTTATTAATTCAATATGATACTATAGTTTATTAATATAAAACTTTTTACAGATAGCTAGTTGCAAAATTCTCATTTTAATTACGGGTCACAGGAATTTATATCTAATTACTAATGATCAATGTTCACATTGATGATTATTGTAAATAAAACATTACACCATCTCAAATTCAAATACATTAACATAATTTATATAATTTGGCCATATATATTGGACGACTAACTTTCAACAACAAATTAAAATTGTTCAATTTTATCTCAAGAACATATATAAAATAATTCGAGCATATATTTAATTAGTTGAATAAAACGGAGTTGTAATATTGTATAATTACAAGAGAGTAACGGTGGTCTACGATGCTTTCGCTATCAGGAGTGAGAGATGAAGTAATCTTCATGTCTGTTAAATTCATGATGTTGTTGTGTGTATATATATATATATATATACACACACACATAAATATTGATAATGAAATGGTGGCATTAACTTAAAATATAAATGCATTGGCAACTTTGCAACTCAATAAATAAACTGACTAGTTTCATGGGCACCGAACACCGCAAGCAGCCTTACTCCTATCCATCCATCCATCTCAATTGTATATGCGCAATGCTGCAAGGTCAAATAGCCATGGGAGTGTTAATAATAAGTGTATGATATGGTTGGATAACTTAAATAATATCACTACAAAGTCAACCCCGGTTTTACGTTGACTTCTCAATCCAAGGACGGTTAGGGAGTCGGAGAACTGAATGGCCGTGGGGGCAGTCATCTTCCCGTTTTAAATTGCCCCCAAACCCAGAGTTGTTTTTTTTTTCCTAAAGAAAAAACCAAAAGTTAAATTAAATAAAAACCAAATGAATACAATAGTAATTTAGATATGGCTGTAGGGGTATTATAGGAAACAAGTGATTGATGAACTAGCTTTGTCTTGTCAAGAGAGAAGAAGTGGCACACTGCACAATGACTGGTGATATCAAAACTTAGGGCGCAAATTCAGTAGTCGTTGCGGCTCTCTCGAATTCGGTGCTTACTGCTTAGCCAACAAAAACCGAAGAAACCAATAATACATTTTAACAGCTTGGGCAGCAATTTTACTAGTATTAGGACCTTTTGAAATTGTTGTTGGGTTGATTCACAGTAAATTATGGGAACCGAGTATGTGCACTTTTGAGTATGTTGGCAATCACAATGACAATAAAATAAAAAAGGGTCAAACTTTTGTGTCGGGGTCCTTCCTTTTTTTTTTTTTTTTTTTAAAATCAAAGATCAACGAAATGTGACATGAGGATCTTGTTGCCCCTTCATTCGGCAATTACATACCTATACACACTAATAATACTAATTATTCAATCTTTTCTTGCCGTTTGAGATTAGTTAATTAATCATTGCACTAATTAACAATTATCGTTCAAAATCCTTTTGAGTTCATCAAAGATTGCAATTTCAAGCATCCCATAAATAGTACTAGAGTTATTAAGTTGCGAGATAAAATCACCCTTTTTAAGGCAGTCCAAGATTTTTTTTTTTTAAAATAAATAAAAGGGACTCCCCAATTCAACGCTCCACTCCGGGTAGAAGGTGGTTGGCGCCAACCTTCGCTGCATGACTAGCACGTGACACTCTAACACTTGACAAATGCCATTCACGCGCTTTCACTGCCCGTGTCCTCGCACCCTCCTCGCCAGTCGGCTACAATTTTCTTGTTATAATATGGAAATTATTACACCGAGTTTAATTTTTAATTAATTCATAATTTCTGATTAGTAATAATATAATGCGCATTATGGTTTGATTGATCGTTATGGCAGGTTTTGAATGTAATTAAGAATTGTCTATTCGTATATTTTAATTAAGGAAATCAGAATTTTAACGGGCCCACAGGATTCAGGGGTAAAAGGGTCAAAATGATTTTCTTGAAATTTAAGTATTGGTGGGGGCCAAGAAAATAACTGTAAATTGAGAAACAAACATAACTGTGTGTAATAACATAGAGAAGAGAGAGAGGGAGAGACAATGCAAAAGCCTTATATATAGACCAAGCTCGTATACAAGAACATAGGCGGAACCGAATTACAGAGCAAAAAGAATAGCCAAGAGACAGAGCCGAGAGAGGTTTATGCAGTGTTAACAATGGCGAGCCAACGAAATAGAGGTGTGTTCAGGGTGTCCGTTTGCGGCCAAGAAGAGATAGAGCAGTTGTCAAGAGATGGTAGCCATTACAGTCTCTCTACTGGTGTTCTTCCTTCTCTCGGAGCAAGGAGCAACCGTAGAGTTAAGCTCCGGAGATTCATTGTTTCGCCATATGATCGTCGTTACAGGTGTTTTTTCTTGTTTTCTTGGCTCTTTGTTTCCTTGAGAGTTGCGTTTGCTCTTTTCTTTTTTTTATTTTTTATTTATTTTAATGGTGGGTATGTTGACTTAAGTGTTGTTATTGCAACCTTAATTTTTTTTTTGGGATTTGGAAAACTGCAACATTGAATCTCGTGAACCTTGTTTTCAACTCAAACTATTTGTTTTTTACCAATGCATTTTTGTTTAATTTGTCACTTCAGTTCTGTTTCTCAGAACAGTTGGTGAATTTCAAACCATTTCATGTGGTTGATTAAATGTCAAAATGATAGTTTTTTACCATTTGATTATTATTTTTGGACTTTTTGTTGTTTCTTCACCTGCTATATATTTGAGTCTATGTTCTAAAAGTGCATACAGCACGTTTTTGTTGAACTGCCTGCAGTCAGACCAACCAGTTTCTAATTGCAAGCTTTAGCATCTAATGGTTGACTCCTACCGGAAACAACCCGAAGTTTCTGTAGTATCTATATTTGCTTTTTCACTTTTTGATGAATAAATTATGCATATGGTTTTTCCATCACTTCACGCGTTCCCAACTCACTAATTCTTATGCTTCTTGATCATTTGACAGAAAACTATCTGAATACTGATTTCAAAACAACTATTTGAATACTTATCTGAAGGGTTTTATTATGTACTGACACTTGCTAATAAGAAAATAAAGGCCTACTCTTTGAATAACTTGCGACAAAATTTTGGCTTCCATCTCTTGCAATTGGCATTCATTTGCACTATGTGAAGATGCATAAACGTGAAGTAGCTCTAGATAATTTAAAAGGTTTCTGAACATTATACTATTTAGCTCTAAATTTAACTGATTCTTGCAGGGTATGGGAGACTTTTCTTGTTCTTCTGGTCATCTACACTGCTTGGGTTTCACCTTTCGAATTTGGATTTCTTAGGAAGCCTCAGAGACCACTTTCCATTATCGATAATGTTGTGAATGGATTCTTTGCTGTGGATATTTTTCTCACTTTCTTTGTGGCTTATCTCGACAAAACTACCTACCTGCTTGTTGATAATCCAAAGAAGATTGCTTGGAAATATGCAAGTTCGTGGCTGGTCTTTGATGTCATATCCACAATCCCATCTGAACTTGCTCAGAAGATCTCACCAAAACCGCTCCAGTCATATGGCTTATTCAACATGCTTCGCCTTTGGCGTCTTAGAAGAGTTAGTGCCTTATTTTCCAGGTACAGAGGTTGTTCCTGTGAATAGATATCCTTTAACAAATTAATGGTACTAGACCATTTCCATTTTTTGACATTGTTTGCTTCAAATATAGTTAGCTTGTGGATGTTTTATATATTGATCAGGACTCACCCTACATTATTTCTTCAAACAGATTGGAGAAAGATAGGAACTATAATTACTTTTGGGTTCGATGCTGTAAACTTATTTTTGTGAGTATCCGAGAAAAATTTCTGTGCATTTCTTTAATGAAATAAATGTGTTTTCCGGTGAGTGCTATTACTAAATGTAGGATTCTATTTGTAGGTCACCCTTTTTGCTGTTCACTGTGCTGGATGCTTCTATTATCTTCTTGCTGCTCGTTATCACAACCCTGAGAGGACATGGATTGGAGCATCCTTGGGAGAGGACTTCCTTCAAAAGAGTCTTTGGATTCGTTATGTGACATCAATGTACTGGTCTATCACTACACTAACAACTGTTGGCTACGGTGACCTGCATCCTGTGAATACAAGAGAGATGATCTTTGACATCTTCTTTATGCTCTTCAACCTTGGATTGACGGCATATTTGATTGGTAACATGACCAACTTGGTTGTCCATGGAACTAGTCGAACTAGAAAATTTGTAAGTTAATTCTCAATGTTACAATTCTGTGAATTTATTAATTTACAATATATGCAGGTGCTGACATATGTCAGCAATGGCAGATTGCTTACATTTTAATTTTTTATTGATCCTCTTTCCTCGTTTTTGTCTCATAATCTCAGAGAGACACCATACAAGCTGCCTCAAGTTTTGCTCAGAGGAATCAATTACCTCTTCGCCTGCAAGATCAGATGCTGGCACATTTATGTTTGAAGTTCAGGACAGATTCCGAGGGACTGCAGCAGCAAGAGACTCTTGATTCTCTTCCTAAAGCCATCCGATCTAGCATTTCACATTATCTTTTCTACTCTCTCCTGGATAAGGTGTATTTGTTTCGAGGGGTTTCAAATGATCTGCTTTTCCAGCTGGTAATTCACGCAAAACACACTGCAGTTATATACTTTGATTTCTCTTTTGTGGCTGATTCTGGTTTTCTCTTTTTCCTTTTCTCATAACGAATTCTTACATTGGATTAGTTTGTTTTTTGTGGAAATAAATTTCAAAGGTCTCAGAGATGAAAGCCGAGTATTTTCCTCCAAAAGAAGATGTGATTTTGCAGAATGAAGCCCCAACAGACTTCTACATTCTTGTGACAGGTGCTGTGGTATGTACTATTTTTTTTTAATTTCCATTGTTCAATAATGAATATTTCAAATCAATTGGTTTAATTGTGCATCTGAAGTTGAAAACAAGATACATCCTGTCAATTACAGTGATGAATATTTCCATTTTAATTTTCTCATTACAGTCAACATAATAAATAATGGCCTCTAACGTTTTAATTACTTCACAGGAACTTTTGGTTCTAAAGAATGGAGGTGAACAGGCAAGTTTTATCATTTTAAGAACTTTATTAATTATTTAAAGGAATGATTGTTGATTGGAAAGTTAGTCCTTGGGTCCTTATCATATAGGATTATTACTGAAATTATGTTAAATGATTGCAGGTTGTTGGAGAGGCAAAAACCGGTGATCTTTGTGGAGAAATTGGGGTACTTTGTTACAGGCCACAACTTTTTACAGTGCGGACCAAGCGATTGAGCCAGCTACTACGGCTGAACCGTACAACATTCTTGAATATTGTTCAGGCAAATGTTGGAGATGGAACCATAATCATGAATAATCTTCTCCAGGTTAGTACTTGCTGTATGATGGAGAAACATTGAGTCTATTCGGTAAAACATAAAAAATTTTAGTGCCTGAAAATTTCTATACTCTGGTCAATCATACTACACAAGTACATTATGCCTTTGTGAATTTTAACAATTTCGGTCTATATTCCATATAGAACATGTCATAATATTGAGAGTAAACTTTGACATATTATGCACTTCATTCTATGTGGGTCAGCATTTGAAAGATATCAAGGACCCAATTATGGAGGGAGTTCTGTTGGAGACAGAGAACATGCTAGCTCGTGGGCGAATGGACCTACCTCTCAGTCTATGTTTTGCTGCGCTCAGAGGAGATGATTTATTATTGCATCAGTTGTTGAAACGAGGTCTTGATCCAAATGAATCAGACAACAATGGAAGAACAGCTCTGGTTTGTCGAGCTCTTTTAACTCTGAAATTAGTTAAAACTTATTTCTTGTAATAATGTACCTAATTTTCCACCTTCTGAACTTGTACCATGTGAAACAGCATATAGCAGCGTCAAGAGGAAGTGAGAATTGTGTGCTTCTCCTGCTGGATTATGGAGCAGATCCTAATAGTAGAGGTATGCTGATTACCAAGTACATAATCAGGTCCAGTGGTGTCTGCATAGACTGCACTAACTATTCTAATTTACACCGTCTTCTTTGTTTTTTTTTTTATCTTCCAAGCGTATCCTGATTCTTTTACATCTACCATAGATCTACCCTAGATTTTATATGTTGCCTATTTGATATGATTATTGACTTATTTTTTAAAAAAAATTAATTTTGAATTCTTGTACATGTACTTGAAATCCCTGAACTGCAGAGTTGACCTTCGTATACTCTTATCCAGAAAAAACTATTTTATACCCTATATAAGCATCATCATTAGAGGCATACATGTGCAGATCCCATATGGTAAACTAAAGAATTATATTTAAATCCATTTTTGGGCCTCTTCAGGAATTGGTCATTGCTCTCCTTCTTAATATAGTTATCTCAATAATGCACAAGTACCATTCTGCTATTATTTATATTGATTCAATCAAATAGTGGGCACTCTATAAGTTGTAGATCTTGATAAGTCAATGCAACTCAATTTATCATATCAAGACTGGTTCACGTTTGTTGACTTTCAAGTTTTTTGTAAGAGATTTCTGTTTATGGTTGTATGCATCACCGTCGGGCATATTCCTTATATTATATATTGATGGGATAATGTTATAAGGTCAGTTTCTGATATGGATCAGCACTCCTAGTTTGATGACTTTCGTTGTGCAATTTTCAAATAAGGCTTCTGGAGTCAACTGTACCTTATTATACACCTGATTCTGCTGCATTTTATATGTGCTTGTATGATCCAAATTATTAAATGTCATTTAGAGGACAATCTGCCCACTTTTTCTGACATTATAAGGATATAACTAATATAATTTTACCTTGAAATGTTTTGGGATTGACAATTGAGCATGTAAAATACCCATCAACCATAAATTATTCTGCTGAATTGGGAATTAGTCCAATAAACTAACTCTAATTATTTATACAATTTCACATGTATGCAGACTCAGAGGGGAATACAGCACTGTGGGAAGCAATGCTGGGAGGTCATGAACATGTTATCAAACTGCTGATTGAAAATAGTGCAAACATCAACTCTGGAGATGTGGGTCACTTTGCATGCACTGCCGCCGAGCAAAATAACTTGGACTTACTTAAACAAATTGCTCATTATGGAGGGGATGTAACACGTCCTAAGAGTAATGGCTCGTCAGCTCTTCATGTTGCAGTTTGTGAAGACAACATCGAAATAGTCAGATATCTCTTAGAAAGAGGGGCTGACATTGATAAACCAGATGTCCATGGTTGGACCCCTACGGATCTAGCTGATCAGCAAGGACATGAAGAAATCAAATCCATTTTCCAATCTAGTAAAGAGAGTAAAGCTCAATCTTCTATCATTTCAATTCCTGAGCAGCCACAGCACGGAGTTCGCTACCTCGGGAGGTTTACAAGTGAGCCAGTTATACGTCCTTTATCCCAAGAAGGTTCCTTCCGAGGTACAGATGGATCGTGGAGCCAACCACGTCAAAGGCGTAGGACTAATAACTTCCATAACTCACTATTTGGAATGATGTCAGCTGCCCAGAGTGTGGAAAAAGATTTACTGTTTCCAGTTCATCATCCCAAAGTTATAAAGACTCCTGGTGTTAACTCAGCTAGAGTGATAATTGCTTGTCCGGAAAAGGGAGAGGTAGCAGGGAAGCTGGTGCTACTCCCACCTAGCTTTCAAGAGCTACTTGAAGTTGGTGCTAAGAGATTCGGGATCTCGCCTGCTAAAGTTCTAAGTAAAGATAGAGCTGAGATTGATAATATTGAGGTGATTAGAGATGGCGACCATCTTATTTTTGTCAGCGATGGTGGCCAAAACAATTCATACCAAGACGGTTTGTAGTGTATATATATATATTTATATAAGGTGCATGGGTATGTACATTTTTGTTTTTTTAAAAAAAAAATTTCCTTTGGGAAATTGTTGGGCCACAGGGAAATCCATTGTAAGATTTTAGATTTTGGGTTGAGGTGGATCAAAAGATGGTGATGTGCTTTTCTTATTCTTTGGTTTTTCCAACTGTAAATGTTTAAAGCTCGATGTTGGAACAAACGAAGATGACAGATGGGGAAGACTCGGCGTTAACGTTTATCCATTCCATGTAAAGTTAGTTAATACGAAGGCAATGTAAATGTCGTTTCTCAATAAAGAAAAGAAAATGACTTTGAATGGGATTGTAACTAATTCAAAAAAGAAATCATCACGCTTTTGGTATTAATTATATAAATATTTATTTTAAAACTTGTACAAGTTGATAGTTATAACAATCTAATTAATTAATAAATAGGGATAGTTTCTTCTCATAAATCATAACGCATGCCACACATAACCTAGAGAACAAATTAACTATTGTTCAATATATGTGAATGCGAGTCCCTAATTCAAGGTTTCTTGGTAAAAACAGACAGACCTATCATCGGCGTGCTTCCATTTAGTTCTTCGCTCATCCTACTTTCATTGTTTTGTCATTTCTAATTGCATGGAGAGCAGGGGGCAAATATTTGCCCTCTCCTTCATCGAAATTAGCTGCCTGATCATCACCCACTTTCCTGTATGCTTCAAACTGCAATTCAAACCCTTTCCTTCATTAATATTCCCTGAGGAGGCTGAGGTCGTTCCTGCCTGCCTCTATTGGGTAAACCTGCACCAATCCAAACAGTTCCTCTGTGCATCAGATATGTTAATGTTAGTTAATGTCAGTTAATGTCAGTCAGTGCATAACAAATCATGAAAAACACAAACTGGAATAGAGACCTAGCCATGCACGAAGACGACAGAAGCATATGCTCCTTTCTTTGTCCTGATTGAGTCACAAAAATGACAGAATTAGCAAAATTAATGCTAAATGATCGGCAAATTTAAAGAAAGAGTATTACTATTAATTACCTGTAACGAAAAGCATATATGACTGGAGGCCATGTTGGTATGCAAAATATCCCCTTAAATTAAGGGCAAAGCAAGTCAGATATTTATGTGTTATATCTATGAGTTACTGAAAATCATTATTGAGACCTAGAAAATGTTAAATGAGAATCGCATTGACCCTTTATTCGGCAATTATATATGCACATACACTACTACTAGTTATTCAATCTTTTCTTGCCATATCTGATTGCTTAATTCATCATTACACTAATTAACAATTATTATTCAAAGATTTTCTCTCTGGGAAGATGGGTATATATTCCTACCATTAATGACGTATCTTCATTCATTTATTTATTTATTTATTCTATAAAATTTTTATTATTTATTTAATATTTAAAATTTATAACAATCTAAAACTAAAAGTAATTAATTTTTTTTCTATTGTGAAAAGTAATTAAACACTTAATACTTATCTATACGTAAATTTAAGATAAAAAAATAAACACATTATGATAAATGATATTTTAATAAAGGTGAACAATAAATCACCAAATTTTTTTAGACTTTTTACCTTGAAAAGGAGAGGAGAAAAAAAAAAAAACCTCATTCAGTCATGACTAAATATAGTAAAATAATTATTGAAAGAAAGAGCCTTGTCTAATTTTTATTTACAAATGAATATTTTTTTTGAGCACAACATCCACAACAATTTCAAACTCCCATAAAAGCGGTAGGAACAGAAAATAACTGTAAATGGATGAATGAACGTAGCTGTGTGTAATAGGAGGGAGAGAGAAGAATGAGTTACACAGTTGAAAAAGTCTCGGATTATAGTCTACCTCGTACAGCAATAACAGAGGTGTAACTGAGAAAAATGTTTCGAAAAATTATAGCGAATAATTTTAAAATCCACCATGCTAAGTTCTTACGTAACAAACAGAAGTTTATGCAGCGTTAACAATGGCGAGCCCGCGAAACGGACGTTTGTTCAGGTTGTCTGTTTGCGGCCAAGAGGAGATAGAGAAGTTCTCCAGAGATGGCAGCCATTACAGTATCTCTTCAGGTGTTCTTCCTTCCCTTGGAGCGAGAAGCAACCGCAAAATCAAGCTTCACAGATACATTATTTCGCCATATGATCGTCGTTACAGGTTTTTTTTTTCATCGTTTCTTGCCTCTTTCTTTTCTCTGCTCAACACTATTTTTTCTTTTTTGCAATATATTTTGAGATGGGGATTTGGAAATAGCGACATTGAATCTCGAGAACCTTGCTTTTAACTTAAAGCTGTGACCATTGTTTTTAATTTTTAGTTTTATTTTATGAATGCATTTTGTTTAATTTGTCATTTCAGTTCTGTTTTCTTAGAACAGTGGATTAGTTTCAAACCACATATAATTTGAGTTTGATTAAATGTCAAAAAGATTCGACTTATGCTAGTATTTTTGTTTGATTATGCTAGATTACAGCACATTTTTGTTTGAATTGCCTCTAGTCAGACCAAGCAGTTTCCAATTGCAAGGTGTTGCATCAATGGTTGATTCCTACCGGAAACAATTTGAAGATTCTTTACTATCTATATTTGCATTTTTTACTTTGATGATTAAATTGTGCATATGGTTTTTCCATCACTTCCGCTTTTTCAAATTGTCAATTTTTATGCTTCATTTTTTATGATTATTTCAGAAAATAACTTGTAACAAAACTTTAACTTCCATCTCTTGTGCCTGGAGCTTGATGATGCATCATATGGAGCAGCTCTTGATAATTTAAAAGGTTTCTGATCATTATACTTGAAGAATGGATGACATCTAGCTTTAAATTAAAATGAGTCTTGCAGGGTATGGGAGACTTATCTTGTTCTTCTGGTCATCTATACCGCTTGGGTTTCACCTTTTGAATTTGGATTCCTTAGAAAGCCTCAGAAACCACTTTCCATTATTGATAATGTTGTGAATGGATTCTTCGCTGTGGATATTGTTCTCACCTTCTTTGTGGCTTACCTCGACAAAGCTACTTACCTACTAGTTGATAGTCCAAAGAAGATCGTTTGGAAGTATGCAAGTACCTGGTTGCTCTTTGATATCATATCCACAATCCCATCTGAACTTGTTCAAGAGATTTCACCTTCATCGTTCCAGTCATATGGCTTATTCAATATGCTTCGCCTATGGCGTCTCAGAAGGGTTAGTGCCCTATTTTCCAGGTGCAGAGTCTTCCCTTTTAATATATGGCTTTGAACTTTTAACTGAAATACTGAATGTTATGGTACCTTTTTCATTTCTTGACATTGCTTGATATAGAGATAGTTTAGCTGGTGGACCTATTGTTTATGGGTCAGGACTCACCCTATATTATTTCTTCAAACAGACTGGAGAAAGATAGGAACTACAATTACTTTTGGGTCCGCTGCTGTAAACTTGTTTTTGTAAGTATTTAAGAAGAATTTCTATGCCTTTCTTTAATGAAGGAAAAGTGTTTTTTAGGATTCTGCTTGTAGGTCACCCTTTTTGCTGTTCACTGCGCTGGATGCTTCTATTATCTTCTTGCTGCTCGTTATCACGACCCTGAGAAGACCTGGATTGGATCATCCTTGGGAAATAACTACGAGCAGAAGAGCATTTGGATTCGTTATGTGACTGCAATGTACTGGTCTATCACCACCCTAACAACCGTTGGCTACGGTGACTTGCATCCCGTGAATACGACTGAGATGATCTTTGACATCTTCTTTATGCTCTTCAACCTCGGATTGACGGCGTATTTGATTGGTAATATGACCAACTTGGTTGTTCATGGAACTAGTCGAACCAGAAAATTTGTGAGTTAATTTTGTACTCTATGAATTTACTAATTTACAATAAATTTGGACCATCTCGCTTGTCAGTTTTATCAGAGTGCTTACTCTTTAATTTGTTTTCAATCCTCTTCCCTTGTTTGTATCTCAAAATCTCAGAGAGACACCATACAAGCTGCATCAAGTTTTGCTCAGAGGAACCAATTGCCCCTTCGCCTGCAAGATCAGATGCTGGCACATTTGTGTTTGAAGTTCAGGACAGATTCTGAGGGACTACAGCAGCAAGAGATTCTTGATTGTCTTCCTAAAGCTATTCGATCTAGCATTTCACACTATCTTTTCTATTCTCTCCTGGATAAGGTGTATTTGTTTCGAGGGGTTTCCAATGATCTGCTTTTCCAGCTGGTAATTCACTCAAAATACAGTGGTTATGTACTTCGATGTTTTTCTTTGCAGTTGATTCTCGTTTTTTCTTTCCTTGGTGAGTTCTTACGTGGATCTTTTCTTTTTTCCCTTTTTATTTTGAAATAAACTTTAAAAGGTCTCAGAGATGAAGGCTGAGTATTTTCCTCCAAGAGAAGATGTAATTTTGCAGAATGAAGCACCGACTGACTTCTACATTCTTGTGACCGGTGCTGTGGTAATTACTAATTTTCTTCAATTTTCATTGTTTAATAATGACTATCTCAAGGCAAATCTTTTAATTGTGCCCCTAAAATTGAAAACAAGCTGCATTCTGTCAATTGTAGTGATGAATTTTGCAATTATATTGTTCTCATTGTAATCAATATAATGAATGAATGGCCTCTAACTTTTGAATTGCTTCACAGGAAATATTGGTTCTCAAGAATGGAGCTGAACAGGCAAGTATTATCATTGTAGAAATTTTGTTATTTACTTAAAGAATGCTCGTGGATTGGAAAGTTATTTATTTTGTCCTTAACATATAGGATTATTGCTGAAATTATGTTATATGTTGCAGGTTTTTGGAGAGGCAAGATCCGGTGATCTTTGTGGAGAGGTTGGGGTACTTTGTTATAGGCCACAACTTTTTACGGTGCGGACCAAGCGATTGAGCCAGCTACTACGGCTGAACCGTGCAACATTCTTGAATATTGTTCAGGCCAATGTCGGAGATGGAACCATAATCATGAATAATCTCCTTCAGGTAAGCATATTCTGTACGATATTGTGACATTTTAGTCCATTTATTGAAACCTGGAGTCTTTTGGTACTGGAAACTTCTATACAGTGATTAATCCATACGAGTTCATTTAAAACCCTGTCATGATCTTGAGAGCTCTGCAAACTTTTTGACATATTATTCACTATTTCGGTTTTTCGTTCTTTTTGGGCCAGCATTTAAAAGACCTCAAGGACCCAATTACCGACGGTGTGTTGTTGGAGACACAGAATATGCTAGCTCGTGGGCGATTGGACCTACCTCTCAGTCTATGTTTTGCTGCACTCAGAGAAGACGATTTATTGTTGCATCAGTTGTTGAAACGAGGTCTTGATCCAAATGAATCAGACAACAATGGAAGAACAGCTCTGGTTTGCGAAACTCTTTTTAACTCTGAAATTAGTCAATTACTATTACTGGTAATGATGTAACTAATTTTTCCCCTTCTAACTTGTACTATGTGAAACAGCATATAGCAGCATCAAAAGGAAGTGAGAATTGTGTGCTTCTCCTACTGGATCACGGCGCTGATCCTACTTGTAGAGGTATGCTGATCACCGACTGCATGCATATCCCGAAGTTTTGTCAACTATTGCGTTTTTTTAAGTTGGATTTACCTGACTTTGTTAGTCTTCGCATGTTGTCCCATATGTATATATAGTGGATGCATGCATCACCGTCTTAACACACTGATGGAGCAATGTTATAAGGTCACTATTTGATATGGATCGATCCCCCTTGTTTGATGATTTCCTTCTGCAATTTTTAAAATAAGGCTTCTGTAGTCAACTGTACATTTATTACAGCTGATTCTGATGTGTCTTATACATGTATATGTATGATCCCAGCTAAGTAAATGTAATGTGCTGGGTGAGTTGTACCGTATTCTTAATTTCACCCTGAAATCTTTTGAGATTGATCACCGATTGGCTGGGCATGTAAAATCCTCATCAAGCATAAATTACGCTCCCAAATGTTAATGAGTCAAATGTATGCAGACTCGGAGGGGAATGTACCACTCTGGGAGGCAATGCAGGGAGGTCATGAAAACGTTACCAAGCTGCTGAATGATAATGGTGCTGACATCAACTCTGGAGATGTGGCTCACTTTGCATGTACTGCTGCTGAGCAAAATAACTTGGACTTACTTAAACAAATTGTTCATTACGGAGGGGATGTAACACGTCCTAAGAGTAATGGCTCTACAGCTCTACATGTTGCAGTTTGTGAAGACAACATCGAAATAGTTAGATATCTGTTAGACAGAGGAGCCGAAATTGATAAACCAGACAACCACGGTTGGACCCCAAGGGATCTAGCTGATCAACAAGGACATGAAGAAATCAAATCCTTTTTCCAATCTAGTAGAGAGAGTAAAGCTCAATCTATCGTTTCAATTCCTGAGCAGCCACAGCACGGTGTTCGATACCTGGGGAGGTTTACAAGTGAGCCAGCTATTCTTCCTTTAGCCCAACAAGGTTCTGTCCCAGCGACAGATGGATCGTGGAGCCAACCTCGTCCAAGGCGTAGGACCAATAACTTCCACAACTCATTGTTTGGAATGATGTCAACTACCAACAGTGAGGAGAAAGATTTACTGTTTCCAGTTCATCAAACGACAGGTGTAAAGAGTCCTGGTGTTAACTCGGCCAGGGTGACAATCACTTGTCCAGAAAAGGGAGAAGTTGGGGGGAAGCTTGTGGTACTTCCACCTAGCTTTCAAGAATTACTTAAAATTGGTGCTAAGAAATTTGGGATCTCGCGGGCTAAAGTTCTAAGTAAAGACAGAGCTGAAATAGATAATATTGATGTCATTAGAGACGGTGACCATCTTCTTTTTGTCAGTGATGGTGACCAAGACACTTCAAACCAAACCAGCGAGCGATTGTAGTATGTATACACAGGCGTGTACAAGATATGTAATTTTAGTAAATTTATTGGTAATATACTCGTAGTAAAAATAATTAGAAACGTATAATAATAAAAAACAAAAAATAATTATACTCATAATGAACAAAATTCATTATTTTCATAATAATTTTTAAGAAAAAAGTTGAAATTTTTATTCTTCTTATTATTTTTTTTATTATTGATGAAATAATTTCATGTTCAATATTGTTTTTATTTTCTTTGAACTACTATATATTTAATATAATATCTAGTCATTTTTCTATTATTTAATAGTTAATTCTCATATAGTTCATTTACAGATATTTATTCGTTTGAACGACTTTTTCATTTGATAACTTAAAAAAAAAACTCTGTACTATTAATAAATGTTTCAAATTTTTTTGGTATTTATCATTTGATTGATATTGAGAAAGAATTCGTAAAAAATTAAAAAAATATATATTTTATTTATACAAGATATTTTAAATTTTAAGTTTTTTAAACGATTAGATTATTTAAAATATTATAATTATTTTAAAATTTTTTATTTTTGTCAATTTTGATTCTACCATATTGAAGAAAAATTAACTATAAAAAAATAAGTTTAATATTTTGATAAATTTTATTTTTAAAAATATTAGAAGTTTTAATAGTTTATATGTATTTAGTAAATTTATTGTTAGAATACTATAAGAATACAAAAAACTAAAATGTAGATTATGATGAATAAACAATATTTTTAGATAAGTATTAATTCATATATGTGTGTGTGTCTATAATTTTATTTAAATTTCAATGATTTTGATTCCTAATTAGAGTTAGAATTCAATAATTTTTCAAGGTTAATTTTGAGGTTATATGATTTATATAAAGATACATTAAAACTATATTTAAAAAATACTTTTGAAAATCAAAGTTTAAAAATTAACTCCTTCAAAATTTAAGATTAGATGATTTTGTTAAAAGTAATTTTGAAAATTTTTATCAAAAATACCATAAATGAGGCTACACAAAATCATTAATTTTTGACAAATCTAATAAAGCTGTCGAATGAGTCCTTCATTCATCACATAACATAACTTTAAAGAATTTGTCTTAACAAAAATAACACAATTTTTATTAGATGATGTAAATCACAATTAAACAACTAATAATTACTTTTTTTTATATTAAATAATATACATACTAATACAACATTAATTTATTCCAAAAAACACAAACCGTCTATTTACAAAACAACATCAAGCAGGATCCAAAGGTTTGAGATGGACCTTTTAACACAGCAATTAATTCCTAAACATATATATATTACCTTCAAACTGCAAATTCTAAAACTCATATGACTCATAAGGGATTGTTTGTTCTCCATCATAAATTATCATGCATATGCTCACAACACCTAGCCTAACCTAACCTACACAACAAACTATATAACTCTACTTCTCCAAGAGTTCCCTAATTCAAGCAAGAAAACTATGATCTGCCTGCTTGCTTCCTTTGTGTTGTTTGCATATACTCTTAATTTCCGAGTAATTAACATATACAGAGAAGGGGAGGCAAATGTTTTCATTTTCCTGTCCCTTTGATCGTCACCACTACCCCCTACTACTGTGTATGTTATTATATAATATAATATAATATAATATAATAAGCTTCAAAGTGCAAACCGAACCCTCCCCGAGGTTCCTTCCTCCCGGTATACCAGCTGCTGCATCAAATCCAAATTAAACAGGTTGTTGTTAATAAAAATGTGTTAATTGAATGTAAAAAAGTAAAATAATTAAAAATGAAAACGCAAGAAAGAAATGTATTAATTGTCGCTTGCTTGCCTGTGGCTGTGGGTGAGGGTATCTATCAGCCCCAATGCTTTTGGTTCTAAGCTTCAATTCTCCTCTGCTGGTAGTCAGCTCATCCAATATCTCTGAATCACATATTTCTATTTCACTCTCTTCTTCGCCATTTTCTCCCAGATCCTGTCATTTACATACTTTTAATTTCTTTAATTTAGAAGGGGCATAACGCAATAAGCTTCATTATTATATATTAATATTAGTATTATAACAGCTCATTCGATAACTTTTCATATATTAATTATCATTAAGCCAGTGAAATCACCACCAATAACTAAACTTGGAGAAGTTCAACAAAGTAATTAATATTGAAATTGGAATTTCCATTAAGAAGAATTATTTCTGTACTTAATTTTGATAAAAAGAATATCAAAAGAAAAAAAGAAGAAGGATAGGTGGTGGGCGACAAATTAGTCAAATAATTAAACTAAATGTCATCGTGAATTGGACAATTTAGTGTAAGAAAAAGCTTCACAAGCTGGTCCCGCCCTTGATCGAATTTTCATTTTCATGCACAATTAAATATTTAATATTTCAGAAAAGGAAGTTGGTGGATCCAGACAAGACAAGACAAGACAAGACTTTTTAGTTTAGGTAAATGAAAACACTATCAAACGTAAGTTTACCTTGAATGAGACATGATCATGATGACGCCTTGAAAATCCAGTCACTTCCTCGTATTCAGCAGCATCCAACTCATGAAGCCAAACTGTTTCAAACAATTTGGGAAGAATATGCTCTCTTACATATATCAGTAAAAAGAATGGCGCCGGAAAGAATACTCCAGCGATGGGTATCCATGTCAGTCCATAACAGATCACAAAAAACACTGACTGGAATAGTGTAAATAAAGCTATTTTATCGAACGGAACCATCTGCACGAAAGAAGCATGTGCTCCTTCCTTTATCCTGATTTGAGTCGCAATTGACAGAAAATTATTAGCAAAATATATATATATATATATATATATATATATATAGCCAAATTATCAGCGATCGATCCGTATTAATTTGGAAAACACACAGTTGAATTAATTAATTACTTGTAACGTCGTTTAGGCGCAACGAAAAGCATAGTCAATCTTTCCCAGAATTGGTTCCCTGGAAGGCTGTCAATGGCCATGTATGCAAAATATCCCCAGAGAACGGATGTCGGTATCTTTCTAATTAAGGGCAAAGCAAGTAATGATACTCCAACAAGCACCGATTGTAATAGGTTGGTAACTCGTTGCTCGTTTACTCGTACTGGCAAATGAGCCTCGATATGCTTTTCGGGATCAAATGCCGCCCCTGTCGTTAACGTTCCTCCATCATCACATTTCATCACAGCAATCTTCAAGTTCTGCAGATCTTTTTCTGCTGAAATCTACAAACAAAACTATCATTATCGGCCTACATACAAAACATCCATTCATAATCTTCATATAACAAGAAAACTTACATCTTCTTGAGTTGTCTCCAATTCTTTGAAGACTGCCTGCATCCTACCATAGATTTCGGATTTACTAGCTTGTAATTTCATGCCTTCCTTGGCACTCTCTACCATCCTTTCTTTCATCATCTGCATTCATAAATCCCAAACGTATTAACACTATACAGAAATTATAATAGTGCCACCATATATAAATAATAAATGGTACCAACTTCCAATTAGTCCAAAAGTCTACCTGTCTTCTGAGAACAGACAAGCTCTTCGTGTGCATCGGAGATTGTGGGAGAACACCATTGGAGGGAGGGAGACCAACCAATCCACACAGCAATGTCTATGATATATAGAATGATCATAAAAGCAGTATTATTTCAATGAAACGAGCTGTAAGATTTTAGGCATGAGCTTACGGAGTTGCATATATGACAAAAGAGAGCTAGAAATTGGCTGGTTAATCTACCGTAATTCCGAGAATAAAGATGTCATAATGGTAAGCAGATGGGTTCTTAAGATTGAAATCCTTTTGTTGTGCCATTTGAGAAGCCACACTGTGGTCAAAAAAATAAAGACCGGCAACCATCACAGCTGGTATGATGGCAGCAAATATATACAAGGGTGGGACGTTTGCCATATCCTATAATTTAAATGAGTCAATTTCAATTCGGGTTGAGATGGTGTTTCCAAGAAGGAAAAGAAATAAAGCCAATGAATACACAATTTTACCTTTATTACAGTCCAATGCAGCAGAGATGAAGACTCCCCTTCAAGAGGGATATAAAGTCTCCTTGGAATTGCTTCAGGAACTTGATCAGGTATGCTAAATGACATTGCTGACCACACTACTACCATTAATGGAACTCCATAATCGGCAACAAAGCTTCGGAACCATCCTTCATTAAAGAGGAGTATAGTTCAGCTTTAAGACAAGAGTGAAGCTTAAAAGAAAGAATCCCATAAATTATTTAACAAACCTATGCCATATGGCCATGCTCTAGCCCTTCTGCTCTTTAAAGAACTGAAGAGTACGCCGAAGGTGAATATAACACCCAGCAGTCCATTTACGTACAGCCATTGGAAATGATTCTCTTCTATGTATATGTCTTCAGATTTAGGAACATAAAATTCACTAATCATCCCCTGTAAATCGGAGAAAAGTTTTTAAAAGATTTTACAGTAAATAATAACACACTATTTCAATTTTGACTTTATCACGATAGAGCATGCGTCAACCTTTATAGCCTGCTGAATGAAAAGAACAGAAATCAGCATGCCAAAAGTTTCCCCTGCGATCCTTGTAAATTTTGATATAATTTTGCAAGCGTTAAATATTCCAAGAAGAAAGAGAATGAGAGCCGTCCAGACACACACCCTGCAGCAAAAGATTAATCAAGTTTATGAGTACTATAAGAAAAAAAAAACAATATAGAGATAGGTAGCTTTAATTACATCTATACTCGAACAATTGTTTTGTTACACTGAGAGGTTTGAGAATATAATCTAACCATCCAGTCCAACCCAAAAAGTGCTTTTTAGGAAGATCATCTCTTCCTTTTGCAAAACTGTACATATATGTGTACATCATAACTGTGGGCTCTGCAACTCCCACAATTAACAGAGGCTGTCCACCAATTATTGAATGTATGATACCGCATAGAGCTGTCGAAGCTAAGGTTTCTACAGTACTCAAGCTTCCATCTATATGGAGAAACACAAAGAAGCAACATCGATAACAACATATACTCAAAATTAAATGATCCAAGTCCAACACACGTGACCGACCTGTTTCCCTGTTAAGTTGCTCTCCAAAAGCAATGACCGGAATTGCAGAGGCGAAAAATATATAGAGCGTTGGAGCCAATATCCTGTAATAATCAGATTGCAGTATCACGTCAACAGTAGCAATCCTTATTGAAGAAACAATGGAAAAGAGCTGAAATAGAACCAAGTACCTGGGACCGGAATCAAATGCCGCTGTCCAATCCTCTTTATAGCAAGCTTTTCTTCCTTTGAAGTCTTTAACAATCCCTGCAAATGGAGAGTTTACGTCCTCCATGGCTGAATGCACAAGAGAGATGGATTACGTAAAACGACGGTATTTAATCTAAAATACAAAACAATTAATAAGAGAAAACATTTAACTTTTCTGATGTCCATGCAATTGAAGCGCATAACATATATACCTCGGAATCGGCCGGCAAAGCAGAAAAATTGAAAAGCTTCTTAATTTAACAATTACACTACAACTATCCTTACATTAACAAAGCTAGGCGATCGGGGTAGATATAACGTTGGTGACGAAAAATCAGCGATGAAATAGGAACCAGGATAATTTTGACGTTTTTCTGGTACTATGAAGAGAGGTAGAATAGATATTAAGGAAATCGACTTCGGTTTGAAAAATCGCGCCATTCCACTGTCCGTACAATACAGAGCAAAGAACCTCTACCGTACGTTTGATTCGTAGTTGCTAGGCGTCAAAATCCTATGGAATGATGCTGGTGCATGATGTTGTGTGTCCGAGTGATTTTTCAAAAAGAATCAATGAATACACGATAACTTAAACAGCATTCTGCAGGCGAAGTTGAAATATTTAATAGAAATGAGATAGTAATTGAAAAATTAGTGATTGTAACGTTAACATTGTTATGTCTATTAATTAAATTTAAAACCGTGCAATTTTTTTTTAAACTTCAAATTTTTTTAGATTTTCAGACACGTAGTTTAACAAGTCAAATCAATTAGACTATCAACTTGAAAGTAAACTAACGGATATAGTTTGCAGCAGTACATTACTCGAAAATAAACTAACAGATGGGACTGAACTAATAGACATACTGTGCGTGCATATTTTTGTAATCAATAAAAACAACAAAGAAATATATTTGAGTAAAGGCTAGAAGTGTATTATATCTTTTTTTGAAGTGACATTACTCTCAAATAGTTCACTCTTGGACATCGACTACTACCACTCGTCCGACGCATATAGTCTTCAGAAAGCCCGTCCAGACTATAATAGAGATACTGCAGCAACTGCTGATTTAAAAGAAATGCTAAAGATAGAACTGCACAGATCATTATGTACCTTCATTTTCCTCATCATCAGTCAAAGCTTTGCACGATTAAAAAAAAAAGAAAAAAAAAATGAGTTAACATTCTTTTCCTCCTTGCAGAATAAACAAATTTTGCCAAGCAAATATACATTGCAGCTTTTAGATCCTGAATAATTTAAAACATTCCAGAGACATCATATGAATAGGTTGACCTCCCATCCACAACTACAAAAGCTTAAGCATTTTCAGACGTTCTTCGTGTTCTGGATCCAGTTTTGGTGGTGTGTAATTGCCATGCAGATCCTCCACAATGTATTCCTGCAACAGAAAAACAAAGAAAAATCTGTATAGGCATTCCTGAATTTTGGAAGCGGGGCAATGCAAGATCTTTGGCAACAGACTCCAGCCAATGTCTGTACGGAAGATAAATCAAAATATTTCAACCAGACAGGAATGGCTCAGTGATTACCTTCGTCAACTCCCTCTTGGTAAGAATGTGGTAGTGTTTCTGCCAGATCTTCTGAATGGCCATGGTGGCAGCAAGGAAACCATAGGCTATGCCAAGAATGGCAAAAATAACAACAAAAACGATAACAAGTGCAAAGCATGCTTCCATAGATGCAGGAAAACAATCCAAGATACCCCATCCATAACAGCAGTTCTGGCAGCCAGCCATTCGTGGGTCATTAGTATTGAGGGAGGAACAATGTAGTATGAGCCCAAAAAATCCAAGCAACACAAAGAAGGCCATCACCCCTGGTAATGTTCATACAAACCATCTCAGACAGATGCTTTAAATGTGCACACACACATCAAAATAGAGAGAATTGTAAGTCAAGCAACCAATAATCTGCAATCAACTCTGGCAATAAATATTAAAAGGGCTAAAAGCAAGCAAAACTTTTGTTTCTCATACGGAAAATCAGAATGTTTGTGACTACAGTTTCCTACATAGAAACAAACAATATAATAGATCCAGGTACATAAATTTTGAAGTGCAGTTTTCACCAATATGTAAAACACCTTGCAATTCCTTGAAGCAATTAGGAGGTCAAATATAAAGAAGACATCCCTCAGTGTATTCACCCATAGTCACTTACATCCTTTAATATTAAGGGTATAGACTAAAATAATTTACAAATAACTGGAACTGCAATATTCTGCCGCAAAATATATAACTACAACGCTATACGTATTAGGCATGGCATAAATATATAGAACTACTGAATTACGGATATTCACCTATACAATAATAAAATGGAATAGGATGCTTTGACAGAAGACGATCCCAACTATCACTAAAAGAATTACGGAAGGCCCCGTCTTTGTCCATGAGGTATGCAAAGCCACCCATTGCAGCAATTACCTGGAATCAGACAACAAAAGCTTTAGATAGCAACAAACAGATTTTCACCCTGCAACTCAACATTGCAGGACCTATTAAGGACTAGGCAGATCTACCTAGACCTCAAATTATAAGACAATAATTTTTCTGGGAAGAGTTGTTTTTCATTAGCTTATGTATTGAAGTCATTTTACTGTAGAAAGAGAAAGGGGGGTGGGAGAGGGGGGAATGGAAAAAGAAAAAGACTTAAATGGGGACAAAATAATAATAAAAACAAATACTAATGAGAAAGAACTTATGTATAAGACATAAAAGTGACATAAAGCAAGGTCATGTGATTTCAGTTGTACATCGTTAACTCCAAAACACAATGAACCCCAGGGCACAGCCACCATATCAAGGGCATATGCTAAACATTTCCAGCCCCAGCCAACTAGACCATTGTCCTTCCATATTAATTTTCACAGAAAAAAGTTATTTTCCCAATAACTGCATATACGGTACTTCTATATTAATATACCCACAAAATTCCAACATCTGGATGAGTTTTCATGTATGAAACCTGTCAATTTAAAGTACTTAAGTTCAACCAATACAATGAGGAGAAATAGAAATACAATTCTATCAAACCTCCTGTATTTGTGAAAGAGCAACAGATAGAAACTCTTGAATTTATCAAAGGCACCTAATACCAACATTTTGGTTAGCAACACACTTTTCACTTTAGCATTTCTGTAAATGCCAGACCTCCACCTAAAACTAAGCATAGATTTACATTTTGTTGGGTTCATTCATAATCTTTCCCTTCCAAACATTTAGTTTATTTGCATGAACCAAAAACTAAAGGCCCACCACATAGATACTAATTGTTTATATATCTCAATTCATTTTCCCTCCATTGCCAACAAGACCCAACTCAAACACAAGTGGAATTATTTATGCACCCTTCTAGATGGAGATGAAAGTAAGATTACTCACAGTTTGTACAGCCAAAAATACAAAGAAAACATCCCTGGCAACAAAAAGCCTGAATTTTATTTTGCGCCAAGAAATATCCTCAAATAGTTCAACTTGTAGGTGAAATTGGGCTTTGCAGGTTGTGCAATGCGAAAAAGCATATCCTTCCTGCAAGGGGAAAAAGCAGGGAGGGTGGGTGATGTAAACTATTAGATCATCATCAAAAGAAAATTAGCAGACAAAACAGTTAATTTTTTCTTTCATCTTTGCATCATCAAAATCTTAAGAGAAGAAATAATACTAACCTTAACTGAGCGCCAATGATCAAGACATGAACGGTGAACAAACTGCTGAGTGCCTTTGCACATGCATGGGGATATCAATTCATCATCTACGACATTGAATGACAAATATTAGGCCAGAAAAAATGGGACTATACCCTACCAAAAACACCTATCAGAAAATATTACGAGCTTTAAAAATATTTTCAACACCAGCCTTGTCCTTGGATAAGTCCCATAAAACACTGCCACATCCAAACCTTGCTTGGAAGTATGGGACAAAGATGCATCCCTAATCCTACTAATTTCTATCTCCATAGTTTATCAATTCCGAAGATCATGTAATAGACGTAAACACAAAAAACTTTCAGCGTTGTCTGTCCTTAGTCGATTGTTAATCCTCAACAAGTATACTAGTTCAATTCATATCAATAATCATAACAAATATAATCTTTTAAGGTAACCAAAAGTATTAACAATCAGAACATGTCAGAAACAGGTTGACAATTCAATTTCACTCACAAAAAAATCAAATCCAAATAACATAACAGCACATAGTTCCAATCTAATTCATCAGAAATCGATATAATTAACCAAAGAAAGCAAGCTCACCTGATTCGCCATCGCATTCGAGGCAAATGCGACAGCAAGGAACCGAACCACTCTCGATATCTTCATGCTTAATCTCACTCAAACTCGAGCTCGAACTTGAACTCGAGCTCGAATTTACAACAGGCGCTTCGGATACCTCATCGGTTCCAAGCAAAGGATCGGCATCGGTAGGGTTCCGTTCAGAAAACGGCTCCAGCTGTAATTCTTCTTTCATGGATCGTCTACCTTTAAAAAGACAACCAAAAACTTTGTAAAACCCTAAAAAAATACTTCAATTGAAAGCACAAGATGATCAAAACAAGTCAAGTCAATGAACGAAGGAGCGTCAAATTATATTTGATGATGAAATTGTTTAATTATCGAAAATTAGGAAAATCGTGTGAATGTTGGTTGATATAAAATTAAATACCTGGAAATTACAGAGAATTGCAGAGAAAAATTCAGTGCACCTTTTAGAAAGCGTAGATGAATAATAAGAGAAAGAGTCGATAGGAGGAAATGATCGGTCTTGGAGAATATAGGGGACTCTTACTCTTGCCCAGTTGGCGCGCAGGTGCGTACAGCGCACGTGCTTTACTTGGGAAAACATATATTTGGGCCCGAACAGTCTCTGGCCCAAAATCTCTACTAAAACGATGTTGGGATCCACTTTTGCCCAAAGAAAAATAAAGGAGCCCATATCATATTTTATTTTGATTAACAGTTTTAATAATATTAAAAAGAATAAAATATTTTTATTTTTTATTTAAAATTTTTAAAATTATTCTATATTACTGAACTGAATATATTAATTATTTTAAAGTGCTTATAAAAATAATAATATAAATTATTAAGCTTTAGTGTATACAATAGCAATTTTAAGTATTAAATATACATTATTAAAAAATTTAAAAAGATTTATTAGGATATGTTTGTATATAATTAAAATTTAAAAAAAAAATAGTCCTTGAAAGTTGGCTGAAATGGTGATGGATACTACTTAATTTATCTTTAAGATAAGTAAGAGGATTTAAAAAATAATTTGAGTTCTACCGCCCCTACTTTTAATTTAAGGATTAGAAAAAAAGGATCTAATGAAAATTTTTCTTAAATATGGAGATATTATTAATTGATAAATTAATTAATACCCATTATTTTTTTTCCAAGCTTTAGGTAATATGTCATGGCATTTCTTTTAAAAAATTCAAAAATGTAATTGAATCTATTTTTATTACATTTAATATTAAAAATAAAAAGTAATTTTTGTAAATGCATCCAAACAACCACTAAAATTAGTCATATTTATTCTTGTTATTATTTATAATTTTAATTATGATCATTGCATTTTACATAATTAATTAAAAATGGGATAATAATGAATAAATTCCTAAATTTGAAGGAAACAACAAAGAAAGGCACACTTTCATATTAGGAGAAAAGAAAACTTATTCTCTCGACTATCTATACCTATATTTTTGCGATTTATCTTTGAAAAATTTACTCCAATAATGAGAAAAAATTCATTCATTTACATCAATTAAACGTACGTGTTTAACATATTCACTTGTTCTTTTTTGTGTTGTTCCTTAAACATGTCGGTTTTACGTAAGTTTAATTATTGAGTATCAAATGCATTAATTGAGGTATACTCTGCTAGAAAAGAAAAAGGAAATTGAATCTGGTATATTTGATGCCGTGGACGGATGGATGGAATATTCAAATTTCCAAGTCAATTCCGGAAGTGAAAATTTTCTCTGCGTTCATACTCTGGAGAGTGATTGCTTTCAATTAATATGCAATTTGGCCTTGACTTTAAAGCATGCTACTCATGTTTTGAGTGGACATAACTTTATAGCTCCGAGTTTTATATAAACATATATATAATTAATTTGATCGCACCAACAAAATAACGACAAGTCATCTAGATACCTATATACAGTGTACGTTGGGTAGGATCGAGCAGTGCTTAATTAATGACTTATTTTTTTTTCCTTCTGAGCTATGGCCCCATGCATGCATGCATGCATTATTATTTCTTTCTAATTTCCTTTTCAACGTACCAGAATCTGGTTATTTTTCCAAGCATTCACATTAGCATTTGTGAAAAAGTCGGTCAAGGCTAGGTTTCGATATTGTTAAGTCGACGTCAGATGCATAGTAGCTAGCAATGATAATTTCCTGTTTAAAAAATATTGTCTGATTTGATTAGAAATATTATATCCTTTCAACATGTTTTAACGTATTATAAAATTAACGATTCATTAGAATAGCACATTAATTGGTTCAAGATCTAAATAGGAATAACGTGATTTACCTGATCTTTTAAGGAAAGAGAGATTTTTTTTTAGTCTTACTTATTTTTTTATTTTTAAAAAAATTTGAAATATTTCTAAATATTATTTTAAATATAAATTAATTATTTTATTCTAAATTATTAAAATAATTTAATTATTTTTATTTTTACTATATTATAATTAATAATATATTATTATAATAATTAATTTAAAAATTATAATAATATTTTGATTGTTAATTATTTTCTTTTAAATTTATTAATATTTTGACAATATTAATTATAAATAATTTTATTATTAATCATTTTATTAAAATAATCTATTTTAAAAATTATATATAATAAATATTGTTAAAATTTATTGTCAATTTTTTATAATTTTTTTAGTTATAAAAAATTTATTGTAAAAGTAAAAACAATTAATTTTTTATAACTAAAAAAATTTCGTATTGTAAAATTTTTTAATAATTTCTTAGCATACTTTATGTTGTAAAATTTTTACAAATAATATTGTTAAAATTTGCTTACAATTAATGTTATAAAAATTGACAATTATGAAGATTTTTAATAATATTAATTATATATAATTTTTAAATAGACCATTTTAATATAAAGACAATTAAATTATTTTATATATTTTTAATAATTAAGGGATAATATAGACAATTTATATCTAAAATAGTACTTAGAATATGTCTTAGAGGGTATCTCAGATTTCTTTGAAAGTTAGGGGGATATGTAAGACTAGGTAAAAAACTAAAGGGGTATCTCTCTTTTCCCAAAAAGTCAGGGGATAAATCACATTATCCCATCTAAATATCATGTGTGTATATACATATATAGGAACAGGATCAACAGCTATTTTATTTTACATAAAATCTTACATCAATTATTAGCCTTTAAATTAAGGGTCTATCAAGGGTCAGGATTGCATCTCATAAATATTAAAAAATTCTTACAAACTTATTTAATAGAGTCTTTTATGTCTTTTTGTTTTCTCTTTCTTATCTCTCATTTATTAATCGCTTTCCTATTTTTCTATTATTTATTATATTTTTTCTCTCTTCATAATTTCTTTTTATAAATTTAAAATTCAAAATTTTTTGAATAAAAAATAAATTAATTTTTATTTTAATTCTAACTTATAAATTAAAAATTTTTAAAATTAAAATTAAAATTATATTAATTAATTTATCTAAAAAATTTAAGAATTTTTAAAAACTATCATAATTTACAAAATATTCAAAAATGATTATTTCATTTATGTGTTTTTAAGTTACAAATAATAATAACAAATAATAGTTTATGAGTTTTAAGTGATAATTAAACTAAAAACTAAAATAGTTATTTAAATTTGTGAGTTTTCAATTTATAAATGATAATTAAAATAAAAAGAAATTATGAAGAGAGAGAAAATATAATAAATAATAGCAAAGTAGGAGAGAGATTAATAAATAAGAGATAAGAAAGAGAAAATAAAAAAATATAAAAGATCCTATTAAATGAGTTTGTAAGTATTTTTTAATATTTATGAGATGCAATCCAGACCCTTGACAGATCCTTAATCTGAAGGCTAATAATTGATTTAAGATTTTATATAAAATAAAAGAGTTGTTGATCCTACCCTATATATATGGAGTATTATCACATACCTCCCTCGAGGTATCAATAACTATCACATAAATAGAAAATATTAGGATTGTATCACATGCCTCCCCTTGACTGTTATTTGACTAACACCATTATATATAATTACAAAATTACCCTCACTCCTTATTTTTATTTAGAAGGAATTTGACACACTGTTTAATGCTGCAAAAATATAGATTACATGCACGACTTTTGTTAATGCTTGCCAACATATTTTATTGTTGTTCTACTGTAAAATGATAGTTTTGTCCTTTAATATTTATAAAATTTACGATTGTATAAAAATGATAAAACCTAGCACATAAGTGTAGACATATTTGACTACTAGATAAAAGCAAAATTTTCTTTGTAGCAAATAGAAAATAACCTCTTAATGGACATCAAAAACATAAGAAAATCATATTATGTATCATTATCCTGCCCAACAATAATTTAATAACTATTTTATTATCCTTGTTAAAGATGTTATGTCAGTTCAAAATATTCTACCAATTCTTTTTTTTTTCTTTTTCCAGCACTAAGCAATATTCAAGTTCTAACATTTAAGCACTGTTACAAAAAAGAAAATACAAAGTTATTGAGACTTTTAGCAAATTTAACACAGAAAGAATTTGTAAGTGAAACCCGTCCTTTGTCTGTGGTGTTAACTCGGCAAACTTCTTGTGCATATTGCTACAAACTCAAGTTATTAAACCTGAAAAAAAATACCACAATAAAATGATTATTTGCTACAACAATAATGTCTTGTACATAATCATCTCAATAAAATACCACAATAACATTAGCAAGGTAGTTTGGATAGCAAAAAAAATAATAAATTTGGTCGAGTTTATTGCCATTCATAGTACTAAAAGGTGGAAAAGTGTTGCAGTTAAAGCATGTACACTCTCATCTTGTATCACTCTATTAAGATGATCATGATTTGCTATTGAAATTATAGCATAGTTAATCCAAAAAGGATTGATTGGTCTTTGATTTTTGAAGGTCTTAATCGAAGTAGTAAGACTTTGTAGGCTAAGATGGATGAATTATCTAAGACAAAATATTAGAGGAAACATATATGATCAATAAACGGATTTAACGACTTCATGAACTCTCAAGAAATATGTGACTTTTTTCATTTGTGTTTAATTATATTAATACTATATGGTTTTAATTTAGTTTAGTTTATGATTCATCTAATGTTTTTTCTTATGTGGTCTTTAATAGTTGAAAGATTACCCAATATAATAGATAATGAGATAAAGAATTACTGGAATTCTCATTAGAGCAGGAAAATAAATCAGAAAGAGAAACAAAGCGGAGCTAAAGCAAGACAACAAGTCAACACCAAGGATAAAAAGAAGTGTAGTAGTGGAGAAAATAAATGCAAAAGCTCCGAGAGAAGAAACAATTCAGCATCCAGGAAAAGAATAAAAAAATAAACAATATTATTGGCTTTAATATTGATGATTTCTTTGATTTCTCCAATGAATATCTAGTGAACATGGCTGGATTAGCATATTTCTTGAGCCTGATAGAAGCTTTAAGTTATTGGTACTATAGTGACCAAAATGAAAATGAAAATACAAGAAAGAAAAAACAATAATTACAGGAACTAGCATAAGGAAATTGAACATAAGCATTTGAAGTAGGGAAATTTTTGGCTTCTAGTTCTCAAATATAGTTATAAAGATTCTCTTGAAATAGAGAGTGTAATGTGAAAACTGATAATAGAAGTGAAAAAGGGTCCCCTTTGCTCTTCCCAGATGTGATTAGCAAACTTTAATTGACTTATAAATTTACAACTTTGGGTTCTTTGCTTTTATTGGAGTTTTCATTCCAAAATGTGTTCGTTTTTCTCTTCCCACATGTGATTAACAAACTCTAACTCAATGGAAAAAGTACCACCTTGTATGAAACAGTGTTGAAGCCAACTGGAATGAATTTCTTAAAAGCTAACCATAATGCAGAGGTAAAACAAACAAGAAGTTTATGCACAAAAAATAGGTCAGAGCTGGCAGATTTCTAGTAAAGAATTTTAGTTAATTTTACATGAATTTAGGTCCTAAAAGATAAGTTAGAGAAACAAAACAAATTGCATTGCTTTGTAATTCATCTTCTATACTAAACATAATTTCCTTAAAATGAGTTTGTTTGTTTAGCTTCAGGTCCAACCTAACAAAACAACAACTCATCTTACATAAACAGAGCTTCAAAAATAGCTGGCTAAAAAATTGGGACAACTTGCATTCTCATACATGGGATGAATTCTATCGTTATCTAACTGTTCTCACATGGGAATAGCTTCTTTGAATATTCTTCAACAGACACTGGTAAATTCATTTATTTTGCCAAAAAAAAAAGTACTTAAAAAGATACAAACCCACAAAATCAACTTTATAATCAATCCAAAAATTCTAATCTTGAACACGTATAAAAACGTATAAAACCCACATCACAAACACTAAATAAAACTCTAAATCATTGTGCCAATTAAAAACCCATAGATATAAAACCCTATAATATCAACATTTCACAGAAATCACAACTTAATCTAATTTGCATGCAACAAAAATGGCGCAAAATAGCATATGTATCTGACATTCATTGCGAGTTTCTTATGCTTCTTTAAGTTGGAATTTTCGTTTTCTTGGTGTATAGATCTATTTTGCTCCTCTATCTCGAGTGAAAAATAGCAAAAAGGCCAACATTTTTTACTTAAATGAGTGCTCACTACTTGTGATATATGGGAACAAAGAGGCACGAAAATTCCCTCCAAGGCTCAATCGTAACTTCTATTTTTGTAGACGTATATGATTTCAAGCTATGATTTGCGAAAAATGGTAGGTGTTCATATGATTTTTTTTCCATATTTGTTTATTTGAAACATTGTCATCTTCACTTAACGAGCTAACTCAGAAAATCAAAGCTCTGGTCATTTCATACACAAAGCAATAGTCAAAGTCTAATGTATTTTACAATTATACCCTTGAAATTAACGATCAACTAACAGTCAGTGTAACGTTAGGGGAGGCATGTGATACAATCCTAATACTTTCTATCTATATGATAGTTATTGATATCTCAGGGGAGGTATGTGATAAAACCCTATATATATATATATATATATATATATATATTTCTCTTCCAATCATGTATATAATTATAATAATTAAAGATGACGTCCATGATCATCAAAAGGATAAAAAAGGGTAATTAAGAATATACTTTTTCATAGAGTCTGATTCTTCCAAGTTGATGAATACGAATTTGGATCCATCCAAACCAAAAGACAAATTTGAGAATTTGAATTATTCGTGACGTAGAAAGGATGACTAATTAGTCTATTTTAGTCAACAAATAAGTAATATATACATATAAGACATAAAATCATTGATAACTCTATTATACAATTAACCACTAATATTTATAAGATTTTGATAGGGTACGTTTGAAAGTGTTTATTAGAGTCAAAAATACTTTTAAAAAGTCTATAAGAGCCTATATTAATATATTTAGAAGAAAAAAATAATAAATGTGCTTTTGAAATTTCAATTAGCTCTCGTACAATGTATTTTAAGAAAATAAAATAAATAGTAAAGTATTTTTTATTAATATTGTTGGTTATACAAATCCCACATAAATATATAATATAAAATGACATAGTATTACTTGATATAAATCAATGCAACTAATAATAATAAATAATATATAGATTATATGATAATTACTACTATCATGTGAGGTTAGTTTGTATTAGTTATCTTTTCTAATAACTATTTTCTCAAGTCTCAAGATATTTGTGTTAAGTTTGTTTCATTAATCTCTAGTTTGAAGTCTGGATTCTAGTCTTGAGTTTCAATGTTAAGTTGTGAGTGTTGGAGTTCTTAATTTTTATGTCTTACGTTCTAGTTCTGAATTTCATACCTTGAGATCAAGTGAGTCTCATTTTGTAGGTAATGTTTATTTACATATTTTGTTAGTTTGATAAAATCTTTTTAATCACATAATCAAACACTCAACATAATTAGCAAAATTCTAAAGGTAACGCAAACAAACCCTATAACTATGTTTTAAGATGAGATGGGATTAAAGATTACGGATTGTAATTAATTATAATTTAAGGTTCCACGCCAAAGGAAAAAAAAAAGAGAAACAAAAACGCAAACCATGAGAGGGGATGATTTGTTGATATTAGATATATGTGGGATCTGAATCTATTTCTTTGTGGTGAAAGAGGTTTAGATGAAAAACAAAAATGGTGGTGACTGGTGAATCACAAGAGTATCTGCGTATATTATTATATTTATTAGGTGATATTCTAGCAGTTAAATAAAAAATCAAATTAGACCAGGGGAAGAAACTTCGGAAACCACGAAGCAGCTGGCATGAAAGTTCCAGGATAATGAATTAATATTCTCAGTTTTTATTATTCATTTTAAAATACAATAATGTGAGGGAAGAGTAAAAGGACAGATGTTTAATTGATTATTATTCTTATTATTATTGAAGAAGAAGAAGAAGAAGAAGAAGAAGAAGAAGAAGAAGAAGAAGAAGAACAGGTGAACAATGAATTGGGGCAATCATAAATAAGCTTTGAAAAATATAAAATGTGACGAAATCAACAATACAACTCTGACATTACAGATGGAACAAATTATATATGCATATATTGCTCGATCGAGAATATTAATCACATAAATTTCTTTTGTGAAAATTCATTTTAGAATTTAATTGATATTTCTGACTGCGGAAGAGAAGATTCAATCCCCATCTATTGAGATTCAACTCAAACCGAGTTCTGGTATCGATCATACCCTGCATATGTAGAAGATATATGGACAATCTTTCAATATATAAGTAACACGTAAAAGAAAAAGAAAAATCTCCATGATCGTTTTCTTTCTTAATTTCTTTCAACGAATATTGGGTTGGGTTATAGGGAACTTACTGTTGAAATTCAATATTGATGAGATTAGCAGCGGTTGAGTTGGCAATAGTACTGAAGGCAGTCTCAGACAAAACAATGGTAGTGCCTGGAGCCGATGGCTGAGACTGGGTTCGAAGAGCGTAATCAACAATCCTGATTTGGATGGTGTTTTCAGGTCTGCAAGTTCCAGGATCCGAGGCGCTTATGCATCTCACCAAGTATTGCCTCCCACATGATGCTCCATTATCCCATATACCGTCTCCTGCTGCTCCGAAAAAATTGCTCGACGGAAACTGTGTCGGATCATTGGCAGCGCAAGCTGTAGCTGTGTGCACACATATATAAATATATATTAATTATGTATACAGCAAGAAAAAAAAAAGGTCAACAGATCAAGTGAATTGATGAAGGTTTTGGGCTATATATGTTTCTTGTGATTATATTACATACGTAAATACGGAGGACTGTAGCGGGCAGCAGTGCCAACGTCGGCAAAAATGGTGGGAGAAAGCTGTGAAATATAAAGGAAAAAGAAAGATAGCCACCACAGGCTCGGCATGTTTAATTGTAGGAAGGGGGCTTAGGTTATTCTAAAGAATCGGGTTATAGTATAGTATAGTATAGTATAATATCAAAATGATATTATATTCCAAGTCAACATATACAAAAAGATAATAAACTTAAGTTTATAATTTTCAATTTGCTTGTTATAGAAGTAGACGGCTTGAAGAAGTATCGAAACTTTGGTGAGTCAATGTTTTGCCAGCTCAGAAACGCGGATTTAGCCGTGATTATTATTTAATTAAACTCTATTTAAATAATGAACTCTGCAGATATAATGAAATGACGTGAATGGTTGGAGGAGATGGGAACAACGTTACGGATAAGAGAAGGTAAAACCCACTCATAAGTTTGTATATATTATATTATATAATGTAATGCGGCTTTTATTTGAATAATACTGTCCTCAAAACCATCAGATGGGGTTGACTGCTGACCCAATCGTGGTTTGGCTCCGGCTACAGCTCCAGGTTTAATCCATTGATAAAGATGTGGCCACAGTTGTCTAAATTGATGTTTGGAAACTTGCTCTCAAATTATACTAGTTCACAGAAAAAAAGAAAAAAATCTACACCTACTTTACTCTAAAGATAGAAATAGTGCCAACTACTTCTACTGATTATCTTCTTCTTCCGCATACTTAAACCTACCAGGTTGTGTGGTTGAAGAATGGTTGAACCGCATTTCTTTGTCAGTGTGTAACTAAAGGGGGAAGGTATTAAAATATAATTTGAAAAATTAATTTCGAGAACGTTGAAGAAATTATTGCAGGGAATAAAAGGTACTTTCCCAGTTTCTTTACTATAATATAATAGGTGGTATCTCATGTCTGTCCACAAAGATTTCAACTTTTTGACGAACATAAATAAAGCAGGCAGAAAAAGGTAAAATATCCGGGTATAGTATAAATTTAGTTGACATACTTCCGTTCTAACTACCGTTATTGTAATAATAATAATCTCTTCCATCACAATCACATGACTCATTAGAGATTTAACAAGTAATTTCTTCAAATTGTAGCTGCTCATGCTGTAACTGGAAAAGCTTTTTTTGCCAAATTAAAATTAAATTTACTTCTCCAGATAAGATAAGAGACTGTAACCCGAACATGTCCAAAAAATTAGTATAAATGATCTCCCAGCAGTTGACAATAATTAGCCGAGCGCTGGGACGTAAGCCATGATGCATTAGATAAGGAGGAGGGAGGCAGTCAACAGTTGCTGCTGAGAGTCAGACCACACAACACATATATAGATTAAATGAAAAGAAAACATAATACCAGCAGCACCAGCAGCAGCAGAAGAAGAAAGGATTTTCTACGTTCTTTACTGGGGCTAGACAGACTCGAGCAACACACTCGGGCTCGCAGTATTCAGCATCAGACCAGCAGTAATAATTCTGTATTCCATACCGTTGTAAATCTAAAATAGAGGTTACACGTCACAGTTGCCAAATTCTATTTGTTCATTTCGTAAATTGGGTTCCCAAATTAATGCAGTTATTTGAAATAAGTAATTGAAAACTTGAGAAATATATCGAAAAGATTTGGTCGCCGTCCTGTAATGTTTTGTCTACAGACCCGACCCACCATATGCAGCAGGCTCAGACGTTAAAACGACAGACCTATTTCTACCTTCCTATAAAGAGTTAAAAAACACACCAGACATATCAAGAAACTGACTTAAGTACAGTATACATGACAAATGTTTCTTTACTGTGTCTCCCAGATTGCAAATCTATTATAAAAAAAAAAATTGTTCACGGAGAGTGCAAGAAATGACAACAGCCAGGCAAAAGAGCCTATCGTGCAAATATCCAACACCAAGTGCAGCACTATTTGAATCTTTGCTCAAGAAATGGATACATAGCGCATAGAGGTGATTACTTCCACAATTTACGCAAGGACATGTTCTTCTCTGTCTCCTTCTTCATGACCTTTGCAACTGCCATCTCAAAGTCTTCCTGTGTTACATGGATCCTTCTCTCCCTTAGAGCAAACATGCCTGCTTCTGTGCACACCGCCTGGTAAAACAGAGAAAATGGTAAATAAAAAGACAATATATGAATAAACATTATTTAGGATAGGCTCACACTTGGACATTCTACCATCTTGAATTATATTGAAATAAAATGATGAAATATAATAAGTGTAAATAGTTCATTCTGTAGTCATCAATATGCAAAGACAGGTAAATTCATAATTGAAAATTGTCAGCCTAATTTATTACTATCATGTGCTTGTGTTTTCTAACCAGTAAAAACTCCCATAAATGCACACTAAGGTGTTACCAAAAGGAAAAGAAACCCACACTTCATAGTCAGACAAGTTGCAATTTGCTAGCTGTGGCAACCAACACACAATACTATTGCCATCAAATACTAATGATTACAATGATGAACTGTCACCCATATTCAATATTATACTTTGACTTTCCCCTGCTCACAAATTCACAATAAGATTTTCTATGCACCTAACAGCAATAGGGTACTAAACTAGACTCGACCTATCGCTCGTTAAATAACTAATTTATTTTCACTTGTTATCTACTTGATTTGCAGGATTCAGTTGATATTATTTGTGTATTGAAGTATGAATAGTTCTAGAAGTTTTGACTTCAGTCAATGAAAACATGAGCCCATTTAACATATCAACATCATGATATTCAAAGTTCAATTATTATTGTTAAGACTAAGGGATCTATAAGAGCCTAGACAAAGTAATAACAATCTCAAGTTAAAAATTCCCTAATATATTTCAACAATGAAAAACTATGGTTAAGAAACTCTACATTCACTAGCAACCAGATGTTTCGGTCAAAGAGAAGAGGAGACACAAGTGGTGACAGACAAAGATCTATGTGTAACAAATCATACCTTCAGCTCCGCACCGGATGCACCATTCATCTTTTCAGCAATCTTCTTCAAATCAATCCCACGCATTAAATTCATTCTTCTTGAATGAATTTTCAGGATATCAAGACGAGACTACAAGTAATGAAATACTCATATAAGAACGCGCGTAACAAAATATTGAAACATCAAGAATGGCTCAGTCTAACGCCCATAAGAGATACTTATGTTGACAGCGAAGATGACCATGACATACATGAGAAAAATGCATTTGGTCATTTCTAATAGCAGCGTCAATACTTAAGAACACAGGGATAGGAACTCATGGTTTCTCATACAGACATAAATAGGTATATTTTTGTCTTTCCCTTGCAACAAGTACTCATCACAAAGACTTAAATTGTACTGCAAATCTGTGACAGTAAATGAAATAATTAAACCATCTCCTTATCCTTCAAAAATCAATGTTTAGCAAAAATAAAAAAAGGTACATTTTCCCCACATAAAAATATCCATAAGATCACAAATACAAACACCAACATAACATAAGTATTTAATAACAATTATCTCTAGGCAAGATCATGAGAAACAAGTGTGAAAAAGTTTTTCTTCAAGCATTCACTTAGAAAAATTTTAACTCTGTTGTATTGTTAACTTTTTGTGAAGATAATGGTGAGTGGTTTTAAGGAAGAATAAGATGTTAGAACAAGATTTTTCCAGATATTGAAGCATGCCATGGTGAATGTGGAATATACCTCTTCATTAGGATTTGGAAATTCAATCTTCCTGTCAATTCGTCCTGGCCTGAGAAGAGCTTGATCAAGAATATCAATTCGATTTGTTGCCATGAGAACCTGTTTAGAAGGTGTGTGTAAGAGATTAATATGTAAATTTGAACAACTGTATCAAAAATTGTATACTGGTCTCTTCCTAGAAGAAACATATTGGCATAGAAGCATAAATAGTACCTTAATCTTGTTTGATGCTTCAAATCCATCAAGTTGGTTGAGAAGCTCCAGCATAGTCCTCTGCACCTCACTGTCACCATTGCCACTGCCAGATTCCATTCGAGCAGACCCAATGCTATCAATTTCGTCCATAAAAATGATGGATGGAGCATGCTCCCTGTTGAAAAACATATAAGCCAAAGTTTACACCAATAAGATAAGAAACTAAAAACAGCAGCCACAAGTTCACAACACATCATCAAGAAGCAATAGGACCCATCCACACGGCCACATTAGCAGAAAGCAGTTTCATGTATTGATTCCAGATGACTACTATTTATTGTCCTTCAGAGAGAAGCTTCACGTATGTTCTATGCTCATAAACTTCAAGACAGTAACCAACAGAGAAGAAAACACTACACTCACAACAAACATTGCATTATACACCACAAGGGCCAAAGACATCTCACTTTACATGATTACAAACCATTAACATAAACAAAAGAACATAGCAACTATAATCACATAAAAGTGAAAGCCAAGAGACAGCCGAGAAAAGGGAAATACACGACCAAAGTACGAAGAAGAATCTGTTAAAATGCAAATGTTACACGTGGAAGGGAACAAACCTTGCCATAACAAAAAGTTCCCTAACCATTCTAGAACCTTCTCCAATGTATTTCTGGACTAATTCAGAACCAGAAACCCTGATGAAGGTACAATCAGTATGATGAGCCACAGCCCTAGCCAGCAGTGTTTTTCCAGTACCTGGCGGTCCGTATAGCAAGACACCCTATACAAAAGAGAGAGAGAGAGAGAGAGAGAGAGTGACTTAGTTGATAATGCTATGTATGCAATCAATCAAAAGATAGACACGATAACTTAACAACACAAACTTACCTTTGGTTGAGCTATTCCAAGACTTTCAAATAATTCAGGATGTTTGATTGGAAGCTCAATGACCTGTAAACATTATGAAGCAAAGAAACAATTAAACAAATGGACAGCTTAAAAGATTCACGGAAACTAGTTACAAATCCTTTTAAGTAACAATGTGCAGTGACTAGACCTCTTTTATCTCCTTAATTTGCTGATCTAGACCACCAATCATATCATACGTGGAATCTGGGACTTTTTCAACTTTCATGAGGTTGACCAATGGATCTACTTTGCTTGGCAAGATCAAATGAAGAACGTAGCTATCATTACGAAGTGCAACTCTAGTTGATGGTGTGATCTTCGTTATATCAATACTTTTATCGATATCAACAACATATTTCCCCTCTGGGTGAACCTGTAAGAAAGAAAAAGTACATACATAGGTATCTTATAACTTTCTGGACACAGTGACAGGCGTTATGGAAGAAGACACAACAACGATAAATTTCAAGCAGTTGAATCTTTTAAGTATGGCCCATCGCTGCTTGCACTTGAACATTCACTAAATAGTCATAATTCTTGATAATCAGATGAACAAATTATGAAAACAGGGTGCACACACAAACTGAAACGAAAAACCTTGCAGCACGTAATATTTTGGCTTTGGTTGGCCAATAAGATATTTGTCCTTATATTGAGGGAAATTTTACATTTTGGCAAAGTTTTACTGGAAAAAACATTCATTGTCTGATTAGGGTGAGCAATTGACTCTGCATGAGCAACTGGCTCTGCATGGAAATCACACTCCAGATGAAAAAACTCTCTCTTGAATCTGCACCTCAGTTCACATACATGATATGTGCAACACAAAATACCCTCACCTTTTCTGCTAAATGACAAGCAGATCTACCTGAATTATGATTTTAGACAAAGTCTAAAAGAAAGGGGAAAAACATGCAAATACACCGTGCAACAAAATAACGGACGATTGAAAAAAAAATAAATTGTAACCAACACGATTAATAAACCTTGAATATTCGTATGCTACAGGCCATCTGAACATCAACTTACCTTGACAAGAACCTTATTTTTCCCCATAACTTTAACAACTTCACCAACATATGATCCAGGCTCCTGAAGCAGCTGAAGCTCTTCTTTAAGCATCCTCACTATCAATTGTACAGAATTCAAAACGTCACACACTATTCAATTATTTAAATCCCACCCTTAACTAAAACATACGTTCGTCTTCCTTCTATCGAACCAATCAATCCTAAAAATTACTACACTACTAATCCATTAATCGGATACTAATAAATCAAAACGTCAAAACCAAGGAAACAAGGCAAAAAATGAAATAAAATTATAATTAGGGTTAGGGTTGAGAAGACGAACCCCTAGAATTGAGTTCGTTACGCTGGGCTTCAAGACGATTAAGATTGTGGGTTTTCTGCCGGACTTGAAGCTGGAGTTCATGGATGTGTTGGAGATAGTATTGCCGGAGTCCCTCTCCTTGTTTCGATGCTCCTTTGGCGGAGCATGCCTCCTCCGGCACCGCCGATTCCGGCTGCTTCGTTTCGATTCCAACAGCGGCCATTGTTACCGAGCGAGTTCGATTTGTTCGAATCTAATTTCTTTCGGATCAAGTCTCGTAGTTGGTTTATTGCGTCTCTAACTGTGGCGTTCGGGGGCTCGGTGCTGTTTATAGCCTGCCTACTGGGTCTGAGGCGGTTCAATTCTAGTTTCTTTTTTTTCAAGTAAGATTTTTACCCCTTTTATATTATTAAATATGAAATAATTAATATGGGGAATTAACACATACCTACCTTGAGGTTTTAGAATGTAACACATAGAGAGATATTATGGAGAAAGGAACACTTACCTCCCCTGACGGCATCCACTTCCATCCAATTTCAATAAAAATACTCAATTACCCTTCAATTTCTATATTTTAAATAAAGACAAAGATAGCTTTGTAAATTCGTTTGTCTATGTTTCATTGCTTATTGGCTTATGTGGCCCTATATAATTTCAAGTTCAAGCAAAATTTAATAGAATTTTAATTTTGAAGAGAAAGATAATAATTTTGAAGCAAAATCTGACATATATTAATACTATTCATTTATGAAACATTAATGCAAGTACATTATACTATTAATTTTTCTTTATTTTGGTGATCTTATAAATATTTTTTTAAAAAAAGAAAAAAATATCACCATTAATTCATTAAACACAAAATAGTATGTAATGGTGACCAAAACTCTTAAAAGAAAAACACAAAAAAAATTCAACAATTTTTCTAGATCAAGAGATTGGGCAAGTTTATGATGCTTTTACCATAATATCTCTCATATAAATAGTCAAGTAATGGAGGTGGATGCTGTCAGGGGAGGTAAGGGTTCCTTTCCCCATAATATCTCTCTATGTGTTACATTCTAAAACCTCAAGGGAGGTATGTGTTAATTCCCCTAATTAATATATATATATATATGATTATTAAACAAAATGCCTAAAATGGTATTTCTACATCCTACTTGCATTTTTCTCATGTAAACGTTTTAACAATTGATTTGATTTATTCTCTTAATTTTCGTTAAAATTTTCAATTTTATTAAATTATATTGAACAAATTAACTAAATATAATAGAGCTGTTTGTGGTAAATAGCTATATATTGTACCATTGTATATTTGTAATCAACAAATTTTTGTTAATTTTTTTTTTATGTTATCTACTTGAATGAATTTAAGATGGTAGGTTTTATTTATGTAAATATTAAGCAATTGTTTGGTATTTTTTTCTAACTATTCATTTTTTTTAATAAACAAATTTTTTTTACAATAAGATTTTAAAGATAAAAACTTAGTAAGATTTAATGATAATATTCTTTCCTATGGTCTAAATATGGTTTACAATTTTATACACTTTTAAATATTCTATCAAACCCAATTTTTTTACAACTTTTATTTTATAATAACATTTTAAAATAAATCATAAATAATTTTTTAAAATCTAAAAATATCAAAGCCAAAACATTATTCATATTAAGAATACAACTATAAGAAAATATTATCTATGAAATAATACAAAATGTGTCCTAAAATTTTGTGTCATTCTCGTCTATAAATACATTATAATTTATAAATATAATATAATCATATATAAAATTATTGTAATATATTCATGTCGAGAAACAAAACAATATACTTTTAATTTTGGGTTGGTAAATACCTAAGCCTTTTATTATCCTGGAGTCAAGTTATTTTTTTTAAGCCCTACAATATCATTACCGCAGTAGAGTTTAAACACCAAGTTTGTGATGGGTTGGTGTGGTTTCTCTACACCTATAACACCAGAATATCAAACCATGAACGAATAAAGATATACTGGCTAATGATTATGAGGCTTCAATTATTGATTGGAGGGGACACCAAAGACCTTCACCCTTCCATCTCTTGGATAAATAAAGAGGGAGGGCAGAGCTTTTTGTTTTTTCATATTGTCAAAGAGTTTAAGAGTGATTTTTTTTTTTTTTTTTTGTCAAAGAGTTGAACAATAAAAATAAATGACTTTTAACGAAATAGAAAAATATCCTAAATTTTGAGGTATTATCGGGTACCTTAACTTTTGATAAAATAAAAAGATACATATAAAGTTAGTTTGTCATTAATTGATTCTATCTATTTTATACAAAATGACTATTTTTATCCTTAAATATTTAAAAAATACATGTAAACCAATCAAAATATCTTTGTTATTAATGATCAATATGACCGTGTTCTTAATACACAATGACATTCAAATAGAATATCGCAATAACAATTTAATCCTTAATTATTTTTTACCATTTAATCTTTAACTTTTTTTTTGACAATTGTAACCTTATTTGATTAATCTATTGTACACAAACTATTAAATAATTAAAAGTTCAATAATCAAGAGTAATCAATTTAATAATTTATATCAATAAATTAATCAAATAAAGTTATTGGTAAGAAAAATAATTAAGGTTAAAATTGTCAAAAGAATTATTAAAGGTAAAATTGTCATTATCATTTATCAATTTAGAGCCTCTTTGATATTATTGTTAGGAGAGATAAAAGTAATTTTAAACAATCAAAAGTTATTTTAGATATTTGATAATTTTTTAAATTACTTTTGATAAAATTACACTATTCAAAAACAGATTCTAGAAGGAGGAGAAGAGTTATTTTCAGAATCTAATTATGAAATACAGTTTTATTTGTAAATATAATATCAAATATCCATTTAAACTTACAAAATCCCAAAATTAATCCTACAAAATAATTCTCAAATTTCAACTTTAATTGAAAAATACAATTGTTGAAACTAAAATTTTTTCTTTTCATTATTTCTTTACCTTTATTTCTATTTTTTGATTTATATTTTTTCTATAAATTATTTTAAACAAACATATATTGTATTATATCATATTATATTAAGCGTTCGTTTTAGCTTTTCAAGTAGGGCTTTACAAATAGAGCTTTTAAGAAAAAAAAATTTGACCGTTTGGTTGCCAATTAAAAAAATCCATAAATAGGTTTTGAGTTAAAAAGCTCGAAAGCAAAATCGTGACGAACTGTGTGTCCAGAGTGGACAATATTTCTAGTGGGTTGGACTGTTACAATTGGTATCAGAGTCACTCCGCGTGTCCTTTTGAGCGATGGTGGGGCAAACCTCAGCGAGGACGAGGACGCTGAGTCCCTAAAGAGGGGTGTATATGATACCCTAGGCAAAAATCCCATATTAGCAAAGCACAAAAGAGATGTTAAGTATAAGATAGTAAGTTCTAACCCCCAATAAATGCGTTTTGGGTTAAAAAGCTCGAAAACAAAAATCGTGACAGGCTGTATGCCCAAAGCAAACAATATCTCTAGTGGGCTGGGCTGTTACACTTGATCCTTTTTTGCATGGTTCCTTATGAAATTATGAACAACTATTGAAGCAATCATAATCTTCACTTGCTTACTAAAAAGAAAGTTAGGCATTTAAAGTAAAATTTTTCATCTATTTTTTGAAACACCAAATGTCCTCTAAATTGTGTATCTCAAAGAAGAATGTGCATAATTACATTTTTTTTTTCTCTTGCCTAGTTTCCACGTTAAAAATTTGGAAGATGATATCGCTTACCTTTATAAAAGTTTAAATAACCTTTCATGTAAGGATATCCGACATTTACTAAATAATACTTACCTATAAAAAAAACATTAAAGATAAAAAAAAATTAAAATAAATATTTATATTCAAATTTAATAGTAACGATTAACTGTACATTATGACTAACTTGATGGTAGATGAGGAAAACACAAATTTTTCCTACGTAAGACCTCTAAAAAGATATACGTAGCATGAGCAGTACCTTCCCATCAAGCTCATGCAAATGTAAAACACATGTTAAAATCACACACAACCATCACATTTTGAGTAGAAGTCCTTTTTCTTCCTATACATGGTATTTGCTTTGATGTGGGCACGACAATAGGTATATGTGTTCCATCAATTGCTCCAATGCAATCTTTAAAATATGGCCAGTATCGATCATCATCCTTAATCTTTTGTGGAATTCTTTTAAATTATAGGTCCGACGGTTTCAAAAAATCAACAGCCATAAAACAAACAACATCTAACACAATTCCAAACCATCTAGATATAGTTTCACATGAATGTTAAAATCTTTCTTGAAACATTTTGTTCTCAAATGCATGACCTAATGTAATAAAAAACATAGCCACTAACTCAATTATGGACATATCTTTACCCTTTCGAAGGCCATATAAATCACTCAATACGTTATATAACTTCATAAATACATGTTTTTCCATCCTAAATTGTTGGTGACACCTATCTTCATGACCATTTAACACTTCCATTATAAATAATTAACATGTATGAGATGAAGTTCGACATGGTACCTTGAAATTGTACTTAATAAAATGATTTACATATAAGACAACTTTAGTTTGTATCATTTTCAATAACGCATATTCATCATCACTTTCATCAATGCAACTATACTCACTATCATTATCACTTTCAAAATATTCCATATCTGTAAAATAAAAATAAAAATACATGATAAAGATTATTATAAAACTACATAAAATTCATAATTACTACAACATAAATGAAAATCAAATAAACTAAATATATGTTAATTTTATTCCAACAATAATCTTTCATAAAAAAATCAAAATAAACTAAAGTAAAATAATAGTTATATGATAACATAAGATGTAAGTAAAAACTTATTTCATTTGTTTTAACTATTAAATTTGAAGATCATGATTGCTAAGTGCGATAAACATCTCTTTATTTTCCTTTTTAAGAAAAAGGTTAATGGCAAACATAAAAGGCTCACTTTCTCTCACAATATCCGACATGTTTCGCAGCATATCCATTACTTCTGCAATACTAAAACCATACTCATCTTTTCTTGTAGATATAGATGGCCTATTTTCTATAACATTACACAAGCAATCCAGTTGTCTAGATAATTTAACTACAGCTTCATCTCTTGCTCGAACTACTTTTTTCCTTTTCTTTCCAGTATCTTGTATACGTGCTAAAGGAATATTATTGTCCGTGTCAATGTTAATATTCTCAAACCCATCAAAATCATCTAAATCCTTATTGAAGTTCTCCTCTTGATCATTAATATTATTATCATCATAATCTCGTTCTTTAGATGATCCACCATCACCATTATTTAGTACAAAACTCATAGATGGTGCCCTTGCTCCTTCTCTGGTAGCAACAACATTTTTGAACAAAAAATTTAGCTGGCAACATGTTTCAATCCTTTTAAACGATATTTAAATGCTTCTGAAATCTCCTACAATAACATAAAAATATTATATTTTGAAGGTTAGTTTAGATTACTAATATAATGTTTTCTATATTACGCTATAAAATAAATTAAAGTTTAAAATTGCATCTTTAATTTTTTATTCCATCATTCATCGCTAGCATCAATTGTTTCCTTCATCAGATCCCAACCTAAACTAGTTTCATTCCTCAACAGTTTGTTCCAAACTTGTCAATCTCTCTTAAGAGAGCCCATTTATTTTTCAATTACTTATGGTTGTAATTTTTATTATTAATTGCAGCAAACTTAGAGATAACATTCTTCCATCTAATCTTATTTAAGTAATTTGCTAATGTTTCATAGACACAAGTTGTTAGACCCTTAAATATCGAGCACGCAACAAGCTTGGTGTGGGCCTTGCAACAAGCTTGGTGTGGGCCTTGCACCAAGGGGAAACGTTGCAGGAAAATGGCACAAGGCTGCACAGCGGGTCTCTTTGAACTGAGATGAGGGAAAGAGACTACGTTGCGGTGAGTGTTGGGGGACATTCGGGGACAGCTTAGTGTTATGGGAACACTAGCTGCACAACCAGAATAGCGGGCATGCACCCATCTGACCCGAAATACGGAGGCAAGAGGGGATGGTACAGGCAGCAACAGTGCAGTAGCTGGGCTGTGCAATAGGTGACGAAAATGAACATTGCGGGTGAATACGGACGCGGGCCATGGGCTAGCGCGCTCAAGGCAGTAGCGGGGGTGTTCGGTAAGGCCTCGGACGGGGTGCACATGGTGGCTTTCAAGCAAGGAAGACCTAGTCTTGATGAGGTGTCAAGCAAAGGCTAAGTCAAGAGGACTTGGTGGAGTGGTTCCTTAGCTTAAGGGTAATGGCACTTATGGTGGCCTTAGACTTGTTCATTTGACTTCGTAAATGTGTAAATGGCAGCATGTAAGTGAGACATGTGGCCATAGCAACCCTTGTATATAAATAGGGTAGTGTAGAGAGCAAAGGGGGGAGATGAGTAAGGCTTGTAAGCTTCCTTTTGCACATAACTTTTGTAGTTCTTTTCTTTGACGGAATAAAGAGGAGTTAAGGGAGAGTTGTCCTTGTAAACATTGTTGTTATTGGTTGCTTTGCTTAACCTTACTTGTGTTTTCAATTGTTTGTGTGAGCGTATTCTCTAAAGTGTGCAGATAGTCGAGAGATTGTGGGCAAACATTGCGGAAGTGAATTGCTGGTTAAGTCGGAGCTTAGCGCATCGCGGGGCAGGCCGCATCATCAAAAAGACCCCCGTGACAAATGGTATCAGAGCCCGGTTGGTATTAGCGTTGAGGTAATATCGACTTTTACAGCTTGACTCTAAGCAAAAGTGTTGTAGGGTAAGTTGTGAATCCATAGTGATTACTCGGAGGTGATCATTTCTCTCTTCTACATTTCTGTACGTTTCAAGTATGTCAGGGGGCAACTTGAAGGAAAGAGTGGAACTCTTGGAGAATATTGTAGGTGTTATTCCACTCGAGGGGAGCACTTGGGCTATGCAGGTCGAATTCAACAAGATTGAGATTGCGAATTTGCGAAAGCAACTTGAGGAGTTGGCTTCCGAGATGAGCGACAAGTTGAAAACGATTTCGAAAGATGTGGTGTCTTTGGCGGGGGTGCTAAAGGCAAGCATTGAAGAACTTGAAAGTGAAGTGAAGTTAGTCAAGAGGGCTTTCAGCAACATTTCACTACCTTTGGAGGGAGGGCCTTCAAAGATCAAGGTGCCGGAACCAAGGTACTTCGAAGGAGCGCAGGATGCTAAGGAGTTAGAGAACTTCTTGTGGGATATGGAGCAGTATTTCAAGGCTGCTAAGGTGCCTTACAATGAGCAGGTTTCTATCACTACCATGTATCTCAGGGGGGATGCAAAGCTATGGTGGCGTACTCGAACATCAAAGGATGGGGATGCACAGGCGATAGAAACGTGGGACTCACTCAAGCGAAAATTGAAGGATCAATTCCTACCTAGCAATGCGGGGTAGCGTGCTAGGGAATTGCTAAAAGATCTCAAGTAGATGGGACTTGTTTGAGATTATGTGAAGCAATTCAGTTCTTTGATGTTGGACATCAAGAACATGTCGGATGAAGACAAGCTCTTTAACTTTGTGTCGGGTTTGCAGCCATAGGTGCAGACGGAATTGCGTAGGTAAGCGGTCAGAGACTTACCGAGTGCAATGGCAGCAGCGGAAGGTTTGGTTGATCTTCGTTTCGAGAGAACCTCTCCTATCGAGACCAAGAGAACGTTTGCGGACAAACGTAAGACTGGGACTACTAACGTAAGAATGGCACATTCGAAGGGAAGTCCAGCAAGACTAAACCAATGGAGAATAAGAGTTTTGGGTGCTTCATTTGTAATGGACCGCATCGAGCGAGGGAGTGTCCTAAGCGAGAACAGCTTAATGTGATGGTGATGGAGGAATAGGCTTCAAAAACCAAGGCAGTAAGCGAGGGCGTGCAAAGGCTCAATCTGTTACAGCAAAGGTGCCAAGTGTTGAAATATAGCGACGGTATGGGACGTCTTTTGTACACCAAGGCATTTGTCAACGGAAGGGAGATAAAGGCATTGCTCGACATTGGGGCAACGGGTAATGACTTAGCGGCCAAGGTAGTGCAGCGGATGGGGGTGCAAACCTATTCGAAGTCGGGGTCCGTAAGAGTTGCCAACTCGATGGAGATGAAAATTGAGGGAGAAGTGGCAGCAAGGTTGCAAGTCGGTGCTTGACAAAATGTTGTGAAATTCACGATAATTCCTCTAGACAATTTTGATCTCATCTTGGGTCTAGATTTCTTTTTGCAAAGTAAGGCATATGTGGTGCCTCACTTGCAAAGTATGTTCATCATGGGGATGGACGTGCCGAGGGTGGAGTCTTCGGAAATTGAGTTGTTGGATGTGCCAAACCAACAAGCACACAGTCTGGGCACCAACGGTATAAAGGCGAAGGTAGAGCCGAGAAAATCTTACATTGCCGCGTTTATGAGAGTTAAGCGAGGACCAACCAAGAGTGTGTTGGGAAGGGCCAAGGTAGATGAGCTTGCAGTGGTAGAGTCACTGAAAAACCTTGAGATACCGAAGAGAAGTGCAACAAGCCACAAGCAAGGGTTGAATGCTAAACCTTCAGCACCAATCCTTTACGGAGGGATGTTATCCGAACCAGCGGATTTGTAGAGGCAGGAGTGTCGGCCGAGCGATGCAGTGAGCATCAAACACTCCAAAACTACCCTCAGAATATGCGAAGCTTTGTGGACGGCAATATTGCACGGGGCAATATTTGGGTTGGGAGCAAGACTTCTAACGGAATTGAAGTGCTACAACCTAGCGGCAAGAAAGTGCAGTAGAAACTTTGCATGCGAGACAAGGAGTTCTCAAGGCAGGACAAAGGCGAGCACGAGGAGGGGAAAATCATAGGGAAAAATGATAGGTCCTGACTTTGTGGGGCTGCATCGAGATTTCGAGGTGCGGATGGGCAGCGAGGGCGTTGCCATACACTTGGTGGCATAGTGTCACAATTTCCTTGTGTGCGGGAAATGGCGGATGGACTCAGAGGAGTACATCGGGCTGATCATCTTGAGGGGACAAAGATGATGAGTTTGTGGGCAAGCTCATGGAATCAGCAAGGCGGGAGAAACGCCAAGACTTGTCCAAGAACGGACAAGGGGAGAGGATTACTTGAAAAAGGTAGCCGTGGAGGGGTTAGCCAAACAAGTAATGAGAAGATGTTTGAAGGGAAACAAAACATCCTTCCGACGAGGACGTCGGACTTTTCTGGTGGGGGTGGTTTGTTAGACCCTTAAATATCGAGCACGCAACAAGCTTGGTGTGGGCCTTGCACCAAGGGGGAACGTTGCAGGAAAATGACACAAGGCTGCACAGCGGGTCTCTTTGAACTGAGATGAGGGAAAGAGACTACGTTGCGGTGAGTGTCGGGGGACATTCGGGGACAGCTTAGTGTTATGGGAACACTAGCTGCACAACCAGAACAGCGGGCATGCACCCATCTGACCCGAAATGCGGAGGCAAGAGGGGATGGTACAGGCAGCAACAGTGCAGTAGCTGGGCTGTGCAATGAGTGACGAAAATGAACATTGCGGATGAATACGGACGCGGGCCATGGGCTAACGCGCTCAAGGCAGTAGCGGGGGTGTTCGGTAAGGCCTCGACGGGGTGCACATGGTGGCTTTCAAGCAAGGAAGACCTAGTCTTGATGAGGTGTCAAGCAAAGGCTAAGTCAAGAGGACTTGGTGGAGTGGTTCCTTAGCTTAAGGGTAGTGGCACTTATGGTGGCCTTAGACTTGTTCATTTGACTTCGTAAATGTGTAAATGGCAGTATGTAAGTGAGACATGTGGCCATAGCAACCCTTGTATATAAATATGGTAGTGTAGAGAGCAAAGGGGGGAGATGAGTAAGGCTTGTAAGCTTCCTTTTGCACATAACCTTTGTAGTTCTTTTCTTTGACGGAATAAAGAGGAGTTGAGGGAGAGTTGCCCTTGTAAACATTGTTGTTATTGGTTGCTTTGCTTAACCTTACTTGTGTTTTCAATTGTTTGTGTGAGCATATTCTCTAAAGTGTGCAGATAGTCGAGAGATTGTAGGCAAACATTACGAAAGTGAATTGCTGGCTAAGTCGGAGCTTAGCGCATCGCGGGGTAGGTCGCATCATCAAAAAGACCCCCGTGACACAAGTCATGATAAAAGCGTTAAGATATGTATCCTTCCATTTTGCCTTTAATCTTTTCTGATTTTCATCCATCGTAGTTTCCATTCTAAACAAAATGATATATATCAATCAAAAGAATTAAAAATTAAAAATATGACCTAACTTTGCAATATACAACCATGTAAATTAGTTTAAAAATACATAGAATATCAAAAATTAAAGAAAAAATCAGTTTTTAAGAGAAGTATATGTTTTTTGTCCCTATATATTTAAAAACTAATTATTTAAACATAGTTGTCTTAATATTAACAATTTAGTCTCTTTTATTTTATACTACTGTCTACTAAGGACTAAAATGATATGATTTTAACATTATATTTAATACTATTATTTATTTAAAATTTAGGGATAATGTTGATTTTTCCTAACTGGTGCAAGAAAAAAAATAGAGGAAAAAAAGGGAAAAGAAAATATAGGTTGAAGACACGCGTGGATGAAGAAAAAAATATATAAAAAAGTGAAGGAAAGATGATTACACAAAATTCATTTATATAATTCGATATTATAACCAAAATTATGGATACATATAATTAATTTATTATTATAACAAAACAATTCTTCATGAATAATTTTCATCAATTGTACCAATTGAAATAACAGTTAATACAAACTAAATTTCAATAAACAAAGACAATAAAAAAAATTATTTATAAACTTACATATAAAATATCAACTAACCTTATAGACTTTGTTGCAGAAATGGTGGTCAATGATACTTGTAACTTGTTATAAGGATGGTGGTCATGTTATACACTTCAGGAGATCTTATAGTAAATAGTCAAGGCATGCAAAGAGCACTGTCTTGATAACTATTTATGCCCCTTTAAGATGGTATCCTATTACAAGAAGGTTGAATGGTAATATAGCCCCAAGATACTGAAAATTGTTTAATAGATTATATACTATATACACAAGTACAATTTATAGTACGCAAAACAAATTATTTCAAAATATACATCAATCTCAAAGTGGCCCTTAAATGCTATTATATATAAAGCATATGGTCATATTAATTATTATGCATTAATAATAAAGAAAATTTAATTGGCTTACATATTTTTTTAATATCGATAAGTAAAATAGTCATTCCTTGTAAAAGTTTGATAGATTATCTTCCTATTTTGTCAAAAGTTAAGAAACATTTAATAATGCTTTAACTTTGGGGACATAAGTTGTTATTATTTTAGTCCTTAAACTTTAGTGAATGACAAATTAAAACATTATTAGGTAAATTTTAATATTTGTGTCCTTAATGTGATGTTAAGTCTGTCTACATACATTAAAATTTTCAAGGGCACCCATACTTTGCACTTACATGATAGCCTCGGGTGCATTCATCCAACACTCACTCAATCACAACTGTTGTCATCAGACTCTAAAAAATTCCTTAATAAAAATTGAAAGCTTAGGATTGATTATGAAAATGGGTTTCATGGGAAGAAGTTTTTTTATTTTATGAAAATGTGACTGTGGAGAGTTGATTTGTTAATGTGTATGAGAAGTAAATAATTTACAACATAAATAACATGTAGAAACTCTATCCACAATCCACAATCTCTTATTGACATTTTATCAAACACTTATATCACATTATTCAAATTCTCTAAGAATAAATTTGTACTTAATTCGTTCATTCACACTCAATTATTTGTCATTTCTAAACACAACTCTACGCCTCTATCTATTTAAAAAAAGAAAATAATCTAAGATATGGCTTTACAAATATGTGGAGTAAGGAAGTAAAGAGTACGAATTAAAGAAGTTAAAAATAAAGGAAAAAATGTAAAATATTACTTCAAATTTGTTTTCATCATTTTGATAAAATTGTGCTGAAGAATAAATTATAATAAAAGGAATTAACCGAGTATTTAAAAAAGAAAAAGAAAAAGAAAAGAAGAGTTAGCCTATATAAAGACCACATCCACTGCAAGCGTTTCTCTTGCGCCTAGCCCTTTGTCAGACAGCTCTGTTCTGTAACTAATTTCTCTCTAATCTTCTTCTTCCACTTTTAACTGCTTACATCTTAAAACATTTCAATTGCACTCAGAGCCTAGGGTTAGGAGGTGTGGATTTACGCAAATCACCCAATTTTATCCAAGAATCCCTTAGAAATGAGCGTTTCCCACCTGTTTTCAGTACCGCCATTTGTGTTTCACTGACCATTTTCCCCTCAAATTCATTTGATTTACTGTAAATTTTATTATTTTTAATCTTGTTCTTCATTTCTAATACACGGATCACAAAGAAAAAGAAGTAAAAGTTGAGTTTGTTGAGTTCTGATTTTGTTAACTGATGGATAAAAAAAAGGTTGCCGTTCCGCTTGTATGCCACGGCCATTCTAGGCCCGTTGTGGATCTATTTTACAGTCCGATCACTCCCGATGGGTTCTTCCTCATCAGTGCCAGCAAGGGTACGCTTTTCTGCCTTTGTTTTTCTTTTAAAATTTTCTTTTCGATTTGTTCTATTAAACTTTTCGATCATCTGATGGCTCAATTCAAGATTGGTTCTTCTTTAATTACAAGATTCTTTAATCCTATTTCTTCTATAATAATTTTATAAAATAGAGTTGGATAGGTTCAATTAATATTGATTTTGTTCAATTTAGTTAGGTCCTGGAGAGCGAAGTTGTTGTTGACACTGACTTTATTCTGCAACAAAATCTTGGAGCTTGTTAATTGATGTCAATTGTGAAATCATCCATGCTGTATTGGTATTTACCGTATGTAAAGAATTAGGATGTGGAAAATAAGAGCCAAATGAGATTCTGATATCATGAAACTGGGACATACAATATGCTGGCAAGACTCTTACAGTTGATTCTATTCTATTGTAGTGTTTGAGAGATTTTCTTGTGGTAAATCAGAATGTTTATTTGTGTGGTTCAGATTCTAGTCCTATGCTCAGAAATGGAGAGACTGGAGATTGGATTGGGACGTTTGAAGGACACAAGGGTGCTGTGTGGAGTTGCTGCTTGGATACCAATGCTTTACGTGCTGCCTCTGCCTCTGCGGACTTTAGTGCGTACGTAATTGGCCTCTTTTCTTTGCTTTTGAATTGTAGAAAAATCTCCTATTTGCTTGTCTCAGCTTGTAATGCTGTACTGTTTTTTTCTGTATGGTCTTTAAACCTAGCATTTTCTGGTGATACTTAAGCTACTAGAGCACGTAGGAACTTTTTGCTTGCTGATTTACATGACATATGAAAGGCTTCAAAAGTCATTTGAGTATTTGGAGGTATTTAAAGACTGATTACCCTTACTTTTTGTTTCCCTTTTCTTTTTCCTTGGTTGGAGGCTGTGGGGGTTGATTTTATTTGCAATTTTGTAGTTAAGTTTTCCATCATAAATAAAAAGTTTCACAGGAAATCTACATTGAACATACATGCAGGAAAGTATGGAATGCATTAACGGGAGACGAGCTACACTCATTTGAACACAAGCACATTGTTCGGGCTTGCTCTTTTTCAGAGGTAAAGTTTTTTTTTTTTTTTCCTTTTCTTTTATTTGATATGACAGATGATTGTTTTGAATGCTGTAACCTGTACCATATATGTCCAGCTTCAAGAGCCTGAAGATGTATGCGCTGAATTGTTGTATTAAAGTCAACTTCTGGATTTTCTTTCCCATTTGAGATCATGATTACTGTTACCTGAGCATTTTATTTGGCCTGTAATGTGTTTACTGTTTATTTGTTGTGATGGGCTTGTGTTCCTTAAAATAAGGAACACTGTTGATTGAGGGAAGTGGCAGGATGGTTATTTGGTTACACTGTTATTATGCTTATCCATATATTTCATTTGATGTTATCCAATTTGGGCACAGGATACACACCTGCTACTCACTGGAGGAATGGAGAAAATCCTCCGAATTTTTGATTTGAATCGTCCAGATGCGCCTCCAAGAGAAGTTGATAGGTCTCCTGGGTCAGTCAGAACTGTTGCATGGCTCCATAGTGACCAGACAATCTTAAGCACTTGCACTGATATGGGGGGTGTCAGGTATGAATGTTTCTTTTGCACCATGTTTAATGCTACTATTGTTATGTGGTATTCTTGTTGCTTGTTACTTGAAAAAATGTTGTTCGTTATCTTTGCTTCTTTTTCTTTGATTCCTTTCACCAACTCAATATGATAGTTTTGATTCTTTTGAGGAACTTTTTTTAATAGTTTGGGATGGGATATCTGGAAGCTTTCTCATTATAGACAAATGCAACTTGTCCCTTACATGAAGTATTGTACATAGTATCTAAGCTTGGGCAGGGGTCCAACTGATCTGAACTTGCAGGGTGCTTGGAGATCAAATCTAAGAACACAAATTTAGGAAGACGGGAATTAACTTACAGATTGTAGGACTGAAGTATTATTGCTGAAGGAAACTTTTTCTTTTATTAAGTATTATTGGAGATCAAATCTATCATGTAGTTTGCATATGCTTGAATAAATGCTTGTTTCTATCAGATTGAAATTGCCAGTATTAATTATAAACCTTTCATACATATTTACCCATAATATTCATTTGATTTATTTCTAGGCCAGCATGGAATTTACAGCTTGCCATAATTTTTTCTAAATTTGCAGGTTGTGGGATGTGAGAAGTGGTAAGATAGTCCAGACACTTGAGACCAAGTCATCTGTGACCAGTGCTGAAGTGAGTCAGGATGGTCGTTATATAACAACTGCTGACGGGCCCACTGTTAAATTCTGGGACGCAAATCAGTAAGTTTGAGGCCAGATTAGCCTTTTTCCTTGAGTGAGATTTTGGACTTGCTCAGTCTTGAGGTATATTTATTTGTTTTGCCCTGCAGTTTTGGGTTAGTGAAGAGTTACAACATGCCATGCACAATAGAATCAGCTTCATTGGAACCGAAGTATGGGAATAAGTTTGTTGCTGGAGGAGAAGATATGTGGGTTCACGTGTTTGATTTCCATACTGGCGATGAGATAGGTATGTGTGTCAACATAAATTCAATACTGGAAGAAAAATTGAATGAGTATATTTAAATGTTTTGTCTTGCTTGTTTGTAAGACAGAAATCAATTTGATAGATGATGAGTTCTATGCATGTTTACTTGTATTGCTTTTATTTAGGCTCTACATTGTCTTTCAATTATCGCATCTCAAAATTGGCTTTCAGCTTCTTTTGTTACTGCTAATTATTAATTTCTCTATGGATGCAGCATGCAACAAGGGTCACCACGGTCCTGTACACTGTGTGCGTTTCTCACCAGGAGGGGAATCATATGCCTCAGGATCTGAAGACGGAACCATTAGAATATGGCAAACTGGCCCTGTGACTCGTGATGAAAATGAAACATTGACAGCAAATGGTGCAGTTGGAAAGGTGAAGGTAACTGCGGATGAGGTCGCGCGCAAGATTGAAGGGTTCCACATTGCAGATGAGGGGAAGGCTAAGGAGAAAGAAGCAGCAGCAAATTAGTGATATGGTCAATTATATTTCTTACCGTTTTGCCTAGCATAATGTTTAGATCGCTCAGATAATTACATATAGACAGACTGAAAAAATTTTGCGTGTAATTTTTAGTTAACGATGCATTGAATAGCTGTAGTGTGGACTAAATGTTCTGTACAAGTTCCTATCTCTGGAATTGAATTTCGCTCCTTCCATTGATATGTTTTGGACTGCAGTACTCTGTGTTTTTTAAATATAAATATGGACCCAGGTACTGTAGAGTGTAGACTGAGGATCAATCTTCAGGATTTGGCTACCTTTTGTGACATGTAATAATATATTTAATATAATCAATAACACAAAGTTTAGAATTTCTTACCTAAAATTTGAAAATTCTAATACAAAAGTTCAAACCATAAGTAAAATTTCTTAACGCAAAAGTTAAAATGCTTATTAAACATTTTTATACAAAATTTTTAATCTCTAACACGAATATTAGCTTGAGTACAACTATGAATATAAATTTGTGTACAAGTTTTATGTATACGTGGCAATTATATATTTTTAATACAATCTCTCATATTATTATAAATTTTTTTAAAAAAATATATGATAATAATATAATATTACTTAGATTGTATTAATCAAAATTATAATTTTTAATATTATTTAAATTGTCTATTTTTTTTAGAAACGAGTAAAAAATTGGGATGACATGTTGTCCATTACATGTATTATTTTCTTTTGATGACATGCGGTCTTGATGAGATATGTTTTTGGACGACACCTCGTCTGCATGAATATCGAATGGCTTGATTGATTATGAAGCAAAGTGCAAAATAAAAGGAGGCAAAAAAAAAAAATGGTTTGATTGATTATGAAATCTGAAAGCAAAGAGAAAAACAAAAAGGAGGCAACGAGAAAAATAAAAGGATGGTTATCATAGGGAGGAAAGTGCAATAGTATGCGAACTTCGAGGGGTCAACATGTGTTTTCGACATAAAAAGCGTGGATAAGGAAACGAAAAAGATCAAATGAAATCATAAAAGTAGATGCCGAAACCGTAATTTAATAGCAATAGAAGGGGCTATTATTTTGCAAGCATGGAAATACGAGGGGTAGTTTTGTCAATACAAAGAACCTCAACAAACAAGTAAGCTTCGAAGGCTTCGTCGTTGGATCATTTTAACATATACAAATCTCTCTCGTCTCGTTGTGTTCCCTGGCTCTGAGACCGTACCTGTCTTTCATCTTTGGGAATTTCTCTTGTCTGTAAATCTGCTAAATTTTTGGCGGGAAAGATGTCGGGAAAAGGGGCCAAAGGTTTGATCATGGGAAAGGCCTCCGCTGGCAATAAGGACAAGGACAAGAAGAAACCCATTTCCCGCTCTTCCCGAGCTGGCCTTCAGGTTCTCTTTCAGATCTTTGTTTTTCTAATTTTGTATCCTGTATTTTGCTTTATAAATTTAACCTCTTTTCTGTTTGTTTTCAATTTTCCGTTATTGTTTAAAGAATTCATGATTCTGTGCTCGAAAGTATGTTCTTTTGTTATATATTTGGCTTTTCCTTCTAATTTTTCTGGTGTTCCGGCCTGTAAATTCAGGTTTAGTGTTATTTGGAAGACGCTTAAGGAAATACTTACGGAAGTTTACTATTAACTTGCTTGTCAGAGGATAAAAAATGAAAAAAAAAAATTAGGTGAAACTGATAATAAAGTTGAGTGAAACAGAAGTAATTGATTGCGTTTTAAGTTTATCACATATACGGTTCATATGTTAGGAGTTTTAGATGACTAACACGATAAGGTTGTAATTTGGATTTATTAGATGAAGAGGCTATCTTTGTGCCATTCCAAGATTTCCAACTTGATATTGATTTGTGATCCTCAATCTTATTCTCTGATAGAAGTATTTTTTGCGTGGGGTTTAAATCAAAACTGCACGATGTCTATGGCCCTAGATTATAGAAGCAAAGAATTTGAGTGTCAGGATGTTTTGACATTGACTATGCCATTATGCCATTTATGTCGTCAGGGTAGTATAATGAACTACATCGTGTTATGATTAAACTATATTTGGGAGTTACCACTAGGAAATGTAGATGACAGATCATTCCTCGAGCAATTGTAACATCTTCCAAACCTATTAGATTTTGTACCTGGATCTGCAGTTTGGGACTGACGAATAAGAAGCCAGTGTTTTTGGACTCTGCTATAGGTTGGGATTGGTGAATCTCTGTGGGAGTTGGTATATAATACAGTACGTTATGAGTAATGAGTGTAACCTGATTTTTGAGAATCTTTTTGTTGAACAACACTTTCTGCTTGTGGATTTTCATGTTGGTTTTAACTGTCACATTCAGATAATATTGTGAACAACATTGACGTATCCATATACCTTTTGTGCTTTGTTCTGGATGATATGAAATCTCATTGCCAGGGGAAGGACTCGTGATATCTTTTCTTTCTTCCTTAAAATCATTTCAATGGTATAACAGCATGTTGCATTTGATTCTGATTCCTGGTTAAGCTTAAGTTGTTCTTTGTGGATATTTGCATTAGAAATCATGTGATGTTGGGTGCTGCGTTTTCTTTCATTGGAGAATATTTTAAGTGAAATGTAACTTGCAGTTCCCAGTGGGTCGGATCCACCGTCTATTGAAGTCAAGGACCACAGCACATGGTAGAGTAGGAGCAACAGCTGCTGTCTATTCTGCTGCTATTCTGGAGTATTTGACTGCAGAGGTGTTGGAGCTGGCTGGAAATGCAAGTAAAGATCTTAAGGTGAAGCGTATAACTCCCAGACACTTGCAGCTTGCGATCCGTGGTGATGAAGAACTCGATACCCTGATCAAAGGAACCATTGCTGGTGGTGGTGTCATCCCTCATATCCACAAATCGCTAATCAACAAGTCAACCAAGGACTAGTTTCAAAATGGATTATGGCAGTGTATATTTGCCCACTCTTAACACGGGCAGATTCCTCATCCCGTGATTAAATTTATGGATTTGTTAACCCTGCCACTGAAGCAAGGTCATACTTTTTATTTTATTTTCTTTTTAGTTATTATTTTTACTCATGCTTGATCTTTGATTGTTGAACTTGCAATGCCTGTTATGACAAATGTTGTGGATAATGACCATTTTAATCTCTCTCTATGATATCAAAGGATCAAAAGTTCTCTTGGATAGTAGGACATGCTACTGCTATTAATTGGATAGCAGTTTTATTTCAAGTATCATTTGTTGTGCAAATTTCCTGTTGTTAATTGTTCAGTAGAATTTGGCTGCAAAATGAAAATACAATTTTGTGCATATTGCTTTAGCTTGTGATTTTGTGTGATTTCCCGCTGATCTCACCGACTCCACCCTATCCATAGGCTGTGAATGCCGAATGGGATGGACCAGTTTTAAATGCTTGGTTAAAGAGTTAATTAGATAGCATAGATTTTATCTCTGATCATATTTAATGCGGTGGTTGGTTTTGATCCGTGCCAAAATACCCTTATGTAGAGATCCCATCATTTTATGGCAATTCATGGCTTAGTCATTTTTAAGCAGAAGGAGCATTTTTCTGCAACGATGAGCCTTCCTCCCCGTGGGATCCGCCACTGGGTGATAGATATCCGGTACTCCAGAATTTATCGTAGTTATAGGAAATTAATTGCATTCATTTGATAAATCCCTTTATAGCTAGAACGGTGTCAAGCTTTCAACTCATAAACCAGAATCACAGAACAGAGCTGGCTGTATACTTTCAAAAATCTAAAATTACAATTTTCTTCAATAGAGATAAAATAGTTATTTAATTCTCTGTACACTCTTATTCAACTGAAATCGAAAAACCAAATGTAAGAGGGAGAAGTCACATCAAACAAGCACCATAAAATAAAAATCTCCCGCTTCTAAGATGAAAGATAAAATTGGCCCAGCAACCGAGAGGCCGACTAAGGCCACGACACGACTGGATTAGCGCTGAAATTTAGAGTGCATAATCCCACTGGTTAATGTTTTTCCTCAAAAATAATTGGTTGAGAACATATTATTAATTCCCTGGTTTCTAAATCCCCTCCTTTTGGCTTTAGAACTAGTGTTTTCTACATATTCCTGCGTTAATATCCGTGTGAACACTTGATTAATGTAGTGATTAAACCGTGGCGCGAAGAGAAAGAAGACTGAGTAGAAGAACATGCAGTAGGACCTATTTTCTATGATGTTCTGTCAGGGAAACATATTGAAGGTAATATAACAACATTTTAATCAGAAAATTCCAAATTGAAACTGTGCAACCAGATTCTAAGGGGATGCTTATGCTAGATAAAATCAGTTAGAAATTTCAATTCCAGCCATCAAGATTTAAGAACATAATAGCCGACTCCCCCAAATTGATGATCCCACAATAAATTCCCCATAGTACATCCACGTATCAAATCTATCGAAATTCTTAAACCCTAGGCTAACCCTGTACCAATTAAATGCAAAATAGCCGAACATCAACCAAGAACAATCTCTCATCTCGGCATGTAAGGCAAGAATGAATTACAACATCCTAATTTGAAAGAAGAAATAATTGTATCCCTTCAAACAGCCAGCATGTAGCGCCCTGGAATTAAATGGTTGAAACCTTAGGAACATTTACGGGGAATTGGTCGATCTCATCCATCCATGGGCTCTTCTCCTTTGCCGGGTTTATGGTCCTCAAAGCCTTCCACACTGCACTGTTACATTTAAAACCTGACCCAAATGCTATTTGCCATGTTCTATCACCCTTCTTTATCCTGCCCTTTGCTTCTGTATAAGCCAATTCATACCAAAGAGAACTACTCGAGGTGTTGCCAAATCGATAAAGTGTCATCCTTGATGGTTCCATGTGCCAATCAGAAAGCTGCAAGTTTTTCTCCAATTCATCCAAAACAGCTCTTCCTCCGGCATGAATGCAGAAGTGCTCAAAAGCCAGTTTGAAATCTGGGATGTAAGGCTTGACTTTCATCTTGAAAAGTTTCTTCCCAACCAATGTAGCAAAGAATAGCAGCTGTTCAGACATTGGCAGAACAAGAGGCCCCAGTGTGGTGATGTTGGTCTTCAAAGCATCACCAGCAACAGCCATCAGATTTTTTGACAAAGAAACACCAACTCTTCCTTCAGAATCTTCTTCTTGAGTGACACAAGCAAAGCAATTATCATCAGCACCCTTGTGGGTGCGGACAGTGTGCACCAATCTGTATTTGGATCTTCTTCTGTCAGAGAATCTGTTTGAAAGCAATATTGCAGCTCCTCCCATCCGAAATAAGCAATTAGAAACAAGCTTCGATCGATCATTGCCAAAGTACCAATTTAATGTGATGTTCTCCATGCTGATAACCAATGCATAAGAGTTGGGATGGACCTGAAGAAGATCCTTTGCAAGATCTATCGAAATCAAACCTGCACTGCAGCCCATCCCTCCCAAATTGTGGCTAATTATATTCCCTCGTAGCTTGTAATGGTTGATGACCATGGCAGACAAAGATGGAGTTGGATTGAACAAGCTACAATTCACAATCAAGATCCCAATGTCTTTGGGTTTCACAGAGGTTTTTGCAAAAAGCTCATCAATGGCGCCAAACATCACAGCTTCAGCTTCTTTTCTAGCTTCTTTCATTGATGGGTTTGGAGGGATGTTGAGGACAGCCTCTGGAAGATAAGTTGAATCACCAAGTCCAGAACGTTCAAGAATCTTGCGCTGAAAATCAAGATTTTCTTCTGTAAATGTACCCGTCATCCGGGACTGATCCATGAAAATCCTTTTTGTGCATTTCCGAGATTCTTCAGGCTTATAGCATGAAAAGTTTACAAGGTAAACAGGACGAGGGCGAGTGAGAAAGTAGACTGTCGATAGGAAAACAAGCAAAGTTGAGCATATGATAACAGAAATGAGATTATATTGTAGATGCTCCCAAAGATCATAAAGGTCTTTGAGAGAAAATGTTGAAAGCTGAGCGGCAATTAGGACCACAAGAGGTGAAAGGAAGAGGTACATTCCATGAGTGATTAGGTAATGATATCCAAGTTTCACGTATTTTAGCTTAACTGACTTCTTGAAATCAGGGAGATTCCGCGATGATGACGACGGAGATGGGATCAAGGGCGTAGTTGGTTTTGGCTCAGTCATTTTCCTGTTACAGGTTCAATTAGTCAGGTCAGCTCAGATGCCAAAAACAAAGAAAAGTCACATAGCAGTCAATGTTAAGCAGACAAGATGACTATCAGACGAAGAAGAAGGTCTGCCTAATTTACAGTTACAGAACTCATTGATCATTAAAATAAGCAATAAATTACCGTTGTGGCTACCCAGGTTTTAGAAATCTAGGATGTAGTACGGTCAAAAAATCTAAATCCTTAAGAATAAACTTCATACATTATAACACGAAAAAAAAAAAAAGAAAGAAAAGAAAACCTCCTTTTTTGCATTGCAATAGCCACGAAAATTCTGAAGTTATGACAGATAAGACTTCAGATAAGCTAAAATTCAACAAACCCAGTTCATCCAAACATCCAAAAAGACGGAAATAAAAAAGATATGCAAAGAGCTTATATCAGCATTCCCAGAAAATACTACATTCTGCAAAATCTAAGTAAATCCATACCAAAAAACAGAAACAAGCACAACTTTTGACAAAATAATAATAGTAAAAAAGCCAAAAGAAAAAGAAAAGAAAAAGAAAACCTGATAATTAACTGACCTGGATTGTCAAACCCCAGCAGCAGATCGCTTGAATTTCGATAGAGAAGCCAGAGAGAAAGAGAGAAAATCTAAACTTCCGTCTCAAAATGGGCTGAAAGTATATTTAGAATAGAAAAAAATATAACGCGAGGAGAAGTGGAAATATATTTATATTCGAGAGAGAAGATGATGGGCAGCCATCGACCATGTTGGCGAAATGTACGCGCTTTAGAAGCTTATAACAGGGGCGGCGCCGTAGTGTTTTGAACGTTTGACTTTAGTATAATTACTCCTTGTCTGATGGCTCCCTTCCGGCTTCCACTGCTTAACTCTTCAATATTGGAAATTTGGAAACAACTAAGAACTCTCCTCCCCAAATCTCTGCAATCTTGCGATTCTAGAAAAACTTTTACTTTTGGTACACTTAAATTTCATACATGCTACAAACTTAATTAATGTTATTGTATATTCATAAAGAACACGATGAAGCATTAATTTCATGTTGGTCACGCGAATGCCGAATACAAATCACGTGACAATAACTCTTTTTTTTTTTTTCATCCCTGTCGTGTGGCTGTAAGATTCCAAATTTCCAACCATGTCATGTGGATTTGATGGATTTACACAATTAGGGAAATTACTGAAATTATAATTAAAATAAGTTAGATGGGGCAAGATACATGAAAGTCCCAGTACGCAACATTTATTCAAGATATTTATACGTAATTTGATAGTGAAAACTGAAAACTGAACGGATATCTGATGTTTTGGCAGTAGGCAGTAGGCAGTAGGCAGAGGGCTACGTGTGGATGAGATGCAACGATGTTCTAAAATCTAACATAACGTGAAAAGGTAAAGGGTGGCCAACGCCAAGCTGTAAGTTGGCATGTGATGAACTTCTTCCCGGTTCTATTTTGGAATGTATACCAACACTTTGCCAGCAATGCAAACATAGGGCGTGCTGGAGATGAGACTACCACGTATTATTTTTTAAATTTTGTGGTGACAAAGATGCTGACCCTTCGCTTGGGAGTTGCCGGTCGGTTTTGAACCACTCTTTCTTTTTGCCTACGCATTTTCCGCGTAGAAGGCATATATTTGTCATTCGGTGTAGTGAATTTTTTCTTTTAATTGTCAAAAAAAATTTCTTTCTTTGTCCTATTGTTCTTCGTATACTTATTTCTTTTTTATCCTATTTTTTATGTACTTAATTCATTAGTTTAGATTGCATAAAATGTTAATTTTTAGATTGATGAACTTGGACTTTAGCCTAAACAAATATTCTGTCGGTCCACTGTCATATGAATTCACTTTATCCTTCTTAGACTTTTCCTTATGACATGGATTTGGTCCCCGTGGTGTGGGCTTAATTGATTTGTTTTTTTTGGACCGCTCTATTACATTCAAGTAGAGATAACAACTATGAATATTTTAATATTTAAAAGAGATTTGAATGATAATACAACATAAAAGAGAATAAAAGAATTAAAAATTAAATCAAGATTTAAGATTTATTAAAATTAAGTAAAGATTTAAGTTCAAAATTACGTTGTTTTAGATAATCAAAATAACATAGACTTTATAACATAATTTAAAAAGAAATTTATGCAAATATTCATGTACGAATATTATACTTTTCTATCATATCCTTATATATAATTACCATATCAGATCAAAATAATTTAGATAAGGATGAATATTCGCAAAAATAATATCCATCCTCTTCCATGTATGCGGGGCAATGAAAATCAGTCCAACAAATTTTCGGGATCTCGGGTCCAACAAGCGTCCTTTTGCTTGTTGGTTTGAACTTCTGTTACAAACAAACCACAGATAATAAAGGGTAGCACCAACAATTCAACTTGCTCATGTTGATGCTTGTTAGTTTGAACTTCTGTTAGAAAGAAACCAGACAATAAAGGGTAGCACCAATAATTCAACTTGCTCATTTTCATGATAAAGGCAGAAATTCTTCATCTGTCCGCTTGTTCTCTTATAAATGATTGTTTCATATTTAAGTCCAAAACATAATCCAGATCGCTCAAGCCCAAACCAAGATCTGTCCAACTAAAACAAAGCATAACTTGGCCGATGCCTCATAATTCATACTACACCGTGGGAAGGCAAAATCATTCAGGAGCCTGAATTCTAGACAACAATGAAGTAGTAGCAGACAAATACCATAAAGGGTTTCCGACTGAGAAACACAAAGGCAGAGATGTGGGAGCTTTTGCTAGCAATCGATTATTGAAGTACCAGAATGGCTTGAAGTGTAGTAAAAGAAACTTCCTCTGATTATAGTAATAATACTCCGAGGACAAAAATAAAAAAATAAAAAATAGCAGTTACTTTGTGCTATCAATAATAACCTGTAAAGAATAGAGAAAAATCTGAGAGAAAGAGTAGCAAGCACTACCAGTATTGATTACAGAAGCCTCTTCCAGTCAAATGAGTGGTAAGAGTAGATATCTTTACAACTGTACTTAGCAGAATCTCCCAAATATATGCACAAGGAAATAAATATCCTTTTGATGGATGCCTATAGTGTTGCTTTATCAGCAGTTTACAGGAACAAATTTTCAAGGTCACTACAAAAAGATGATGATGATGAACAGGGAGTGCTAGTGAAAGTATGGCTGCGAATTCACTAGTCCAATGAGAACTCCTCAAGCCAAATCAGTACTTCATTCCTCTTCAAAGGGACCAATCAGAAAACAAATAAATGGAATGGCATTAATATTTAATTAAAAAAAGAGAAGATATATTTTTTATGGAATTAGCATAGAGTAGAGGAAATCAATTTGTGTCTACCACGACAATATCATACTTAATCGGTTCAAAAATTAAGTGAATACATCTCAAGTTGCTTTAATAAAGGATATAGAACAAAAATGACAACACAGCAGCATACAGCTCTCCCTCTCCGTCTAGCTTATGCATGCATTTAATATAAAAAGCAATCAATCTTGCTCGAGTCGGAAAAATGAAAGGATCAAAAGCTGAGGCAGAAAACTAACAGCTCAGCATAAGGATATTTAAAATTCGCAAAAATAAATATTTGGTAGTACTAGTATCAATACCATTCTATCCTTGTGCAACTCAGGCTAAATCATGGATGTTTCTTGATTTCTTTCATCTATGAATCCATATTTTCTAACAGTATTGTATTTTATATGTCACTGACCTAAAAGCTAATACAAACAGTTTCCATTTTTAAGTATACTAGTGGTCAATCACGAGTTTACATCAGTTTGCGTTCCTTGTATTTATGAATGGCTTATGCAAAGGTTGACACATACAATATAGCAGGATAATCTTAGATTATAGCCACTGTAATTTTGTAAGAAGACATTGAATCTCCCTGGTAATTATTAGTTGGATTGTCTACAAGGTAGATGTCAAATTAAAAGGGCTGAACAAACATTGAACTGGATAGAATTCTAGGCAACCTTGGGATACCAAAGAATTATATGCTTAGATAGAATTCAACATCTTACCATTGTAAAGCTCCATGTTCGACCTGGATCATTGTATCGAGCAAGCAAACAACCCATCCTAGGTCTGAGGCCATCTCTGATAAGACTAGAGCGTAATTCTCTCTCTTTCTCACAAATGATATCCTCAGTGGGTTTTCCACTGAACTTTAATGCTGCCACAATGCCTCCTTCCACCTTTCTCAGGCTTACTGTTTCTTGACTAGGATCTGGTAAGCTGGATAAAGGTTCATACTTATTGCTTATCTGCTTATATTGTGGAATGAATGGATTAACGTTCATTTGCAAATATTTATTTACTTTTTTAATAGTTGATGAGTCTCACCTGTTCATATCTTTCTCAACTGGAAGAACAATCTGGATAGATACTTTCTTCAATTCAGCATCATCTGCCTGAGTGAAGACAGGAGTAGTCATAGGTATCTTCTCCATTGTGGAGTTTTTACCAAAAATATACCTGTACAGAGAGAATCAACTATAAATATAAATAAATACCTGAATATCATCTGAGTGATTAGAAAAGCACAAAGATTATTGATTTGGATTTTCAAAAAAAAAAAAAAAAGAAGAAGAAGAAAAAGAAAAAGAAAACCTCACCCAGCAACGTCATTAAAGCCTGTTGACCCAGATAGCTTATCTCCATTAGTTTCCACCACAATAAAAGGGGAGTACCTTCTAACCTGTACGCAATCATTCTAATATCCAGTAACATACAAACACGTATATATAATTGACCCATATTATTTGTTTTAACTTGTGAATATACAGTAATCATAGAAATTTTAATTTATAGTGCATAAATTAAGGCTAGAAAGATGTTGGAGAATATGACCAAAATAGAATGTAACTGTATACAATCATGGCAAGCTCTTATTAACTTCTTACATTCCATAGATCTAGAGAGAACAGAGATCATAATTTAGCAGTGCACCCAGGAAATAGGTATAGATTTCCTGTTCATTTTTTATGTTCTTCAATTTCTTTATCAATATATATTATTAGTGACATTCCACTAGCTCTAAGCCCAGTTCAAGACAGCATTGCAGGAAAAAAGTTACTAGAAGGGTATTAGTCCGTTATGTAGAGATAAGAAATTAACGCTTATTCTTCCCTGGAGTTGCACAAGCTGAATTTTTCACAAAGGAGAGCCCCTAGTCTACAATATAGCTTGCTAACTTAAAACAAAGCAGAGGAAAAAGAATTAATAGTGTAGTGATCCTATTTTGAATGCTATTTCTTATAAGCAGCTGACAGTTATATTTTCTAACTATCATTTTTCTTGATAAATCTAAGTTCAAATTAGGCATCTTTCATTTTTCTATGTACTTTTTGATAATTCGACCGCATGTCATTCTGTCTTCAATGTTAAACAAATAAAATGAAGCGATACTGTTCTTGAAGGGCATGCATAAGATTAGTGCTTTAAAAGAACTAGGTAATATGTTTTCCTTGATGCTGATTCATGCAAAAGAGTAGAAGTACATATGTAATGAACAGAACAGAAATCTATCCAAAATAAGTGCAAAAAACCTCATAATTTGCAGTCCTTTTAAGTATCTTATATTTTGGCGTTTCCAGATCAGGAGTCTTGTAAATTCGTAACTGCAAAGGATTACAATATACAAATGAGAAAGAACACTCATTTGTGTCAAGATATGTATGCCCATCTACTGGGATTATAAGCAAATAAAGAGCAAATACCTGCTTAAACACATCCCACAAACCATCTAGCGAAAAATAGTCATTATTCTCTATGGAATCCCAGAAGTCCTACAGATTGGAAAAACACATTACTGGAATTTCTTGTGAACCATTTAGTCTATCCATGGAAGAGAGCTGAAATTGTACCACATGGCTGCAAAACTTCCCAGTCTCTGGATTAATACCCATAACAGAGGTGCCAGTAAAGATCAATTCTGGTTTCCATGGCAGTAGCATGAACTTCATTACCATAGTCCACCTTGTAGTTATCTCAAATGGTCCTGTCTATATAACAACTCAATCAATCAAAGAAGGAGAATCTATTATTTAAAATAAAATTCCCAAACAAAAAAAAGAAACTTGCTACGGTGAAGTAATAATTGATATTGCATCAGAGTTTAGCACCAAAAACTAGAATTTCAGTTTAAAGAGTAAAAAGAAGATCTAATGACAATGACTGAATAATTTAATTGGAGCAGGTAAACCGACCCTGTACATCACCTTCACCACACATATGGTTTCATCGGTTCAATCAAATAAAATAATCAAATGAATTTTTAACTTATAAAACATTGTTAATTCTACCCATTGGCGTATCCAGGGATGGAAGTCAAACATTAAAAAGCATATCAAAGCATAATATTTAAATCATACTAATTATAACCTATAAACGTGCATATCATGTCTCACAACCCAGATTGCATAAATTGTTAATATACACAACTTCAAAAACTTCAATTAATAATTCCTGCAAAGCTGCTGTGACAAACATAATGTTCGATTTAACTGTCAACATCACAAGTCACACCAAATCAATCTTAAACCATCTAATCATTGTTTTGCTTTAAAAACAACAATAGCTATAAAAAAATGCCAGAACACAACTGTATCGTCTTTCATCAATTTTTAAGACATTCACCTATCTCATATTTAGTCGCTTAAAAGGTCAAAACAAAATTAAGTCAAATATAACAATATTCTACGGATACTATGGCTGTGAAAAGAAAATAATTATAAATCAAACCTGCTTGACCCAATGCAACTGAAAGTCGGGCCTGAAGAGTATCTTCAACATAGAAATGTTAAAAAGATAACCACCTATAGTATCGTGCTTGGTGATGGGGTCCCTGAACACGACCTGCTCATCGTAAGCTGTTCGGTCAATCCCCTGATCATCAAACAGATGTGGAAGATCATCGTATAAAAAATCCACAAGCCGTTCCACGTCGACCGTTGATTTTGGCGGGATGCTTTGGTCTACTAGGCTTAGCTTAACTGCCCACTTCGAATTCTGGTTAGCCTTAATGCATAAGTGTCTTGATTTGAAACCTTTTGGAGGGAGAGGAAGTGAAGTGGGCCTTGTGGTGCCCAGTTGGCGGGAACTGACCCCATAAACGGCAATTGGCCGGAAATTTTGGTGGGTAAGCTGTGTGCTAGCCATTGATTTATTTTGTTAAATTCTTTTTAATCTTTCACTAATTATAATCCAAACTGGTGGTGTGGAGAGCGTAGGAAATGACTGGTTGGCGTTCATTAAAGCTTTCAGGGGAAACCGATCGGCACCCGTGAATTTTTGTTTTATGGGCTGCTAATTCGGGTCGGGTAGACAAAATATATACAAAGCCCACTATCTACTAGGGATGAACGTACAAAATACATCACAGTAGAAACAATAAAAAAAGAAAAGAAAAGAAAAAAAAAAAACTCTACTTATCTTTTTACAGACAAAATCAATTTGGTAATTAGCCACATCACAATGAATCCGATTAAAATTTTACCTTTTTTTTTTTTTTAAAGACTACTGTCATTCTTTATAAACAAACTAAAAGAGTTACAACCAAATTTCGATTTCTTTCGGAACCTCTTCCAACCAAAAAAGAGGTTCCGAAGTAGACAAGGCTAACTTTGCAAGATTATGGGCAGCAAGATTACATGATCTGGGAGCAAATTGAATTTTACAGTTAGAGTCCCTGTCTACAAAATTTGAAATAGCTGACTAATTAAGTCACTAATCTAAACTCACATATATATATTTCATTGACAGTCAAGTATAAAATGACTGTCATAAGTCATAACAAGAAACTCTCTTTTAACTTAATCTTAACGAATAGTAAAATACTATTGTTTGTTACAAAATTTAAAATATAATATTTATATTTTTAATTGATGTGGTATATAAGATGACCATGAAATTGATAATGTGATTATATAGTTAAAAATTACTAATATATATTACTCATTTGACCGATGGGCAATAAATTAGAATGTATTACGTTCAATGTTACTTATAAATAGCCACAAACTCTTAAGGATTTTTTTCGTATTCTCTCGTTCACAGCATCACATGCTTTGCCCATTTGCTTCCACATCACAGAAAATACAAAACAAAAGATCACAGGTAGCTTTCCATCAGTATATATCAAGAAAACACCATAACCATACATATATATATTTTTTCATCCTTTCAATTAACATTGATTCTGCAGATTGTAGCTTTACAGAGAACTGCTTTAGAATGGTGCCACCTAGGCCTTCACGTGGCCATTTTCGTCACGAGCAACGCACACTCCTGCCTCAATATTCCACGAGACAGCCTGCAACCAGAACAAGCCCTTCTAGGGCTACACCTTTTTCCCTCTATTTAACTTCAATCTCTCTTCATTTATTGACCAACAACAACTCAAGTCAACTCAGATTCTCCTGTTAGGTGTGTTGCTCTCTCTCTTTCTCTCTCTCTTTGGTCAGTACCTCATTCAAAGGAATAAAATATGCTTCACTTCCCAGTTATCATTTGCTCGTCATCATCAAACGGCGTCATGCACGCTAATGTGCCTCATCATGATGATGATAACGTTCGTGTTTATGGGTGTCCTTATTACCCCAACGAACCATTTGAAGGAGATGGTGACGACGACGACGACGACGACGATGGCTGTGACTTGGCGCCGGCTGCATCCATGGAAGGTGATGGAGATGACGACGACGACGACGACGGCTATGATTATGCTCCGGCTGCTTAAGTATTGTAGTGATAATCAACATGTCAAAGAAACCCTAGCTAGTTCATATATAGCTATAAAACCCTAAATCCTATATATTCTGCTTCTTGATAGAGAGTAATTGAGTTAACCCATAATAGATGACTCATGAGTGATGAGTCCCTTTTAGCTGATATAGGTTTTCTGTTTCTTGTTCCCGACTATGCGGAAGCTCTTCCTTTTTACAGGATGGCTCTACTATTTATTACAAGAACACTGCTTATAATGAGATGTAGCATGATATGTATTTGATGTTAATGAATAAAACTTATAATCTAGCTATTAATTATTATAATAACTTCCTCGTGTTCATGTATATATGTTTGAGTTCTTAATTATATGCTATGGAGTGTGTCAATGTATTTATTTATTTAGAATCGAAGACTCAAACCAACGAATTTTAATTTGTAAATCGTTAATTGTGAGGTTATTTGATGATGAACTTGCAAATTATGACTTATTTGATGCATGGGGATGTGCGTCAGGGCGTCAATGGTAACAGTGGTGCCATATACCAAGTAGAATTACATTGAGTTTTCCCCAAGCAATAATCAGTACGATATACCGGTAGACGTCCGTACGTATGTCTTGTTTCTGTATGTATAAATATAAATAAACAATTGAACACTGAATGAATTGAGACTCTTATATTGTCGAAGTTGATGTTATAAATATATATATATATATATATATATATATATATATATATATATGTGCTGCTATTTGATGCAGGAGCACCAAGCACCTTCATGAAGCTGCCATTTAGTAGCAGTAGTCTTTTCAATTTTTGCGGATGGAGAGTTCTGGAAGTTTAGCTTTTATAGGATTGTCACAACAAATTAATTGGTGAGATGTTGTTCTTTTTTTTTATTATTATTTTTCTTACTTATGACTGATTCTGGATACATATACAGCTACTAAATGTGGATCGATTGTTTTTTTCCTTTTTGTATTCCAAGTCCTTATACTAAATTTATATTTTTGAAGTTTAAAATCCTTCAGAAAGTTTGGTTCATTTGATCTTAATTTTGATATTAGAGTTCTCTCAGGCTTATATATGTAAATGGTATGAATGAATCTCTTGATATGCAAATTGTGTAGATGCAAACCAGGCTAATTGAATTTGATTGAAAATATATACAGACGTTTGGTATTCCCTCAGTTAAGCAGTAGTATCCTGTTGCTTCTTTTGTTTTGATGAGTTTGATTTTTAAGCCGTGGCAATTAATGGAGAACGTATTACTTAAACTTTTGTTCTTATCGGTTGATTCAATATGGGAATTCCAATGTGAGATGAGCTTACTTAATGTCATCCTTAATTAGCTACCTGAGTGACTGTTACTTTCTGCTTTTCTCTCGATTTTCCAGCATTAATTGTAGTTTAAGGGAAATGATATACTGCATATTCATGGCCACGATGGTTATGATTTTTCTTATGTTAGTTAAAGTACCACTCCCTGCATGTGTTGGTTACTTTCAGTTTTGTATATGATATATATGAAATTAACAGCATTTGTGATACCTAATTAACAGTTCAAAATTTAAACCTTTTGCTCTGGATTTGATTTTAGTATTGTTGATTCATGAAACTGTCTCACTGATAATATTAAGAACTAAATGACAATTGAGGATATTAATCAGTATAACATATCTATCAATATCATCTTATTAATAATTTGGTCGATTGATTAGTAATGACCTTATTATAAGGAGTACTTAATTAATGAAGTTGATGATACACGTATGCCCCAATTTTGCAGTTTAAGAAATATATAGGATATATAAATGTTAAATTCCAGATCCTTTACCCTCCAGCTTGCAATCTAATTACAGCAGCATCAAAGAGGATCAAGGTAGGCTATTAAACCAATGGAAAATAATCAAACTAGTCAATTGGATTGCTTCAACGCCAGCAAGATGACGCAGTCTCATTAATTACGTACGTTGATCATCATAAGTATACTTGCATACATCTTCCTAATTGTTAAAGTTAACATCCAAAGTTATCACTACTATCATCATCATCTCACAAAATGATCCGATTATTTTATTAATGATCAGTAAAAAGCTTCAACAAGATGGGTATAAATGTGGTAGTACATATCTGTCAGCACAATTTTTTTTTTTTTTTTTAAATGAGATTATATGAAATAGTGGGTCTATGAGAATATTGATTCGGCTTTATATATATAAAGGAAGAGGTATATCATCACTTATTAAAATCTTACTTTTTTATACACTTGCACATAATCATGATTATCATATACTTTTCACTAAATTATTAAGCAGCAATTGATTTCGTTCAAATTTTTAATTAAGGGAGCTCTATATACAACTGCCTGATCTATCAAACTCAAGTCCAAATTAATGATATACATAATCAAATTAATTTTTATATCTAGAGAATTTGTGAATACATTATAGCGGTGTTGTGTACTATGAAACATGCATTTCCTCTAACAAATTATCAGGTGACCCTGGCCACTGATTATGATTTTCATTGATTCACCATGATAATATATGGACATAGTTTTATAAAAAGAATAAAAAATAAAAAGAGAAAAATTATGTTTCTTGGAGAAGACAATAAATGAACCGCCCACTTCCCAATCCTCCACAAAAAGCACATCCACGGGTGCACTTAAGGAGTTTCTATTAATTTCCACTAGCCCATTACATTGGAGTGTCCCAAAGAAAAAAAATCTTGCAATTTGTGTCGATAGAGTATATATGAGGATGACCCCTCTATGCACTAAAAGATGCTTTTATATATTACACATCATCTCCCCACCTGTTGTGTTGTGTAAGTTGTGTTTGCTGAATTGTACATCGAGAGTCCGATGTGGTTGGACCAAATCTAGCCAGCAGGCATCGGCGTTGGATTGTCACACACTTTATGCACAAGTGCACGTTCTCCACGTGTTGTTCTCGAGTCTAAACCATGTTGGGCACCTTCCCTTCCCTTATATAATGCACTCGCTTCTCTAACTCATTTCAAGCCACTAACATCAATCACCTCTCTTTCTAAAGAAACACACGCGTTTGTATTTGCTCTTTCTTTGCTGACGTATATAGAGAAAATGTCTCTCATTTCGAAGACGCTGCTTCCATCATGGTGCAAGAAGCATGGAGATGGAGATGGAGATGATGATGGTGATGATGGGTATGACTATGCCCCTGCTGCATGCATAGAAGGTGATGGGGATGGTGATGATGGAGATTACGACTACGCCCCTGCTGCATCAATGGAGGGGGATGGTGATGATGATGATGATGACACCTACGATTATGCTCCAGCTGCATGAATTTATGGTTTACTTGAAACCTATTATAATTATTATTAATTCTACCATAAAGATAGCAACATGAGGTTTCTTACTTACATTCCGCAAAGTTTTGTAGGTCACCATGGATTGACATGAGTATGTACGATAGCTAAACTATGTACGACGGGGTCTAGTTAGAACTCTAACGATAGTGGGGTGTAACTTGTATCGTGTCGTGTGTAAGCAAGATGATGAAAGTGTAGTTTTATGTCATCTACATTTCATCATCATCATCTGCAAGGGCGACCTACTAATCATGGTCTCCATGAATATGATAATGGTAGTATTGTGTTGTATTCGTCATTATTATATATATAATCTACGGCTTTGTTTTATTAGCTAATGAATGTTGTGATGACTCGTGTTTTCTTAAGCAGGATATGTTGCTGACCGCAGAGAAAGGGAATGTTTTTATTGTCTTTCACTATTTGTTTATGCCTTTAAATATATCAATTAGCAATTAGGTGGAAAGCAATTATGCCGTTAGTGGTGTAATGGGTCCCAAATAATTAATATATATAGAATTCAACCATTTTGCAGTTAATTTATTAAGTTATCATGACAACGAGTATCTCATGCAATTGGATATTTTTGTATATTATAAGATATCATCCATCTCTTTCTGTAATGGAACGGGACCATAGTGGACCCCCAGTACTCAGAAAAAGAAAATCTTAAGAAATCAACCTATTACGTTAGTAACCCAAACATTCAAATATACATTATCTTTATTAATTTCATGCAGACTCGAAGCCAGAATCTAGTGAGAAAAGCAAGATTTGACTTGTACAGTCAGCACACCAGTACCATTTTATGTTAAGCCAGCATTTTTTAAGGATTAATTATTGTCAGAAGATGTTTTCAGTGTAAGTTTAGTAGATGAAGAATTTAATTAACCCAGAATTAGAGATGTCTTCAGTCATCGGCCAATACTAACAACGCATAGAACTTACCCAGACGATTGTTGTTAATATCTTAATAAGTGGAGAGACTTTTATTTAGAACAATAAATACTATACCCATGAATTTGGAGGAGCTGTGTCTAATAAAGCGGACCTATGATTAATAGAAGAAGGCTGTGATATTAACATTCTATGGATATTATGACACGACGGTCAGATGGCTTCTAATCTAATTAAAAGTAAGGACGGACTCTCTGTTATCCCTGAAAGAGATTATTAACAAACAATAAAGATTCTCTGACAATACCGCAAGAATTTATTAGCAAATTGTTGTTGACATAGTTGAATATGAGGGGTGAACAGTCACCCATCAGAATCAATGGAACAGAATAGATTACATTGTCGCAGATTAGGTCCAGTTTCTGGTCTTCTTGTCAGGAATTTCTCGAAGGATAAAAATTTTGCTCTAAAGAGAAGTTAGCATGCTTGGGAACATAATAACTTTCTTGGCTTGATAAGATTAAAATTTTAATAATTTTAAGATTATAAATGAAAGAGCTATACACAACGAGTACATAAAAATCAAAGATGATCTGAAGTGTAAAGTTTAAACTCCTGACTTTTGCGCTTTCAAAAAATATGGCATGGTGCATCAACAAAACTTACTGGGCCATAAGGGGTGCTGGGAACATGCTCTGCTAATCACTCTGAAGCTTGTTCAAGCAATTTTACTAATACTTTCAAACCTTTAATGTTTTCATTTGAGAACCCCAACTAACAAAACCATATCTGCAGCCTGTTCTCAGAATTTTGGATCTAAAATATCTTTATCCTTAGGCTTGAGAGAATTTATTTAAATCTTGTCCGTTGACATTAAGCAACCTGCAAAGTTCTCAATCTTTTTCCGTGTAAGTCCAAGCACCCAAAGGCCCATTCGTTCAGAAAAAATTTATAGCAACTAGGTTGTCTCCTTCCATTTCATTTTCTTCTGAACCCAATGATGTTTTAGCCAGGCTATTCAAGATGGAGTACATTTCTTTCATTTCCAGATGATAAGGATCTCCAACAAGGAACTCAAGGATGATGCCATTTATCTCAATTGAACTGCATCCAGGAACTTTTCTGATACCAAGATCCTTCATTTTTCCTCTCACTTTTGTCATATCATCCCATCTGTCAGCAGAGGCATAGATATTAGCAAGAAGTGTATGAACACCAGAATCACTTGATTCAATTTTCTCTAGCAATGCAGCCAGCTGCTCGCCCATCTCCACATTGCCATAGATTCTGCAAGCACTAAGCAAAGCACCATAAAGCGGAACTATGATCTCATTGTTTTCATTTGGAATCTGTTTTATTAACCCCTCTGCTTCGTGTAAGAGTCCAGCTCGACCAAGTAGGTCAATTAGACATCCATAGTGTTCTATCTTTGGCTCAATCTGGTATATCTCTGTCATGGAATTAAAAAACTTGCGCCCTTCATCAACCAATCCTCCATGGCTACAAGCACTTAAGACACCAATAAAGGTGATATCATCGGGTTTAGCCCCAATTCTTTCCATTTCTGAGAAGAATTCCAGTGCCTTGTTGATCTTCCCATTCATGGCAAGCCCACATATAATTGAAGTCCAAGAGGCTGTATCCTTCTCCCTAAGCTCATAGAAGATCTCCAAAGCTTTCTCTATGCATCCACATTTTGCATACATTTCAATAAGTGCAGTAGCCACAACTGCATCCACTATAATTCTGTTTTCATCAATGTACCCATGAATCCATTTTCCTTGTTCTAGAGCTCCCAACTGAGCACAACCCGTAAGGAGAGCAACCAATATGAATTTATCAGGCTTAATCCTTCTGATTTGCATTTCTCGAAATAGCGTCAATGCCTCATCAAATCTGTTAAATTGCACATACCCATTAATCATCGCAGTCCAAAGAACAATATCCCGAACTGGACTTCTGTCAAACAAGTCTCTAGCTTCATCTAGCTGACCACAATTCACATAACCAGACACCATACTTGTCCAACAAATCACATTCTTGCTGGGCATCTCATCAAATATTTTCCTTGCTTTAGGCAAACAATCACACTTACAATACATGTCTAATAAAGCATTTCCCATTATAGGAGTGAATTCCAGCTTCTCATTAATATAACAATGAATTTCCTTGCCAATTTCCATATTTTTCAATGCTGTACATGCCGATAAAGCGCTTACAACGGTACCCTCATCTGGCCTCAAATTACTCTCTTGTTTCATCCGCTGAAAAACCTTCATAGCATCCTCAAATCTCATACACTTCACGTGCCCGGAAATCGACACATTCCAGGAGACCACATCTTTCTCAGGCATTTCACCAAACAGCTTCTTAACATTATGAATTTTACCCAGTACAGCGTACATGTCCATGAGTGAGTTGCACACGTAAGTATCAAACTCAAGACCTTCTTTAATCGCATACCCATGAACCTTTTCGCCTTCCTTAATCTCTCCTAAGCAACCAATAACCTTAAAAACAAAAGGATACGTAAAGTTATCAGGTGATAAACCGCGTTCTCTTAGTTTATTAAAAAGCAAAAGGGACTTTCTAAAGCTACCCTTCTTTGCAAATGCTTTGATCATCAGATTATATATCAATAAACAGGGATTTTCAGTATAACTGAAGATCTTTTCTGCGTAGAGCAAGTTTCCTAGAAATGGGTCTGTGCACAAGACCATGAGCTTGTTAACTGTCTCTGTGTTTTGGTGGAGGCCGCCCTGGAAGATCTGCGCTTGTATTTGTTTGAGTTGGGCCATGGATTTGCAGTTTTTGAGAAGATAGATGCATGATTTCTTGGTTATGGCTGTGGAGTACGAAGAAGCAAAGAGGTAGAGGGATTTTGACAGGATTTGGCGGGAAATGAACTTTGATAACTTGCAGACTTCTTGTGAGAGCATTTGAAAATATGACAACATATGTCTGCTATCTGATTACACAAGAAACGTCAAATTGCCGTAACGCAAATGCGTAGAAATAGTCAAACCCAATCGCTGTTCAAGCTTCGGACTTGCCACCAAGATTTTGAGATTAATAACAATTTAATATGATATTTTAATTAATTCAATAATTAATATAGATATCTCAAGTTCGATTTTTTCTATGAGCAAGAAAAAGACAAGATACGCAAAATAATTAAAAGAAATTACAGGGGAAAAAGAACTATACCCCTCAGGTTTAGTCTAATACCTCAAGACCCCCTATAATTTTAAAACGTATCCATTACATTCAATCTTTAGTCAAATTAATGAAAAATTTTGATTTTTGAGAGTAATATAGTAATCTCACTAACATAAATTTAAAAACAAAAAAATTTGCCACATGTAGAGTAAGTTCTTTTTTAATTTCTGATTTTTATCATTTATTTATCTCTCTCCTCTTATTCATTTATCTTATTCGTGTACAAAAATTTTTTTCTTTTTTTTTATCATTTTTTTATCTCTTTGATATATGTTCTTTATGTACTATATTATTTTTCCTTTTTTCCCCTTTTCATGTCTTTTTCAACTTTTTTTCATTTTTTAAAAAATTTTACGAATTTTTTAACTAAATTAAAAACTTGAATTAAATAAACTTTTTCTTTGGCTTCTTCAAATTTTTTTCTTCTTTTTTTTTATTATTTTAGGGATTCTCCAACCAAATCAAATCTTAAAACTATATAAAATAAATCCAAAATAAAAAAGTTCTGTAATTAAAAGATGGGATTGTGGAGTCAAAGATAATGGTTGATTGGGGAGAACTTGGTTGTTGTTGATGCTAACGGTGTGTTGGTGGAGCCGTAAAAGGTGGCAACAATGGGGTAAGGACAAAGTCCCAAAAGGCAATGGTGTTGAAGAAGGGACCTGGGGCGATGCTGAAGAAGGGGGTTGTATTGGGATAGTTGTGAGGTTGCAAGAGGCGGTTGTAGGTGTTGTAAAATATATTAGGGTTGGGTTTGGTCTTTATATTTTATATTTCAAAAAATATTAGAATAAATATAAAATTAAATATTTTTTTAGGATAAATATTATATTTATATAAAATAAAATATCTATTATATTTTTTTAGGACCCACTATCTATTAATTAGGATATACAAATTTTTATAAAATTAAATATATACAAATATTTTAGTAATTTTAATAATTTTTTGTTAGATTGACTAACGATTAGGTAATTTTTGAAACTATAAGGAGATCTTGAGATGTTAGACTAAATAGGGTATAAGCATTTTCTCCGAAATTACAGTTACAGATTATATAAATAAATAAAAGGGAGAATGCTCGATTCCCCTCTATTTTTTTATTTAATAACCCATTACCCCTTTATATTTTTTCTAATATCTCATTACCTCCATGAGTTTCGATTTTATCTTTTAGTAATTCAATTATTTTCGATTTTGCTATTGAATAATTTAAAATAAACTAATTGAACCAGCAATTTGAACCAATTTTTTAAAAATTATAAAACAAATTGACATTATAAGAATTCAAATATAAGACCTATGAAAATAACTTAATACTTTTACCATTGATAATAACCTTTTTAATATAAAAGATTGATAATTTAAAAATAATTTTATAATCATTAAAATTTTAAAATATTTTGAATTTAAATTATTATTATCGTAAAATTATAAATTTTCTAATTAATTTAAAAATTAATAATGATTTCAAAATAACTTTAATTTTACAATAAAATTATTATCATTAATAATGATTTTAGAAAAATTTATAAAATAACTTTATAATTTTAAAATAATAAATTAGATATATTTTTTTATAAATTAGTAATATTTTCGGTTAATTTTATAAATATAAAAATATTTTTATTACATTAATAAAAGTAATTTTATTTTTAATAGAATTTATTATGTATTTTGAAAAAATATGTGTATTAAAGAGTAAAAAAATTATCAAAATAAGTTATTTGATTAAGTGATAAAGGTATTTTATTACATTAATAAAAGTAATTTTTATTTTTAATAGAATTTATTATGTGTTTTGAAAAAAGATATGTATTAAAGAGTAAAAAAATTATTAAAATAAATTATTTGATTTAGTGGTAAAAGTGTTAGAATATTTTATCTTGTTTTATGGTTTAAATTTTCACAATTAAATTTATTTTTGTAATTTAAAAAAATTAGTTTAATTAATTATGGTTTAATAGTTTATATTTAAATTATTGAAGGATAAAATTGAAAATATTTAAGAGATAGGGGTGATGAAATATTAAAAAAATATAGAAAATAATGGGTTATTAGAGAAACAAACAGGGAATCGGACATTCTCGCTAAAAAAAAAGAAAGTCAGACCAGTGAAATCTACAGTGTGCTTGCCGGATCCATTCTTCCTTCCCTGAATTTTCCTTGTACGCCTTGACCCCGCATAAAAGAATCTGTTACAGATCTCACAAATCTTATCATGAAAGTCCAACCAATACGGCGTCCTTCAATCTCACACGCTGTCGTTTCACCAGCCTAACTCATTATATTGTTGTTATTCAATACTAAATACCGAGTCGCAGTTCATAAATCAACATTCAACAAACGAAACTGCCAACTCGGGCGAGCCTAATCTCCCTGTATATCGGTCGAGAAAGGTACTTAGATCTCACTCTTCACAACAAGGTCCTTTCCCTCCCCTCTTTCTTTCATTTCCCATAAGAAATCTCCATTTATTTTTCGTTTTGTGGTAGATAATTTGCTCCATACCTTGTAGATCGAGGCAGCATGAAATCTTTTACCGCTTAACAATTGATCCAAATGCCTACTTAAAAGCTTTGCCGATATTATAAGCCTGGTTTACTATTCAAAATCAAGAAAAAGGAGAAATGTCGTCGATTCGATTTGATGCACCTAAGCCGTACTACACAACTAGCGGTCTTGTAGTTGGTTACGCTCTCTGTTCAAGCTTGCTTGCTGTGATAAATAAGTATGCCATTACCAAGTTTAATTATCCGGGTCTTTTAACCTCGTTACAGTACTTAACCTCTACTCTCGGTGTCTGGGTTTTGGGCAAGTTGGGATTCTTGCATCACGATCCGTTCACTTTTGATATTGCCAAGAAGTTTTTGCCTGCTGCATTCGTTTTTTATCTTGCAATTTTTACAAATACCAATCTTTTGCGTCATGCCAATGTGGATACCTTCATAGTGTTCAGATCATTGACACCCCTTTTGGTTGCTATTGCTGATACTGCATTTAGACGGCAACCCTGGCCATCAAAGCTTACATTTTTATCACTGTTGATTATTTTGGGTGGTGCTGTTGGGTATGTGGCCACTGATTCCGCTTTTACTTTGACTGCATATTCTTGGGCATTTGCTTATTTGATTACAATTACTACTGAGATGGTTTATATTAAGCATATGGTGACGAATCTTGGATTGAATACTTGGGGATTTGTGTTGTACAATAACTTGTTGTCCTTGATCATGTCACCCTTGTTTTGGTTTTTAACTGGAGAGTATGGTGAGGTGTTTGCTGCTTTGGGTGCAAATGCTGGCAACTGGTTCCAGAATGAAGCCTTTTTGGCGGTTGCTTTGTCATGTGTGTTTGGTTTGCTTATCAGCTTTTTTGGATTTGCGGCAAGGAAGGCAATCTCTGCTACTGCTTTTACTGTGACTGGTGTGGTTAATAAGTTCCTTACTGTTGTGATCAATGTCTTGATCTGGGATAAGCATGCCAGCCCATTTGGTTTGGTTTGCCTCCTCTTCACAATTGCCGGAGGTGTTCTTTACCAACAGTCTGTTACTGGAGTCAGCAATGCTCCTGTGCAGCGTGAATCAGCAGTGTCTAAGCTGAACGATAGTGAGAATCCTGTTGATGATTTTGGAGAAGAAGACCAAGGAAAGAACATACATGGTAAACTTGCTTCTGTATGAGAAATCTTTTTTCATTTTTCTCTAGCCATTGAAATACAATTGAAGAAGCTGATTCAGTTGTAAGAAATTATATCTCTAGTATTAGCAATTTTATGCTTCAAATATTGTTCTTGTATGGGATCTTTTCAAATATTCTCTCTAGATTTGAGTTCTGTGCGCATTTGCTATAAATGTTTAATGATTGATAATATAAGATACCCTTTTGGTCTTTTTCTTGATAATACATAATGGTGTTCTTATACATTGCTTTCACAAAACATTGATTGTTTGTTTGCTTTACATGATCAACAATGATTTCACAGAATACAAGGGTTTTTATTTTGGCATCAAACAAACAAATAGTTGAGTAAATTATAAAGAATGTCGCACACTAATCTCTAAGAATATGGTGGATGGTTTACCATTAATTGCCTTTTATGAGGACAGTGTTACCCTGCGCCAGGCTACAGCTACATCCATTTAGTCATACTAGTGATGTTAAAATTAAATGCATTTGGTTATCTTATGCTGCCATAAAGTTGTTATTGCTTTTCTGATTTCCCCTAATATGGTCTTCAATCCCTTGTGTTGAATACTACAGTTAAAAAATTTGGCAAATCTTCCTACTACAGTTAAAGCATTTTACAGATCTAAGTTTGATGTGTTATTTTAATAATCATGGTTTTTAAGTGCAAAAGATCACCTTGAATGAATGTATGAAATATTGGTCTGGTATATGGCTGGTGTTGAGGTGAATTTGCTCATGTTGAACTTCTACTAATCCATATGCAGTCAATAGGTACTCGGCAATAATTCTCTGTGATTTGATCATCATTGCTAAGTGACTGTTATCATGTTGATGATTTGAACCTAGCTGCTTTTCTTTTTACATTGTGTAGGATAATTGGCAAGTGCTACCATTGGTAACCGGAAAACGTGTGTGTTAGTCACAGCTAGCAAAATTTACTGTTGGATACCTGGTGTCGTGGTAATTATTTGGGTACTTTATTTATTTTTTGGTAGTCTAGGAAGTGAATGCATACACTGTTTCACTAGCTACACTATATGCTTAGCCCCTATCTGTTTTACCATAGCGTGTGTGAGTTTGAGACAAATGACTGCAATGGAAATATAAACTTCATTCCTCATCCGCAATCTTATTCCCACGTCACCTCCCTTTTCACTATGTGGGTTGAAATCTCACATGTGCGCAAAGACACAAACAGATGCATGTGCCCAAACCTGTCTGCATGCCCATTGATTTCCTATTTAAATCTGTACCCTGATGTTATTAGATTGAGATTTCCTCAAATATCTTCCTTTCATCTAGAGTACAAGTCTGTTATTGTTGGGTTGCAGATCCTTCTCACTTTAATATTCTCAGTTCATTTCAAGAATAAAAAGGTTGAGGATTGAGTGAAATGGAGTACCACGAAGAAAACCAAGTAGGTGTTACTGTAGTTGTCGAATGGATGAAAAATGTGAAAACCTCGTAATAAAGGATATATAACCGTCATAAATGACCAGAAATCCCCGCATGAACAAGATCCATTCGTAAAGTGGTGAAATCTGTTTCTATCCCTCACAATTAGCTCCCTATTGTAAAGTTTGGAAACGAGTTTGGTTGCAGTGTGGCAATCATTGCACACACGAAGATTCTTCACAATCCGAATCGGAACCCCAGGGACGGTACTTATGAGCCCAAATGCAACCGCCAGCTTCTCGCTATGAAGGTTAAGTGCAGTCTCCTTGTCCTCTTCGTCCATATCAAATAACACTTCTGATTTGTTTGGAACATAACCAGCTTTCTTTAATCGGCTTATCATATCATCCAACATTTTATAAATTTCTGAGGACTATGGGTGTGATGACTCACCCTTAACAAATTCATGGACAACACCATCAACTTCAATCAAACTGCAACCAGGGGCCTTCTTTATGTTCTTTCTGCCATGAGTTCCCTAATTCTTTTAGCCTTCTCCCACTTTCTTGACGAGCTACATATGTTTGATAGAATAACATATGAGCCTCCATTATCTGGGTAAAGCTCCAAAAGTTGTTGAGCGGCTCTTTTTGCTGCCTCAAGGTTGCCATGTATTCTGCAGGCACCAAGAAACCCTCCCAAAACGAAATGATCCGGTGCCATTGGCATTTTCCTTATCAACCACTCAGCTTCAGCTATGCCACCAGCTCGGCCTAATATGTCGACTAAACAACCATAGTGTTCGATGCTAGGCTGAATACCATATTTCTCAGACATTGAATTAAAATGAGAAATTCCTTCATCCACTAATCCAGCATGACTACAAGCAACCAAAACCCCAACAAAGGTAATGGCATCTGGTTTGACTCCTCCAATCTGCATCTCATTGAAATACTCCAAAGCTTTATTTCCCTGTCCACACATTGCAAGACCAACAATCAAAGCTGTCCAAGTCATTACATCTTTATCGGGAAGCTCTTCGAATACTCTTGATGCATTTACTATGCTCCCACATTTGGCATACATGTCAACGAGTGCCGTTCCTAAGGCAACATCCACCTCAATGTTCTCCTTAATGATATAGGAGTGCAACCACATACCAAGCTCAAGAGCACCCAAATGAGTGCAAGCAAGCAACAAACTGACCATTGTCACTTTATCCCCTGTAAGACCTTTGTATTGCATCTCTCGAAAGTGTAGCAAAGCTTCCTCATAGTCACTATCCTCTACATATCCTTTAATCAGTATGTTCCAGCAATACAAGTTCTTCTCAGGCACTCTTTCAAATATATCTCTAGCAAGTGAGACGCAGCTACACTTGCAATAAGCATCCATAAGAGCTGTGTTGAGGACGACATGATACCCAAAACCATTCTCATCAACACACTCGTGCACTCGTTTTACAGTCCCTAAATTCCTTGCTCTTGCACACGCAGACAAAACATTAACCAGAGTGACCTCATTAGGCTTCACATTGTCACGTTCCATTCTCTCAAAAATCTTGATAGCTTCATCTGGTTGATCCCACTGCACAAATGCACCAATCATCGTAGCCCAAGAAACGACACTTTTATCATTCATTTTGAAGAACACCCTTTCAGCTGAAATCAAACACCCGCAGCTCGAATACATAGTCATCAAAGTGTTTTGTATGTAAGAATCCGAAGCCAAACCAAACTTTGTAGCTTGACAATGTAGCTGTTTTCCCTCAGACAAATCCGCACATGGTTTAAACAATGAAGGAAACGTGAATCTATCAGGAACGAGACCTTGAACAAACATTTCTTTATAAAAAAGAAGCGCCTCGTGATGCAAATTCTTGTTTGTGCAGCCTCGAATTATGGAATTACAAGTATAGATGGTAGGATTGGAGATTTGGGAGAAGACCAAACGAGCATAATAGAGACTTCCAGAATCTTGTAGAGCAGAAAAGGCTACGATTTTGCTTGCAGTGTAGGGGTCGAAGAAGAGACCCGTCCTTAGCATTTGGGCATGAATTTGCTCGAGCTCCGACATTGTTGAACATTTTTCTAGTGAAACAAGACATTGGCGTAGTTGAACTTTTCTGTTTATGTTGTTGTTGTTGTTGGTAGTTCTTAGTAGAGGGTTATCCGAAGATAAGGCTGGTGTATGACGGTGAAGAGACAGAGGAGCAGCCATAGTAGCTATTTAGTAATTTCTTAATTCAGATACAACATCTACCTGATGTTTCAGATAAGTTTTTTGGATCTCCAGGTCGTAATTTGTGGCTCCCTCTCCCTAGAAGAAAAGATCAACGCTGTCCTGTAACAATAATTTAGATATTTTCTTTGTTACTGTCGGAAAAACTGCAAAACTTTTGAATCAAGTAGTTTCCCTGTTTCGATAATAAAATTTAAGCTTCTGTGTTCAAATTTCAAGATTTCATCTCAATTAATTTTTATCTAAATCCTAAATTTTGTTTGGACCCGAAAGTATTCATTTTATCTAAACTAATTTATGTTTCAATTTTAATTTTAATCATAGTCTATTTTTGTGTTTTCTCAATTTCGTGCTTCTCCTAGTCCTAATTAATTAGGATCCATGTTTCACAGTAGAGTGCCTATTTTATTTGAATTAATTTAAGTTCCAATCTTAATTTAGTCTTTAGTCTATTGTCGGACTTCCCAATTTTGTTCTTCTATTGGAGAATTCATGGTACCCCTTCAATACTAATAATATTCAATTCAATACTTTTGCCCAATAAAATTAAACTTTTGAATCGAGCCACTTCTCTATCAATTACAAATATTTTATTTGATTAGATTAAATTTAATTTATAGTGGTGAAAGCCACCAATAATATTATAACCGGAAGGAAATTACAGAGAAAAGCAAAAGAGGACAGCAGTTAATGGCCGGCCGATGCAATTGAAACAATAAAAATTAGGGAAGGTCTGTATCAGCCCTCACTATCCCTTCCATTAATTCGGCAAGAATGATTCGTGCCTCTGCCTCTCTATTAGCTAGCTAGCCACCCAATGTACTTCTTAATTAATTGGTAGTGCTCGCATGCCTCTCAAACTCAAACCTCACTTAATCATCAATATGTTAATTATTTGAATACCGCACGCATTAGACAAAGCAAATTACGTCATTAGACACTCAATAAATATTCAAGTTTTTCCACCACCTTCACCGTCCACTTCTCCATCCATGACAACGTGCTTCGTTGGATCTTTTGTTTTTTAATCACTTAACTAATTATTAGTTTAGTTAATTGTAATACGAACGAATTCATCAAAAAAAATATTAATGCTTTCTAAGACGCTATCCAAATGAGACCAGCATTTTATATATATATAGATATAGATATAGATATAATAGCTGGATAATAGCAAATTGATTCTTCAGGGTACAAATGGAGATTAATCGCCCAAATTTAACCACAGATGCAATAGGCTTTTGCCTTCTTCCCTCAGAGCTCATACAAAACATACTTCTCTACTTAGCTTTACCAGAAATCATGGCTATGAAATTGGTCAATAAATCCATTGCTTACGTTATATCCGATCAAAACTTCCTTCGTGAATGCAATTTACGGTCAAAGTCAGCCACGTGGCTATTCGTCTACAAGAAGCGTTGGCTTCGAGATGCCGTACTTCAGGGATTCTCTGATCAATCCACTCGCTGGTTCAAGATAGCCGTTGCTGATTTACTGAAACCAGTTATTTCGCCAGGCGAAGATTTTTATTTTCTGACAGCCTGCGGGAATATTTTTCTTTTTGTCTGTCACACTCGCCGGGAAGTTATTGCGGTTAATTTGGTCAGCAAGACGGTTAAAATAATCCCTGCAAGCCCACTTGGCGCACGTGGCACGTCTTCCTGGCGAAGATCCGGCATGAGATTACTTTCCAGCGGGTCGGATCATTTCCGGTTTTTGTTCGCTGAGTTGGTGGAACACCGGCCGGTTTTGTTCGAATACAGCTCCGAAACCGACACGTGGAAGTCCGTGGAAGCAACCGAAACTGTTGAGAATTTGACACATGTCGGCAGAAGAGAGGTCGATGATATATTCCTCAACGTAAGAAACGGACCTCACGAAAGCGTCGTGATTGCTGCCGGATCACAAAGTCCGGTAATCCTACGGCCAAGATTTGATGGAGTCGTTGGTATGGGTAGCAGGGGAAGCGCAACAGATCGGATGCACGTGTACGGTGATGGGTATATGATGATTGTAAGATCAAAGGGGGTTGACCTTGAGAAGATAAGAGCAAGAGTAAGAATGCTAGGTGGTGTAGAGATATGGGGGTTGAGCCCAAATGGTAGGCAATGGGAGTACAAATCAAGAGTTCCAAGTGACATAATAACGCAGATTAATAAACCGTATGGGGTTATGATGGGGTGCTTAAAGAAAGCGGAGGGACTAATTAAGATAGCATTAGTGAGTAATTACGAGTGTTCGTGGGAAATAATTTGGCTGTCATATGATATAGGGAGGGATAATTGGAGTTGGCTCCCACTTCCTGATTGTAAAATGAAGGGCTTGAACATGGCCGGAATTGCCTTTTCTCGTGGCCTCACCTTTTCTTGATTTCAGTTCAGTATTGCTGCAGCAGCAGCAGCATAGATGTATGATTAAAAGAGAAAAAACGAATAATTAATTGGAGCACTTGTAAACTGTGGAGAAATGAATTGACCAAAAGACAAGATTCATTGTTAGACGAGATGAATTGAATTGTCTAGTGTAAGGGAACGAATTAGAGTAGTCAGGTGGCAAAACGTGATAGTGTCAGCTAAAAGAACGGAATGGACACACAAAGTAGAGAGGGTGGGTGTCTTTATCTGTACCGTTCCAAATGCAAACATAAACAAGGCTTTGTTTCGGACATCTTCATCTTCTCTTAGGAATAGGATTAGGAGAATGGTTGCTGCCTTGCTGGTCCCAATTCCCCACCACATCGCACCGCAAACCGCCCCATCGAATTTCATCACTTGGATACGTGTCAACATCTTATTCCTCCAATCATACTACACTTTCAACACTTTAAATTCGAGCTTTTTGGGCTATGCATCGGTCCCAAATTCCACGTTACACAGAACTGGACCACACCATCTTAGACCCCCACCCCCACCCCCAGCCTCTTTTTTTTTTTTTTTTTTTTTGAGAATTTGTTTATTTCTGTCTAATATTAATATAAGATTTTAAATCTTAATAATAACAGCAAAAATTATTTCTATTTTGAACAACTCTTTAAATTTGCGCAACGATATTTTACTAATTTTTCGAACTCCGATGAACTATCTCAATAGGGTCTTGTTTTGGGTTTTACAAAATGGTCCCAAATTCGATGAAAAATGTTATGAACCATCCATACGAGGCAAATCCGCCGTACCTATACCTTTACGATACTTGGCAGGCATATTGTCTAATTAATTAAATAAACACTAATTGCTTTTCACGAAATATAATGGAATTTGCAAGTCCAATGATCAGTTTGGATTTAAAATATTGTGTAATAAGATCTCTGTCTCCATCTCCATCTCCTTCTACTCCCTCAATAATTTGCCTTTAATGACACAAATTATGCATGAACATGTGTGAGCATAATAGCAAGAAGACATTTGTCAAAAGTGTGATGGGCTACTTTGGAACACACATCTTGCCTTGGTTGTCAAATATATGCATCTTAAAAGAAAATTAAAAAAAAAAAAAAAAGGGAAAGGAATCCTAGGCGAATAGACTCTGTCCCAACACAAAGCGAATTGGCCCTCTCTCAACTCAAGGACTCAAGGTTCGTGGCATGTCTTCAATATCTTTATATTTCATTTTCATTGTTTTGTGTTTTCAACTGTTTCAACTGTATCACATGTACGTACGATATATTAATATTTATTTTAACATTAATTGGATGGAATTTAAACGGTGATATACTTTTGGTCGCAATCAATAACTTTTTAATTAAAGAAAATAAAAATAACGATTAGGGGTGGGTCAAACACCATGGATGTGTTGGTTAATACAGAAACAGATTCATCAAATTCAAAATTAACAAAGCAATGCGCTTGCACTACACCTACTATTTATTAGATGCGGACCTAATTGTCAACTACTTTGACTATAACTCCACTCACCACTCTATTAAAATAAAACAATACCGACGCCCCACATCCACCTCCCCCTCCCGCTCCAGCTACTGCTAACTAAGCCTACCTTTATCATTTTAATTGTCTGCTCGCCTTTCCTTAATCTCCCTTGGCTGTAATACTTTTTTCACTTTAATAATAATGTTCAGTGTTTTATAAAGAATAATTATTAATATCTATTTTAATTTCATATCATATCTTGATCCACATTTAAAGAAAAAAGGCATGCATTATTGAGTTCAAACCTACTACATGCAGATATTATTACATGCTTTATTTGAATACCAATAATTACGCTAAGATAGAAAGTATTAGAATTGTATTACTTTTTTTTTTTTTAAACTTTATTAGACTAATATCAATGTATGCAATTATTAAAATATCATTGACTTTATCATTTTTATCCAAAAAAAAATTAATTTAACACAACTTTATTTTTGCAAAAATGTGAATTACATGTATAGGACTTATGCCCTTGATTGTCCACATATTAAAAATGATGAAAAGACAAATTTTTTCTTTAATATTTTAAAAAATTACAATAATATAATTTAAGCTTCCACGTGACCTTTGAGCCTAACAATTAGGATTTTATCCATTTACAAGTATGAAAGACATGTTTAAATAGGTATATACGTCAGAATAATTGCAATTAAAACCCCAAATAATCTCCTCATTTTCATTACAACAATCTTTAGTGACCATACCCTAATGCAAGTAGCCACTTTTCGGTCCATCTCAAGCTGATTTCCGCAAATAAATTCAAAGGAAATTAGTCTACTCACTTTTAATCCATGTCAACCGTATTCCAGCAATCAAAATCTAAGGAAAATCATTCTTGTAATACATGAAGAAATTAGGTCTTCATAAAGTAATGTATGAAACATGTAAATGGAAATCTGATTAAATTTGAAGCAACGAAAGTCATAAACACAGTAAGTCCTAAAATTATAAGTTAAAATTTAATAGAAATCTATAAGTTACCTAGTCTTGTGTCAAAAGAAGTAATCACTTGGTTGTATTGATTAGCTGAAATAGTGATTAAAGAGTATGCACCATCATCATCCTTGTCTTGTAAAACCCGATGCAAAGAGAATTGTAGAAGTTAATGCACAATCTATAAAAAGAAATCGTCAAGAACACTTTGAAACGAACACCAACACTTCAAAATATGTTAGAAATGGTCAATATTTAAGAAAATCACTACCAACACTCTACACTCGTCAATCCAACAGTTCATATCATCAAATATATAGCTCATATACGATTCAATATCATCATTTTAGAGATTTTAGGAGTATAAGGCATATAGTAGTTTTTCAAGCTAAATCATAATGACAACTAAAAAATACAAACCCATAAAATTAATTGTATAGCCAATCACAATATTCGAGCTAAAAACACAAACACATACAAACCTACATCAAAAATACCGTATCAAACTCTACAGACAAATACATTATTCATATTGACTACAAAAGTGCAAAATATCAATATTTCATAGAAACCATAATCAAACTAACATGGATGCAATAAAAACAGTGTAATAATTGAAAAATACCTTGCACTCATTATGAATTTTTTGGGTTTCTCCAAATTAGAATATTCGTTTTTGTTATTTTATGAATCTTATTTGTTTCTCGCTATTTATTGTGCCAAAAATAGCAAATAATATATCAAATAATTTAAAAGGGTTGTTCACCACTTAGTATATATGTCTAACAGTGCACCATAGAGGTACGAAAAAACTCATTCCGAACCTCGATCCCAGCTTCTATTATTGTTGATGCATATAATTTCATATTAGATTTAGTAAAAATAACAGGTATTTGTGCAATTTCTGACTAAAATTAATTATTTTGAGATTATTAGTCTTTTTACTTGCAATGCGAAATCAATAAAGTTGACTATGATTCTTTCAGAAGAAAAAGAAAAAATTAAAATACATTTATTATTTTACGTACTCTTAAAATTAAAAATTAACTGATAATCAATTGTAACAAAAAGAAAAGTAAGTGATATAATTTTACTATTTTTTTTATTTAAATGATAGTTATTAATACCTTATAAGAGTTACAAGGTAATACTCTTAAATTAATTTTTAATTTACAACGTTGATGAATGCAATTATATATAATAATAATAATAATACTATACTTAGTAAATTGCCAGCTTGCAAGTATCTTACTAAAATAAAATACAAAATATTATTGTTGTCTTTATTAATCTTCATAATTAAGCAGCTGTAACTTAATATAATGTTAGCTTAATTTTGAGAAGAAAAATTGAGAGAAGAGATATAAATTTACGGGTATATATATATATCTCTCTAGGCCGGAACAGGAAGATACAGGCCAGTTTGATGTGCTTGCTTAACACGTGTCTCAGTACCGAATATTTGGTCATTTGCAACGCACCTCCGATCTACTCTCAGCCACCTAACAATGCCTGTGCGTATAGATATGATCTTCAATAATTTCCCATCCGAGCTTCATTGCTAGATGAGGAGTACTGAGCACTGACCTGCTAAGAAAAAAGAAAAACTAATTAATTAATTCATTAGTTAATTGAGATCTTCTTGGTAATGAAAAGCATATTTAGCAGACTTAATTAGTTAATTAATTAGAAGAAATTATATGTTGTTTGTTAGCATAATAAACTATTGTAAGCGCTTTCAATTTGTTAAAATGTCATTTTCGGTTTAACATAAAATCCGAATTGAAATAAACATTCTTTATATCAACCATTTTGTTACGTGCATATATACACTTGTACCAGTTATGGTCGACATAGTTTTCATACCCAAAGTATGGAGGGATAAAGTAATGGGAATAATTACGACGTAGATTATATCACCATCTGTTTTTCTGTTAAAGATGATGAGCATATATACTATACTATACTATACTATATTATACTATACCATAGACGAAGGTGTCGAGCAGAGATACATACATTCATATTCATTGTAAATGCAGAGCAGGGGACGGAGGGAGAATTATTTTATTTTATGGGCGTCCTTTTTGGTTGCGTCCACCGTTCAATTTAATAACAATTGCTTTGACGTGGACATCCATGCATTGATGTAGTCCGCCGATGATGTGTCTATGCTAACAGAATTTAATTATTTCTTTAACATAGATATTGAAATAATATAAATATACAAGAGAAAGGAAAGAGAGAAACAACATTATAATATAATATAACGTACAAATAAAAAGAAAGAAAGAAAGAGCCGGCAGAAAAGTGGTGGGGGGAAATGAAATAAGAGAAAATGTGGTATATGAAAATATATATTATAAAGAAAGCAAAAATAATAGTAAAAAGAGATTTCATGATAATAACAATAACACTACTGATACATAGTACATGCGATGTCATCCACTCACACACACACACACACACACACACTCGCCCTCACTCTATCTTCTCTACTACGTTGTGGTGTTGTTCCCTCTTTTTCAAAAACCCATCTTCTCCTCACTTTCACTTATCACTTTTCACTACCTAGGAGTAGTATCTTCGCTTTCTCTCTCTCCTTCAAAAGCACTACTCTCTCTCTCTCTATCTCTCTACTCCTCGCAGAATCCGGCATGACCCATAAAACCCACGAAATAAACCCACCCCTCTTCTACACTTCATCAACATAACCTTCCTAGCTAGATAGCTACCTTTAGTTACCTCAATTAACACATTTCTTTACCATAAAAGAAAGCATGGTGCAATACGACTCTACTGCCTCAGCTGGAAGCAGCAGCGGAAGCTCCTCCTGCTCTGCCACCAAGCCTTTCCCCGACATAGATAGCTTACTCGCTGGAGCTGGCTACAAGGTACGCTCTTCCGAACTCAGACAGGTCGCTCAGCGACTTGAACGACTCGAAAACGTCATGGTCAACTCTCCTGCTGAAATTTCTCAACTCGCTTCCGATACCGTCCATTACAATCCCTCTGATCTCGCTTCCTGGGTTGATTCTCTCCTTTCTGAATTCAACCACCCCATATCTCTACCCTCCGATCTACCGGATTTTCCTGATCTCATAGCCGGTCCCGCTGTTAATCAGGCGGTTGTTAACAACATCGTGTCCGACAGTCATTTTACACCACAGCAGGATATTTCTCAGCAACAACAGCAGTTGATGGTCGTTTCCTCCATGGAAGAAGATTCCGGGATAAGGTTGGTTCACATCTTAATGACTTGTGCCGAGTCAGTGCAACGCGGAGACCTCGCATTGGCTGGTTCCTTGATTGAAGATATGAAGGCCTTATTGATTCGTGTTAATACCACTTGCGGTATCGGAAAAGTTGCCGGTTACTTCATCGACGCGTTGAATCTTCGAATTCTGGGAGTCGGGGCCTCCGTTTGCGCATCGGCATACGAAAACGAGATTCTCTATCATCACTTTTATGAGGCCTGTCCCTACTTAAAATTCGCTCACTTCACGGCTAATCAGGCCATTTTAGAAGCATTCGACGGTCACGATTGTGTCCACGTGGTTGATTTCAATTTGATGCATGGATTGCAATGGCCGGCATTAATACAGGCGCTGGCTCTGCGTCCGGGTGGACCCCCGCTTCTACGGCTGACCGGCATTGGCCCACCGTCGCCAGACGGACGTGACTCCCTCCGCGAAATAGGGATGCGACTCGCCGAGTTGGCTCGGTCGGTGAACATAAGGTTTGCTTTTCGTGGCGTGGCGGCTTCGCGGCTTGAGGATGTGAAACCCTGGATGCTCCAGGTCCGCCCCAAAGAAGCCTTGGCGGTGAACTCAATCATGCAGCTGCATAAACTGCTGGGGTCCGACCCAACCAGAAATTCACCCGTGGAAATGGTCCTGGGTTGGATCCGGAGCTTGAACCCGAAGATAATGACGGTAGTTGAGCAAGAAGCCAATCACAACCAACCAGAATTCTTGGACCGATTCACGACGGCTCTGTACTATTATTCAACGATGTTTGATTCGCTGGAGGCTTGTCCGCTGCAGCCGGAAAAGGCTTTGGCGGAGATTTATATACAAAGAGAGATATATAACGTGGTATGTTGTGAGGGTTCGGCGAGAGTGGAGAGACACGAACCACTGGCTGAGTGGAGGGGGCGGCTTTCAGAGGCGGGTTTTAGGGCTTTACATCTCGGGTCTAATGCGTTTAGGCAAGCGAGTATGCTACTGACTCTGTTCTCCGCCGAGGGTTACTGTGTTGAGGAAAACGAAGGGTGTTTGACACTCGGCTGGCATAACCGGCCTCTAATCGCGGCTTCGGCTTGGCAAGCCGCGCCCGATACCATCATGAATCATTAGAGTAATAAATAATTGATAATTAATTTTATTAATATCCATATTATGTTGTAAATTTTGTACTAGTTGGTAATGGTCTTTTTTTTTGGCTTGAATGAGATTTTCGGTTTGAGTACAATCAAATATGTACAGTTACTATGTTGTGGTTGTGCATTGTTTTTGTTACCTGTTCTGTTCATGCCACTAATATACTTTTAAGAGACTAATATGGACAGCAACATATCCACTCTGAATAATTGTCACATTTACACGCTGACAATAGGCATACACTTCATCATGAAGATGAAGATGATTTTAAAATGAATTCAGGTGCGCGCGTGCATATATATATATATATATAGAAAAGAGAGAGAGAGAGAGAGAGGTATCGATCAGTGTATAGGTTATTTAGGTTGCGAGGTTTACATACCTTATTAAATTAGGGTGTATTTTGTTGAGCTCTAGAAAGGAATAGTTTACTTGGTAAAAATAAATAAAAGAAAGAAAGAAAGAAAAGATGGGCATGCAGAAATGGCCACAAGAGGCTGTCAATCAAGAGTGTACTTGGTAATACATGATAATGTTGGTAAAAAGGCTATTTGCCTATTCATAAACGATTAAAACAGGTACCTCACACTTGCTAGTTATGGAATTTGGTTCAGAAGTCTAATTTACACTTTCTGGCCACTCAAAAGGCTTTGAGCACCACTTGTGACCAGACACCGGCCCCCTTTCACTCAACCACCAACTGTATAAATAACTATACAATTACAATTATGATTTTTCAACGGATTTAATCACACTTTACATAATCAATCAAACACTTAAAAGCGTTTGGAAATTATTATTAATTTAATAATTTAGATGGTCAATATTTGAAAGGCGCCTAAATAAATGAGAAGCAGGGAGCAGACATGCAAACACTTGCATGTGAAACCAATACAAAGTAATGACTAATGCGTACAGTATGTGCCCTTTTGATTTCATGCAGATGATATCGATATCCAGTCGAGAGAATTGATGGGGCATGTGAATTTTTGCGACAAATCAACAAAGGAAAGCAATTAAGCTAACGGGACCCCTATCCGTAATAATGAGGCACAGCACAGCACAGCACAGCACAGCCCAGACCCAGACCCAGACCCAGACCCAGACCCAGAAAATAAAAAAGAGCTCACATTCACATCACATCTCGTCACATGATTACCAACCTGGGTAATCTCTCCGTATTATTTATTTGCACACACATCCATACACTGCCACTGCGGCGCTCTCTTCTCCTCCCTTAATTTATTTAATCCACGTATTAATAAATTCACATAAATTTTGAAGTCTTAATTAATTAAAATTATATGATATAATATATATATATATATATTTTTCCACGTTCAGTTTCACGTGGTTTTCGATTGATTAGATTGGGGATCTCCTCTTCCTCTGTCGTGATTGAGAGAGAGAGAGAGAGAAAGAGATGAGCAGGAGGAGGAATAGGATGGCCCACGAGAATAACAAAGTGGGAACCACACAATGGTTGCAGATAGGATAGCAGCATGTTAACGTGTCAAAATCTTCCCACGTGTAGACAGCGATTTAACCTTTCGCTCTCTTTTGCTATAAGCAGGAGTGAGAATTCAATTCAATTCAATTCAAGTTGTGGTGAAATTGACGGTGACCTGTCTTTTAAATTAAAAGATTCACTCCACCATCGAATGAACCATCGACCTTATGGGTCCCACTGCGTTGTTAGAAACAGTTGTGGTCCACTCCATCTCCATTCCATTTATACCCCCTACCCTAATTCTCTCATTTTCTGCAACTTTATTAATTATATATCCTTTCATATTTTTTCCAATTTTGAATGAAACTCCTCCTTCCCTTCTATTCTTCAACTTCCGAGTATCTAACACCTCAATTCAACTTTGGATTTGGAAGCAAGCCCTTTTGATTTCAAAGCAATTTACTCATTACTCACAAAGAATTAATCCTTACAAGCATCAATTTGTTAAATTCATTTGGGATTTTTTTAAGATATTGAAAAAAAAAAAGAGTATCTCCTTAAGCTGAAAATAGTAAAAAAGAATCCAATTTTAGGGTATTGGAATATTCACTTCTCTCTCTTTTATTTTGACAAACTTTTGTAAACGTTTTAACTTTTAAGCATCCTCCTATGACTATCCCATTAACTTTCACACACAATTCAAAATTTTGAAATCTTTTGAAAGCGAGTGTTTACCAAACCCATTGATAGATAGACATTTGATTTTCGACATTCAGCTGTTATAAACAGTCAGCCAGCTTCTTTTACGAAATCCCATTTGCCACTAAGTACACACTTTAATCTATCGCAATTTTCTCACTCACTCATTTTTCATATTTAATAATTCCATTTAACAAGAATAGTAAATTAAAGATCATCACTTCAATTTTAAAATATACTTTTACAAAGGAATAGATTCCAACTTCAGAGTTTTATACACTAATAATTCACAAAATTTACATATGGCTGTCCTCTTGACACACACACACACACATATATATATATTACAAGAAAAGCTTGTTAGTTGCATTTCCGAAATTTCGAATGATGCTCAAATACCATACTTGCACATACATATATAATAATAATAATCGTATGTTCTACTGTTTATTACTAGTAGTTAGCAATAAAACATCACGTTCTTCACCTTATCTTTCAATGGTGGTAAGGGGCGGACACAAGACCTATTTGTTATGCATGTATTATCACACATTTTACCATTCTCAGGGCCATCATGTTCCATGTAGAATCGAGCTCGGTAGGCTGCTAGATGAGCATAATAGGCAGGCGGCACTGCATATATGTGTATATATATATATATATTACATACTCATCATAGGTATCTTTAATTAAACGCTGAGTGCATGTGTATTCAGCTATAATTAAAGAAGAGATTTGACCGGATTTTACCTACAGAGACAGATCTTGTACAGCGGGCATACCTACAACGAACATATTAATCAATATAAGACCCTGTAAGTGGAAAGCAAATTGTAGGAACGGCTTGGGGAACTGATCAACTCCTTACGTGTAGCAAAGGTTATTTGTTAGAGATTGGATTTCATCAGCTGTAAAATTGTTCTCGTCCCACAAAACATGATAATGTGCGGGTCGACTAGTCCCCTGTTAATTAATTTGCAATGCAATGTAATGTAAATATATGAATGGGGTACGTTGGATAAGTTGAAAACATCTTTTCTAACCCAAACCTGGATTCCTGCATGACTACATAGATAGAAGTCAAACTCAGTAGGATGGCAGATCTTAGAGTCCACCACAGTGCCTGCATTTGGAAAAGATAATGAAGTACTCAATTCTCAGTTTCTATTTTGAATAGCAGTTGCTTGATTATTGTAGATAATCAGTTAGCGAAGTAACAGAATGTTAAAGGATTCTTGGCAGTTGCTTGATATATTTGCTTATTTATTTACCTTCTTCATACTCTTCATCAGAATGATTGGAATGAATTTTATATCATTGGCAGGGAAGTTAGATAGCTCTTCAGACAAGACTTTTGTAATCCATTAACCAATTAAGAGCACGAAAACAATCAGAAGTTATTACCAGGTAAGATATTTCCACTCTTATCAGTGCTATTTCCATCTTTGTGGTTGCTTGAGAATAGTCTTGTATGGTGTCGCTTTTGGACCACAATAAATGTTACCGGAGGTTGGTAACTAGGCTCCAGTGACGCACAAGCCTGGACATAGCCAGAGTATAAATACAGGAAAAGCATAATTAGTAGAATCAAGAATGAAGCATGACCGAACCTTGCGAATGGCATCAAGTTCGTAAAGCAGAACCTGATAGAACTGCCCTTCACTGACTCCATCTCTACAAGAAAAATCGATGAGACAACACAAAAATTAACTACATTTGGAATATTTGAGCAATAGGGAAGTGGAAACTGAACTTGTAGTTTCTAACCACAATGTTTAACAAATAAGAATCGATTAACGGTTGTTAGAGTGTACCTGTAAAATATTATTCTCAGGGGTTTTTGTCCTGTTGCCTTCTTAAACGAAAGCAAGAGCTCCCTACAGTAGCATGAATATAAACTTCCAGTTAGTACATTGGCTTATCCGTTGACACATAGAATTGGAGCCATAACTACATGCAAATGATTTCAAGCAAAATACAAGTTTCTCAGCTAACAATTTATTACTAGAGAAAGAGCAAAGTTAGGGGCTTGATTCCTCTGGAGTGTTGAGAGGGTAACTATTAGTGACCCACGACAACCAAGGTTAGTCATGCAATCCTCTAATCAGATCGTGATTGTGCAAACCTGATCATGCCCCCAGTAACTGTACCCCTTTCAGGTTCTTGCCAGGTTTTGAACAAATCTTGAATAAGTTCTTGACGATGAGGCTGAGCGCATACCAATCCAGCATACTTGGTAACTTCAGGCCAGTCTTGTGAGGCTACAACCTGTGCAGAAGTAGTGGTTATGGCCAAATATAGCCAAACTAGAAGATTTCAAGCCACAAGATTTAATTTAGAACTTACAGCAGCTATAGATGGGCTCAAGTCCTCACCAGACTCCGGATGAGTTACATCAGCTCCAAAAATTATTGTTGGAATGTCACTGACCAGAGGAATCCTCCAACTTAAAGCATCTAATAGCACAGTATTTCTTCCTCCCATCTATTAAAAATGAATGAAAGCAAGTCTAAGATCAAACACGAGTGTATTTTTGATTTTCAGTAATATCATATGGTTTTGACAGACCTTGACATTGATTTTCAATGACAAATTTGCTAGGTACTGCTTGCTGATCTTCAAGACATGTTTTGTGAGGCAGCACTGAGAAATCAATCCCAGATCTGTTTCACAAATTCGTTTCAAATCACCTGAAAACATAAGAACAGGTCGCTTTTCAGCTGAATCAAAGTTGCATGGTAATTCCACTTATACGATCATTTGTACCCTACTTTCCCCAGTCCAACAGGAGCATGAGAAAGGAATGCATATGTTAATTGTAAAGCCAAAGGCAAGTGATAATGCAAAGCTGCACATTGGTCCCCGGTAATCTTGGAGCATATTTATAGCCACAAAAATGCATATTCCAACTTCTGTAAAATGAAGATTGGCATACAGTCACAAAAAGCCAATCCCCTACCATACAATGAGCCGTTGTTGTCTGGAAGAATGGCAATGAGTAACTCCAATTCTTTCCCTTCAAGTTGGTTTCCAGCAGCATGGTACACATACTTCAATGCCTTCTTTACCTGATCTGGTCTTGCAGAATGTATTGGAATAGCTGGATCTTGGTTAAATTCCTGGAAAGAAATATCAACAGTATCAGATTACAAATGTTGGCAATAATGGGAAATTTGAAAACAATAACTTAAATAAGAAAGTTTACCATCCCTAAGGTTTGGCACATATGAATCAACTTTTGACAAAAACCCGCAGCAGTGGTCTCTTGAACACTCCGGGAGAAGTTAATACATGACCAGTATCTTATAGAGCTTCCATTCACCACTTTCTGCTATTAAAACAACAGAATTGCATACAAGTAATTGTGGCTAATACTAAAAAAACGATGAAATCTTAACATTTTCAGATCTTGACTAACCTTGTTCATCATATTCCATTGACCAACTTGAGGCAAATATTCCTTTTCTTTTCCAGAATCATTATACTTCAACTATTGAATGTAAACAAAGAGCAAATTGTTAACTTTACATATACAAATGACTCATGCATTGGGTGTGTGGTTTTGCATTTTACCCAAGGAGCTGGAAGAACCCGAGCCTCAATTGCAACAAGCTTATTGTCTACTTTGATTCCAAACTCCTTCGCATACGGATCTTGGTCATAACCATTTTGGAGTGCTGTCTGCAAAGATACAGAAGAACTTTTAACAACAGCTGCCATTTTGTTTGGTTAACAACATAAATTGCACCCTGGAAGAATTCATTCTCCATGCATGATCATCTTCTGCATTTGTACTGAGAAATTCATAATTCATGTTGATTAATACAATCATACCCTGTTATTATTGACTGAAGTAAAGGAACGTGCAAAATCTAGAAGAAAGGGAATGACAGAGATCCCTAAGGTTAGCATTAATGTATCTTAAGCAATTTAAGGGGACTCATGAAGTAGACCTTTAAGATATCTGTCTCTTGTTCATGAGGTCTTTGGCATGAAAACTTTAGTAGAGAAGTAATCTGCTTTTCATTCAGCCTTTTTGTGCATCTCTGTCCCTCAACTATCTTGCAAGCCTATGATAAGATTAGCATGAGTTAGCTAAAAAAGCTTACTTGCTGCACATAAGAGGTATGATAGAAATAAGAGAGCATACCTCCATGGGCAAATAGTTCACCTTCCTGTGGTTTCCAACTTGAAGACAAGGTAGATGGGTATAATGGATGGTATATCCATACATCTCTTGAAAGTATTCAACAACTGATTTCATGTTCATTTTCTCATCAAGTGGGAAACTAAAAGGAGCAAGGAAAAGATTATTTTCCTAGTAACTAGACATGGTAAGGTAAATGGAAAACAAAAAGAAAAAGAGGGCAATTTTCTGAATAGAAACAACCAGGAGATAAAGTTGAAGATAGTATATACATTAACTCTCTAGTAGGCTGTGTTGTTAACCCTGAAATCCTATACTTCCTTCGTACATTTCCTCTGTGAGTTACTTCAACTTTGATACCTCTAAGGACTTTCTTAACCTGTACAATATAAAATACTGTAACTTAATTGCATTACCAAATCATATCTCTACATTTATAATCTATGAAGTAGATTAATCTGAACGTAATGACGATTTCTCGATGTCATCTGTTAATTGTATTGAACTTAACTTTCTGAATACAGGCCCTTGGCCAATTGACATCTTCATAAAACTTCAATAGCCAATCTCTTAATTCTATGATCAAGCACTACATCTTCATGAATGAAATTTACAACATTAGCAGCTAGTACAGCACTTGTCAAAGCCCTGAATTCTTCCATTATTAACTTAACAAACTGTGTTGGCCACACTTTGATCAGGAATATCTAATAACAGGGTACTATGTATTGGCTTACATAGCCCGAAAACTATAGAGTAGCCCACAAGTAGTTAAATTTATGCAGCTGCATTTTAGATGAAGCAGATAATTTGAATTTGAGGTTGCATATTACATGAAATTATAAGCTATATTTAGAGTTGTCAGAAGTCGACAGAACAGGTTTATTGTATAATTACTGCAGTATTATTAATTCAAGTGATACCTTTATTGCTCCATAAATATGCTGATTGTGATTACATAAAATGGCCTAAAGTTATCCAGATCATCACATCTATGAATGATATGATCTGTTAGTTTCTGCACCATAACAAATATTACCTTAACTCGGTCTGCTTCTGACAGTGATCTTGAATGCACATCTTTGTCCAAAATTTTAGCAACAAACTCAACGACTGGAAGTGGTTCAATGAATGCCGTTGTTGACATGTCTGGAATAATGAGAAGCATAAGAAAAGCAGAATAGGAACTTTGGAAGTTAAAATGGACTAATATAACAGTACTTCAATTAGTAGAATGTTTCCAAAGACCCACCAATATTTAGCGACAATCCCATCTGAGTAGGTCTTATACTCTGGTAAAAGCCACGCCATGACTCTAAGCCGCCATCCAGCTGCTCTGGTCTCTTAATGTTGGGAGAATAAAAGAACCTTCCAACTGATACGTATCTATATGCATCCAAGAAAAGAAAAAAAATAATTTAATATTTACTGGAAATAGCCTTAAATTTAAACCAGATGGAGAATTAATGGACAAATAAAATTGTAAAGAGTAATGCGTACCTTTGAGCTGCAAGTTCCCTTAACACAATATCTATAATCTTAATGGCTTCTTGAGGATAATCAACTTGTTTCCCGGAAAGAAGCTCGTGTAGCTGCAGCATACTGGCAAGAGCTACAAACTTGATTGTCACTTTAAATTGCAGTTTCCTGATAAGATTACCCAACATTGAAAGCATTATTCCAACGGCTTTAATCACGGAGGCCAAAGTAAACCATCAATTTCGAGAACACATGACGAATTCAAAGGAATTGTCATTAACCAACTAATGAATTACCTTATGTAACATATTCCCTCATCTTCATCAACTAATGTTATGGTAAACGCTTTTGATGTAAAAGGTAGCGGTCCAGCTGTGTAAAGGGTGTTTCCTCCATCATAAACAGGGAGCCTCATCCCCAAGTCACTGTTTCTGTGAAGTTTAACTAATTGAGTCATAATTGCTTTGTTCAATTTTTGGGAAGTAACTTCAGGGCTTATGCTAACCTGGACCAGGAAACATCACGTACAAAATATTACAGCATTAATTACATCACCTATTGACATTAAGAAAAATTAAAAAATAAAAAAAAAATTTACACTATAGTTGCTGAAACTTACACTATACTGAATCAAGTCTGAGCCTGGTATCTCAGCAAGAAAATGGTTGGCTTTAACCAGGCATTTAGTTCCCAACTGGCCATAACCGGGCCTGCGGTGGAACTTGAGGCTTTTGCATAAAGCGTTCAGATTTACATCAACTTTTGATTCTTGTAATCTCTCCATTTTGGCTGCTTTACCTCTTCTTCTTCCCTTTTTCTTCTTATCGCTATCTTTTACATATTCTACGTGATCTCCTCTTTTGGATATCATCTTGGTTGATTTTTTCTGGTTCGTGGACAACATATGGTTCTCCTCCAGCTCTCTCATTTTTAAATGGGGCGTTTCTGTGGAAACAAAGGGCACCCTCACTTAATTGGTTAAATACAATTTCATAATGTTATAACAAGCTATCTGCACGTATACGGAGGTTGCAGTCTACCAAAAGAAGAGAAATAACGAAATGATTGCTAAACATATTGCACGTTTCTCTTATAGTCTTTGAGAAAAATTTAATGGAAATATGGGAGAGTCACAATGCATTGAAACTGAAGGGGACTAAAAAGAAGAACAGGACAGCATCAAATCGACAGTGCTCTTTACGTCTTACCCAATATATTTTCTGAAAAAAGATGAAAGAAAAGGTAGACATACAAACATGCAAATGCACAGAGATTGAAAAAATTCAACACCGAGAAAAAATCAACACTAGGCAAATATCCCAGAAACTGCCCCACTGATGCATGCTTGTAACTTGGTAGCCGTTGGATATCAGAGAAAAGACTCGTAGGTTTTGGGTTTCATTACTGAATACTCTGGTTAGACCCTCCAGTCTTGCTTCACTAGCCATTTATATTGAGATATGAGAATGGAGAGACTGGTTCAGCTTTGTCCGGATTCTCTTGTCCGAATCACTCATCATGAACCAACTCGATCCAAACCCAAGCATCCGTGGATTTCCAGGGAAATATGTCACCGATTTCCCACTTGAGCCAGTGGTCCTATTGGGAGATGGCTCCCAACTTCTGTGTTTTGCAGGGCAGCTTGTAAGCTAGCATACATAAAGCCCTCTAGACGGGTATAATGAAACTTTACCACATCCCAACGCCTAGCTAACAGGGACAAAACATGAAGTACAAAGGACGAGACAAATACAAAACAGATGGGAAGATGATAGCCTAAACTGCAAAAAGCATTGGCAATTACACTGACAAGGTGATGGATGTAAAAAACTCATGGGTTAAACCGTAACAGCTGCTGATTTTAATGAGAAATTGCAGAATTGACGGTCAATGCAGTTTTCCTTTGTTGTATATAAACCGGACATATTGTTTGACCTTATGCGACTACAGTAAATGCAATTGTCAGCTGCGTTCTGAAGCAGGCAGGATTTGTAACACGAGGGTAATATAACAGTACTCAAGCAGAGTTTATTACAGCTATTTTGAAGAACAGCAAAGTCATATCTCTATCCCTGCAGTGATGCTAGACCAGAATGAAGTGGATGGGTGGTCCAAAGTACAAACTCTTCCAACAATTTGTTCAATTATTTAGACACCCTATTTTTTCTTTTTAACAAAATAATAAAAAACTAAAATTTAGAAAACACTAGCGTTTCATTAATCTTCAATACTAGGCCATGTGTCTGAATCTGTCGCAAGTCCTAACCAGGTTTAAAGTTCCATGTACCAAGCAGGGGTATAAAGCCATAAGGCTGAGGTAGGCCTGATCTTAACCTAATTCTAGTTTAAGTCCAAACGACATTTCCTGATAATGAAAAACTGAAAAATAGCATAAAGGTTTTGGAACAAGATCTTAAATCGTTAAGCATCGATACATAAATTAATATGACTACGTGCCAATCGTATAATACTGTTACAGGTTAGTTCCTGTATAATAATTTATACAAATAATTTGTATTTTTGACATTTTTGTTTATTATAAATTATCTACATAATAATAATTATCAAGTACAAATTAATATAATATAAAAATATTAGTTTGATAAAAATACAACAATAAATATAGGGTTAATTATCTTTAAATTTATTGTAAGTTATCAAAACGCTCCCAATTAATTCGTTAAGTTTGACGTTAAAATTAGAGTATATCAATAAATTATAATTATTTTTATTTTTTTTCTTTTTTCTTTCCTAATTTTTCTTCTTCTCTTTTTTTGTTAGTAAGTTTTAGACTAGAGTGAAAAACTTCACCTAAAAAATATTAAATCCTTACCCCTTACTATTACTCGAATTCAAGATAGTTTGAGAGAGTCAAGTATATCTTAAACCACCTAAAAAATACAACAATTTATAAAAAGCTGATTACAGTAACTATTAAAAGATCCTTGAAGCAGCCACTTGATACTTTTTGTAGCAGTCATGGAAAGTTGCTTGAAGCAGCCATCAAAGGCTGCCTTAGCAACTATAGAAAGCTGCTGCCTTCAGCAACTATAGAAGGCTGTAGTAGCCTGCACATTGCTTGTAGTCATGGAAGAGAGATGAAAAGATGATAGAAAAGAGAAGGAAGAAGAAGAAAAGAAAAAGGAAGAAAATAAAGAAGAAAAATAAAAAAAATTATTTTGAATTTTTTTAGAGGTAATAATATTTTTTATACTTATTAAATATTATGAAGAGTAATATAGCCTTCAAATAAATTTAGGGTGAAATAAAAATTGTAAATATATGAAAAGGAATAAATTAAAGATTATCCTAATAGATAACATAAATAAGTTTTCAATCATATTGGTCCTTATGCAATAGTTAAATAAAAATTTAATAGAAAGAATTAAATAATAATAACAATAATAACAATAAGCATAATCACAATCTAGCTAATAAACACACAGAATTGAAAACATAAACTAAAGAATACCAGTACAATGGACTACAAACTTGACGCATATGCAGAAGGATATAATTAATGAATGGCTTATGAAAAAGTAGGGAAGCACGAGTATATCTTATTGAAAGTTCAAAAATATATATTCAAAAACCATTAGAAATATAATTTACCTTTATTGGAAAGTCAGGGAGCAGGGATTAAGCCAAATGGGGAAGAAGAGGCCAGAAGGAAACAAGAAATAAAAAGCATTAAGACAAAAGCCAAAACCAAAAGAAAAAGATGACGACCAAAAGCTAAAGTTAATCCCAGCAGGCACTACTTCTCTCTCCAGCTACGATATCACGTGTGATGTTAATCAAACAAGGAAAAAGAAAGCAGGATATATATGATCATATATACATTACTTGCATTAATTCTTTTTCTGTAATATCGAGAGATATTAATGGCTTAAAAAGCTAATTAAGTAAAAAACTTTGCAACAACGCCAACTAACAGCTGTTAATTAAGAAGGAGGTGGTAGCATATTAGTACTGAGTCTGCAAACCAACCTTTGCTTTACTTTACTTTCTCTCTTTATAGATATCTCATTAACACTCTTGTCCCCCTTGGTCCTTTAATGCTCCCCATCACATTAACTGAACTCTGCTTGATTATCAAGTGCTCAGCGGACTGCCAGATTCTGCACACACAGAATGTATTTATTAAAACGAAATTGGCTTAGATATGTGCAGGAACTACGGCTACTACAGATTACTAGTCAAATCTTAGCCGCAATAATGCGGCTAAAGATTCAGAGGGGAAACTGTGATTGATGCGTGGTAAAAGAGCATAAGGGGGGTCCCTGATTTGCTAGGGAGTAGGGATGGTTCGGTTAGCTAGGAAAGTGAGCTGTATCTGCACGCAAACTATAAATTTAGTAGGAAATTTGGACACAAAAGCGAAAGGTACGAGGATCGCAATTAATTTATAAACAGAACTGGAAAAGGATTCAAAGATTTAGCGGTTGTACTGAAAGTAGAACTGGGTGTGAGAGGGAGAGGGTGAACATTTAAGCACAAGCTGCCAAAAAAAAAACAGTTGGATCATCAATGGATACCATTGAAGAAGTTGATAAGTTGTGCATCAAAGATTTGCTTTCAGAAGTTTGAAGAACAGAAATGGGAAGAGGTACTTGAAAACGTAATCAAACTACTCGTCTTTGAAGATGAGATTAAAAATAATCAAGCACGAGCCTGGTCTGTTTCTTTCTTGGCGTTATGCAAGAAAACTACAAGAGACGAGTGTGGAAAAATGAACTTGGGAATCGGGTGTAAATTAAAGCAGGAATATACCGGAAACTAACTTCTTATTATTGTTATGAGTTTGAGTGGTAGAGTATTTTTTTGGGATGACTAGCTTTCCAATTGTTAGAATACTATAAGATACTCGTATCAATCACTTTCTATCCTATCGAGAGGACGCTCAGTGCCTTTAAGAAAAGGAACTTTAAACGAGAAAAAGTTGTGGGATAATGCTTTGAGATGAGCTTTTAGGCATGAAAGTTTGCATCTGATCACGAAATAATAAAAACTTTTGCAGTATTATTTAAAGAAACTAGACAGAAAAAGGATAAGAAAAGAGTAGGGTGAATATGTAAGTGGAGTAATCAAATAAAGGTGCTAGATTCCATACTCTGGGAGAAAGTGAAAATGGTGGTGTTGATGGCGGTCGATGAGATGAGTACTGGTACTGATATATCTCTCGCTGCTGCCACAACTTTCAGTCCATTTCCAAGCTGGTGTTTCTTTTAAATTTTTTCTTTTCCTTTGGAGATCTGTTGGGAATTCAGAAAAGACAATGTTGAATAATGGAGATACAAAACTGAATGTCAGGTTCTTGACTGGCATGTGACCGCAATATATATGTTATTCCGGCAAGAGGGAAAAAGCAAGAGAGAGAGAGAGAGAAGGAGAGAGAGGTGCAAAAACAAACGTGGAGTGGCGCTCTAAAATAGAATGGTGGGGATGGGCAGGTGACTAGTGCTGCCTTCGAGGTTGTTATATACATGTAGATGACGATCGACAAATTTAGTAAGTGAGCAAGAAAAATTTGTGAGCAAAAGCGCATGCAAGACTCGCATGTTTACTTGTATAATCTCCAAATGTCATTCAATAAGCCAGGAAGGCTTAGCCCCCATGATCAGAATGTTGGATTCCTACCAGTATAATTGGTAAAAATTCTATGAGACTTTTTTCAGGAATATCTAGATATATGGATAGTTTCTTATACGTTGGATGTACTACGATTAATAAATATTTTTTTAATAAAATTTTAGTAAATTTTTTATTGTAAATACTAATAAATATTTATTAAAATATTAATAAATTTGTCATATGTAATATTTTTAAAAAAATATCATTAAATTAATATTTGAGTTGTAACTAGATAAACTAAATTAATTAATTAGACTCCATATTATGAATTCACAGGAGCACTGAATCATTTAAGTTCAAGATTTGTATCAATTAAGCTGCTATAGATGCTAATTGTTACTTCATTTTCTCCGTAAAATACATTGTAAGGCATATATGTATGGTAATCACCTGGTACAATTTTTCAGCGACAAAAAATTAAAGATATCAATATAAATATATATACATACATTATGTATAATTTAATTTGGAGCGTCTTAATTTTACGGCTCTTGAAAAACAAGCTACCTATGTCATGTCAACTAGATATGGTGATCAGGTGTAAATCAAGAAGCATATAAACAAACAATTAGGTATATATCCTACCATATATATAGGCACGCATTGCTCTCCCTCGTGGGGATTGTGGACTTATCCCTATGGGTTTTAGTCTCGGGATTTCCTTTTGCAGATTACATTTGGATGATTAGACCGAGTGTTTGAAGCCTAATTTAATATGCTAAACTTTATGTTCGAAGCAATATGAATTAGGCACATATCCTCTAAATGAATTAGGCACATATCCCTCATATTGCTTTAAACATAAAGTTTATCATACACAAACAAACGTTTTGTTGCTTTAATTTAATTTGAAAATTAATAACGAGAGGCTCTCCACATAGTATAAAGGGAGGATGTCCAACTTCCCCTGATTTTAAAGAATTTTTAAAAATTACAAAATAAATTTTATTTGCGAAAATTCGAATCTTAGACCACCATAAAATAAATCAATATCCTTACCATTAACCAAATGAAATATAATATTGTGTTATATAATTTTGAATACATATCACTTTTTCAAATACATATATATTAAATTTTAATTTTAAAATTTAATTTTGTAATTTAAAAATAAGTTTATAGTCATTAAAATTTATAAAATTATTATGAAGCATTACCAATGATAACAATATAATATTTTTAAATAATTATTAAAGAAAATAAATTTAAATAAAATTATATAATCATCACTGATCATGAATAATTTTAAAAATTTATAACATTCATAAATAATTATTAAGAAAATTAAATCTAATTTATTGTAAAAATAAAATTATTTTGAATCATTATTAATTTTTAAATTTAATTTTATAATTTTATAATTTAATGATAATAATAATAATTTTAAATTCAAATTCTAACTGATTAAATTAGATTTATTTTCTTTAATAGTTATTTAAAATATTATATTGTTATCATCAGTAATGTTTCATAATAATTTTACAAATTTTAATGATTATAAATTTATTTTTAAATTATAAACTTAAATTTTATTAAAATTAAATTTAATATATATGTGTTTTGACAAGTGATATTATGTTAAAAATTATATGATGTAATATAAAATTCATTTGGTAGAGTGGTAAGGGTGTTAGTGTATTTTATGGTGGTCTAAGGTTTGAACTTTGAATTCTCACAAATAAAATTTATTTTGTAATTTTTAAAAATGTTCTTTTGATTCGGTTTATATTTAAATAATTGAAGAGTAAAATCAGAAAAATTCCGGCATCAAATTACTCATAAAACAATGAACAAAAGTTGAAACCATTTTCCCTTTCCATAAGTCTTCTTTTTACAAGCCTTACAAATGAGATTACCAGATCTGCTCAGAATTTGGTGGAGAAGTTAATCTCCTTTGCGGCTTAATTTTGCTGGAATCGTGGGTAAGCATAGTTGGCTTCACCCTATATGCACATCGATCTCCTTGCTGGCTGCTGCAGCTGGTCAATCAAGGTCTTCAAATAGCGCTTGAAAAATTATTCCAAAAATTCAACTAGACCTGACTACTCGACTCGAATTTAATTTTAGTGTGCAAACGGACAAGAAATAGAAAACTTTATCCACACCTAGTATGTGCTACAAAATATAATTATGGCTCAACATTTATCTTTTTTATTCCCTGAGCCTGAACCAGCTTGAAACCTCCTTATGATAGGAAAATCCGATCCTTGGAGCAGTATAATTTGATTGAGAGCTGGAACATAATAAACAGAAATTAGAATAGATTTATAGCTAGGTTTTGGAAAGAAGTTTTCAAAAATATAATTTAAATGGTTTGGCTTCTTGGTATCAATTCTCCGTGCATCGACATCTGAGAAGAGCTGACAATCTGAAGTTGGGATGCAGTAACTGGATTTGGCCCATCTGTCTTCCATCTCCCGGCTGCGGGTAATAATTGCTCACAAAGCCTTCATTTTGGCGAGCCTCACTTGAGCTCATTTGGTGGGGAAGTTTATATTAATCAGCGAGCAGCGAAGCCTTAGCTCGCCCACAAAATCTGATGGCTATAAATGTAGTATACATGAGCATGCAGTATTATTCTGCAGATTTCTTCGATCGGAGGCTTCATCATAGTAATTTGTTCATAACGCATAGATCTTCTCCCGTGTATATAGAACGATATTCACTACCACAAATTAAGGTTTCAGCGACTGACAATAGTGGTCGCTATAGCCCACCCCTTTCGTCACTGATTGTTTTAGCGACTGCAAAATTATGTCCTCGCCACATGGCCGTTAAAGCGGGGTCGGGAAAAGCTTTGGCGACAACATGTATAGTCGTCGGCATAAGGCTTTTGCGATGACCAATAGTCATCGCTAATATCTTTTAGCTACGATATACTGTCGGCGCTAATATTAGTCACAAAAATTAATATTTAGACAATAAGTTGTATCTATTACCAATAAAATATCAAGCGACCCTATCTTGTCGTCGCCAAAAGAAATAAAAAAATATTATTGGCGGCAACTACATGTCGTCGCCAAAAGGAATATAAAATGTTATTAGCGGCAACTAATTGTCGTCGCTAAACGAAATATAAAATGTTATTAGCGGCAACTACATGTCGTCACCAAAAGACATAAAATGTTATTAGCGGCAATTTAAAGTCGTCGCCAATAGAAATATAAAATGTGATTAGCGGTAGCTACATGTCGTTGCCAAAAATAAGACAAAGGTTATGGGCGACCATTTCTTGTCATCGCAAAAATAATACAAAGGCTTAATATTAACTATCACAGTTGTCGCCAAAAACAGAGCTGACAATAACCATTTGCCGCTGCTAAAATCATTATAAACGTATTATTGAGAATTATCATTCTAATTTTTTTGTGCTGCAATTTTTTTAACATCATGCATTATAACTTTGATATTTTTTATTATAAATAAAAATAAAAATATTTACATGACTTTTCTTAAGTAAATATACAAATAAAAACATTGGCAATACTACTTAAACCTATACATGTTTACATAACCAAAACGTACAATATTTTTATTTTTTTTCAAATTAAACACTTTATCTGTACATGTTTACAAATAAAACACTCAAAAGAGACAATTTTACACAAAGATAAGGATTAGTTAACAAAAGTGATGTCGTCAACTAGGTTAACACTGAGATAGATAGAGAAGGGAAATACATATACCATATAATTATATACCAAGGAATTGTGGTATTATATCTAGAAAAAGAACGAAAAAGCATTTGAAGTAGTACCCAAATTATGTTAAGCCCATCACTGGATGCTTTGGGGCTAGCATCTTCATCATCATCTACGAACATATCGTATGCATCATCGGCATCAGGTGCTATTTCAGTACCAATTGCATTTGCAGTGAAGGTTTCCGTTGCATAGTTAGAAAACAGCACAAAAACAGATCCAGGATTAATTGCATCAGAAAGCAAGTAATTCTCTGCAATTGAATTAGAGTTGTATCATTAAAAGAACTAAAAAAGAGAAGAGAAATCATTTATTTAATCTAACAACAGCAATAATCCAAGGCAACAAGAGTTAAACTGAGCTCAATCTTAATGTCAGATTTCATATGGGAATGCATCGTCCTTTGCCTATAAATGGACAAACAGAACCATATAGTCATTATCTCAACGAGCATCCAACAACACAACAACAATAACTACACTGACTATATGAACACACATTCATATATCTGACAGAACATTACTGGTGGGAACAGAATATTAGGATTAAAACAAGATAAAGATGATGGTATTTAATTATGGCACTAACCTGGCCGACGCTTGAATAAGTCTCTCGATTCTCGTTATACACATCTGCACAACAAAATTCAAATCAAGTAAGTAACATGACTAAAACAATGGAACATAAGACCTAATTTTAAGTCACTAAACTTTATTTATTTTTTTTATAAAAAAGAAACATTTGAGGTTTACACATACACTTTATACATAGATAGCAAAGAGATGCGACTGTCTCATCTACGATTTTGGTTTTTCCATTACACATCTCCAAGATTCATTATTTGGCTTTTTGAGGGCATAAAGATAGATATAGAACTTCATATTGTAACTATAAGAAAGGCCTAGTTGTTCTTTCTTTATTTTCCTCCACCCTAACCACAAGTATCCTAATTTCCTAAGAGTTGCAGAATGGAAAATAAACTGAAAAAAGATCTCCCAAGCTCGTACTAATTCTGGGAAAGTGCAGGCTGCCAAGGACTGGTATGTGTATGCATCACAGATGCACAATAGACTAGTATCAAATTTGAACATGTTAGGTCATAACAAAACTAACAAAAGCCTAGTGAAATAGAGTGCACTTACTATATTTTCCATTCTCCTCCATCAGCTTTATGACATCCTCAGTTAGATGGTCAAATACACGCTTTGTCTCTGCTAACATCTTTTCCTTCTTGTTAATTGTTCCCTTCAACCTTCTCAAAGCTTGTGTGACCTTTTAGACAAGCAGATAAACTTTAAAAATCTATCCAAACGCGGGCGGGTATCTGCCGTGTATGAACAAAATGGATAAATAGCAGTGTATATGAAATAAAACAAATTGATGCAAAGTAATTCACGTGCCAGACTACAAAATCATGGGTTTAGACAAAAATGCCACAGCCTAGTTGAAAGCAATATTGATGATTTTTTTTTTTTGGGTATGTGAAAGGAATTAATGATTATGCTTTCGAAAGAATCAAGAAACCTAAATAAAACTTTAAACATAAGGTAAGAAATTATTTGTACTTACTGTTTCTCCTAGCTCAAGCATGTTGGCAATAAGCCTTTTAATAACTCTCAAGTTTTTCAAAAGGTCGGTTACGACTATTATCTTCACTATCAACATCTTTATTGTGATTTTTAGCAGTACTAACAAATCTTTGATCAGCTTCAAGACTATCCAGCCATGCATCCTGCAAAAATTCATATTAAAGTTATGTACAAGAAGAATTCTAAGCACAAAATGAACTTAAAAAGCAAATACATGTACCTTGATTTCATTTTCATTGATATATTCAACAAAATTCCCTCCACATCAAAATAACCTTCTTCTCTCTACTTTCCAGATTAAAGGTTCAATCAAAATGCCATCGTCAACAAAATTTTGTTTCTTTCGACTCTGTAATATGGATCTGAAAAATTAACATAAATTGAAATAGATATAATAGCAAACTGCAGCAAATCAACAGTAGATATTATAACCAACAGCACAAGGCAACAGAGATGTAGTTTGCAATGTTGGCAGCAGCACAAAACAAAAAATCATAAATATAATGACTCAAGCCAACAAAATGAGTGACCAGAATTGTTTCTTTTGTTATAGCAATAAGCCAAAAACGTCAATTTCTTTGATGCAAATTAGCAACAATAACAACATACAAAATAAGTTACTAGTTTCTAAAATAGTTGCATAAATATAACAAAACAGCTAGTTTTATGTTTAATGAAAAAAAAAGTATTAACAAAATTAAGAATTTGAATAAAATTGATCCGGTGCCAATGCTTCCAAGATTTTATCATAACGTTCCAGTTTATCTGCTGTAGCTTGTAAGCGAGCTTGAGTGGACTCTAACTCACGCAGTTTATCTTCTGTAGCTTGTAAGCGAGCTTGAGTGGACTCTAACTCATGTAGCAAACTTTGGTTATTCGATGAAGAACCCCGATCAACGTTACAAGTTCGTTTGCGTTTGCCAAGCCCCTTATAATAATGTGAATCATCATTAAATACTAGATGAGACATCTCTTCATCACTAATTGGTTGAGATCCCTCGTCTAATGATCGTTGTTCTATCTCCACCATTTTTTCCTTATTTTAAAATAAATTGAATCAAAATATAACTTCAAATTTAAAAACTAAATTTCTTTAAAAGTTTACAAATAAAAATGAAGAACTTATATATGCAACTTGTGCTTCTAAATTAATCCATCCATTTTCTTCATTGTAATGGGTTGCACGAAAAAGATTTGAAAGACTTTGAGGCTCACTAAAATCATTGCTCTATTATAGTAAAAGAACAAGAAAACATCACATGTTAAGTTATTTAGCATAATAATTAAAATAATATTAAATTAAATTAAATTTTACACACTTTTGTACTAAAAAATTTAAAATACGATAAATACCTGAGAATTCTTCATGCGATAAACATAAAAAGGCTTTGATCCTGCACGATGATTAAAAGGAAGTTTTTTCCTATTTTCTGAATTCTTTTTACACTTTTTCTGAAACACAAGTATAAACAATATAATTATAAAACTAAAACCCACAAAGTTGAAGAGAAAAATAAGTAAAATAAAATAAAGGATAAAAATACATATTCCTTTGATTGTCGACAATTTTAATTTTAATATTGCTAATTAAAGTAATGCCTTAAGAAATGTCATCAGTGACAGAACTGTACATAACTAAAATTATAAGGCATAGCACAACAATAAAATAAAATTTAAACAAACTCATATATAAACAATTTTATTATATGCTCCATAATATTATTTAAAGAAAGGAACTATCGGTATCAGGTTAATTTGAAAGACAATCAATTCCACCAAGAAGGTAAGTGCAACTAATTTAATTAGTAATCTAAATATTTTATAAAGTATTAATATATATTAGTCAAATCAAATCCATTACTTCATGTACTCAACCAAGCATCTAATGGAAAAGACAAAATTTCATATTTCATAATACATGTTATCAATAATGGTATAATTACATACCTCATAATCATTATCACCAAAAAGATCACACAAATAATCCCAATCTTCTTAAGAGACATTTTTCGGTGCATGTCTTCGAGCCTCACTTGGTGAATATTTCTTATAGGCTTTCTTCAATATTTTGCATCGATAATCACTATACCTATTACCCATAACTTCATTTAAATAATTTAAAACATGCTGTTGAGTTATGTCTAGAATAAATTTATCCTGTAAAAACAAACATAAAAAATACTTAATTACATAAATGTTTATGAATATATTAATTTGAAAAATATATTAACATTAATCAAATTAAAACAAATATTCATTACCTCTAAATGTTTAAATAATATTATTTTCTCCACCCAAGGTATTTTTGACCAATATAGAAATCTTAGTGGAGCCGCAGTCCTAACAATCACACCACACTCGCTAATAAGTTCACTACAATATACTCCTTCTTGTTGGTTTGTAATTGGAGAAATAATTATAGGTATTCGACCCTTTGACTGAACAAGAGCTGATGTCTTAACACCTCGTGTAGGTCCACGAGTAGATCATGTTGATGGGAATGAACCTTTACAAAAAAATAAAATATAAACCTTGAGAAAAGAATAAATATTACTATTTTATATATGAGAACTGTTTTAAATAATATTAAAAGGAAACCGGATAGAGCTATAAACTACTAATATTAATAAAAACACAAAACTTTACCTATAGAACTTCCAACATCTAAATTTTGTGAATCTTCTATTTGTTGTGTAGTGGAATATTTGATCTTTTTCGTGAACTTGGAGCCATCTGCACGAAAAAAAAGTAACGTAGCTTTAGTTGTATATTGTAAAAAAGAATAGTAGCCAATATACAAATAACAAGTCGATAAAATGACTAAAGAGAAGAAAAAAGAGAAATTATAAATACTCAAGGACGTGGGAAAGAAATTAACTAGCTATATTATACTTCAATGGAGGAACAGATAGATGAAACTATATGTTTGAGCCAGCTGATGTTACTGCCTCACCTCAACAAGCATAACTTAATTGTTTAGAAAGTCATTGTGATCATGTCACTTAATTTCTTTAACTATTGTCCTAAGAATGTTTACCTGGTCTTGTTAATCTTTGATTCAATCAGCATCGTACATCACAAATTAATTCCAAGTCCACTCTTAATGCTACAACATACCTTATTTCATGGTAAAGTCAAATTGCCCCAATTTTCAGCAATAAAAAACAAATATATATATATATATATATATATATATATATATATATTGTCAAATTTGATTAGTTGTTGCTTGCACATCTCTCTCTCTCTCTCTCTATATATATATATATATATATTGTTAGATTATTTTTTTAACATTTAAAATTAAGTTAATTTTTTACTTACATGTTAACCCAATAAGATAGCTATTGAATATATATTAAAGAACAAAAGCCCAAAGATAAAAGGTAAAGGTCCAAGTTTATAAACTTTTAATCAACATTTTTTATTTAGATCAAATTTAATGAAGAGACTGTTGAGTGAAGTCATATTTCATCTGAATTATAAATAATTTAAAATACTGAATTATCTTTAATTAGAATTCCACTAAATCTTATATTGTCTCCAATCAGAATCTTACTAGAACTAATTGTTCAAATAACCTAAATAATCAATGAGTATATAAGAAAAAGAGAGAAGAGAAGAGAGAGATATTTTCCATACAAATAAATTTACTGGTTGATATCAAACGACGAAATCTGATATCAACATATATATATATACGCGCACACATACACTTTCAATATTGTAATATAATATCCAAGGAAATTCTATATATTTATTTATTTAATATTGCCAATTGAATTAATATATCATAAATAATTTTATAACATTATTCATTCCTCCATTCGGACCAAATATATACATATATATTTCATTGGAATCTTTCTTACAAATTGGAGTTCACATGCCATAATATATAATAAAAGGCTTACAAACCCTATCAAATAATAATTATTTTTTTTAATATCAACATTGTTGATTTGTCAACTCTCTTGTAATTAATAAGGACGCTAAAGAGACATAAAAACCGTCCAAGTCAAATACATTAATCATCTGATACGTGGCAATCACCAAAATTATTTATTATTTATTATACCACTCTTATGAGATTATATTTAAATTATGTTTCAAAAGTTCAAGTCTTATGAATAAAATTTTTGAAAAATTATTTTTAGATCATCGTCACATTGTTTGTAAATAAATCGAAGGAATATTTCCTGTTTTTTTGAAAAACAAAAAAAACAGTCTTACCATATTGGGCCTTATGGTTGCGACTTGAATATTTAATAATGGGGTGTAGTTAGTATCAGGCCCCAAAGGAGAATGAGATGAACAGACGGTCCGGAAAGAAGAAAAGACAAAATAGCAATTAGCACGTGACCCAAAAACAAAATAAAATCAAAATTAAAAGAAAAAAATGCATAGCAACGGCGTAGCACGGTAGCCGGTAGGAGTAGAAAGAGGAGAATTGACATATTTCTTTCAGACAACCAAGTAGAAAATTTCTATTTTCAGATTGATTTTTGAAGGAGAAATTGAAAATGACGATAGACGATGAGAGCTCGGTGTACGTTGGAGGACTACCTTATAGCGCGACCGAAGACAGCGTTCGCAGAGTCTTCAATCTATACGGTTCCGTCGTTGCCGTTAAGGTTTTGCCTTCTCCGATTTTCACACTCGATTTCACCTCTTTCCAGTCTTTTTATTTCTTAATTTATGCCTCTTGGTTGCCTATGGTTTTTCTGCCGTTCAATGCTAATTTTCGTTGGTTAAATAATCTGTTGTTGTCCCCTTTTCTTTCATTTTATTGTTTAATACTGTCATCATTATTAATTGTTTCTTTCACAGAGTCACTAGTGAACAGCTTGCTTACTGACGATTATTGGAACATTTTTTGCTAGGAGCTTCGTAGAAATTTAATGGGATTTTTTTTCAAAGTTCGTTTTCGTTTGGGGACTGTTTTTGGTTGAAAGAGCATGTTATATGCATCTTATTCTGATTTCCCAGAAGAAAATGAGTGTTCAATAAGTTATAATTCATATTACAAGTCAAATCGGTCAGTTTTTTAATTGCATTTTAGAGTTATTTAAGAATATGAATTAGTGTGCTCCTGGAGTTACTTTATTTTGAATGCTCACCTTTAGTTTTATTAATCAACAAATTGATTGTCCATACTAGAATGTTATATTATTTTCTTTATTTTTATTTTTTATTTTTTATTTTTTATTTATCAATCTTGTATTGTGTCTGTCAGTCCATATTAAGTCGGCCTTGGTAGCTTTTTGTTGCATTTGGAGTTTTTGTATCCAAAGGTTATACGATAATCTAATTTATCAATAGATTTGGCTACAGATTGTTAATGATCGTAGTACTAAGGGAAAATGCTATGGCTTCGTAACCTTTACAAATCCTCGATCAGCAATTGATGCCATCAACGACATGAATGGCAGGGTACACATTTTCTCCATTACTCTCCCAGAAATTAGCTTTAACTATTGTTTTAAAGTTTACAATACTTTTTGGTTTTCGTCGTTTGTTTAGAACATTTTTTATTTTGAACTTTGTGGAACTTGTGACTAGACTATTGATGGACGTGCTGTGAGAGTAAATGAAGTTACAACTAGAGGGGGGAAATCAAACTCTGGTCGAGAGCAATTTCAACATAGTGATCGGGATAAAGGTCGAGAGAGGGAAAGGGATAATGATCGTCACCGGGACAGGTATCGTGATCGGTACAGTGATAGGTCCAGGGAGCGTACTCCATCTCGGGAATCTGATAAAAACACGAGAAGAGGATATGAACATTTGCATCATCATGATCAATCAAAGGATTGTTTCTCAGATAAAGATCAAGACAGAGATCTGGATAATGATGTACAAGGACAAAGTAGGAACCATGAGCTGGAGTGGGGAAAGAACAGTGAATTGGATCAGAATCGAGAAAGGGAGATTGATGGAACCAATGGCTATCATAGAAATGTTGATGATGGCAAAGACTATTTGTTGAGGAAACATAGTGGGTAAGTTAATGTCTTTCTCTTTCTCCTTTACCTTATCTTTTTCTAAGTAATTACTTGTCTGTTGTCTATAGTAGTTTGCACATGCAACAGGAGCATCAATTTATTTCTAAGTCAAATAGCATGTACAGATCTCTCTGTTCCTTTGCACCCCAGAAGGAATGAAAAAATTGAATAAACAACACTTTATATTTGTGAGTTTGTTTACAGAAGGTGGCTGGGAATTAAAAAGGCTTTGACAGCGTGATAATCCTTCTGGGGAGAATTAGATATGAATTATGAGACAAAAACCAAATAACCTTTAAGTCTGTTTCTCCATTTTTTTAAATAGGTTTATTATCTTGAATTTCTGAAAATTTTGGGAAAATGAAAAGCTCCATAGAGTGGATCAATTATGAGGAGTAGCCTACAGTTGTGGGGCTTGCTTCAGTGCTTTTTATTTATTGTTGACTTGACACTTTCTTTCCCAATTGAGAGTTTTAGCAGAAAACCCCTCATGCTCTACCAGTTACCATCCCAGACACAGCTCTAAAATCTTTGGGTTAAGGATAATGATTTTTTAGGGCATTTATCCAATTATTTTTCCATTGTAAGTATCACTGGGAATGATATAATAGTATCCCCTAATACTTGCTCTGCTCAAGTTCAGTGAGGAGGGATACTCACAAAGCAGATTTGGCAGAATTATGCAGTTCATGACCACAAAAACCTTGGAGGGAATTAGAGAGGCTCAGATTTCTTTGGCGTAGGCTGGGCTCTTGAAACATGTACAAAGTTTGAGGGTTTGAATTGTTAAATGGATTTGATTTAAAACCTTGTCTAATTTATGTCAATGCAGATGGCTGTGAAAGTCTACGGTGGTCATGAGTATGCATCGGCTAATATTGTAAATCGGCTAATATTGTAAACTAATATATTATTGTTAGATTAATCTTTGTTAAAATAATTCTGGAAAGAATCATACAAAGAAAGGGGCTCACTTTCTGGGTGTATACTATCTTGATTGCCAGAGGTTAATTTCCTCCAAGCTGCTCATTGAGGTCATTCTGTATTAGGTTGGAGTTTCACTTTACCCATTCCTTTCTTTGGCAGTTCTACTATTACCAACCGACATATTGGGGAACTTTCATCAAATACAAGTGATAATTATGATGACCAGGTAAGTTTATCATGCTAAGTTTGTTCTGCATGTGTTTGTAGCTATTTTGCATTTAGTCATTAAGCTCCATTATCAGGTGAAGGAGCTTGACAGGTCAATGCATAAGTGTGAAGAGCTAAAAAAGGAGGTTTGTCTACTCTTTACGATTTCTAGTGAGAAAAAAGTGCATGTATTATTTAGCCTGTTATAGTTGCTCAAATCATGCATCCAATCAGATTTCTGATGGTGATAGATGATCTTGTTTGGCATATTACGTATACTCTGCACGATCATGCCCACAGCCATCACAGTCTGGATATTAACTTTATAGTGGCTTCAGGGACCTGCAAAAGTTGTCTCTGCTACCCCTTATTCTTGGGGGCCACCTATCCTTTTTCATTTCCTCTATATTTTTGTATTATTCTGTTTACATTAATTAAAATATAAAATTTGTTGCTTTTTCAGATCTCTCAGATGGAAGAGAAGGTGGGTGAAAAGGAACAACTTGTTTTGGATTTACAGAAAAGGTCTAAGGTATTTTTTGTACTAAGAACATAGCACAGACTTTTTAAGCTCTTGTATTTTTCCAGTAGATTTCCCACTCAGAATTTGATGATGGATGCAGAAACTGGAGGAAGCATTGGTTAATGCAAAAAAACTATCTTCACACCGTCAGAAGCATTTGACCAAGGTAATTATGACAATTGAGAATTGGCTTTGAGAAACTCTGCTGGAAAATTCTCTGGATAAATAGTTACATTTTGTGACCTTGCAGCTATATAAATGTTTTGTGCAAGCAAAAGAAAGTGCTGAAAGACTTAAGAGCTGTGAACAGGAACTTCAGGTTAGCATTCTTGAATCAATAGTCATTATGCATATTCAACAATGCATCATTGTTTTCAGTGTTCTCCGCAGTCAGTTTTAGAACATGCAGATAATGAAATGTATGTGCTACTGCATGACGAGTGAAATGCTGCTGGTGAAGCTGGACATAATTCGAGTATGATTGTTTCCAATGGGTTATAGGTCTGAATCATTTTCTAGGCATCCAAATCTGTCACCATAATAGGATGCATATTGCCTATGTGTTTATGCACTGGGCTTGCATTTTTCATATGTTATGATTTTCTGGTTCTCTTGTGCAACTGATATCTTCGTGAATATATTCTTTAGCTCTTTGGAATTTTGAATAGTTGCACTGTTTAAAACCTCAGTTAGGGTAAACTACTAAGTTGCTGCAAATTTGCCTCCAAGAAAAATTAGAAAATTCGTCTCTGGTTAGTTGATTCCTTGTCCAAGGAAGCATATTATGTGCCTTCTCCAATCTGCAAATTTCTTTTACTAAAACAAGGAGAGGCAAGTAAGGGCAAAACATACATAATACGTGGGAGAAATATCTCTACATCTCTGGAGCGGGGAGCTTCAGGCCCATCTCCATGGGAATGCCCTGCTAATCATTAGGTTCCAAAGATAGGTTTGTTCTATGTATGGTTTTAATCTTACACGAGGCATTTTTGCTCTGATCATGAAAGAGGGAGTCAATGCACACAACTGGTTATTGATACTAACTCATCCATACCTTTTTCTTGCAGTCAATTGTTGATACGACAATGATAGAAAGTGACATGGCTGATGAAGTTGGTGTGTAAAGGATGGAGTTCTGCCAAATGCCTATGTATAAACCTTAAGCTGGATTTTTGTTTTGGGTTTCTGGGCCGAGTTTAGCGTCCTGTCGTATAACAGGAGAACTGTTCATAAATGTAGATATCTGTAATGATAGTAAATGATTAGCTTTTAGTCTGAGACATTGATTCCATCAGTTATTTTTATCATGTTGTATCATTCATCTTTCTATTTTGCATCATTTGGTTATGCACGTTTTATTGAATGGATGATTTTGCTAGTCGCTAATATCCGGAGGACTTTACTAGAAGTTGGGTAGGGAATAATTGTAATATATGGTAAATACTAGCAATGTACTTATATAAAAGACCTTTTAGAAATTTGATAATTGTAGCTACATGTTAATTAGTCAATCTTACACGAGCATACAGTTGCAGCATCCGGGGCTTCAACTAGGTAACTCCGGAGAGTTGAAGGCTCGAGCAATTCATTGGTCCACTGCATGTAATATGATACCAGAAACAAGAAATTTAGTCCCATGATGGCGTTATTCAGGCTTCTGAAATCCAAGAAATCATGCTTTTTAACTCTTTTAAGATTGATTACCGCATGGGTTTCAACGGGAAGTTGTGCATTTAGCCTCGCCTGCCTCCTGTTAGACTTAAAAGTTGATGTTTAAGAATATTAAATTGAGGAAAATAAAGGCAACGGAACAGAGAGATGGTCTGAGAAGGCTAGGGTGTAAAGACAAGGCTAAAGAGGTCCGGCTAACACTTTCGGTGCCTCTTTTCTCTGCTACCAATTTTAAGGTCCTTAATTTATAGTTGCAGCAAAGCAAATGCCAGCTGGCTAATTAGCTTCACGGTTTATTTATTTTGTGCAAAGGAAAAAAACCAAACCAAGAAACAACCTTTATATGCTATTAATTTCTAATTACTTTCAAAGTTTGTATACTTGGTAGTACCAAATTACAATTTTTAAATTTTCAAATAATTTTGTAAATATGAATTTTTATATTATATTTTATATTATTTAGTCAAAAGAAATAAAAATATTTTTTAGAGCTTTCAAAAATATTTAAAGAGACATTATATATCTTAAAATAAATGTGATAAAATGACGTCACATTTATCCCATTAGATAATAAAATTTTACATCATTTATGATCCATTTTATATGTGATAATGATGATTTTAAAAATATCTAGTTTTACTCTATTTTAGAAGCTCTAATCTTTGTATGAACTTGGTTCGTGCAATTCTAAAGAATTAGGCAAAGAGGGGTTTCCAGTTTAGCCGCGGTTACATATAAAGAACAAGGGCAAATATGTCAAAACAAGCAAAAGACCCAAAAATCAGAAAACACAAAGAAGCTATAGTCTAATTTTCCCTCTTTTTGGATTATGGAGGACATGAAGATGAAGCACGGAAGGAAAGGAATACAAAACAAACGCCCACTTTTCTTTAGGTCCTTATTTACCCTCTCTAGATATATAACATAAGAATTTAGAATAATTAAACATTTAAAAGTAAAAGAAAAAAGATGGATACCAACGTTGGAAAACCTAAAAACCCTAATCCTAACCCTAATCCGATAATTCTTTAGAACTTGAGAGCAATCTCACTTCCATTACTCTCTCGCCATCTTCTCTCAGTGAAGCTAACCCTCTTCTCTCTCCAACACCATTCTCACCACTTTCACCTTTCCAGCTGCTGCTATCTGACTTCCCATCTTCTATGCTCTCTGACCTATCTCCAGCTCCCCTGAAGTCAGATTCTGGTGAACTGTGGCCCTGTGACGTGGCTTTGTAGACGTGGATTTGGTTGTGGAGGTGCAACTGGTGATGAGCCGGTGGTAGGGGCGGTATCGCTGGTGGAGGTGGTGGTGTTGCTGCTGTGTAAAAATCTTGTGGCACAGGTGATGCAGCACAGAAGTGCGGTGCTGTATGCGGAGATGGGTGGTGATAGAGAGCGGGAGTTGCACTGTGGGCTGCAGCTGCGGTGGCATATTCGGACGGAACCCAGATGCCACCGAGGACCACCAGTTGGGGCGCCGGGCCTCCTGGTGCATGTGGACTAGTACTAGGTCGTCTTGTGTGAAGCCTGTATTTCTGGGTGTCCCCAAAAAGAGAAAAGAGAAAATAAAAATGATGATACTTTTCCTAAAACTTGACTGAATATGCATTCAGTACTTTGTACGATGTCAGTTTCAGAAACAAGACAAAATCTGTTTCTTGTTTCAGTAGACTAGAGAGATACCTGCAGATGGCTTTTAACCTCATCATTGGTCAAACCGTCAACCTTCATCAGTTCCCTGATTTGTTTTGGTGTGGCCACTGTTTCCATGCATGACCCCGAAAAGATCAGCTAAATATTTGACGATAATGATTATGACAATGATAGTTTTACTATCATTATCAGCAACTCATAATAAGAAACTGTGAAATTGACGATGATAACGGATCTCATAAACAAAACAAAACAATCAATTTTCTTTTTTAGAGGTAATTGTTGGATTTATTGATATGGAGTTTAAGTTCTTTACCTTGAGAACCACCCAGCATCTGAAGAGCATTGACAAATCGGCGGTGCAAGTCCGGTGACCAACACCGTCTTGCTTTCCTATGAGTTTGAGTATTTGTTGTGTTGTTGGAATTTGTTTGTCCTTCAGTTGAGTTACCGCCACCTTTTACTTGTTCATTAATCACAACCCCGCCATTGCTAACCTTGTTACCAGAATTCTCTGATCGCCTTCCAATTTCATTTTCATTGCACTTCTTATCTTCCATTTCTTTATCAGGAGAGGCAAGAACGAGATCTGGTAGAGCCCGTAAAGTTGGACTAGGGCACAAATTTCGTTCTTTGGAGAATGGGAGGAAAGCTCCTCCATTTCTGGGTTTGGTATCCAAGCCTAGCTTGGGACTAATATTGAATCCTACATCATTTTCTTTTGGTGATGCTATAGCGTTTTGAGGTTTGGTTTCATTATTTCCTGTTTGGCTCCATAGTTGAACACTAGTCATCCAATTTGCCTTATCAGAAATATTTGGAGACCTCGTCTCTGAATTTTCCGAGCTTGCATTTTTAAGGGGTATGAATTCTTCAAGAATTGGTCTTGGCCCTTGATTTGCTCTGTAGGCTTGTAGTTGCTGCCTTGAAACCTCCACAGCTGAGAAAAATGAAAATGGAAAAATAATCATTAGTATATGGATTTGTTTTGGAAATTTCATGCCGATGGCTTTAGTTCTTTAAACAACATGTTGAATAACTGGCTACTTTTGAATTCAAAGAGACGAGACTAACAGAAAGCAAACTCTCGCTTCAATAAAATGAAAAAAAAGATAAATTAAAGAAAAAGTTTAGAAGCAAAACGTCACAGCATAGAACTTGAATATACACCAATAGGGTAATTAAAACAATTTATTTATGTATCTGTGAATCTAGCAAGCTTGAACTTTTAAGTTCGTTATCATTATAAAAATATTACTAGTCAAGATGCAATTACGATTGATATGGAAGTGTTTTTTCTACATCAAGATGCAAGCAAATGATCAACCATAAAAAGAAAAAAAAGAAAAGAACGATACCATTGGTGAGAAGTTGCATGCAAAGAGGTAGTTCACGCTTCAGGCCATCGATTTTGAACCGTTCTTCCTCAAGTCGAGCAAGGACTTCCTCGAGCTTTTGGGTCTGGTCAGCTTGTTCTCCAAAAGATTTTAACAGCATGGAGTAGCTGTGGGGTTTGCAATCTAGGCTTAGTTCCGAAGGAGATGCCATGGTTAATAATAATTTAAGATATAATGAATAGCAACAAAATATAATTCCAGCTCTCTTCTCAACAAGAACAGTTGTTTTTAATGTTTCATGCTCAAATAAGATCAATAGGATATGTGGGAACAAACAAGAGCAAAAGATTTTGTGTGGCCTCTTGCTTTCTAGGTTTGAGTTCAAAGAGAGAGAGAGAGAGAGAGAAAGGGAGAAGATGTTGGTTTGTGAACACAAGGAGGATCGAGCGAGGATCGTCTTCTTTTTAGGGGTGAGTTCAAGAGAATAAAGTAGGGGGTTATGGAGAGAGAAAGAGATGAAAAGAAAAAGCTAAGAGATAAAGAGGGATGGTAACTTCTTGCAAAGAACAAAGGAAGAAAAAGCTAAAAATTAGAGAGAGGTGGTCTCTGAGAGAGGGAATCAAGCTTCTGACACTTGAAGGGTCATGTGCTTAGGCCTGGTTTTTGAACCTTTGTTATACTATAGTCTTAATTTGTACGAATTCAAATCACCAATACAAAAGATTATTCTTCTTCCTACTGTTTTCCTTTTCTTTTTTATTTCTCCTTTTGATAATTAATTTATACGAGTCTAGCTAACTGTTAGCTAGCCAAGCCTATGATTCTTCTCCCACTTTTAAATTACCTACTAAGAGTATATTACCTTTCAAAGTTTCTTTCATGTAAAGTTTAGTTTTTGGTTTTAGAGCTTAATGGGTATCTTGCAAAATTAATTTTGTTAATGTACGTCTACTTGAACTTGCACTCTTATGGATTCACTATAATGCATTCAGGATTAGCCATCTTCAGCATCATCCCGATGGAGTTTCGTGTTACATGCAAAACTGAAAAGGGCCGGGGTTGGATTGATTGATTCTAGGGTTATTATAATGATGATCGAACCAATGATATTGTCAAGTTTAACCAACTAATGATAGACGTTAGACACGTCTACGGCAAGTAGTACTTGATTGAGTGCGTTCTTACCAAAGTATTCGATCCAACTTATAATAAGAATTAATGATTCTACCATGATTAATTAATAGAAAAAGGCTGGAAAGTAGCATATACTATGTATTGTTAATTTTATTTTTTCACCACCATGCATGTTAGAGAGAGATAAAGGACATATTCAGATGGGTGCTTAGTATCAAATCCACAATGCATGCAACTTTCTTTTAGGTTTCAAAAGTTGTATAATTGTTCTAAATTTGAGTGCATTCCGAGAGAAAAGAAAGAGAATATCTAATCTACAGAGAAAAAACATTCACCCATAAAGAATATAATATTTGCCTCTAAGGAAGGAATATCTTAGTTCCAATTCTACGACTCAAAATTAAGGGAACACAACCTCCAAAGCTTAAAGCTAAAATACACCTCTAAAAGAATAATAAAGGAGTCTAAGAGCCGGGAATCTTCTTCTGCTACTTACTTTAATGAAGTGGGTAGGAAGGTAAGGAGAGATTCTCTCTAAATATATAACCCATTTTTTTTTTTCACTTGTGGGGTTATCCTCAAATTTCTTTAACTATTAACAGTTGGATCAGATACGCTTGATTGAAGAATTTATTATAATAAGGTTTAATTAATTAATGTGTTTCTTTGTGACTTTGGCCTATAAGCCACAGTTCATCGACACTAAAGATACCAGCTGCAAAAATGTTTGTCGGTGATCATATGAATTAGCTTAATTAGATCCCATTTTTAATACCTTATATAATCCTACCGGTAGCATCAGTCACCACATACATAAAGTACTACTCAAAGTTATCATGGGTACGTTCTGATAACATCTCCAAGGATTTAATTCATTTGTTTTTGGAGCTTCCTGCCCACCCTATCGTCATCTTATTTATATAACAACTATATGACCAGTCATCTCTCATAAAGTTTTTTCATATTAAAACGAAGAAACCATACTGGATATTGGGTGTTAATTAGCTCATACAAATTTCAGATACTATAATTATATGATGATACATAGGATACCTTTGTGAAAAGGAAGTTTATTTTGCTGCTGGGTGCATGGTCAGGGCTGATATTCTTCTGAGAAAAATGAAGAACCCTACCCTACCCAACACAGCAAATTAAGAGCCAGTGCTGCAAACCATAACAGTAAGAAATACAACTTTTCCATGAAAGTTAAAGTTAAGTTTCAGAAACCGGGCGCATCCAATTCCCTTATCTATTTCTATTTCAATGCCTGTATGAAGAAGGGGTTTGCGATTAATAATGATGGTTGGTCGCTTTCTTTCTGGCTAAAATCAGTCTTCTCCTACAAGACTCCAACTCTTACCTTTTCTTCAGATTCTCTCTCTCAAACATAAAAACAAAAGCAAAGCTAAATAACGAAGAAAGAAAGTTAAAAGAGATTCTCCTCGTGACACGTGTCCTGATATTCTCCTATATCGTCCTTCTGAATATCCCTTTTGTCTGGTGCTCCTATATATACATATACAAGTTTATATATATATATATGTCGAGGGAATATTCCCCCATTTTCTTTCGCGATTAAAATTGTTAAAAATCGACACCGAGGTGTGCTGAATACCATACAAAAAAACCCTTTCTTTTTTTTCCCCCCCTCATATTAATTTAAATTAATCAACATACCTAAAAATTAGTTGGTGGGGTTGGCTAACGTGAACCACAGAATTTTTACTCTTAACCTACACTAGCCAATTGTATCAATAGAATTAAAAATGTAACGAAAAAGTTTGAGCACCTTATATGTTAGGTTCATTTATGGTGTATATTTTAATTGTAAGTTGAATTTGTATATTCTCCAAGTTAACTTGCATTCCATCACCAAATTGTAACATATGATTCTTGTCAAATCATAAAACTAAGATCTTTTTTCTTTTTCGTTTAAATAAATATAAGTGAGATATATTACTCTGCATTTTAGTAAAAAAATGTTATTTATAAATAAATAAACAAAAATTCCAGATGGATGCAGTTGATTGGATGCCCCGATGGACCAAAAGTGAAGTTGAGGAAACAGCCTAGCTATCTATCCAATTCTAACACTTTAACCAGCCAAGCCAAGCTATCACAAATCGAACACACGTTACTTTTGTTGTGAAAAGCCCAAATAATTAAGGACCACCACCCTCTTCAAAGGCTGCATTATTCCTTTGCTTTGCAATTGCATCTTATTGCTTGCTATATATATATATATATATAATTTACATGATTGCATATCTCTATATCTCTTCAATCTTCCCCAGTTGATGACCTAAAAGGCAACAGGTTGCCATGCATTCTTTAAAATATTAATTATCTACGTATAAAGTAATTAGCCCATTTTCGGCAAACATTGTTTATTTATAAATAAAAGGTTGATAATAATGCAACATATAGAAAGATCTAGATACTCGTAAAGAGTATAATTAATCGATAAAATAATAACCTTTCCGAAAATGATAAATAAAATTGTTAAATAAAAGATTCTATTCTTCTGAATCCAATAACTTACACTTAAAATCTCTTCAATTGATCATGAAAAAACCGATGAAAAGGTTCCATTCCATTCAACTTAGCTTCTTCAATGAAAGAATTAATGACTTTATATAAGAGGGCATATATATGTATGTATGTATGTATATATGTATGTATGTATGTATGTATGTACGTATGTCTAATTATATATATCATGAAATATTCTTAAGCTTTGCGGAAAGCCAATGATGTTTACATTTGTGGGTGAAAGAGTTTTTAATATTACGTGGGAATAATCAATTGGGATATTTGTTTGATTAGAAACTGATTGTTCTACTAAATTCCCTAATTTCATTGAGGAAGGATAGATTCCACACAACAAGCATCCGAACATTATTTTTTCATCCATTATTAATGCTAGCTGTTTTCTATTTTTTATTTGAATTCAATTCAATTCTTTTGATACTTCCACATATGCTTATCTTAAAAAGTTTTTTTATATACAAATCTTTAAAGATGATCGATATTTAATAGATTCGGCTCTGCTTTGTATTGACTTTGACAATATTATTCATTATCTATATCATCAATTTTTTTGGTATATGTTATGTTATATACTTTCACATCCTTATCCAACATAATACATTTGTATATATTATACATATATGTTTACTTCATTTTAAAAATATAATTATGTTTGAATTGTTTATTCAACACTTACTTTTATTCAATAATTAATATTTATCGACCATCCATCAATTTATATATCTTTTGATAATTACTAGTTTCATTTTATGATAACTATATATAGTTAAAGTACAATGAGCCTCAATTTCAAACATAACCTTAATTGTTTAAGAAATAAATTCTCTTCGTAACATTTTGATTTAATGAAAAATTTTATTATGTAATTAATTAGCTAGTTTCAATGAAAATTTGAGCAATATGTTTTTCATTAATTATAAAATTGTTCGTATGGAATTTCGTTTACGTTCTAATGGAGACTTAAGAAGGATGGAACATATATGGTTTTTTTTTTTCCTCTTTAGTCATGGAATCGTGAATTAGTTAAAAGAGTTTTTGACTAAAAGATAAGAATAGAGGAAGGAATGCATATTGATATAGCAATAGCATCTTGAACCCATCGAAGTGGAGAATGGAATTAGAATCACTTTGGTCGGCCTCTTAATAAAAAGATCACCATGACTTCTGAAAAAGCTATTTGTATAATTTAGAGTGTTTTTGAAGATTGGAATTTTCATAAAAAATATCCTTTTTTTTTCCTTTTATTAAAGTTATATACCTTGGTTGACCCGTTATTATCCCAAGTGTCAACACAAAGTACCCTCTTAATCAAATTCTGTATCCAAATGTGTAACAATATCATTGAATACAAAAGAATTTGTGTACATTTACGTGTAGCCAATTGGATCATTGTATGCATATTTGATCCAATAGGATTTCCACAAGAGAAAGCCTAAACACACCCTCTCTATTTCTCAATACACCTCCTCTGATGCACTTTGTCCTGGAATCGGGATATAATCAGACTATTCGTAGGTGTTATTAGAATCACTCTCAGATCTTGGCCCAGTAAAAATTTATTGGAAAAGGCCTGCCTGTCACAATGTGGACCTTAAGAATTTAAGCCCATCTTTTAATAGTATTATTATATACCAAGAAATGGAAAATTTAGATTGTAACAGAAGCAGTAGAAAAATGATGTGAAAAATGGAGCGCGCACACACACTAGCTTAGCAGTGTAGTGAGGAGTATCGTGGCACATGCCCACGTGCAACTGCCGAAAACTTTGCCAATTCGTAGTATCAGAGGACATATTTCCTCAAGTCAAAGTCAACCTTTAACACCTGCTACTACAGAGCTTCATACATAGGTAACCCCTTCTCTGTTGTGTGTCATTGTTTTGTTTGTATTTTTGGACCTCTGAAATAGGAAATGTACAAGTGTACTCAACTGGAACTTGGGAAGCTTTAAGGAAGACAGTAACTAGCATCCCTTCTTGAGTTTGCAGGTTAGTCTTTAAGTCATTATTCTCTTTAAGCCTTTATGAGAACAGATATCTAAAATACAATTTGGGTTTCATTACTCATCCCAAGCATGTTGTAGAGTCTTCTCATTGTCTTTTCATGTAATACAAACCTCATTGTTTGTAATTTTTTGTCTGTGTTAGATTGTATCATCTTAATTCTGCAAGTTCTTTTAAAGTTTTTCCTATTCCTATAGTTGGTGATCATTGACTGGCTCCACTCTGGTACTAAATTTTCCTAGCTACGATTAAAATGCACTCTTTTCTTTTGGCCCTTTGGACTGCTTTAGATTTGTGTCTGTTCTTCAACGCCACTGTCTCATTCGAGGGGTACTATGATGCTTTTGTGGAGGATCCTTCAGTACTTCACCATACAATCTTTTTGCTGACGTTGAAAAGCATCGCAAATCTTTCCTATCTTCAGCTTCCGATTTAAAACCTGATGGTACTAGAGGCTATAGGCTTAAGAATGAACTCCATTTCTCCAACGGAGACTGGGAGCAGGAGAATGGTGGATGGCTGTTGATGCCATTTGATGACAAGTGACTTGCCAGGGAACAACTCTTCACTCAATAATCCTTTGAAATTAGTCAACTTTGAAATAGTAGATGTAAGTGAAGTGCATCGGTGGAAAAATATGATCAGTCTTATTGGGGTGCTCTCTATAGGCATAACTAGAAACTGTTCATTTGGTTTTGATTTGAGACGTAAATTCTATATGATGCCTGGCATGTCTGTTCTATCAATTCCCTTTGAAGGGATCTATACTGAGAGTGATGAGAAGGGGGGAGAACAATTCTTGTGTATGTTGAGAAATTCAACTTTGCCCTACAATAAATGGACCAATGATCCTTTGAATTTGGCCAAGGGCTATTGGTCTAATTATGACAACAAGCCACCTCTTCTCCAAGATGATCAGATTTTGCTTGTTCTAAGGTTTCCTCAAACATTTAATTTGACTAGGAGAGCAATCCTAGGAGAAATGAGAAGTTTGAATGGCCGAGCAAGCTTGATGTATTTTAATAAAGTTCATCTAACTTCTCAGTGCGGTCCTAATTTAAAATATCAATTTAGCTCTGAACTACTCAAAGTCAATAACATGTAATCCACATGTATATCAGGAAGAATTGATGGAAGATGGGGCCGTCAACATGTTCTATATCTTAGAATTTTGTAATACTCTTAGATCGATTTCAGGTGAATATTTTAGAGTTGTGCCAAATTGGAAATTCAAGAATGTATCTCTGTACGCTGGGAAGTTGGGTCCTTTTCAGCCAGGAAAAGAAATCAAAGCTGCTGACTGGAGGTACAGCAATGTTAGGCTCGTTATGGAGCATATCAACTGTGAGCAGGGAACATACCAAAACAATCTTGGTATTGCCAGGGTTTCTGCACTATTAAGACCAATTCCCAAACCGATGGGCAATCATAGGTCACCAATAAGGACTGGTCTTTCTGGATTGACTTTATCTGCTGAGGGGATATGGAATCCTTCAAGTGGCCAACTCTGCATGGTTGGGTGTCTTGGTGTGGTTGATTCAGGACTTGGTGGGTGTAATTCTCAAATTTCATTGTACTTTCCTCGAGCATATTCCATCAAGCAGAGAAGCATGATCTATGGAAGCATATCCAGTATCAATGATGAAAAAGAGTCATTCTTGCCCATAATATTTGATGCAATGGTAAGACCTGGACTGCTCAAAGATAACTATATTAAGTATGTGGCCTCTTAATCTATCATATAATTACTCTAAGATTGACCTGGCCTTTGCACTAAGGAAGAAGAAGCAGCCATCTAAATTTTGCACCATTGTCAAACATTCACTCCTAAAATATCCAGCTGTTGAAGATAGAGAAGATTTATTGGACAGCTTAGATTTTCTTTCTAATGACTTTGAAATTGACACTTTTGCAATACCTTACTCGATCTCTGCTTTCCAGAATTCAAAGATCTTCATTTTAATGGCTGTGCTTTCACTGGGACCTTTATTTGTTCGTTATACATCCTGGTTGAAAAAACCTAATCCTTCTCTGGGTGCTCAAGCTAGCCTCAGCAATAGCCAGCTCCTGAATGTGTCAATGCATCTCTCATTCACCAAAGCGCGGTTTTCGCCGACCACATCTTTTAACAATCTATGTGAGCTATACTTGGAAGGACTATAAGACCCCTAGTTGGTCAGATGTATCTAATTGGTTGCATGAAAGTCATTGTCAACAGTATTAGCCTTGAACGTGGCCTAGATTGTCTGATTGAAGTGAACATTGAATACCCTTCTATTACTACAGCGTGGCTAATTAATCCAAAGGCCAAGTTGACTATCAGAAGCCAGAGGAAAGAAGAGGACCTCCTCCATTTCAGCTCAATAAGTTTGCAGACGTTACCTCTTCGATATGAAAAGCATTACAAGGTAACTCACCGGAAAACTTTTGAAGAGATTTTCCGGAATTTGATGCTTTCCATGTCAATCATGTTTATATTAGGTCAATTATTTCACATAAGGGAAATGTCATTCCCTATGTATCTCTAGTCATGCTTGGTCTTCAGATTCTTGGCTGTGGCCTCCCATTTATCGGTGGTGCTAATGAGATTTTGTTCAAAATGGAAGGAATCTGAATATTTCAAAGCACATCCCTATGGTCTTGATCAGCTTCATCCATCTGTCAAAATGCTAGGCAACCTTGCGAATTTTCATCTGTTGGTTGTCCTTCTACTTACAGCAAAGCTTTTCCAGAAGGTCTCAAGATCTCGGAAAAGACTGCATGCTTGTGGAACAACTATGAAGCATGTTCCAAGTGACAAACTGGTTCTCCTTGTTATTTTGACTTTTCACAGTATTGGGTTTTTGCTTTTGCTTGTCCTTGACAACATTCTGATTAATCCTAAAAATGATGGATGTAAGATAGGGTATATTCTCATGCTGGGTGTCTGGATGGTCAAACTAGAGGAGTACGTAGGTCTCGTTCAAGATTTCTTTTTGCTTCCTCAAATTATTGCCAACTTCTTATGGCATAACCATGTGAAGTCCCTTAGCAGACGGTATTACATTGGTTTAGCATCAGTGAGGCTTCTTTATGTCTCTATGATTGCATCAGAGATCCTGTCATAGACCCTGTCTTTGAAGAAGTTGATTTTCGAGCTATGAATGTAGCTTTCTATACCAAGGTTGGCAACATTGCAGCTGCAGTAGCAATGATCGGGCTTATCATTACGGTCCATGTGCAGCAGAACTGGAAGCACAATAAAGTAGTTACACACTGAAATCAGGAGCATTCAAGCTTATAGCTTTTAGATGCACATTGTTCTTGTTATGTCAGTTGAAGCTCGAGGCCAGGTTGCAGCATTGTTTTTCCTTATTGTATTTGAAATTTGTTTCATAACCACCTGACATCTTGTTTTTATGTAGAATAAGTGTATAATTCACAATAAATAACTTCGTTAAATCTTCTAGCAGTCTCAGTTATCTTAGCTTCCTTTTGGTGTGCTTATAATCTATGTTGCTGCAATAACATGCACTGTATACCATACACTGGATCCTGTATTTCCGTCTCTGATTAATGGTAGAAATTCTAGTATTTCCCTTACCTTCTCTAATTTTCTATATTTCTAACAGCTCTAATTAATTAGAATAATTCAATTATCATGGTAAGCAATCAATTTCTTAAAATGTAACTAAATATCCTGATGTTCCTGAATACAACTTAACCTACAAGAAATGGAAATGGAGAGGCTTTCCATTAAGCTAGATTTACTGAACTCCAGTCTTAGTTCATCTTCTCTTGATTGTTACATTATATCTTTGTATGAATAATTAATACATACAATTTCTAGAGTTAGTAACAGGTGAATTTGTTCATCCAAATCATGATTTTGTTGTCCAAACGGAAATAAACCAACTTGTCTACCCGTCAGACGACGTTGCTCACAAAACCAGGGTTCCCTGGAAAATTCTCATCTTTAAACTAAATGCAATCTTGCTTTCATCGTGTGTTCTCGATACTAGTATAATTTCAATGTATCATATAATATAAAGTAACATTTTGAAAAATTGACCAAACTTACTTATCTTTTGGCAATCCAGGATATTACATTTTGTACCCCGCCAACTATGATTCAAATGCTTCAAAAGTTAAGAGTCTTAACAAAATAATTGTACATTAATTACCGATTTTCAGTTAATCCAATAAGCAATAGCCATATTAGACATCTGAAAGATGAGTAAAAAACATTATAGTTGATTTCACAGTCACGTTGGCATTATTCGGTTCGATTTCAGAGTCAACAATACATTGCTGGTCACATGGTCAATATTCTTTTTCAATTTTTTTTTTGGTTTCCTCATCTTCCTCAAGATGATCATTGTCAAAAAGAATCTTGAATACTGAAGAAGTTGTCAATTGTTTATTTTTCAGATTATGATAACTCCAATTCTTGTTCTTCTTCTCCGTTCACCTTCTTTAGATCAGTGGCTTTGTGATGTGACTATAGTTGAAAGTCAACCACAGTAATCGAGTAGGAAAAAAATTAAGCAAGCAGACTTTTTACCGAATCGGTGCTGCAGTCTGGAGCACATTGCCAGAAAATAACTACAGAAAAGTACTTCCAGGTGAGTCTTACACATTTAATATTCATTGTGAAAAAGGACAACAAAATTCAATAAATTTTGTGTGGCCACCATCTTTGTTGATGATATGTATTCCCGCTTCATTTTTGTTTTCCGTTGCTTTTTTCTGTTCAATTTTCAAAATTTCTTTGTCATAGTTCCTTTATCCATCGTAAAGCTGTGAACACCCATTTTCATTTTTGGGTTTATTGTGGCAGAATAAAAAGGTGCCTTGGGATTTCACAAGAAAAAAAAAAAGGACACGTTTTTCGAATCCAGCAATGAGAACTTTTCCTTTTTTGCTTCATTTGGGGACATTATGGATGCTATGGTTGCTGGTCTTCTTTGGCTTTGCTACGTCATTCAGAGATGTCGAAAATTGGGATGATCCCTCCGTAGTCTATACTTACAATCGATTTACTGAGATTCAACACAAGTGTGGCCCTGTTCTCTCATCAGCATCTGAGTTAGAAACTGACGATAACAGAGGTAGCAGAATAAAAGAAGAACTTTCCTTTGTAAATGGGGATTGGGATCAGGAATCTGGTGGAGCGCCGTTGATGCCATTTGATGACAGAGATAAGCAGAGAACCAGTGCACGCCCTGGTTCTTTCTCAAAATTGACTTCTTTCTGGGTGGTGGATGTTGATCCTGTTCGGCGAGCAAAAGACATTGTTAGTGTCAGCGGGTCAATGGAAATAGGCATAACTGGACACCAGCCTTTCAATTACCGACCAGGCTGGTCGCCGAGGTTCCGCATGGATCCAGGGTTCTCCTCCATGACAATACCTTTTGAAGGGGTTTACATTGAATCAGAGGAGAATGGTGGCGAGCGGTTGTTTTGTTTGTTAGGTACTTCAATGATGCCTACAACAAATCAGTTTGTCCCTTCAATGGAAATTGCAGACACATACGGATACAAATTTGAAAACCAGCCCCCACTTGTTCAAGATGATCAAATTATGCTTGTCCTCAGGTATAGCAAAGCCTTTAGTTTAACCACTGGAAATATAAGTGGAGAAATGGTAAGCTTGCGTGAAAGATCAGACTTTAAGTACTTTGATAAAGTTCATATATCTTCTCATTTGGGTCGCCATTCGAAGTATCAGTTCGGGGCCGAAGAACTCCTGTCAAAAGCGTGCAGCCCATGTACATATCAAGACAGCTTGGTTGATGAGGACATGGTTTTGTTTAAAGATGATAAATTTTGTGATACTCTGCAGCCTTTTCTGCTTAATGGAATGCTTGATATTCTACCGAGCTGGAAATCTGTTGGCTCAAATGATGATGCCAATAAGCTGGGCCCTTTTGTTCTCAGTAAAAAGGGTAAGACCCTTGATGAAGGATCTAACAACTTCAGGCTTATATTTCAGAATGTGCACTGTGATCCAGTAATTGATGAAAGCAACAAAAATGCTGCAAGAGTCTTTGCCTTCCTTAGAGTAATTCATCCATGGCAAGCTGGTTACAAATCATTAGATAGAACGGGTGTCTCTGGCATGACTCTTTCTGCAGAAGGAATGTGGAGATCTTCAGAAGGGCAGCTCTGCATGGTGGGTTGTCTTGGAATTGTTGGTACAACTTCTGACAGATGCAATTCACGAATTCGCTTGTACTTCCCTCTTACATTCTCCATTAACCAAAGAGGTATGGTCTATGGTACTATAACAGGTTTCAATGGCACAGAATCCAACAGTCTATGGTTCGGGAACACAAGACATCCTGATCTTTTTACGCTGGGTGAGTATCAGCGAAAGATGAATTTAGAATGGTCTTACAAGTACTCAAAGGTTGCTCAAGCAAAGTCCATACGCAAGAGAAGTAAACCATCTGTCCTGCGAACCTCAGTGAGAAAGTCATTTCTTATGTATCCATCCCTCAATGGCCAGTGGTATTCGCAGTCTCTCTCTTCTTGCAGATGAACTCTCTTTTCTTGTATATGCAGTTCCACATAATTTTTCCAATGCCCAAAAACAGAGAATTCATGTGGACTTGGAGATTCTCTCTTTAGGTTCACTTTTTGGACGCTATCGGCCTTGGACGAGGAATTATCCAGTGGTTGAGCAATCAACTGATATTAATGCTGAAATGATTGAAATTTCGGGACATCTCAGCATTACTGGTGAAAACTTCAACAACGTTTCACTGGCCTTTGAGGGTATATATGACTCTACTGTTGGCAAGATGTTTCTGGTTGGTTGCAGAGATGTTCGAATTATTCAAAAAAACATCAATAAGGAAATGCACCTGGAAGGTGGAATGGATTGTTTATTTGAAGTCGAGATAGAGTACCCCTCTAGAAATGCGCGATGGCTAAAAAACCCAGAGATTGGAATCTCCATTATAAGCAAAAGGAGGAGGGAAGACTCCCTCCATACGAACCCTATCAGCCTCAAGACTGCTCCAATTACTTACGATGAGCAATTTCAAGATGAGATTTTCCGGAGAACTTTTGAGGAGATACTTAGGGTGCTTATGCTTATAATGGCAATTGTTTGCACTCGAAGCCAGTTGCATTATTTGAACAGTGTTGTGGATCATATTGCTTATATATCATCGGTTATGATTTACATCCCGGTTGTAGATTATCTGAGTCCACTGATCAACGGTGGAGAAATTTTCTTTAAATGGAAAGTCTCTCATTCTCAAATCTACCTACTGGATCCTTTCATGGCATATGAAAGGTTTCGCATACTTGACTATATGATCAAGGTTCTTTCCCTGTATGCTCTTCTGCTTACTTTTGCCTTCCATGGTTTTAAAAGAATAGTGGAATCTCGTACTACGCAAGCAGGCTATGGTCGCTCACAGCAACGTCGATACCCAAACGAGAAGAAAATTTTTCTTATTACCTCAGTTATTCACACCATTGGATTTCTTGTTACACACGTAATTCGAGTAATGATAGGTGTTGAAATAGTGCCTGTGTCTAAAAAGCACCTAAGCAGAAGTAATAGGTTGTTCCTATGGATTAAAGAGCTTGATGGTTATCTGGATGTGGTTTCAGATCTGTTTTTGCTTCCTCAGATTGTTGCCAACTCTTTCTGGCAAAATAAAGGGAAGCCTCTCAGGAAACTCTACTACTTGGGCTTGACAAGTTTGAGGGTCCTGCTGCATGTTTATGACTACATAAGAGATCCAGTGCCTGATCGCAGCTACGGTGATCGCCAGTATCCTTACAAGAACTTGGATTTGTATTCCAAGTTTGGTAACATTGTAGTAGCAGGTTATTATAATTGTTCTTGCTGTGATAGTATACAAGCAACAGGAAAGTAACCATCGGGAGTTCGGCCACAACGTAAAATCAGAAGAAGGGCACAAGGACGTGGCTATGGAGTCTGAATTAAAAGAGAGTTTGCTTTCTTAATTAATATGTTGTCATTTTGGGCCACTATCTTTGAAAGTTTCTTTATTAATAGCCGCTGCTTGTCTTTCTAGCTCTTTTACACTGAGAATTACATAAATAATTAAGTGCCGAGCGTTACATTTAAATGATCTAATATATTCTATCGATTTCCATCTGTCTTGTCTTATTGGTTGTATTGGAGTTTTGAGAATCACGGAATTATACAAAGAATGTGGACATTGCAGAACGAATTTACCTCCCCATACAAGTTTTAAGAATGGTTAAAATTATAATTTTATTTTCAATGGGCATCTAAAATAGTGCTTGATTGATACATAGCGTGATATTATTTCTCTCTTCTATGTAAAAACAAAAAATCTAAAAATAGAGACCGGGTAGCAGGGGAAGTGAGATAAGTATATTTAGAATTTCAGAAATAATATGGTTAATTGGCGTACTTATTTTAAGTTTCATGGCACATGGCCACGTGCAACTCTCAAAAATGTTGCCAAGTAATATGTTGTATCAGAACAGCAAGACACGTTTTCTCAAGTCAAAGTCAACCTTAACTCTTGCTACAGAGCTTAACGCATTAGTTGTCTGTGCCACAGTCTTCTTTTAATTGGTGTAGCTTCAAAAAGTTTGAAGGTGGGACATTTTCAAATACACCGAGCCTAGAAGTTGGGAAGGCTTACAGAAGATAGTAACCAGCAAGCAAGCGTTCTTCAGGTTCAGATTTACAGTTACAGGTTAGTCTTTTAGAGATTATCCTCTTAACCATTCAATATATTTGATAGATATAGAAAAATACAATATGGGTTTTATTACTCGTACTGATTCCTGAACATGTTCCTGGAGTCTCGTCATTGTCTTCCCATGATATGAAAATTCTAATTTGTTGTACTATTCTTCATCCGGATTAGATTGATTCATTTCATTTCAGTGGGGTCTTTTACATTTTTCAGTACAATTGGTTAATCATTGACTGTACTCTGGTACTAAATTTCCCTGGCTACGACAAAAATGAGCTCTCTGCTTTTGGTCCTTTGGATCGCTGTAGGGTTGTGTTTTTTCTTTAACTTTACTGTCTCATTTGATGATGAGCGTTATGATTCTCTTGCCGATGATCCTTCCATACTTCACACATACAATCGTTTCGCTGAGATTGAACAGCATTGCAACCCTTTTCAGTCTTCAGCTTCTGATTTGAAACCGGATGATACTAGAGGTTATAGGCTTAAGAATGAACTCAATTTCTTCAATGGAGATTGGAAGCAGGAGAATGGTGGGCGGCGGTTGATGCCATTTGATGACAGTGACTTTCCAGCAAACAATTCTTCCCTCAATAATCCTTTGAAATTAGCCAATTTTGATGTAGTAGATGTAAATGCAGTGCATCGGTGGAAAAATGTGATTAGTCTCATTGGGGTGCTCTCCATGGGGATAACTACAAACACTTCATTTGGTTTTGATTTGAGACTTAAATTCAATATGATGCCTGGTTTGTCTGTTCTATCAATTCTCTTTGAAGGGGTCTATATTGAGAGTGATGAGAATGGGGGAGAACGATTGTTGTGTTTGTTGGGAAATTCAACTTTGCCCTATAATAAATGGACCAATGATCCTTTGAATTTGGCTAAGGGATATTGGTCTAATCATGATCACAAGCCACGTCTTCTGCAAGATGATCAAATTTTGCTTATTCTACAGTTACCCCAAACATTTAATTTGACAAGAAGAGCAATCTTAGGAGAAATGAGGAGTTTAAATGACCGAGCAAGCTTGAAGTATTTTGATAAAATTCAGATGACTTCTCAGTTAGGTCATTACTCGAAACATCAGTTTAGTTCTGAACTACTCAACTCAATAACTTGTAGTCCATATGTATATCAAGAGGAATTGATGGAAGATGGGGCCATCAAAATTTTCAGTATCTCAGAATTTTGTAGTAACCTTCAGGCGATATCATACAAATATTTTAGAGTGTTTCCAAATTGGAAATTCAAGAGCATATATATGTATCCTGGAAAGTTGGGTCCTTTTCAATTGAAAAAAAAAAATCAAAGCTGCTGACTGGGGTTACAGAAATATTAGGCTCGTTTTGGAGCATATCAACTGTGAGCAGGGAACTTATAAAGATGATGTTGGTACTGCCAAGGTTTCTGCAGTATTAAGAGCAATTCCTGCACCGATGGACAGTCAGTATGCCACCAACAAGGACTGGTCTTTCAGGAATGACTTTATCTGCTGAGGGGATATGGAATCCATCAAGTGGACAGCTCTGCATGGTTGGGTGTCTTGGCATGGTTGATTCCGGACTCGGAGAATGTAATTCTCAAATTTCATTGTACTTTCCTCGAGCATATTCTATCAAGCAGAGAAGCATGATCTATGGAAGCATATCCAGTATAAACGATGAAAAAGACTCATTTTTGCCCATACTGTTTGATGCAGTGGTAAGACCTGGAATGCTCAAACAAAACTATATTCGGTATGTCACCTCTTATCCATCATACAATTACTCAAAGATTGACCAAGTTGATACACTAAGGAAGAGGAAGCCGCCAACTAAATTTTTAACCATAATCAAACATTCTCTCCTAAAATATCCAATACTTGAAGATCAAGAAGAATTATTTGTTAGTTTGAATTCTCTTTCTTATGACTTTGAAATTGATGCCTACGCCATACCTGACTCAATATCTGCTGGCCACAGTTCAAAGATCTTTGTTTTAGTGGATGTGCTTTCATTGGGTCCTTTATTCGGGCGTTATGATCCCTGGTTCCGTTATGTACCCTGGTATAAGAATTCTAATCCTCCTCTGGGTGCTCAAGCTAGTCTCAGCAATAGCCAGCTGCTGAACGTGTCAATGCATCTCTCATTCACCAAAGGACGGTTCTCACCAACCACATCTTTTAACAATCTATCTGAGCTATACTTGGAAGGACTATATGACCCACTTGTTGGTCAGATGTATCTAATTGGCTGCAGGAAAGTCATGGTCGAGAGTATTAGCCTTGAATGAGGCCTAGATTGTTTGATTGAAGTAAAATTTGAATACCCTTCTACAACTGCGGTGTGGTTAATAAATCCAATGGCCAAGATCACTATCACAAGCCTGAGGAGAGAAGATGATCCCCTCCATTTTTTCTCAATAGGCCTGAAGACTTTACCTCTCAGATATGAAATGTATTATGACGTAAGATTCTGGAAAACTTTTGAGGAAATTCTCCAAAATTTCATTCTTTCCATGTCAATCGCATGTATACTAGGTCAATTTCTTCACATGAAGGATCAGGGAAATGCCATTCCATATATATCTCTAGTCATGCTAGGTCTCCAGATTCTTGGCTGTGGCCTCCTACTGATCACTGGTGTTGAGATTTTGTTCAAATGGAAGGAATCTGAATATTTTAAAGCACATCCTTATGGTCTTGATCAGCTCCATCCATCTGTCAAAGTCCTCAACTACCTTGCAAAACTTCTTCTCTTGGCTGTGTTTCTGCTCAGTGCAAAGCTTTTCCAAAAAGTTTCAGCATCTCGGCAAAGACTGCATGCTCGCGGACCGACAACAAAGAATGTTCCAAGCGACAAGCTGGTTCTCCTAGTCACCTTGATGTTTCACAATTTTATATTTATGTTTTTGCTCGTCATTGACAGCATACTGATGAGTCCAGAAAAAGATAAAGGTACCATCGGATATGTTCCTATGCTGCAAATATGGATAATCAAACTAGAGGAGTACAAAGATCTTGTTCAAGATTTCTTTTTGCTTCCTCAAATTATTGGAAACTTCTTATGGCATAAGCATTGGCTTCACACTGCTAAGGCTTCTTTTACGTCTCTATGATTGCATCAGAGATCCTGTCATAGACCCAGTCTTTGAAGAAGTTGATTTTGGAGAGATCAATGCAGCTCTCTTTACCAATGTTGGCAACATGGCAGCTGTAGTAGCAATGATTGTGCTTGCCGTTACAGTCTATGTCCAGCAGAGTGGGAAGCACAGAAAAGTTGTTACCCACTTAAATCAAGGGCATTTTAGCTTGTCTTTTAGAATCGCATGGTTCTTGTTATGTCACTTGCAGCCCAAGGCAAAAGCATTGCAGCATTTTTCTCTCCATTTGCAATTATAATTTCCAAATTTGTATTTGATTTCCCTTACCTTTGCAGATTTTTATATCTGTAGTATACCAGAACATATACTTATTAGAACTTCATGGCTACATAATAAAAATATAAATTTTCAAAATAGGTTACTGGGTACAATTTAACCTGCAACAAGAACGGAGAGGGTTTCCACAGAGTTAGCTTTCTTTGTCGCCCTCTTGAACTGCGTTTTGCTCTAAATCTGGCCCTTTTTCTATTCTCACATCCTCTTGATCATTGCACTAGATATTTATACAAAGTAATTAGTTTTTTAGGTTACAGGTATATTATTTCTAGTCTTCTTGAGCGGCCGAGAGATAAAATCATTATATATTTTCCAACTGGTTGATCTAAAGATGAAGATGGTTAGAGGAAATGTCCATCCAAATTAGAGTTTCTGCCGTGGAAGCTGTAGTAAAACTAAGCTGTCTCACCGCTTCGTCGTAAGAGTCAAAAACAAAGGCGTTTGATGAAGGGGGGAAAAAAGAAAAAACCAATTTTAAGTTCGAATTCTATTATTTTCCAGATAAAAAATATAACACCCAAATTTAGTATATGAAAATATACGATAAACTTAAAATAAAAACTAAAACTCCAAAATTCTAATATATAATTAAATCCTTAAAAAAAAATTCTTAGTTTACAATTACATTGATAAAATTTCTGTACTATATTCTTTAAAGTTAAATATAATACTCAAAATTTAATTTAATACTAATTTCAATCTTTCTAATATTTTATGCTCAATCAAAAATTATTACTTAATTCACAATTCAATTATTCAAGACTTCAACCTGTAAAATATTAATGACGAGAAGTGAGTCGTCAACTCGATAAATAAACTGTGCATAATATTTTTAAAGTTTAATAATAAATCAATATGTGCACGATTTTAACTCAACCAATCAATCAATAATAGAATATTAATAACTGTAATCGAAAGATAATAATAATTGTAATAGAACAATAATAATAATCTTATTTATAGACAATGAACAAAAATATTTAACACAAACATACTTTTATGTACAAATAATTAATAAAAATTTCAAACACAATGATAGAAAAGAAAGTACTAACTTTTATTTATAGTTAAAAATTTGTACTCAATAAAAATATAAATTTTATTCTTATTAAATTTAAAACTTAAAATTTAAAAATTAAATAATAAAAGCTTAATTTTTTAATTTTTAATTTTTAAATATTTAAATCTTATTCTACAAAGTGAAATTCAAAATCTCTAAGTTGAAAGTTCAAATCTTAAAAAAAAATCCAACGTACAAGCAATTACCATTGTTATTAAAATTCAATCTCTTGCAGCAAAAAAGCTATGAACACTTCTCTGCCAAGTTGACTTAAAAATAATTTAAAATTTTGAAAAGTTTTTCACAATATCCCTTTTAATAATATCACTGTTAAAAAAAAAAAATAGGAATTGCAAAGAATATTTTTCTTTTAAAAAGAATAACACATTTGGACAATATTAAATATCCATTTTGTCAATCTTATCATCATCCTCTAATCTCTCAAAATTCACCTCTAATTTATCGATTGCTTTTCCATGTCTACTAGCCACGAAAGTGGGCTTCTAGTTAGGTGGTTTGGTTTGAATGTGTTTATTGCTATTTTTGATTTTTGCTGGTTCTGATTGTTTGATGTAATTGAAAAGCTGGATTTTTTTTTTTTTTTGTTTTTTGATTGTTTAAAGAGGATTCAGATATTTGTTGCTTTAATCGGTGAACAATGGTTCAGATGGATGTGGGTGTTAATTGGCTTATGGATATTCTTATGTGTATCCATTTTCGTAATTTTTATTATTCAGATGATGATGAAATTGGACGATGATTAAATGATGATGATGAGATTGGATGATGATGATCATAGTAATATATGTATGTGTATATGTATCCAAATTTTGATTTTTTATTACACAAAAGAGTTATTTTGGTCTGCATATAAAATTTTAAATGTAGAAAGCGCAAACACGTTATTTCACTATTTTTTTTTTAAATAATATGATCAATAAATTTGGGATAAAGCAAAAAATAACTCAGTTGTAAAACACAAATCTTCAGTGAATATTAGAAACCCAGCAGATGAATAAATAACAATTTAGTCGACTTTATAATCACGTCGGCATTGCTTGGTTCGATGATGGAGTCAACCATGTAACTCTGGCCCTGTGCACAATTTCTAATTTTTTTTTTTCTCGTTGTCAATTGTATAACAAAAGCTTCAATTTGACCACTGGCAATATAAGTGGATAAATGATAAACTTTAACTACTTTAATCAAATCCATATATCTTCTCGTTGGAGTAACCACTTGAAGTATTATGATGAGTTTGACAGTGCTAATTAGCACTTGTAAAATGTTAAACCATTTATTTCGTAAATTTTGATCAAAGTGTTTATTAAAAAAAAAATTTAACATATGAAGTAATTATTTGATTAATAAAAATTTGACACTTTATCAAATTAGCACTTCAAGTGCTTATAAGAGTAACACCTATATAGTTAATAATTTTTTTTTTTAAATATCCTTAAATAAATTTAAGAATCACATTTCTCAAATATTTGATTTTTTTTAATTAAATAGATTTTAATTTAGATGATTATATATATATATGAATAGATGATGGATTATATTAGATATTTGAAGATATATTATTTGTTATTTTTTTTAGATGAATAATTATTTAAATGGATATATTATTTGTGCTCATGGTATTTATAATTTTAATATATAGTAGATAATTAATATTTTTAAAATTGTAATTATTTTTATAACAAAAAATATTTTTTTTATTTTTTAGATTATTGAAGCTGTAGTTATTTTCATAACAAATTTTTTATTCAATTTTTTAAAAATGTTATAAAACAAAAATATTATATATATATGTAATATTTATTTTTATTAAAAATATTATTATATGGATATATTACTTATTTTAATATATGTCTATTTTAGTAATTTGTCAATACAAAAATATTTTGTTAGTTATCCTTTAAATAATTAATTTAATATCAATAAATTTTTTTAAGATTATTAATTAAAACGTTTAAATATTTTTTTAAATACTACTAAATTTTTTTTAAAAATTATAAATATTAATTATTTTAATACTTATTTTTTAAAATTGACGGACCTTTAGTTTGTGGCTTAAGAATTTTTGTCAAAAGCAAGCATCGCACGTCCATATCAAGACATCTTGGACTTGGTGAGAAGGATGCCAGTTCATTTAAATATGATAATTTCTGTAATACTGTTCGGCATCTTTTGTCTAATGAAATATTCGGAATAGTAGCAAGCTGGAAATCTGTTGGCTTAAATGATGATGCCAATAAATTGGGACATTTATTCGCAGTAGAAACACGAAGGCTCCTGATGGAGGATCTAACAACTTCAGGCTTCTAGTTCAGAATTTGCACCGTCAACAACTTTACTGCTAAAGTGTTTGCCTTATTCAGAGCAATTCATTCATGGGAAAATGGTTACATAGCAGTCTCCCAGACATGACTCCTTTTACAGAGGGAACGTGGACTCTTTTTACAGAAGGGCATCTCTAAAGTCTAAATGGTGAGTTGTCTTCGAATTGTTGGTGCCACTTCTGGCAGATGCAATTCGCGGATTTGCTGGTACTTTCCCCTTACTTTCTCCATTGACCGGAGAAGTCCGGTGTTTGGGACCACAACCAGCACCAATTACCCAGGATTGGACACTCCTCTATGGTTTGGAATGGTAACACATCCTGAGACTACGCTTTTGGGATAGTATCAGGGGAGCATGAAGTTAGAATGGTCTTACAAGTATTCAAAGATTATGCGAGCAAAGGCTTTTCAATCAGAAGTAACCCATCCTTCATGGGAACTTCAATGAGAAAGTCATTTCTTGTATATCCGTTCCTAAATAGAAGTAGCATTGCCAGTCTCACTCTTCTGGCAAATAAGCTCTCTCTTGGTCTATTGTTCCATATGCTTTTTACAAGTCCCAAACACAAAGGATTCGTGTGGAATTGGAGATAATCTCTTTAAGCTCACCTTTCGGACCCTACTGGACTCGAAGAAGTACGCGTTATCCAGAAGTTGAACAATCATCTGATTTTAGCGCTGATACGATTGAAACCGTAGGATTAATCTTAGCATTATTGGTGAACACTTCAACAACATTTAGCTTTCCTTTGATGGTATATATTACTCTAGTGTTGGCAAGTTGTATCTGGTTCGCTGCAGAGATGTCCGAGTTACTCCAAACAACATCGAAGAGGAAATGAATCTCGAAGGTGGAATGGATTGTTTATTTGAAGTTAAGGTAGAGTATCCTCCCAGAAATCCACGATGGCTAAAAAATCCAACCCCATCAGGAGCAAAAGGACAAGGAAGATCCCCTCTAGTTTTACCCAGTCAGCTCAAGATTAAACCAATTTTTCAGGATAAGCAATTTCAAGACGTGATTTTTCGGAAAACTTTTGAAGAGATACTTGGGATGCTTATGTCGATAATGGCAATTTTTAGCACTCGAAGTCAGTTGCATTATCTTAACAATTTTGATCCTTCTGCTTATATATCTTTGGTTATGATTCACATCCCGATTGTAGATTTATCCATCTATTGATTAGTAGTTGTTAAAGTTTCTTCAAATGGAAGGCCTTTCGATCTGATAACTATAGAACACATGATTCCAAGTCCTATGAAATGTTTCACATGCTTCCCTATATTTTCCCCTATCGGCACTTTCTGCTCACTTTCAATTTTGGTAAGAAAGTAACGGAATCTCGTACAAGGCAAATACAAACATCAAAGTCGATTACCAAACAAGAAAAAAAAATTCCTTATTATCTTTGCTGTTCATATCACGGGATTCCTTGTTACACACGTTATGCATGCAGTGATTGCTGTTGAAACTGTTCCTCTGCCTGACTATCGCAGGTATGGAAGAAGTAAGATGCTCCGATGGTTAACAGAACTAGATGGTTATCTTTGTTTGATTCAAGATTTATATTGCTTCGTCAGATTGTTGCAAACAGTCTGTGGCGGCAAGATAAAGGAAAACCGCTGGGGAAACTTTACTAGGGTTGGAGAAGTTAGAGGGTATTGCATGTTTATGACCGCATAAGAGATACAATGCCAGATCAGATTTATGATGACTCTGGCCATCAGTACACAAAAAGGATTTGTATTCCAGGTTTGATAACATATACCTAGCTGTAATTGTGATTGCACTTGCTGTGAAAATTATATGAAAATCTGGAATTTAGCCGCAAAGGACAGGAACTGCCCTCAAGTAAAAAATTATATGAAAATTTACTGTCTATCGCAAGCAGAAAAGTATATGAAAATTTGCTTCCTTAAAATATAACTGATGTAAAAAAGCAATATTTCATTTTAGTGCGTTTGCCGGGAGTCGAAGCCGGGTCTATTGCTTGGAAGGCAATTATCCTAACCGTTGGACTACAAACGCTGATTACAGGTCTGATTTTGCACTTACATGATCACATAGATGCTGGAACTAAGATAAGATGATTTCCCATGATATTAAATGCTGTAATCTGAATAAGAACTCTAAAATTGCATGCAGAATCAGGATCAATGCACATTAGAATTCTATTAACTAGATGCATTCATCTTCCATGAACCAGATGTTTTTATCACGGTATAAGTATTTTCTTAAAAGGGTTAATGAAAGTTTAGATTAGCACGGTATTCAAGTCCCCGGTAAAGTTCAATAACTTGTTCAATTGGATAGAAATATCACCATAAGAGCTGGAACAGAGGATACTAACCCAATGATTCCCTTAAGGGATACTTCCAAGTTTCATATTTCAAGTGTTGTTGAGTGTCCATTAAATGATTAAATAGTATAATATATTAGCTTCATAGTAAAATTTTGTCATCTAATTAATGAATGTTAATATCACATCACTGAAGATCACATCATTTAAGATGGTAAAAATTTGGGAAATATAGGCAATCAGCAGCAGCAATCAAAACTTGATGCAAATCCAGTACAAAATCCTTTACAAATTAAATGCCAGATACGCCATTCTGATTCCTGACTTGCAATAAAGAACCTCAAAAGCCAATCCAATTCAATTAACTTGGATTGATTGTCTCCTGCGTCTCCTTTGCTCATCAAAAGAACTTATATAAATAGAAAATGCACCTTGCTCTATCATTGTAAGAAATAAATTAATGAAAGCAAAAGATTAAGATTTTGATTTGATAATTTGTGGGCGATGACAATGGAGCTTGGACATTACAGAACAAAATCAGACGAGCCTGGCATAAGTAGAACTTCTGAAGATGATGAAGAAGCTCTGAAATGGGCTGCTCTTGAGAGACTTCCCACATATGAGCGTTCCAGGAAAGCTATTTTGCATGGAACTGTAGGAAACTTCAAAGAGTTCGACCTTCGAAATCTTGGTTTCCAAGATAGGAAGGATTTGTTGGACAGGTTTTTGAAAAATGCAGATAACCATCAAGAGTTTTTGGAGAAGCTCAAAAGCAGAATAGACAGGTTATATCAACCTTCTTATCCTTACTGTACACCTTAGAGTCAATCTGTGCTGTCTTAAAAGGTTTTCATTTCTGAACTGCTTTTGAATATCATGGGATTTCTGGAAACAGAGTTGCTCTCGATTTACCCACAATTGAAGTTCGATTCAAGAATCTCAATGTGCATGCAGAAGGCTACATGGGAAGCAGAGCTCTACCCACAGTCCTCAATTCAATTTTCAATCTGATAGAGGTATATATCTTTAAGCTGGAGGCAAAAGACCTTGCAGTTTTGCCTTTGCTCTTGTATCAGTAATGTCCTGTGTCTTACAGAATATAGGCAATTTCCTCCACATTTGTCAGAGTCAAAAGGAAAAGGTCTCAATTCTTCGCGATGTTAGCGGAATTATCAAGCCTGGAAGGTAAGATTGATTTTCTTCTTATTATTTTTTTTTCTGCTCTTTTAAATATCTGGGTTTATTAGTTTTTTACGATATTTTGTTGAATATGCCTTCTAGAATGACTCTCCTTCTAGGACCACCTGGGTCAGGGAAAAGTGCCTTGCTACAAGCGCTTTCAGGAAAACTTGATTCCGAACTGAAGGTCAAAAGAAACCACTTTTCTAAGTGCTAAGTAAACTCGGACACTTTGGAATTGTTTAAACTTTAAATTGTATTGATTATGGGTTCTTTTCGAATCACAGTTTTCTGGTAAAGTAACATACAATGGGCATGAAATGCATGAGTTTGTGCCTCAGAGAACTTCTGCTTATATCAACCAATATGATGTCCATTTTCCTCAAATGACTGTTAGAGAAACATTAACCTTCTCTGCAAAATGTCAAGGAATTGGCACTGGCTACGGTAGGTTGGAGCAAGAGAAGTTTCATTATAGTCATTAACCCATTGGATGACTTTTGTAGAGTTAGATATCTCTGGAATTTTAACCAGAGAGCTTTCACTTGTGTTGATTATTCCTAGACATGCTTAAGGAGCTTTTAAGGAGGGAGAAGGATTTAAATATCAGGCCGGAGCCCTATCTTGATGCATTGATGAAGGTGCAAAAACAAGAGAGTGTTGAAAATCTATCACTTTTATCTCTCCGTTAATTCCAAATACTCATAAAACCCATTAATACAGGCATCAGTTTTGGATGGACATATGGAAGATATTGTTGCAGAATATGTTCTCAAGGTACATATATAAGAGTACATCTCTTATGTGCCTAACAGAATGTATTAGGTAACTAAATATAATTTTTTTTTATTCCTCCCTACATTTGATTTGATGGGTTCTTGCAGATTCTGGGGTTGGAAGTTTGTGCCGATACCATAATAGGGGATGAAATGATGAGAGGTATATCAGGAGGAGAAAAGAAACGTGTTACAACAGGTAACATGACAAAATAAGTTCCTCTGATCTTCTCCAGATTCTATGCTTGCAATCGTGACTTAGGACTATTAAATTTCAATATAAATTCAGTTTCTTTTCACTTGATTCATACAGGGGAGATGCTGGTGGGTCCTGTAGAAGCACTTTTCATGGATAACATATCAACTGGTCTTGATAGTTCGACAACTTTTCAGATCATCAATTCCATAAGGCAATCTGTCCATATGTTTAACAAGACTGCCCTTATCTCTCTTCTCCAGCCTTCTCCAGAAACTTATGAGCTCTTTGATGAGATTATCCTTCTTTCAGAGGGGAGAATTTTATACCAAGGACCATGTCAATATGTTATCGAATTTTTTGATTCCATGGGTTTCAGATGTCCTGAGAGAAAAGGAATTGCTGACTACCTGCAGGAAGTAAGTTTGTGAAACAAAATTTTTCACTCTCCAGAAATCCTAAGTTCCTAACTTAAAATCTCATTTCATTGCATATTCCTTTTTTTTTTCTTTTTTCCTATTTTGCATATTACGAGAAGATAAGGGGATAAATTACCATATAAATGGCTGAAAATTACTGGACTAGATGATATCTTGAACTTTATAGGTGACATCAAGAAAGGGTCAGCAGAAGTACTGGGTCAATGAAATGATGTCATATCACTATGTTTCTGCAAAAGATTTTGCAGAGGCCTTCAAGTCATTCCATGCAGGAAAATCCATCCAGTGTGAGCTTGGAACCCAATTTGACAAGGCAAATAGCCATCCTGCAATTTTGACAAGATCCAAATACGGAACAAATGAAATAGAATTGATGAAAGCATGCTTACTGCGAGAAATTATTTTGATGAAGAGAAATGCATCTTTGCTCATTTCCAAAATAGCTCAAGTGAGTAGCATTTGATGATATTAACATTTTTTAACAATATTGTAACACTTCCACAGTTTATGATTCCTGTCCTTTTCAGATTGAATTTTGCGCGATTGTTATCGCAACTGTCTTTGCACAAGCCAAGAAGCATCACAATACATTTGAAGATGGAACTGTATATCTTGGTTCTCTCTACTTTGGGCTTAACATGATTACATTCTCTGGATTTTTGGAACTTACAATGACTATTGATAAGCTTCCGGTATTCTATAAGCAAAGAGACCTCCTCTTCTATCCTTCTTGGGCATTCTCATTGCCGGCACATGTTGTCTGTATTCCTATATGTATTATTGAATCTGCTCTTTATGTTGCCACAACTTATTATGTGATAGGTTATGATCCTAATTTGATAAGGTGAGTGTCAAAAGAACCACTTAAAGTTTACAGCTCTCTTTGCGGGATTCTCTTTTAATCTCTAATAAATTTATTGCTTCAGGTTGCTTAAACAGTATCTAATTCTCACAATCTGCGGACAGATGTCATATGGACTTTTCCGAAGCATGGCGGCACTCAGTAGGGATCATGTTGTTGCAAATACAGCTGGATGCCTTTCGGTGATGTGGCTTTTAATATTTGGTGGATTCATTTTATCACAACGTATGTATAAATTTATAGTCTTTCAGTCATTTTCTTTTTCATTTTTTCACATGAAATTTACAATTTTGAGAAGCATGGTTAATTAATTAGGGAGCTTTCTGTTGTTGTTAATGTGCTCATTTTTTTCCCTAGCAGAGTCGGCGCAAAAATGGCTGACTTGGGGTTATTGGACATCTCCTCTGATGTATGTGCAAACTGCACTTTCAGTCAATGAATTCCTTAGTGAGTCTTGGAATCGAGTGAGTATCCTCTTTAGGAAATCAAAATCAGTTTTCTATTATTTTGGCTCCAATTAATTTGGCAGCATCTGACAGGTATGAATTGGAAACAAATTGCAGGTACTAATTGGAACAGGAGAAACTTTGGGACTAACTGTCCTGAAATCTCATGGGATATTCACCGATCCAAATTGGTATTGGATTGGTTTTGGTGCACTGCTTGGTTTCATATTTTTATTCAATGGGATCTGTACTTTGGCTCTTTCATTTCTTAATCGTAAGCACTTCATTTTTAACACCCAAGAGTTATCATTTCAGTATGCGTTTATGATTTAAACTTCGTTGATACACCAAAATGAATTGCCACAGAATATGGAAAATCTCAAACGGTATTACAGTCTGAAGATTCTTCAGAGCGCAATATTAACATAGCAGGAAAAATGGAGAGTGGCAACATATTATTAAAAGGAACAGGCTCCAGAACTAAGAGAGCATCAAAAGGTAAGGTCATTGATCTCTTGTTGACAATTTTATTCGTCCTTCTCTTTATTTTCTACATGTCATTACTGAAAGCATATATGAATTTTCAGGTGCAAATTATATGGAAAACCATCAAAAGAGAGAAATGGTTCTTCCTTTCACTCCACTTTCCATTACCTTTGACAATATCACCTATTCTGTTGATATGCCCAGGGTACTTTAACAATCCAAATTAATGATACATGAACAAGATTTGTACTCATCATATAAACTTGAAAGTTGATTTGTATTTCCAGGAAATGAAATCTCAAGGCGTATTGGACAGCAGGTTATTACTTCTCAAGGGAGTAAATGGAGCTTTTAGACCTGGAGTTCTAACAGCCTTAATGGGTGTCAGTGGGGCAGGCAAGACTACTCTGCTAGACGTCTTGGCTGGAAGGAAAAACAGTGGATACATAGAAGGAGACATCACCATTTCAGGCTATCCCAAGAAGCAGGAAACTTTTGCCCGAGTTTTTGGATATTGTGAACAGAATGACATTCACTCTCCTCTTGTCACCATATATGAGTCCCTCTTGTACTCAGCATGGCTTCGGTTACCTCCAAATGTTGACCCAGAATGTAGAGAGGTTGAAGGATTAAAATTTAACTTTACAAGTTCCCTTTGGCAGTTATTTTTTTGTAGCATAACTGTACTTTTGAGACTTATGGTTGCAGCTTTTTGTTGAGGAAGTAATGGAACTGGTTGAACTAACAACAATAAAAGAAGCACTGGTTGGAGTTCCAAATGTTAATGGGCTCTCAATTGAGCAGCGGAAAAGGTTAACCATTGCAGTTGAGCTTGTGGCAAACCCCTCAATAATTTTTATGGATGAGCCAACCTCAGGTCTAGATGCTAGAGCAGCTGCAATTGTGATGAGAATCGTGAGAAATACAGTTGACACAGGGAGAACTGTGGTGTGCACAATTCACCAGCCAAGTATTGACATATTTGAATCATTTGATGAGGTACAAGACTGTTAATTTACACTAAGTAGTTATTTCTCAATCTTTTCCATTACTATGAATGAAATACTGGACTTCTTTAATACGCAGCTCTTTCTTTTGTCAAGAGGAGGTGAAGAAATTTATGTGGGTCCTTTAGGCCGTCAGTCTCACCATTTGATCAACTACTTTGAGGTAGGCCTATTTTGAGCCAGATTTCTTCATCACATCTACATGTTCTGTTATGTCATTAAGATGAACAAGTAGGCCTTTTGTTTTTCCTGAGCTTGCTTTCATGTTTTTGGCATTTAAAGGCAATCGATGGGGTTGGCAGAATAAGAGACAGTTACAACCCTGCAACATGGGTTTTGGAAGTGACTACAAGGACACAAGAAGAAAATCTAGGAGTCAAATTTGCTGAAGTATATAAGAACTCAGATCTTTTTAGGTTTGTTTACTATAATTTTGTAATATTAACCATAATTGAGCTAGTTCATCTTTTGGTCTTGAAAATTAGTGATTCCCATACATCAATGCAGGAGAAACAAAGCATTAATTGCTGAGTTGAGTACACCTCCTCCTGATTCAGAAGATCTCTGCTTTCCTTCAAAACATTCCCAATCCTACCTTACCCAGTTCAAAGCGTGTCTGTGGAAACAACATAAATCATATTGGAGGAATACATCATATAATGCATTTAGATTTTTGTTTAGCATTTCAGTGGCCATCATGTTTGGGATTGTATTCTGGAACCTTGGCACCAAAAGGTATATATTTTTAGCTGGATATACAGAAAATCTCCATCTTTGGTTTTTGTTTCTGAATTCAGATGAAAATTAAAATAAGAGTTTTAAATATACAGGGGTACAAAGCAAGATATACTCAATGGATTAGGAGCCATGTACACTGCAATTACATACATGGGGACACAAAGTGCTACGACAGTGCGCCCAGTTGTAGTCGCTGAAAGAACAGTTTATTACAGAGAGAGGGCCTGCCGGGATGTATTCTGCCTTGCCTTATGCAATGGCACAGGTATTGACATCCTGGCAGGTCCTTTTGCCAGCTCAAAAAAATTTCATTCATTCATCTGTTTCATACATTCTTTTCATCGTTCATTTTACCTCAATGTCAGTTTCTTCCGCCCTGTGAAGTATTATTTCACTTAAAGCAAGAAAAAGAGGCAGTAGCTTGTTTTGGATCAAGTTCAATTAACTGTATCTGCTGCAGATAACTTTTGGAGACAAATAGTCATTATATAGCATCAATTTTTTTTTCCACACTTTACTTCTGCAGAGTCTCCAGGAAATAAACACTGATTTCTGTCTTTGCCAATACATTCCTCATTTTCAGGTTGCAATTGAGATCCCTTACACCTTGGCTCAGGTTCTAATCTACGGGATTATAGTGTATGCAATGATAGGATATGAATGGACTGCCACCAAGTTCCTTCTGAACTCATTCTTTATGTTTATAACTATTCTCTATTTCATATACTATGGGATCATGGTCATTGCTGTAAGTCCTAATCAAGAAACTGCTGCCGTATTATCTGGTGTCTTTTATACAGTGTGGAATCTCTTCTCAGGTTTTGTAATTCCTCGAACGGTAAACACACCTTCTGTAGTTTATGGTTATACATTTCAAGCTTTTTCTTTAACAGAGATTTTGAGTAACAGAATTTGACTGTTTGCAGAGAATTTCAATTTGGTGGAGGTGGTATGCTTGGATATGCCCGGTTTCATGGAGTTTGTACGGAATGGCTACTTCTCAGTATGGAGATGTGCATACTAAGCTAGACAGTGGAGAGACAGTAGCGGAGTTTCTGAGGGATTACTTTGGATTTAGATATGACTTTTTGTGGGTAGTTTCTCTTGCTTTAGTGGGGTTCACTGTGCTCTTTGCTTCAGTATTTGCTTACTCCATGAAGGCCTTGAACTTTCAGAAGAGATAGACAGTAAAAGTTCGTGCAAATAAAAAAGGTTTTAATCCACCCTTAGTCAAAGTTCCAATCATTAAATTTGTACACTAACTTGAAGTGGAATCTTGTGGACGGGTCAGATGCATTTGGGTTTTTCCAAAATCAATCTACTATTGAGCAAATAACAAAATAATTAAATTACTGGTTAACCGTCGATTCTCTATTACCGCCAAAAATAGGAAAATCCGTTGAGGCTTCAATGACAAAAATGACCCTCCCGCTTTGTGTGGCTTATGCTCATCATTATATTATCTTGCACTGCTCTACTCGCTCCAGTATGCATGGCTTCTCTTCCTTTTACTACCACACCGAACCCAAAATTCTCGCATGCAGAACACAGAAGGCCTCTGAAATTAACGCGATCCCACCCCACAAAACTCCACGAGGATGACAGCTGCCATCAAACTCTATACAAATCTTACTTTCACCAAATATCTTCTCTCTGTAAAGAAAAACAAATTCAAGAAGCTGTTGATTTACTCACCGAAATGGAGTACACAAATCTCCAAATTGGACCTGAAATCTATGGCAAAGTCCTCCAGGGATGTGTTTACAAGCGAGCTTTGGACACCGGTCAGCAAATTCACGCTCGAATTCTCAAACATGGTGATTTCTTTGCAAGAAACGAGTATATTGAGACAAAATTAGTTGTTTTCTACGCAAAATGTGATGTTTTGGATGTTGCGAATAATTTGTTTTTTAGATTGAGAGTAAAAAATGTATTTTCTTGGGCTGCTGTTATCGGATTAAACTGTAGGATGGGGCTAGGTGAAGAGGCTTTAATGGGTTTTATTCAAATGCAAGAAGAAGAAGTTTTGCCTGATAATTTTGTTCTGCCTAATGTGTTGAAGGCTTGTGGCGCTTTGGGGTGGACTGCAGTTGGGAGAGCGGTTCATGGGTATGTATTGAAGATGGATTTAGATGGGTGTGTCTTTGTTGCAAGTAGTTTGATAGATATGTACGGAAAATGCGGGGTTCTGGGTGAGGCAAGTAAGGTTTTTGATGCTATGATTGAGAGGAGTGTAGTCGCTTGGAACTCAATGATTGTAGGTTATGTACAAAATGGACTAAATGACAAAGCAATCATGGTGTTTCACGATATGAGAATGGAAGGTGTTGAGCCTACTCGAGTTTCTGTAACAAGTCTTTTATCTGCTTCAGCCAATATAAATGCACTTGAAGAGGGTAAGCAAGGGCATGCTACTGCAGTTATAGGTGGAATGGAATTAGATAATATCTTAGGTAGTTCTGTTATAAACTTCTATTCCAAGGTTGGTTTGATTGAGGATGCTGAGCTAGTTTTTAGTAGAATGGCAGGGAAAGATATAGTGACTTGGAATCTGCTCATTTCAAGTTATGTGCAATATGGGCTGGCAGAGAAGGCACTCAGTATGTGTCGTCTGATGAGATCAAAATGTCTGAGATTCGACTGTGTGACTTTAGCATCCATATTGGCTGCAGCAGCTGATACAAGCAATGTAAAACTTGGTAAAGAGGGGCACTGTTATTGTGTTAGAAACAACCTTACTTCTGATGTGGTTGTTGCAAGCAGCATTTTAGATATGTATGCTAAGTGTGAGAGAATTGATGATGCAAAACTAGTTTTTGACTCCATAACACACAGAGATCTTGTGATTTGGAATACACTATTGGCAGCTTATGCAGACTTGGGTCTAAGCGGTGAGGCCTTGAGGGTGTTCTATCAGATGCAGTTGGAGGGTGTGTCACCCAATGTTGTATCATGGAATTCTGTGATTTTAGGATTTCTTAGAAATGGACAGATCAATGAGGCTAAGGACATGTTCTTGCAAATGCAGTTTCTTGGTGTCCAACCAAACTTAATCACTTGGACTACTCTTATTGCTGGTCTGGCTCAGAATACTTACGGGAATGAAGCAATCATAGTTTTCCGGGAAATGCAAGAAGCTGGGATTAAACCAAATGCCACTGCCATCACTTGTGCACTTTCAGCTTGCACAGATTTGGTATCTTTACATCATGGAAGGGCCATTCATGGCTATGTCATAAGGCATGAGCTTTGCTTGCTGACTCCAACTGCTACTGCCTTAGTGGACATGTATGCAAAATGTGGAAATATACATCAAGCAAAGAGGGTGTTTGATATGATTCAAAGTAAGGAATTACCTATTTATAATGCAATGATCTCTGGTTGTGCATTGCACGGTCAAGCTGTGGAAGCTCTGGCATTATACAAACATATGCAGAAGGAAGGTATAGAACCAGATAACGTAACATTTACTAATATCTTGTATGCATGCAACCATGCTGGACTGGTACATGAAGGTTTGGAGGTTTTTGTTGGTTTGGTTTCTGAACATAATGTCAAGCCAAGTATGGAGCACTATGGATGTGTGGTTAATCTTCTTTCTCGGTGTGGTAACCTTGATGAAGCATTAAGGATTATTCTCACAATGCCATATGATCCAGATGCACAAATAATAGGATCACTGCTCACTGCTTGTATAGCAAACCATAAGACTCGCCTTGCAGAATACTTATTGCAACATCTATTACAATTGGAACCAGATAATCCAGGAAACTATGTGGCCCTTTCAAATGCATATGCTACTGCTGGAAGGTGGAATGAGGTTTCAAAGGTGAGAGACCTAATGAAAGAAAAGGGCCTGAGGAAGAATCCTGGATACAGCTGGATTCAAAATGGAGATGAACTTCATGTATTTCTTGCAGGTGATAGATCACATCCAAAAATAGAGGAAATTTATGCAACCTTGGCACTATTGGGAATGGAAATGCATTTTAATTACGAAGTTTTTTGCTCTTGAGATAAAAAATTTATGTGAAAGTGAAAATGAAGTGTTGTTGTAAGCTCCAAGAGATGGGCATGCTGTCTAAGTGAAAAGAAAACCATATGCAAACAACTCAAGGGAACTTCTCCTTAAAGAATGAAACTTTTCACCATATTGCCAAGCTTTGAGAAGAATTAGTAATCTAACTTAACGGAATGGAAGATAAGAGGAGAAAGTCAGGAGACGACCCTGGTGAAATCATCCCAAAATTATTGGGATTTTCTTGTGGGTTAAGCTTAATTTGAGCAGAAAATGACAGTATACTCATGTTGGTCCAGTACATATGTATTTGAATCACAGAGTAGCAACGCTCCTTCTATATCTAGAACGTTCTTTACCTGAGTTTGAATAGAAGAATAGTGTCATGTTTCTGACTGCCACTTTGTCGGATATAATTTCATTGTCTGCGATCTAAGAAAGCATAACCGAGGGCGAATATGTTGTGTTTTAGTATGCTTTCTAGATAATTCTCATGCTACAGTATGAAACTGACAAATAATGTTTCAAAATCTTTTAACTTATTGAGTAATTTGCTGCTGCTGTTTGTTGGTTCAATGGTGTTATGCTGCCTCTGCTTGTTTTCTTGTTTGTTCTTCTTGCATTGTGTAACAGATAAATTGTCCATTCATCCAAAGACATAAAATGGAAGTTTGAAGATATTTCCCAGTCAATAGATGGTTAATATAATATGCTAATAGCTTTCATCCTATATAAATTGGATTCATGTATATCCTTAATTGGACTTTCCTATCAATCACAGTTATTTTCCATTTTGGAAAGACACATTTCTCCTAGTTATTTATTTCCCTACTTGATCATGATGGACTAGTTCAAAAATATCATCAGAAGTTCCAATCAGAGAAAATATTTTATTGCTTTCACGGGAGTGGAATGTTTGATCACTCGGTGTACATGATAGTTGTTCAACTAATGTGGATTTGCCTGCTTGGTGCTCCCTTTTAAAAGAGTACCTTATGTCAAATGCAGGATATGTGTAGCTGATTGAACTTAAGCAGAGAAGTAAACCGGCTGGAAAACACAGTTTCTTAAAAGTAGGAGCCTGAAAATTCAGTTTTTATCCATATCAAAGAATACAGGACCTAATATACATCACAATTTCCAGGTATCTAAGCAGAGTTACTGTTTTCCTTTTCAATTTATCTCACCTAATTTTATTTTTTGCACATGGGAAATTTATAAATAATATGGATAAGAATTGTTTGGAACCAATCATTTTGTGATAGTGGTGGTGGATGTTTTTTGTTAACAACAGTTTACTTGAAGAAGCACAAGTCCTGAAATAAAGCATCTTTTCGGCCATATGTACTGGTGATGAATGTGATCTGCTCAATCATTGAAAGCTATAAATTGCTGAAGCCAGAAGATGAAAAACTCAACAAAAGCATGATGATGAAATCATTTAATGAGAAGAATCTGTTTACTGTTTTGTGAGGTTAATATGACACTGGAAAACTAACAGTGCCTATTTCTATAAACAAGATTACTATTCAAGAATAGTACAGTAATATTATATTATATTCAGATAAAGCAAGCAATCTTCGGCTCATAGAAAACTCCTTTTGCAAGGTATAGATGCAGTCTCCCTTGAAGGTGGGATAGCATGTGGAAAAAGTCTTTGTTCAGATACCACCACTATGTGCCTCACTTTTTTCATGTTGAAGCAAAGAACATAAAGATTGAGAGTATTCATTTAAAGAGACGTTGCATATGTTCCACAAACTATTTTATAAAATCTACTAAACTTTATCAATGACTACTAAACATGTACTAAAACGAAGATATTCTTTATTACAACAATACTCTTTTCTTAATCCAATGCCAATTCTTTCGCTTTTCTTTCTTCCCCCGCTCATATCATTTGTAAATATCGGTACTTTGCTTTTGATGTAACAGCAACTACAACAATCTAAGTATAAGTTGCCATGGCTTTTAATTCGCAGCTGTATAAAATAGAATTATTAACTGCCAAGTAAAAATGGTTGTTTATCACACTCTATAGTTGTTGTATTTTCAAACAGTAGCTAGAAACTAGTGGCATAATTTAATATAACATTAGTCGACATCATTGAATAAGGTTTCTGATAACTTAAAAAGGTTGCTTTCATCTTAACTTATCCAACTAACATGGAATAGAATTTTGGAATTTAAGCTCAATGCTTGATGATTATGATATTGGAAAGTTCATATCAGAAAAAGCCACTTCTAAATAGTTTAGTTTTTGGCTCTGCCTTTACCTTCCAAAACTTATGCGCATCTCCAACTAGAGAGCTCACGTTCATTTCTATATATTAAGAATAAACTTAGAAGGCAAGAAACTTTCTGTCTTTATTTTCACTCAAAAAGGTTTATGATCAAAATATATAACATTATCAGGTCACATCTAATTTGTCCACACTTCCCCTTTCTCTGTTTGTTTGATTTGCATTGAAGACCGTTGTATAATTGCTTGGGGATCACTCTCCATTCCTTCAAATATGAAGGTTCTGCCTCAATAAACACACAAACAATTTGAGTGGATTATATCTCAAACCCACCAAAGACCTAATATAGATTTCAATATTTGAAGGCATTTACAGGAAGAAGATAAAATCCTATAGAAGTCCTTGATTTTCTTTTCTTGTGGAAAACCCTATAAATTGTATGAAATTTTGCTGGCTAAAATTTAGGTAAACTGCATTGGAAAAAAGGGTGTAAGCCAACTGTATATGACATGATCAAATTTTCACTCATCAAAGTATAATACAGTTGAGTGTAAAATTAGGTGAACTGTAAGTGGGCAGCAAGATTATGAAAAAGAATTACCCTCATACTGCAAGCATCCAATGCCATACTTTGCCTTTGATTAGTGAAAAGAGAGAGAGATTATCTGCTTTTATGATCACTAATTAATAATTTACACAAGCTGACAATGAGTAACATCCTAAACTTTTTCAGTGTTAGTAATCATTCTCTGAATCTTTTTCTTCCTTGTCACCTCTCTATCATTATTATTGTGCTCCCCTGTTTCTCTTTTCTTCTACCTTGCATCAAAAGCTTTGATGTGAATGGCAACGCCAAGATTCATTCATTATCAACAACATGGGCCATGTTTATTATGTGTAGTTATACGTATAGCCTTAGCATCATTTGCAGATGATCTGTCCCAAACCCAAAATCATGCATCGTTTATAATTGATGGCATTGTCTGCATGTTACACAAATTAAGCTTAAGCATGTAGTTATCATTAAGAACTTCAACCTAAGTTCAGCTGGTAGTTAGTTGTATTGTCTATTCTATCCGAACTCCTTTCTTGAAGGCGATTAAGCTACAGAGCTAATAGGATTAAGTTGCAAGTAATCGAGATTTGAGGTCAAAAGATTTTAGGCAGGCAAGAAAAGCTAATACAGTTGATATTTAGAGTCCGACCAAAAGTGTAGGGTAGCGTCCGCTTTCGGTGCACCAAAGTGCGAAAGTGTCTGTGTGAGTGATTAAGATTAGCCCTAGTGCCTACATTGACTCTGCGAGAGTGACACACGTGGCAGTCTAACTATGGGGATATTGCTGATCAAGGGATTGGCGCATGTTAGCAAAACTATTTCGGGATAGTCGGGAGGACGATGGGTGGGCCATTTCTACTTGGTTTGGAATTGTATGGGTCTTCCTCTGGCATTTTATTCACTTGTACTGTCCTGGCAACGCGACTATGCAGCGCGTGAGAAACGCGATCAAATGATTTTTATGTTTTTTTTATTTTAGAGCGTTGATTTGTTGATTTAGTTTAAGATCAAGTGGCGCCTGGTACATGATTACTGTAGAGAAAATTGCATGCGTAAAACGGGAAATGACAAGAAGCACCTCAAATATAATTTGGAAATGAAGGTGGGTCGAGTGAATCGACGGCTGATAGAGTCCGGGTTAAATTCAAAAGACAATGCTCTTCTCTCAATATGTCAGAGATAATAAGAGTAAAGCCGGCCAGCCTGTTCCCCACCCCTGCTTCTTTCTCAGGCTCCATAAACGGACAAACATTTAAATGAAATCCCCTTTCTAACCCTCTAAACATAGACTTTTACTTTAACCACGTGTCAAGCTTCATGATTAAGTCAATCCCACCCTGGTCCCACGTTTATCACAACTAATATTACTGCCGACCGCTGATTCCGGCTGTGTCTGCCCTTGATATTTAATCATGTGATGGGACCAACCGAGATGTAACAAAATCATAAACTCGGTAGTACTATAAATTAGCGCCTCTATTGTAAGTAAGTAGAATAGATTGGGTCATATGATCATATCTAAGTCCCATGTGGACACCGTGGATTAATCAGCCATGCAATTTTGAATTAATTTCAACACGCTGTCCGACCTTTAAATTAAAATCAATAAATAAGAATAAAACAAAATGCTTATGGCACTATACGTGAAGAAAACAAGTAGTTGGAATTTTTTGATAGATTATTTTCAATGGCTTTTGGCTGCAATGCAATAGAAAGGATAAACAACTAATAAAATTATACATGAAAAGAAGAAAAGCCATGTGTTAAGGGACAGAGTACAGAGATTGTTAGCTAAAAAGAAAGAATTATAAATAAAAAACCAACTAAATCCATCAATGGTCAATTCCATTTAGTTCATGGAACTCCCCACTTCATTTCACCTTCATAAACAATTCAAATTCCCCCCCTACCTGTAAAAATCATGGCAAAATAAAAATTGAACCCAAAAAAAAATTGAAAAAAAAAATTAAAAACAGAAAACACAACGGGGCCACCTTAATTCCCCAATCAGCTGCGCACTTAGACACTGTTACTTACGCACACTGTGCACAGTGCAAGGGCATCACACCCCACATCAATCGCTCTTCGCAACACTCTTAATGTTTTCCTAATTCCCACAGGAAGTGTTTTGTTTTTTTTTTTTCCTCTCTTTTAAGGTGTGACGGATGTAGGTGGAGTCCGTGATTCAGCGGGAGGCGTTTGGCCGTCTGATCCTTTCGAAGGATCATCAGACGATTGACGTAACCCGTCGTCGGTCTCACCCCTATTCATATCCTCAATCATGCGTACTACTTCTTGCATAGCCGGTCTTTGATCAGGTACGGTGGATACGCAAGTCATAGCAATTTGCAACAATTGAACCATTTCCTCTTCAATGTTGTGATACCTCATTAACTCCACATCGAAAACCTCAGCCGTCCATTCTTCACGTACAACAGACTGAACCCATCTGGGTAGATCAATCCCTTCCTCACCCAATGACGCTTGATTAGGTGCTTTCCCAGTCAACAGCTCTAATAACAATACACCGAAACTGTACACGTCGGATTTGAATGTGACCTTTCGGGTCTCAACTACTTCGGGGGCGCGATACCCTGCAACCCGATTAGGTGGGGTTGTAGTCCCAAATAATGGGTTGAGTCCGAAGTCCGAAATACATGCATCGTGGTCGGGTCGGAGCAGTATGTTGGAGGATTTTATGTTGCCGTGGACTACCTTTCCTGACACGTGAAGGTGTGCCAAGCCCCTTGCCGCACTTAGTGCTATTCTCATACGGTTGTCCCAGTCAAGTGGCGTGCGGCCGGAGCCTCTGCTTCCTGTAAAACGAATCACCGCAAGTTCCGGTTATCAGTTCCATGTAACTTCACCCAAAATTTTTAAAAAAAAAAAAAAATTGTATGACTGCACTGACATATAAAGGTCATAATAAGCGTGCCAAGGACTAAGATACTGTAAAAACATAATTAGTAAAGGGAAATGTAGTTTAATTATATAAAAGTAACATCCAAACAAAAGTGACATGAAAGAGGAATTAAGCAATCTATAGATTATTAAAATGATGATGATGTCGGTGGCGCCATCACCATGGTCGATTATAAGAGAGAGTGGATTGATGACATGTATGTTGGTGGCAAAAATGTAATTAGATGAAAACGACATCCAATACGAGCTGCATGTGCGTAGTTCACACTCTTAAGAATGTTTGCACAGACCAGGAACTGAGCAGAGGAATGTGCCAGCCCACCCTAATCTGCGCTGGTTAAAAAATTATGAAGCTCTCTCTCTTTCTGAATGAATATAGATCTAAGGTGTGAAGAATTTCCCTATTATGAAATTAATCTAAAATCATGATCACACCATTTATTCCCCCCAAATAAATTATTGAAAATCATAGAATTTCCATGACTGCAACAGCTGGAACTCCATTTATGGTCAAAAGTGCAAAAATAAATAAAAGAAACATAATGCATAATTAGGTCAGCTAGTTCTAAAAACGACTGCATGGATTTTTTACCCTCAAAAGCAACAACAGCAAGTGACATGAAAAACAAAAACAAAAACAAAAACGAAAAATGTAAACATGAGACTAAGATTAGGAGCCATGACTTACCGTGAAGAAGAGCAGATAAGCTACCAGCAGGCATGAAATCAAAAACGAGCAACTTCTCATCTTTGGAATAGTAAAACGCCCTCAAAGGAACCACATTATCGTGCTTAATCTTCCCCAAAACCTCCATTTGCATCTCGAACTCTCTTTTACTTACAGCCACTTCTTTAAGCCTCTTCACCACCACAGTCGTCCCCTCTTCAAGCACAGCCTTGTAACTCGTCCCCACGCTTCCTTTCCCCAAGACCTCTGCCGAAGCCCTCAACAAATCTTCTAAATCAAAGCTATATATCCCTCCTTCAAAGAACACTAGCTTGTTCCTCTCAGCTTCAGCTGACCCACCAGTTATATCATCTTTCGACGAAGAAGTTCCCGCCTCAGTTGCCAACGCACGCGTCGTCCCCGCTGCAGCCGGTTTCGGTGTCTTCCCTGGCTCCTTACGTCTTTGTTTTTTAAGACAAAGTAAGAGGACTAGCAGTAACAGAATTACAAACAGTGCAGCACCAACGGCAATACCAACAATGGCTGCCGTCGACAGTTTCTTAGATTTTTTATGTCCTGGAATCACTGGTGGTGTTATAGACGGCGATGGAGCTGGTGAGGGAAAAAATGGGTTACACGGTGGCAATGGGCCACCACATAGATCCAAGTTTCCACTGAATGCTGATGCAGGGAATTTTGTGAGAGTGGAAGGGATTGAACCGTTGAGATTGTTGTTTGACACATTGAAGTCTGCCAAATTGGGCGGGTTGATGCTGGGAAGATTACCTGAGAACTTATTGCTCTCTAAGAAAACACCAGTTAAGTGGGTCAAGTTGTTGATAGCAAACGGGATTTTGCCAGAAAAATTGTTGGACGAGAGATCAAGGCGTGTTAACCGAGTCATCTGAGGCACACTCGCCGGGAACTCACCGGAAAACTGGTTACCTTGTAGGTAGAGACTGCGGAGGAGGGTTAGATTGGAGAAATCGGAGGGGATCTCTCCAGACAGGCGATTTGACCGGAGACTGAGAACTCGGAGCTGAGTCAGTTTGCCTAACGTGTTGGGCGGAATTGGACCCACAAGACCAACACCCGGAAGACGAAGACTGTAAACATATGACCGGTTCGCATCGCACTGGACTCCGACCCAGTTGCAGGCCGAGTCGGAGGCGTTCCATTGCACGCGATTAGCGTGTGGGGTTTGTGAAAGAAACGCAAGGAGAGCTTGCTTGTCTTGAGTCGGCTCCGAATTGACAAGTCGCCCACCACCATTAAGTAACAGAAAACAAAAGAACGATACAATTACGCACCCAGACTCCATAAACACTCTCATTTTCATATCAGTTACCGAACCTAAACAAAGAATAAAAAGAATGCGGTACCCTGTAAGGTTTTTTATACGGTGGTCCTGATTGGTAGTCTGTGAAAGCAGTTTCGTACAAAACCCAAAAAAGCGGTTTTCCGGTGAGACTCCATGTGAATGAGAGAGACAGAGAGAGAGAAAGAAAGTAGATTTTGTGGTGGAATGCGGATTGAGAGGGAGAGAGAGACAGAGAGAGAGGTTTTGTATTGTAATAGAGAAGGTGTTAGGTGCCCGAGGCTCACAAAAGGTAAAAATAAAGCTGTGTGAAAAACAGAACCAGTCGCGCTGGCATCAGTGCAAACGTTTTTGTTTTCCTTATTTTTATGTTGTAGTAAATTTCATAAAACAACGTATTTTCCCATAATTAACGCGCGAGTTCAGGCGCGTGGTGATCGGTTGAAATTGATATACAGCTACCTGCTTCGATTGTGCATGTGAGAGTGAATATCATGAGTGATGGAGCGTGGGTCCCTACCACATATTTTAAGGAGCGTGGAGATTGAAATTTTAAGGAAGATAAATATAAAGGTAAAACGGTCCCGGTCCAAAACGCTACAATGATGTATCTGAATCATAAGATGTTAAATGATCAGACGGTCACAGTTTTCCCTATATGAGTTGTATTTCAGGTTGAGGTAGTTGAAACTTAACCGTTTGATTGATGTAAAATTTGGAAATGGAGAGAGTTTACTACAGTTGCTAATTTGCAGGTTTGACTGGGAAAGAGTATGGGGGTTTGGTTAAGCAAATTTAGGGGGGCTTGAATCTTAATGACATATGTCAATGCAATAGAGGCTGTCACTTCACTACCAAAGCTTAGCTGGAGGAGACTGTGTATTGGGGGAGCTAAATTTTACTTGCACCAGAGCCAGAGTGGTAGCAAAGTTGAACGGAGTCACAAAAACAACAATGCAGCACACTGCCCGCACTTGTCTTTTTCTCCTATATTTTTACTTATCCTTTTAGGCCGTACACTCTGTATTTCTTTATATTAATTATATTATGTTATATTTGTATGTGACAATGGAAATGTAGGAATGATTTACGATACCCAGATGAATTAATAAAGAGCCCTGAACCCTGAGTCGACACTCACAATTCTCTTCTGTGATTGTACACCCATTTTTAGAAGAGCACTACGTTTTTCCATTTTTGACCTATGAGACTGCCTTGTTTTGTAAAGCGTTGGGATTCCTTTCATTTCCTCTACTTTCTTGACTGAAAAGCGTGTCATTAGAATTAATTATAATTGACTGTACAATTATTATACATTAAATGTCAATTTAATTTTGAAATCTGGGATTATATACATTGTCTTAGGCTACATATAGAGTTGTTATATATATGTGCCGGCATATAGCATATGATATCGGACCCAGTCCAACCGGAACCATTGCTCTTGCTTATGATGATGATGATGATTACGTATGGGCATGGGTGAATGGAAAAATGGAGAATGAGCTTCAAATTGGAGCTCTGAGAATGAATCAATATTTAAGCACCGGTCCCAACCCAATCATTCATCAGACAAGAGTTTAGCAATATCAAATGGGGATAGACACCTTGTGATTATGCCTGTCTATTACCAACCACATTACTACCAAATCGTGTGTTTGCTTGTATATGATTTGGAATCAATCAATTTATTCTACATTTACATTAATTATATTACATACTTTACTTCAAATCTATTCTCTAATTGGTTCAGTATTTACATACAAGCAATCAATTATTCAATCTCTTTCTTATTTAGTAATTTTCTCATTAACAAGAATGACCATGCAAATATAATTGATGATTGCAACACAAACACCCAAAACAAAAAATCGAAGTATCATCTCAATAATGTTACTGGACCAGTTAAATTATTGAAATGCACACTTAAAAAGTTTAGATTACAAGTTAGTATTTCTTTAAAGATATCAAGCACTCCACAATTTTATGGAAAAAAAAATAGAATTAAATGTCGTCTAACATAATTTGGTGCTCATAGGAGGATGCTAAAGAGAATTAAAGAACCCTATCTATTTTTATAGAGGGGAGTGAATTCTAAGGAAGGTGATGAATGTAATTGAATTATGAAATTGATTGTTTCTTATTTTGGGTTGGTGGGCAGTTAGTTAGAAGTTGGATTCAAATTTTCCAAATAATTGAACTTCAATCACATTCACTGCCAATGCAAATAAAAGAGGAGTTGAAATCTAGGTTCCCACATTTATAATATTCTCATCTCTTTTATATAAGTTGATATTATTGGCTGTGAAAATAGGAACATCATCTCTTTTATCTACAGGAATGAATTCAAATATACAAAGAGACAATAGCAAAAGTTTTGAGCAATGAAATAACAAACTTTCCTTTCTGCCTTTAACATTTTATAAACCTTGGGAGCCAAGACCACAGCTTAAGGTCACAGCTGTGATAGTTTTGCTTTCACAAAAGGTAGTCCAAGCAGGGACCAACTATGGATTGGAGACATCTCAAAAGATCTAATAGCTTCTAAAACATTGACCCGTTTGCTCCCAATCCAAATTTGAGCTTCACTTTACATAACCAAACTTCTCATGCTGTGGGGTATGCAGAAATGAGGGCTGCTTTTGTTGGGTCAATTAAGAAAAGGCCATCAAACTCAAGATGGCTTTAGCTTAATCTTCATTCTTCAGAATTAGGGCCCTAAAATCGACCAAGCTTAATTGCTAAAGCACAACTCTTAGCCTCACTAATTTATGCAATGTTTATGAACAGTCAATGAATACAAGGGCAAGCCATTCTTGGTAATTTTCAAAATACTGTGAAACTGGCATAGGACTGGCAAGGGCAAGCACATTTAGATGATGGGAATTGGGTGTCGGTCCCAGTACAGTTTCCAATGTCTTAAGGGGTTAATCTAGGCTGCCCATGAAAGTGGATATTGTAGTTATAATGTTCTTCTTTGTTACTGTTATAGACAAAATGAAACAAAACCTAGGACATCCTGTCACCTCCAAACTCCCTAAATTCTCCTACAGTATCACAATCATCTGTAAAACTCCAATCACCTCCAACCAAACAAGAGATTTCGAACCGCTAATTTTTTCAAAAACTAGAACTGCATGCTTCAAAAAGCAATCAGTGCAAAGATATTGGATGTAGGCTTTGGGAAAGAAACTCGTTCCTTTTTTCAACATTTAATTTTAAAATTATATATGTTCACACAAGAAGAACAAAACACAACGCACAACCACAAAAATAAAGCCTCGAAAGGCACAAAACACAACGCAGATCCAGACGCCCATGTAAATCGTCAACCACAAAAATAAAGTTTATAACTTTGCCTTGATTACCAGCAGGAGGCCAAGAACAAATGGTGTACAAGACTTTTTCTATGGGGTCAAGACCCTAAGATGCCAAATTTCATAAAAATATTAAAGCAAAAGGGTTACCATAATACTATACATCATTGTTTTTATTTTATTTTTACTAAGCAGTGTCATATGTATCACGTCATTGTCGTTTTGTCTCTGAAGTTCTTGAGTTTTTCCTCTTTCTTTTTTCTTTAAAAAGAAAGAAAAAGAAAAGAAAAGAAAGAACATTGTTTAGTGATATTTTGCATGACAGGATTGGAATCCCCCTCAGTTTTAATGAGAAAAAAAAACGAATACTTAATTATCTGCATATATATCGTATGCATATATTCTGGGCAGAACATTCCTCCGAAAAAAGTTGGAGTATGATGTCATGTGGTTCACGAACATTACTAAAGAGAAGTTCACTTCGTGAACCGATGATCAGGGGAAGGAGAGAGACAACTCGATTGATGTATTAAAAGAAGAGCATTGCAATCAAACTTTAATTTAAAAGGCTGATATGAAAACTTTCAATTGGTGGAAAAACAATCTAATAATTGAAGGGGCCGGGCAAGCAGCAGCCATGCATATTTGTGGCAGCTGAATCAACTATGGAGGATAACTCACAGAGAGAAGAGCCAATATTGCTCAGTGGCTTCAAAACAATTTTGGCCATAGATGGCATATATCCTGGAAAGTGGCAATATATAATGTAGCCAGCCATCATGTCCACCTAACGGCTTGACGATTTGCAGATGTTTTGCACTTCTGAATGGATATCTGTACAACTCGAACTCAATTTAATGCTATATAATTTTATGAATCCTGTTGTATACTGAGTAGTGGCCAGTGGGTATTGAATTGATTATATGGGTAAATCTAAAAACTAAAAATTTACTTTGAAATATAGAACTTATAACATGTAAGATGAAACTTGAGACTCGAACTGTTATAACATTACTTATTTCGTGGAGCATAATTATACGGATAGTGCGATTTTGTAATACTCGAAAGAAAGAAAGAAATTAAAATTGCGAACTAAAGAGAGAATATCACATGACCAAAATCACCGACTAAATTTTATGAATATAATTTTTTTCTTGTAAACTGGGCACGAATGATTATAAATTGATTTCAGTAGCAAACCTCTATTGAAATACTTTGGCCCATACAAAACTGAAGCGAGCAAGGAGTTTCCCAGTCCATGATGATAGCAGTGCTGGAATTTTTGGGCCAGAGCCCAGAAGAGCTTAGTGTCTATATATGTTCGACAACTTTTGTAATAATATAATAAAAACTTCTAGTCAGCCTAATTTTTACTAAAATTTTATCAGTCTTTTTTCTTCAATTTCTCGACCTGCAGAAAAACCAAAAGTTCGGCTCATTAGTATAAACTAGGAAGCCTGGTATTAATTAGGATCAACGGTGTTCGGTTTCTGTACGTTAACATCATCACAAACGTCTTGTACATCATTTTCTGTTTGACCGTGGCATCCCAGAAGATGTTGTAACGAACTTAAATTAAAAGTTAAGTACAAACGACAAAACGAAGTGGACTTGTGCGAGTGATAGTACGAAACCGAGAAACCAAAACATTAGGATGAGGCATGCGTTGGTTTGTGTGGTTCATCGGTTTCGACGACCCACTAAATCTCCAAAGAAAATCAAAGCCCCCTTGTTTTGGAGCCAAACTAGTAACATCTTGAATATCTCTTGCCTTGTCCATTTTCCATTTTAAACTTTTAAGCCTCACACCTAAGCAGTAAGTATTCTTCTTTAATTCAAGTGTTTTATACTATTATAATGGCGTCCAAGACTACTAGATTTGTTGTTAAAGATTTTACCAAGTTACATACTTCTGACGCCATATGTAGAGCGGCAGGCTCTCCAAATTCGCTTAGGAGGGTGCAAGCTCATCTGGGTATGTCTGTTTTCTGCTTGTTTATGCTTTTGCCTTTCTAGGCAGTATTTGTTTGCTTATTTACTTCACGGATTCTTGTTTGTTTTCCCTTATTGCTTGCTGTATATTGTCTCTAGAGTATTTTCGAGTATGCTTTGAGTGTTCTTTCCTGTTAATTTCAATGCTCAGATCTAAGAGGTTTTCCAGTGCCTCAGAATGGAAAAAGTTTGGGAATCAAGAACAGGCCAGGAAATCATACTGTTGCTCTTGCAGCCCCGCGCTCAATCATTCAAAGTTTGCGGTATCTTTTGAGATCGAGTGCTTGTTTATAATTTTTTTTTTATTCAAATGAGTGTTTGTTTGCTAAGGAGTTTGTGCATTCATTTTTTGTTGAAGTGACATGCCTGATCAACGTGATCATGCCAGTCGCCAATGTTGAAGGAGTGTAAAAGAGCCTGCCTTGATCCTAGAACTCCACCATTGAACAAGTAGACACTTCTTTATCTATAAAAAGCTGCAGTCCTAGTATTGCCTTCGGTTTATCTTTGACAGCTTGTGGTTTCTGTCCAGATAGCAAGTTTGTTTGACTGTCACATAAAGTCAGTTAATCATAGTGATATGTCCATCGTGCCTTCCATTATTGTGAATTACATGAGAATGGTGCTACTAGACCTCAGTTTGAACTAGACATATTGTGCTTTGGTTCCTTTTATCAGGCATTGGTAGTTTCTAAGACCAGCGTCTTTTTGATGCATAGTCTTGCATTTGTACATTCTCAACATGCAAGAATAATGATATATGTGCTACATTTAGCAGCTCCCAAGTTTTGTGCAAGGCGGCAACTAATGTATCTGGAGATGTTCCTGGTAACTCTCCTGGTGGGATGAGCCAATATGAGAGAATAATTGAAACTTTGACAACTCTTTTTCCTGTGTGGGTATGTCTGTTATATTGCTAGAGCTTCATAAAATTCCTGCCATCTTTCTAAATGACACACTTGATTTGCGTAATTGTTGTGATTTCTTTTGCTGACAGGTCATACTGGGTACCGTTATTGGCATCTACAAGCCAGCTGCGGTAATTTGATGGTCTCTTTGTGCTTCTTTGGTTCGTTACAAACAAACTGTCACTTAACTAGTTGCTTCTTGAGTTCTGCCTACAGGTAACGTGGTTGGAAACAGACCTTTTCACTGTTGGTCTGGGTTTTCTTATGCTTTCAATGGGATTGACGTTGACTTTTGAAGATTTCAGACAATGTCTGCGGAATCCATGGACTGTAAGAGGCAAATTGTTTGAATGCAATATAGACTGTCATTACAGCAAGACAATGACGATTGTTTGTTCACATGATTAATATTAGTTAGAATTATTTTTGCAGGTTGGTGTTGGATTTCTTGCTCAATATTTAATCAAACCCATGTTAGGTTTTGTTATTGCAATGGTAAGTTGGCAGAAATTTCTTAAGCATGGATGTTTTTTTCTGCTTCTGCATGAGATATATAGTAATCCTTGTTGAAATCATATTGCTTACACATTTCTCTTCCATTTTCAGACTTTAAAACTTTCTGCACCACTTGCAACTGGTCTAATCTTGGTCTCATGCTGCCCAGGTGGTCAGGCTTCGAATGTTGCTACCTATATATCTAAGGGAAATGTAGCCCTTTCTGTTCTTATGACAACGTATGCTCCGTATTCATTCCTGCTTTTAAATTCTGTTTTCGGATTGAGCAGTAGTCTGGGTGATATTTGCTGCAGCTCATTATTATGTGCTTATACTTTCCTTGATAGTGGAGAATCTCTTATTGTACCCTCTAGTTCCGTGCATGGAATCTTCTGGTATTAAGAAAAATTGAAAAGACTAGTCTTTTGACATGCAAAGGTCTCGAGCATGTGCTCGTGCACATAAAAACTATTATGTTGTTCAAGCCTTGCCATAAATCTGTCAGCCAATAACATTTGAGGAAAAGTGGGAAATCAATTTTTTTTACCTCTTCATTGAGGTTTGGATTTTCTTACTTTGGTAGTAAAAGCATTGAATTTGTAGGTTTCTATTGTGCAATTATTTGTGCGTCCTGCAATTGTGTGCAGTTCTGCACAATTCATCCACTGGCAGTGAAACATTGGGAAGAGGGAATTGGTTGTATGAATTTCAGGTGTTAGGTAGGACCTGATTGTGGGGATTTTTATCAACAAATAAACTAAACATAGGAATTGCCTTGGTATCAGATGCAGCATATTGGGAAACCAAACATGCATGTATGTGTGATAAGGTAGTCAAGTAATCACATCACTTTTGTTTGTGATATTATGACTTATCAACTTCAGTGACAGAAGAAAAGAATTCTGTTCACTGTGTTTCTGAACATGAAAATGAAATTCCTGGCTGAAAAGGGATTTCTGTCTGTTCTTTTATTCTTCAAATGTAAAGAGTAGAGAATATGCACTATGAACAAATACAGGATCTGGTTGTGACAATTTATATATATTGGTCTAACTTGAACGTTAGTATGGCCAACTAACTTTCATTAATTTGCTTATCTGGTAAAAGTGATTGTGGCTTCTCTGATTGTTTATTATTAATAGCATTGACATAATGTTTTTTCCATGCATCTAATGTTGTTCTTGTTAAATATCGAGGGCTTGTAACTCTCAAGTTTCATGAATCTTTCACTAAATATTTGCAGGTGTTCAACTATTGGAGCTATAATCATGACTCCACTTCTAACTAAGCTTCTTGCTGGTCAGCTTGTTCCAGTTGATGCTGCAGTAAGTTGGATCATTCTCAGTAATAATATATAATCCTTGAGTTTTTTGTAGCATGAAAGTGATGACCATCAAGAAAAACCAATAGATTAAATCCACTCTTTCTGACATGTTTTCTCATCATCTTCGCAGGGGCTAGCTATAAGCACTTTTCAAGTTGTGTTAGTACCAACAATTGTGGGAGGTAATTAGTCCGTGTTTTTCAAATTCATTTTAGTTATATGCACAGAGATTTGATATTTCTTTAAACCTGAAAATAGCTAATCACATTCTGTAACTCATCTGCTCTTTTGGCAGTGTTGTCGAACGAATTCTTCCCAAAATTCACTTCGAAAATTATCTCTGTGACACCATTAATTGGAGTTATTCTTACCACCTTACTTTGCGCAAGTCCTGTAAGTTCTCAAACTTCAGAGCGAAACTTTGTGATAATTTTATCTTTTCATTTCTGAATTTGATGATAGTTGCTCTACTCAGAAGTTACTCATTTTGGATTGCTATTTTCAAGATTGGGCAAGTTTCAGAGGTCCTGAAAACTCAAGGTGCTCAACTCATTTTGCCAGTGGCTCTTCTACATGCTGCTGCATTTTCTCTTGGTTATTGGATTTCAAAGATATCGTTTGGTGAATCCACTTCTCGTACCATATCAATAGAATGTGGGATGCAGGTATTTTATCAGTACTTTTATATTATATAATATTATGCTTAGATTGTTTGTCAAGCTAAATAATGTAGAAGAAACAAGAATTGTGTTGCAAGAAAATACTATAGGAACCATTTCACTGTTTTCAATGCTTTCATGTTTTTGTTAAAGTAATAGTCAGGATAACTTTTTCACTGAAGCTGGTAGAATTTCCATATGCAAGACAATGGATTTTTTATTGTAGTGCAGGTCAAGGATTAACGTCACTAATTTTATAGGTTGCACTTTTATCCAAGCCTGTAAAATACAATAAACACTAAAAAGAACCTTTCTGAATGGCCTGTTTATTCTGGTAATGAGACACCTATCTGCAATATGCGGACAATATGCAAAGATCTATTCTGTATATTGTTCTCAAGAAACAATTGGATGGCATTATATATTGCTCTAGTTAAATTCCTGATAACGACAATGATGATGATGGGATGATGATATGTGTCTGTAGATGTATGTATGTGTGTGTGTATACATTTTTTTTCTCATTTTCTGTTGCCTTAAATTTGCATGCGCATATGTGGAGAGTGAGGAAGAGTGACTACAATCCTCCTTTTATTGAATGAGTGATCATGTCTCGCTCAGAAAGCGGGTGGGGGACAGGGAGTATAATTGGTTGGATGGGCATATGTATAAATGTATACATTCATATTTCATTTCTTTGCATAACAGTAATGAGTCTGAGTAGTGCCAACTGAACAATATATCATGTTATTACTATAATTCTATAATTCATTGTGTTCTACTTCTATAGCTTTGCTTACTCTAATATTTTTGCCTTCAGAGTTCTGCACTTGGATTTTTACTTGCCCAGAAACATTTTACAAATCCACTAGTTGCTGTTCCGTCTGCAGTTAGCGTTGTTTGCATGGCGGTATGGCTCTTATTACTTGAGAGGCTTTGTTCTTTTATTGAGAATTTTCTGCTCACAGTCGTGTAACCTGCTGTTATCTCCCTGGCAGCTTGGTGGGAGTGCTCTCGCTGTCTTTTGGAGGAACAGGCCAATCCCTGTAGATGACAAGGATGACTTCAAACAATGAAGAAGCTCTGGGCCATAACTGTTTCCTCTTATGTATTCTAGTCCTAGAAGATTCTTTTTCCTTTCAGTTTAGGATATTTGTTTGCCTCCACATGATTTGGTTTAGTTTCAACAGAAATGGATAATAAGTTTTGGATTAATTCTACAATTTTTTGCGTCATAGGTATTAGTCCTGAAAATGTAGAGACTAAAATTTGTAGAAATGATAGAAAATTAAAGTTTGATAGTGGCCTATCACGTAGTAACAATAACCTAGTACTTGGCGGAGCCTGTTTTATTCATGGGCTTTTCTACTTGCTTTCATTTTCCCCTGTTTATGGGTAGACTGTTTCTTGCGCTTGTGTTCTACATGTTTATCTCTTTTTTCGTACTACTTACTGCAAGAGATTTGAACTTATGGTAAAATGAAATACTAAATGGTATAAGTGCTTTTCTGACCACCTGTCTGCAAGGCAAATGCCATTTCAGTGTCAACCTAGTATAGCAGAAACAGCTTGCAATGCAGATCACTGGAAAAGGAAAATAAAATTTGAAAACCTCACTGATTAGCTGGAGCACTTAATGACTTAACCTCTCTCAAAATTCATGAAAGGGTGGTGAGGTGGAAGAGACGAGATTCCATTTCATTGTTCCATTAAATTCCATTGCCTCATCCCCCACAAACTTTTGCTCAGTTTTCCAACACCATCGCACCCACTGATTTTAGGTTTACAGCTAGACCATTACCAGTCACCACCATGACATAGCACATGCTACTGCCTCTCCCCTGGTTCAGTTTCTCTTCCCACTAACTAAAATTCCTCATCATTTTCTACTGAAATGTTTTGATTTGATTTATGCATACAATTGTTCAATGCAATAAGAAAAGAAAGGAAAAGATGATGATAGAAAGAAAATGAATAAGTTCCCTAGTCTCCTTTATTTTATGCTTTAGAGTCGGGGTCAGGTCAGCCGACACCAACTTCTATCTTCAAAAGTTGCCACCCTTTCTTTATCTTTTTATTTTTGTTTTGGCTTTTCCCTTTCCACAATTTCCAACACCAAACACATCATCCACCATCAATCCTAACCTATGCTGGCCTGTCCATACATTTTCTGATTCTCCCTTGACAATTATTATTATTATTATGCCTAAGCTAAGTTTGCTTAGATAATTACTACTTGGATTATATTACTATTACTTTTTTTTATTAAGCTAAAATAATCGGGTCAAAGCCAACCAAATCAATGTTTCCATGTTTCCTCTTTGGCCAAAATAAGGAGGGTGAAAATTCCAATTTTGAAACCTAAATGTCTTAATTGTGTAATAATTGAACATGATCTACACAAGGGTGCAATGGTGCTTTCTTTTTTTTTTTAAAGAAAGAAAATTAAAAACCATTTCCAAAAATATAATTTAAATCGATAAATGAATCCATTAAAAAAGGAAAATCAATTTTATTATACTTTTCAATGAAACGGTTTTAAAATATTCCATTAAATGAAACTTAATTTTGACAGTAAAACTTACACATACATGGCAGCAACCTGTTATAAAGGCTGACCAAGAAGAGAGGCAGAGAGCTCAGATAAAAGAAAAAAACAATTTTGCTGCAGTGCACTACTGGTTGCGTGAGCCCTCTAACGCCTGAGACAGAAGGGGTAAAAAAAAAACCCCCCAAAAAAAGAAAGAAAGAAAGAAAGAACCAACTAGAAAACATATTTAAATATTATTAAACACCAGTCAATAGTCTTCAAGTAAGAAAGAAAACGTTTTATTATTACCAAAGCTAATCTCCGCTAAACAGCAGGGCATGTTCTAAGATTCTAACCCAAGAAGTATTTTACCCGACATTCTTAATACTCACAGCCTTAACGTTTTGTGTTTGTTTACTCTAAGCCGATACGGTAATCATGTCGCAGACCAACTGGGAAGCTGATAAAATGTAAGTATTGTAATAACTGAACGATTTTATTATGTTGTTTTCATTTTTGTGGGTACCAATGTTTTATTGTTTTGTGAAATGGGTATGTTTCAGTTTTCTAGTGGGGTTTGTATTTTGTCTTCATTTCTCTACAGTTGATGCTGCCTTTTCTGTTTGTTTGTTCATAAAATTTTCATACTTGTTGCAAATGCTTGCTGGTTTGATGTCTGTTCTTTATCGTTAGTTTCTAGCATACTGGTTTGTGTAGAAATTTGGGTTTTAAAGCTAAGTTTCTGGAGAAATGGATTTGCTTCTATATCTCGTTGGCTTATGTTCCTTGCTTGTTTCAAAATCATGTCTTCTTGCCGTTGTTGATGAAGATGGCGTTGCCATCTGCTGATGTTAGGGCATTTTCTTTGGATTTTTTTTTGGGTGATTACGACTTGTACATCTTATTTTACTGTCTCTTTAATGCTGTTTCTGCAATGTCTTTTTCCATTTTGTACCTGTAATATTTGCTTATTGTCAATTTGGCTGGTGACAATTTTCATGCCTTTGTTCAATAGGTTAGATGTATATATTTATGACTACCTTTTGAAGAGAAAATTGCATGCTTCTGCTAAAGCATTTCAAGCTGAAGGGAAAGTCTCTACCGATCCCGTAGGTATGATTGTTTTATAGAAATGCCAAGGAGAATAATTTTTTTTTTATATATTGTTATTTAATTCATATTAATTTATCTTGATTTTTGTGATTGGATGAGCTCCAGCTATTGATGCACCTGGTGGTTTTTTATTCGAATGGTGGTCTGTCTTCTGGGATATATTTATAGCGCGGACAAATGAGAAGCATTCTGAAGCAGCCGCGTCCTACATTGAGGTATGTCTGTGAGTTTGTAGGTTGATATTTTTTTGCTTCCTTTGTGCTTAACTTGGACAGAACTTTCCTTTCTTGCCTGCCCTTCACGTTGCATTTTGGTCGAGTTGTTGCAGATCGTCTTCTTAATGAATGGATAATTAATTACGAAAACTGTTATCTAGAAAAGAAATTTGATTCTATTTCTGCAAATTATAGGGGATCTGGTGTTTGCTTCTAACAATTTTGTACTTCATTTTCTATATGGGGTTCCCCTCAGTCTGTTCTCAGCTTTTATTATTTGCATGGTCATGGTTGTGTTAAATTCTTACATTTTTGCCCTAATTTTGTGTTACAAGGACCTGTAAGACTTTATAGCGTGAGGCTTTATAAATATATTTCAGGTTATTATTACTCGTCTCTTTTAGGATTCTCTCTAAAACTTTGTTTGTGTTGTGTGTACTGTAACTCATGAAAGATTTTACTATGAGTTTCGTGAGTTTTAGAGAAGTCTCAGCATTCATGATATCAATGATACATTATCCCAGTTTTTCTCAAAATTGTTTCTGCAAAGTAAGTACATTGTGTTGTGATTGATGGATACCTAGGTGATCTTTCTATTTAAATATCTGGAAATGACAGACTCAAATGATTAAGTCTCGGGAGCTGCAACAACAGCAGCAGCAGCAGCAGCAGCAGCATCAAAAACCTCAGCAGCATCAGCAGATGCAGATGCAGCAGCTCTTATTGCAAAGGCATGCTCAGCAGCAGCAACAGCAACAGCAACATCAGCAGCAGAGAAGAGACAGTACTCAGCTTCTCAATGATACCAGCAATGATCCTCTCATGAGGCAGAGCCCTGGAACTGCAAATGCCATGGCAACAAAAATCTATGAGGATCGGTTAAAACTTCCTCTTCAGAGGGATTCCTTAGATGATGCTGCTATGAAGGTACTAATTTTATGACAGGTTTATTTATTGGTTTCCTTTTACTTGCTGTTTTTGACATAACCTAATTTATTTCAGCCAAGGTTAGGTGACAATATGGGCCAGCTCTTGGATCCCAATCATGCCTCTTTGTTGAAAGCAACTGCAATTGGTGGCCAGCCTTCAGGGTATTGCTTCACATGATGTTGCCATTATTTCTATGGTTAAGTTTGTTGGTTACGTATGGATCTGCAACTTGCTTTGGCCACTCATTCATGCGTAATTTGATATAAGCTGAGCTCCTTATTTGCAGGCAAACACTGCATGGTACACCTGGAGGTAGTCAGCAAGTTCCAAGTCGGAATCAGCAACCTCCGCTGTCCTCGCAGGTAAATGCCTATTTAGTACCCCCTCTTTATACTTGTGCATATTTTAAATCTGGTATATCTTGTGTGTTGAAACAGGAAATAAAGAATGAGATGAATCCTATGATGACTCGTAGAGCCGCCGTTTCAGATGGATCACTGATTGGAGTTCCTGGTATTAATGGATTTTGTCCTTTCCTTTCTGTTTTAGTTATCTCCTTTTTTTCCTGTGCTTAAGCTAGGTTCTAGAATGTTGCAATTGTGGTTCTTTTGGTTCTGTTTTTAAGAGCAATCATTTGGTGGCCGTTTCCTTGTCTGCTGAGGATATCCATACACTGGAATATTTTTCTTCTTTTTTAGGTGTAATTGTGGTTATCATAATTAGGTTCTAAAATTTCAATAGATGGAAGCCTGCGGATGGCATTTGTAAATTGTGGCTTATAATTGTGAGTTTTTGGAATTATACACATAGTCACCACAATTTGGATCTTGTTTTAGGGAGATCAGCATTTGTTAATGGTCTTCTATATAGAGCTTCAAGATAAAACTCTATAGTTGTGAATTCACATCTGAAATGCTTACATATCAGGTAAGTTTTGAGGATCTCATGGGGATTCATGTTTTAGACATGCAATCCTGTCCATTGGCATCTGAACCCACAATTAAATTGGTTATTTAAGGTTTTGCTTCAAATTTTAAGTTTTTGTGCTCTTCATTTTCTACTTTAACAGTTATTCTTTTGGTCTTTCAGGATCAAGTCAAGGTATTGGCAATGTGACTCTCAAAGGATGGCCTTTAACAGTGAGTGTTAGCTTGATATGATATGTTACTTCGTCAGTCTCTAATATCATGAAGTTTTACTAAGGTTATTCAACTGTCGAGCATTAATCTGGAAAAGCATATTGAGAAATAAATTGCTTAGTTTGAAATCTTGTAGGTGATGCTTAAGCTACAGTCAGTAGAAATGTTGTCAGTGTATCTTGTTAAAGGCAAGATATGGTCAAAATTTATTCGATTAGAAAGCAGTTTGTTTGATTCATGATACTTGAATTGTGGAGGTTGATTACCATGCCTCCTGGAGTACAAAGAATAGTTTCTTTCACTTCTTCTACAACAGTGAATTAAAACTAATTAGTACCCTTGAGCGATGATTATTTGGTTCATCTCTTTTGTTCTATTATTGAGATTTGACAAGCATTGTAAAGGTCATGCAGACAAAAGAACTCTACTTTTTTGACATTTGTATTTGCAATTTGGTGGTTCAGAGATAATATATAATATCCTTAGATGTGCCTATTGGAGTTTCTTTTCTGACAGCATCTTTGCACATATTAGGGGCTGGATCAGTTTCGATCTGGGTTTCCACAGCAACAGAAATCTTTGATGCAGTCCTCTCAACCTTTCAATCAACTTCAGCTACAACAACAACTTTTGCTTCAGGCACAGCAGAATTTGACATCTCCCTCAGCCAACGATTTGGAATCCAGAAAACTGAGAATGCTTCTTAACAGTCGTAATATGGGTCTTGCAAAGGATGGCCCATCAAATTCTGTTGGTGATGTAGTTTCTAATGTTGCATCAGCTATGCAAGTTAATTGCCCGGTTTTGCCTCGTGGAGATACTGATATGCTAATTAAGGTATCATTTTCTCTTCTGTACTCAGACTGGACAAACATCTGCATGTTTGATATTTCCTTTGTAATTTTAAGGCTTTTTGGATGAATTTGCCCGCATGTTTCGTTGACTACTCAGTTACAGCAGCAGCAGCAGCAACTGCAACACTATGCTCAGCATCCACTTTCGAGCCAGCAGTCTCAGAGTTCTAATCCTCTCCTCCAGCAGCAAGATAAAATGATCGCTGGCGGCAGCTTGACCATGGATGGGAGCATGTCAAACACTTTTCAAGGAAATGAGCAGGTTTGATTTCTACTTGCTTCTGGCTATATTGACAGTCTCTACTCTTTAACTATATCAAAATATTACAAAAGGTTTTGTTGAAGATAATACTTTCTGAAATTAATTTAATGTAATTTTAAGCAATTGATAATTTGGCTGATTACAACTTCATATATCTCAAGGGTATAAATACAAGATGCACAGGACTATTTTAGGATAGTCAACTATACAATCAATTACAATTAGAATAAATTAGACAACTAATCCTAGCTAATAAAGGAAACATAATCAATGTAGAATATATGCTGACTTATATGTTAACTCTCCCCCTCAAGTTGGTGCATAGATATCACACATGCCCAACTTGGATAATGAAGCATAAAATGGACCACTGGCAACTGCATGGGTCATTATGTCTGCCAACTGATCTGCACTCTTGATGTAGGGAACCTTTATTTGTCCAGAATCTAGGTTGTCCTTAATGTAGTTCCTGTCCAGCTCAATATGCTTAGTTCTATCATGTTGAACTGCATTGTTTGCAATCTCAATAGCTGCTGTGTTATCACAAAACAACAACATAGGCTTCTTAGGACCAAACCCAAGCTCACTTAGGAGGATTCTTAGCCAAGTAAGTTCTGTGGTTGCATGATGAAGAGCACGATATTCTGCTTCTGCACTACTTAATGAGACTACGCTTTGTTTCTTACTCCTCCAAGTCACCAAATTTCCTCCTACAAATGACACATACCCTGATGTGGACTTTCTATCCAATTTGGACCCAGCAAAGTCAGAGTCTGTGTATCCCTCGATCTCTAAATGCCCGTGTCTAGAAAACATAATTCTTGTGCCTGGGGAAGACTTTAGATATGCTAGGATACGACTTACTGCATTCATGTGCTGATTACTTGGATTATGCATAAATTGACTCACAACGCTAACTGCGTAAGATAGATCAGGTCTTGTGTGAGTTAAATAGATCAACTTCCCTACTAGTCTCTGATATCTCTCCTTATTCGTTGGAATCTGATAAGGATAGATTGACAGTCCGTGATTTACTTTAATAGGAGTATTTACAGGTTTGCAAGCAGAGTTACCAGTCTCAGCTAAAAGGTTAGTATTTCCGTTGTGAAAGAAAAAGTCCTTGCTTGGACCGAGAAACCTCAATGCCCAAAAAATATTTCAAAGTACCCAAGTCCTTCATTTCAAAATCCTTGGCCAGATAATTCTGAAGCTTCTCTATTTCTTTAGGGTTGCTACCTGTAACAATCGTGTCATCAACGTAAACAATAAGCAAAGTAATATTACTACCATCTCTCTTGTAAAAAAGAGTGTGATCTGCCATAGCTTGTTTATAGCCAAACTCTTTCATTGAGTAGCTCAACCTGCCAAACCAAGCTCTTGGTGACTGCTTCAATCCATACAAGGCCTTTTTTAGTCTGCATACTTTGCCTTCTTTTGGTGTAAACCTTGGAGGAGGATCTATATACACCTCTTCTAATAGATCACCATGAAGGAATGCATTCTTTACGTCAAATTGTTTCAACGGCCAATCCAAATTGACTGCAAGGGAGAGTATAACTCTAACAGTGTTCATTTTGGCCACAGGAGCAAACGTCTCTTGGTAGTCAATCCCATAAGTCTGAGTGTATCCTTTGGCAACCAATCTAGCTTTGTACCTATCAATTGTCCCATCTGACTTGTACTTAACTGAAAACACCCACTTGCATCCTACTGTCTTCTTTCCTTGAGGAAGCTCAACCATCTCCCAAGTAGAGTTCTTCTGGAGAGCCTGCATTTCTTCTACCATAGCCAATTTCCACTTAGGGTTTTCAAGGGCTTCTTGAAAATGACTAGGAATAGATATAGACGACAATTGAAGTGCAAAAGCAAGATGAGTTTTAGATAGACGATGATAAGAAACAAAATCAAAAATAGGATAAACAACATTAGAGGATGATTTTGAGAAACCCAACCTATCTGGTTCCTTACGATCACGAATGGGATATCTTCTTCCTTGATCAGATTGAGAATTCAAGATAGCATTTTCTAAAGTTAAAGGTGAAGAAATTTGTACCTCAGAATTAGTCCCGGAAGAGTCATTCGATGGCATGGTAATATCATTGAGAGGAATGTTGGACCTTGGGGAGGGTATGGCAATGACACTTTTGTTCCTTTTTGTATAATGTTGTTGAAACAAGCTGTCTGGTCTTTCCTTTATTTCCTTTGGTTTGGACTTAGTATTACCCGAATCAACTGAATCAGTCGAGTCCTCCTCCCTTTTACTCGAGATCCACCACCTCTTTTCTTTTAACCATAATTTTTCCTCTTCCTTACTATTAATCTCCCCCTGAAGAGGAATCATAGACACATCCCCATCAAAATAAGACTCGCTCTCACAAAATTGAACATCCATTGAGACATAATATTTTCCCGAAGGAGGGTAAAAACATTTATAACCTTTTTGGGAATTGGAGTAACCAAGGAAGACACATTTAAGAGCACGAGGATCAAGTTTGTCCTTTGATGAGAATGTATATGAACATAACAAACACAACCAAAAACTTTAGGACAAAGATTCAAAGCAGATGGAATAGAGTGAAACCGTGATAACATTCGCATGGGTGTTTGATAATCAATAACACGTGTAGGCATTCGATTGATGAGAAAGACAGCGGTCATGACAGCATCAACCCATAAACGTTTTGGAACATGCATAGTAAAGCATAAAGCCCGAGCCACTTCCACAATGTGGCGGTTTTTACGCTCTGCTATATCGTTCTGTTGTGGTGTGTATGTACACGTTGTTTGGTGGAGGATGCCATTTTCTTTAAATAGAGTATAAAGGGATTGATTTACAAACTCACGACCATTGTCAGAATGAAAAACCTTAACCTGAGCATTTAATTGTGTGCTCACCATTTTTGAGAATTGAGGAATAACATGCAAGACATCATGCTTAGACTTTAGCAAATATATCCAACTCACTCTAGTACAGTCATCAATAAAAGACACAAAATATTTATGACCCAAAACAGAAGGAGTAGAAAAAGGACCCCAAACATCTGTAAAAACATGAACAAAAAGAACTGGGCTTTTATTAAGACTTATTTGAAAGGTACACGATGATTTTTAGCATAAATGCATTGTTCACAACGTAAACTAGACACTGAAACATTGCGAAATAATTGAGGAAATAAATGTTCTAAATAAGGAAAAGATGGGTGACCTAATTGACGATGCCACAACAAAATTTTTTCTATATCAGAAGTCTCCCTTGTTATTTGAAAAACGTGATCTGAATTTTGGGTGCAATTCCCTTTCCCCCTCCAAGTAGTAGAGACCTCCTCTCTCCTTACCAATACCAATCGTCTTCTTCGTAAGATTGTCCTGAAATACACAATATGTAGAATGAAAAGTTACAGAATAATTAAGAGTTTTAGTAATCTTGCTAATGGAAAGGAGATTATTAGAGAGGTTAGGTGCAAGTAGAACAGAGGACATGGGAAGTGTGGAAGAGAATGAGACATTCCCAGCTCCTGAAATCGGCATAGGAGTCCCATTAGCAACCTGAACAGACTTAACATTGGAGGTCATTAAAGAATCAAGTAAAGAAGGATTACTAGTCATATGATCAGTGGCCCCTGAATGATAACCCAAGTGTTAAAGGCAGCAGAAATAAGGCAAAAGCTAGAATTACCTTCTTGAGTAGAAGAGTGAGAAACCAAAGAAGCAGAAGCAGTAGAATTAGTGCTTGTGGCAGCAACCTGAGTTGATTTCTTGTTTCGCCGATCAGCTTGCTTTAGTTTATACCACTCTGGATAACCATGCTTCTTCCAGCAAACATCAACTGTATGTTTGGTGCTATTGCAATGAGTGCAAAAACGATTGAGCGTGTTGACAATAAGAGTTGGCTTATTGACAGCCATAGCTGAAGCCTCAGATTGGTCTTCTGCACTCATAGTGGTTTGTCTTTGTGCTTCACGACGGACCTGCGAGTAAGCTTCCTCTAGGCTTGGTAAAGGTGAGGTGGCCAATACACGGCCACTGACTTGATCCAAATTGTGATCAAGACCTGCAAGAAAATATAAACCCACTCCTCAGCCGTACGCCTCCTTTGTTTCTCAATATCAGTGGGACACGTCATATCATTAGGCCTTCGATAATCAAGTTCCAAGAATATGGAGTTTAATTCATTATAGTATTCTGCAAGAGGGCGGCCAGCTTGGCGTGATTGAAAAGATTTCTTCATCAATTCATAGACTTGAGAAGAATCCGAGACATCAAGATAACTCCTCTTGACTGCATCCCAAACCTGTTTGGCTGTGCCACACTGCACAAAGTGTGACATCAGTTTATCAGTCATAGAATTAATGAGCCAAGATTTAACTAGAGCATCTTCAGCCTCCCATTCATCAAAAAACAGGTCATCCTCTGCAGGTGCAGCCTTTTTCCCTGTGATGTATCCCTTCTTTTTTCTGCCAGCAATATGCATCTCTAGAACTTGAGACCAAACACGATAATTTCCACCATCCAACCTAATAGAAATTATTGGAGAGGAAGTTTCATGGATGGTTACCGCGGATGGCTTCTTGCTAGCAGTTTGCTCAGACATGGTGTGGAAACAAAGATGGAAGAGTTGAAAATTTAGGGTTTCAGCCGAAAAAATGGCAGCGGTGGATGTTAGATTTTACGCTCTGATACCAAATTGATAATTTGGCTGATTACAACTTCATATATCTCAAGGGTATAAATACAAGATGCACAGGACTATTTTAGGATAGTCAACTATACAATCAATTATAATTAGAATAAATTAGACAACTAATTCTAGCTAATAAAGGAAACATAATCAATGTAGAATATATGCTGACTTATATGTTAACTTAAGCTCTGGATTCTTTAGTAATTCTGAAAGTTTATGCTTCATTTATGTGTTTCCTCATCTTAATTCTGCTTAGGAATTATTATTACTGCTGTTTTTCCTTCTATTCTTAACTCCTAATAAACACTCATCTGACATGATTTCCAAATGCAGAATATGAAACCTCGATTGTGTTTCTAATATGTTTTCCTTGTTTGTTTAAGGCATCAAAAAATCAAATTGGGCGTAAGAGAAAGCAGCCAGTGTCATCTTCTGGTCCTGCCAATAGCTCAGGAACTGCAAACACCACTGGACCTGCTCCAAGTTCACCATCTTCACCTTCAACTCACACACCAGGAGATGTTATCTCAAGGCCAACTATGCACAATAATGGTGGCTCCTCTAAGTCTTTGCTTATGTTTGGCTCTGATGGTTTGGGCTCACTTACGTCAGCACCAAATCAGTTGGTGAGCAACTTTTTCTGGTTCTTTTCTTATCCTCTATTTTCATTTGGGACCATTTGATTGTAGATGTATCATCCAGTCATCCTAATTTGTACCATTTGGAAAGTTTAAATTTTGCAGCTTTGCTTCAATTAGTAAAGAACTTCTATTTATAGAAGGAAAAATGCAATGAGTGCAACTGAGTGGAACACTAGGGCTTTCCTGGAGCAAAGCTTTTTCGAGTGAGATATTATTAAGTTCCATATCAGCTCAAATTGATGTCAATTGGCATTTGTATTTTCCTCCATATTAAGTCTGGTTTACAAATTACAATCCAGAGGTAGTTAATTATAGAGTACCGGCTACAAGATATAATAAAATCGTGGTCTGTTAAAAGATCAGGTTTTATTTTTGGGTCCTCAATGTTAATCTAATAGTAGAAGAAAAAGTAGGCATATAAAGGTTTATAACTCATTCTTCTACTTCTATTTTATATCGCCTTGAAAAAATTATAGATTACTTGCATGGAATTGTCATTGGAACTTCTTTTGATAGTGGTTAATTAGAAAATTAATTGCAGACTGATGTGGACCGTTTTGTTGATGATGGATCCCTGGATGATAATGTAGAGTCATTCCTATCACCTGATGATGCAGATCCTAGAGATCGGGTTGGTCGGAGTGGAGAAGTTGGCAAAGGTATGATTAATGCTTTACTTACATTGCAGTGTTCCTTGTCAAGTTTACACAAAAAGGAAGGGGAAGGGGAAGATGGAATCTAACAATATTAGCGTTTTGGATCCTATATATATATTTTTAATTATGTGAATTGATTCCAAAGGTTTGACAGTTTTGCTGTAACATATAGGCTTCTCATTTTCGGAGATTCGGCATATTCCTGCAAGTACTAGTAAAGTTGAAACTTGTCACTTCTCATCAGATGGAAAACTGCTTGCTACTGGTGGGCATGATAAAAAGGTAACATCAGTCGTGAAAATGTTTTTGAGTTGTTTCTTAATAGTTGTTAATAATGGTTCTACAGATAGCAATGCAGGATAACCTTAGTGTCATTTTCAGTTTCCAGAAAGCCAATGTTAATTCAATTACCTAATGATTTCTGTGATGCAGGCTGTGTTGTGGTGCACAGAATCTTTTACAGTAAAGTCTACACTTGAAGAACATACTCACTGGATAACTGATGTCCGTTTCAGTCCAAGCATGTCAAGGCTAGCTACAGCTTCAGCTGATACAACTGTCAGGGTTTGGGACACAGAAACTGTTAGTAAACTTGATTTCATTTGTTGCTAGTGCATATTTGTTTCTAGTTCTATTGGCTTACACCTTCAACCATGATCTCGATTAATTACTTAGATTGACTTGTAGGTTTTTGTGCTATATTAAATATTAACATGCTTTTGGTTTGCATCTCTGTGAAAACGAAATGTCCAAAGATATACCTATTCTTTCTTTGCTGGCCTATAATTTGTTCTTTTAACATCTAATGTTGATTTACAATTTGCCGCTTTTTACTTCTTTCTTCAAGTTCATTTTATGCCTTTTATTTTAACGTATTATGAGTGCAAGTCAACTGCAAAAGAGAATCCGGCTACTACATATGCAATTTTTAATAGAGAAATAAAAGTTGCTTTGCCCATAATGAGGGAACTGGGTAACTCATTTTTGTAATAGGGATAAGATTTTTTTGTCTCAGTTTAAATGATGATCATCATGCTGGAAATGGTTTATGGGGAGCTGGGTTACTTATTCTTGACACTAGGGACAAGATGTTTTGTCTGTGTTTAATAAAGATCATCTCACTGGAAATGGCTTAAATTGTGAACTTATGATTGAGTATGTTTCTCTATAGTTGTTATTACATTTAAGCCATCATTCTTAAGGGGCTTCGGTCTTCATGAGTTATTTTTGTTTATGATATTCCCCAGCCCCAAAAAGAAACAAGGAAAAAGAAATCTCTCTGAATATTTGCTGAATGATGGATAGATGATTTTGCGTTGCAGCCTGGCTATTCACTTCGAACTTTCAAGGGACATTCTACAACTGTTATGTCTCTGGATTTCCACCCCAGTAAAGAGGATCTTCTCTGCTCTTGTGATGACAATAGCGAGATACGATACTGGAGTATCACCAATGGTAGTTGTGCTGGAGTTTTCAAGGTATAAAGTTTGATTGATGTTCATCATCTTGAAAGGAAACTATAATACAAATTCTATTTTTAATCATTATTTCTCTCTTAGATTTTTTGAATCCTTTTTCAGTGTCAGGGCGGTGCAACCCAGATGAGATTTCAACCTCATCTTGGAAGGATTCTTGCTGCTGCTGCAGAGAACTTTATATCTATACTTGATGTGGAGACCCAAGTTTGCAGGTTTAAATTACAGGTTGGTTGCGAATATCTCATGATATTTGAATGGCCCTGTCATCTAAGATGCTAAATTTGAGGTAAAGATGCAAGTTACTGGGGTAATATAATTTGTTTACACTTGAAAGGACTCCTACAAGTGAAATTCACTTGCCGGGCTGGCTATCATACAGGAGAAAAGAGATGAATGATGTTATATGATTAGGACCCCTTCAAAAAGTTTGTTGACTTGCTTGCCTGCATTCATTTATTCTTTTTGTGTTTGAACTTTTATTGTAGGGTCATAAAAATCAAGTTCATTCTGTGTGCTGGGACACTACTGGTGAGTATTTGGCATCTGTAAGTGATGACTTAGTAAGGGTGTGGACTATTGGCTCTGGCGGCAAGGGAGAATGTATGCACGAATTGAGCTGTAGTGGCAACAGATTCCGCACTTGTGTTTTCCATCCAACTTTTTCCTCTCTGTTGGTTATTGGCTGTTACGAGGCAAGTCATTACTCTTCTGCTTTTCCATGCAATTTACTAATTTGTTTTAACGCTATCAACATGTTGAGTTTCACTTACATGCACACGTGCATGCATACATGTGTGTCTGTGGGCAATTTTGTGCACATGGGCTTCTAACACATGGTTGTGTTGCAGGCACAAAGTATTTTTAATAAGAATATTTATATTAGATATATCTTACATTGGACTCAGAAACTGAATTAACATTTTCTTGCCTAAAGTTGCTGATATGGACTTTCATTTGTGACATTGAATATTGGGGGTGTTTTCTAGACTCTGGAGCTGTGGAACATGAACGAGAACAAGACATTGACTCTGAATGCACATGACAAGCTTGTATCTTCCTTGGCAGTATCAAATGTTAATGGTTTGGTAGCTTCAGCTAGTCACGACAAGTGCGTCAAGATCTGGAAGTGACTTTGACATGTTTTTTGGATTTCCTGACACCGTAGCCAACGTTATACCTTCTCTCTCATATCGGTTTCTGACAGATGGTTTTGTGGTTGTTCATAGAAGCCACCTACCCATAAAGTTTAAAGCTTTTTGTTTCACAACCAGCTCTGCTATGCCAGGACAAACTTCACTTAAATGTCTAGTAGGATTGTAGTGATATACCTATGAAATGAAACAGATATATTGTGAATCATACAGATAACAGCTTTTGTACAAATTTTTGTTGGCCAGCAAATACAACATTCTGTTATCATGAAGACCTTTACCATGCAGTAAATTATAAGATATGCCCGAGTTTAAGACTGTTGTGTTTTGTCTTACAAACTATAAAAGCACATTATTTAATAGCATTTGATAGGTGTTTATGACCTGTTACGCATTTAGAGGTTAGTAATCTTATTTCCGCAGTAAGTCTGGACACCTGAATTCTAATTGATTGAAAAACATAGCTATTTTTATTATTTATTGTACATGGCCTTTGTATTGATCTTAAATTAGACCCATCTGTACATACATTGGAATTATACATACAAGTATACAACACAAAGGACTGTAGGAGGGTACTGCCATTTGATACTTGCTCAACAATACATAGGTTTATGTAAATATATAAATATTATATATCATATATATTATAATAGTATTAGCATATTACTAGAACAACTTAATTAATTAATTCATATGTCGAATAAACTCAAGCGCCTTGTCGAAATGTGTTCCCTTGGCATCAAGATACTCCTTAAATGTGACAGGACGATAAAGCACGGGATGATCACGATCAATCAGCTCGGAGGGTGGAGATATCTCGACGTCTTTTGGTGGGCCGTAGAAGTAGGCAGTTGATATGCGATGACTAGTCTTGTTGACAAGGGCTCGATGGAGTGCAGGCTTAAATCGACCATTGCAGAAAATGTGCATCAAATCTCCAACAGTGACCATAAATGCACCAGGAATTGGCTCGACCGGCAGCCACCCAACATTTTCTTTGAAGACTTGGAGACCACTGACGCTGCCTTGGTATACCAATGTGAGGAGAGACGTGTCAGTATGAGGGGCCATGCCCATTGCCTGGTTGGGCTCTGGACATACAGGGTAAGAGTTCAGTTGAAGCACTGCCTGTGGGCTTTTGCTTTCAATTTCCGAATTGAACCAGCCAATGTTCTGTTGTTGTAAGCCCAATGAGCCGAACATCAGCCGAAGTAATCTCTCAGTCAGTCCTCTCAGTTCGTTTTGGTACTCCCCCATCGCATTGCTGCATTTGTTTTTAAAACCAAAAGATTATTAGCAACTCCAATTCCCATGACATGATTTTGGAATTGAAGGATTCTTTCCTTCACTTTGCTACAATATTTTCAATCAATGATCAAGAGGTGAATTGTGTCACCATATATGCACATGCATGCATGCACGCGTGAATCGGTGATGTGTATATATATATATATATATATATATATATAAAGAGATAAAAGGAAGGATTGTGGAAAATGTGAATTACTAAGCAAATATTGTATATATTTGGAAAGAAGACAACTAACAAATCCAGTTTACATAGCTACTACATAACATCATCTATATAGTTTTATAAATATATTTAAGGGGAGTGCAGCTGGCAGTGGAAAAATATCGCATACGGTTCATGGAGTTTAGTGCATGTATATTGTATTGCCTATGAAGTTTGAAAGGCTGCATATTAATTAATCTGTGCTAAAAATTAAGAGTTGGACGAATGAGGATGTTCCCATCCGCCGCAGCAAAGGGTTGAAATTATATAAGTAAAGAAAATTATATTTGATATGATCGAAGGAGTAGTTACTAGCACTCGCTCAAAAGAAGTTGTTATATATACACACACACACACACACCTAAAGGTTATGTACGCGTTGGCACTTGGGAGATCTACATTATATATTAAATTCCCAAATCGGGAGAATCATTTTTTGGTTACAATACATTACTATGTATTGTCATAAAGTGTATCATTAAGCCCATTAATTAAATTGATTTTTCTTTTTGGTATATATATATATATATATATATAGCTACTTGATTCAAGAAGAATATCTTATTTTGGATGTTGCTAGGGATCTTGTTTTCTACCTGAAATCTACGTGAAAGTGCATGGCTCATGCATGGACTTCCTTGTTTACTTGCCTATATTTCTATCTTGGTTCTAAACCAGTCACATTCCTCCACGTTATTCCTTCGATAGTAACGAAAGTTTCCTAAATCACCAAAATATCCTCATAATATATAAAAAATGACACGGCTCTCCTTAGCGCTGGCCCACAAAACAGATATCATATGTAAACAAGAATTTAGACATGGTACACTGACGTGTCTGCTAATTGATTGTCCAGCTTGTCGCTCTCTCGTACAGCCACGTGTCACTATCGACCTCTTACTCACATTCGGCAGACTCTTGAAGTGCACCGATACATATATCTCGGTTCCACATAAACTTTTATTTCCTTAATATTTATATTATATCATTTTTCTATTTAAATATATAATTAATTTGATAATATCATCCACACTACAAAAATTATATGCAGAAGTATTAAATCTATTAGTGCTGAGATGAAAAATCAAGATTCGAATTTGGAAAACTTATCAATACATATTACTCCTTGAATATATTATCAGATATATTACGTGCAATATTCGTATTATTGGGGTAAATATGTTATATTCATAGTGATTTTTCTTCTATATATGATAAAATAAAAAGTAAAGCAGAGTGTCCCACAGGATAAAAGCAGTATATATTGATGATCAAATTGAAAAACAGAGAGCTGGAGCGTGCGCATGCATACTACAGTAGCTATATATATAAACGCATTACGTACCAGAAATCGATGTGATCATTTGGCCAAAGTTGGCGGGCGTGATCAATAGGAGAACCCATAATGGTGAACCCTTCAGACCACATGAGCTTGGAGAAGAAGTTGGAAATGCGAGGCAGTCCGTAGCCGGTGAAATCCTCTGGTGACCGGAGAACTTTGAGCTTTTGCTCTGAGGGTAGTGCGAATAATCTCTTAGTTTGGAGCTCAATTTGGTCAAGGAGTTCAATGGGAATGCCATGGTTGGTGACCTGAAACGCACCCCACTTCTCACAGGCTTCTCGTATGAGTGTCATAGCCTGAGGGATGGCTATGTCAATGACCGGAACTGTTTCCTGCTGGGTTAAGGGATCGGCCGGTGGTTGAGCATCATCATGGTGGTTCCATGTGTGGGAGTCGGGTAAATTGTTGCAGGCAGCTTTGAAGTCTAAAGGAACGATATGTTTAAGGTGGGTAATAGGTTTGGTTTTGAAGGACTCAGATACTGAATTCATAGTTGGAGATAGAGTAGTAATACTGTTTTTTTGTTGCAGATGATCAGAGAAAGAGAGAAAGAAAGGTCTTTTCTTGAATGATGTCTGTCACTCTGTTTGTTTGAACTTAGCTAGCTAGCTTGCTAGGAGAGAGAGCTCTTGACTCTTGTCTCTTGCTTATAACTGGTAGCAGAACTCTTTCTTGACTCTTGTATCAATGGTGACTGTACTCGTTCAGATACTTTCTGGTAGATACGTGCAACAACTGTAACAAAGAATTGAATGTTAATTTTGTCCTTTCTTTTTCTTTTTCTTTTTCTCTCCGGAAAAATACGTAAAATTCTTATATCAACTCTAGCCTTACCTAATCTATGCATTCACTCCATACCCTACCTCCTTTAATTTGCAAATATTAATTTCTCTCGTATGGTTAATATTCAAATGCAGCATGTGTCCTTATTTGTAAATGTTACAATGTTTTAGAATCAAATTGTCCAAAGAAATGATAATCGATATATCTAGTAAGTATATGTGAATTAGAGATCACATAGCATATAGTTGTATTATTTTATAGAAGGAAATAAATATAGTAAAATATTTTACTATATATTTGAAATATATCTGATGGAGTAGAATTGATACCTTTTTTTATATATTTAACGGACATTGTTGGCAGATAAAGACTAATCGATTCATACATGTTAACTACATATATATGTTATGTAAATCAAAACTAGAAGATTAAGATTAGACAATTTATATATGTTCAATGTATATAGATGGTACATTAAAAGGTGGAAGATAAAGATAAATTAATCCATATATGTTAAATGCGTATAATTATGTTATGTCAATGATTATTTTTACTTAAAAAAAGGTAAATAATATGAAATGAGTGAATGATCATATATACAAGAAAATTGTTCTTTTTACCACATAAAAATATGAATAATACTAAGAATACAAATTATATATGAATACTAGATTCAATCAAAATCGATGGACGCAAAGCAGCCTTCAATCGATTCGCTAAACAGATATTCATATAATGATAATAAATAACGTTAGTTATATAGCAATCATACAAGATAGAGATACAAACTTTTTAGAAAAATTATTGTATACAAATAGAACGTAGTACGAATAACGTATGATTTTCTTATTTAATTTTATACTCAAATTTTCATTCATCTAATAGTAGATATCATCGTTGAGTTGGTAACATTAAATGTGATCCACATATTAAAATAATTCATACAAAAGTCTACACATATGATCCAAATATTGAGATATTTATGCAAAATTTAAATAACATGAAATATCATACGCAAATATCGCGATATGCATGGAAAAAAAGTATTACATAATGACATATTAACAACCACTACACTGTCATTAATGAAACTAATAAAGATCACCCTCAGTTCTAAGTCTCTAATATGTAAATACATTGGCTCTCAATTACTATAACATTAAGCGTTAAAAAGAAACCTAAGAACTCCCAAGAAAATCAGTGAGAATTCAATTGCGACATATATAGATATTACATATGAACTTATTCTAGTGGGCTTACCTCCGTCGTTCGACGCTTCGAAGTGAAATCTTTAGCCAATGAGAGAGAAAAGGAAAGGAGTTGTATTTTTATAAGCATTATTAACAACGGTTTAGAATCTAAATTTAAAAGAAAACAATATATACTAATTATATACAGGAATATAAATTTGGATGGAGATGAAATAATAAGCGACATCGGTCGTAACAAGATGTAATATATATGCTATATAAATATTTTGAAAATGCTTCTCTCGAGTACCGGCCGGCATTTTGTTAAAATTTAACAAATTTGTACTACTAATTCTTTGGACAAAAATGGAGTGCGTTAATCACACGATATATTGATTATCTGACATCATACCTAGCTAGCTAATACTGTACGCAGTACGTAAGCACAGGATTCAAATACCCTCTCGATCGAAGTTGATGCACCATCTCAGTGCATCCAGTGACCCAACTCCGTTTCAAACTGTGGTGCCCGTGATAGATATTATCAACATAAGCAAGCCATACATACATACATAACACAATAATATATACATATGTACAATGATATGATATAATATAATAATGATAACGATAATGAAGATGCAGAGATTGGCTAGATATATTCATTCGCATTGTTCGAAATCTTTCAATCATAAGAAGAAAGAATATTTCTCGTACGTAAGTCGATAATAATGGCATGTAACTAATTACAAATCATTACAACGTACGTTATTGGATCTGTATACATATATTATATATATGTATTCTGTAAAATTCAAGCACTCAATCAAATACCCATTACTATTATTGTTTTACACTACAATAAACATATATAATTTTAAAATTTTCCAGGTAACTTGTCTAAAATACCAAGTAACTAAGCCCTCCAACGTTTTTTATGAGGAAACTAATGTGCTTGCCAATTTGCCACGCATCCAAGCTGATATATATATATATATACCCACCCTGTCATCTCTTCTGGAATTTGAAGGCTTTTATGGCGAATGCGAATATCAATGCAAAAAATGCGGCGAAAGCTACGACCATAACACCAGCTATACCCACGAAATCATGCCTAAACCCAAACACGTCCCTCAGTAACTTCTTTATAGGAACTGAGAGAACTCCATCTGAAAGCTTCACCAGTTTATCGTCATTACCAAATTGTGAAGTCAGGAGGCCATACAAACTCCATGCTACAGGGTTTGCCCAGTAATACCACCTCCAGTAAACAGGCATTCTCTGGAAAAGACGCGGACCACATTATCATAGGTATAGACAAGAAAGAGAAAATCTCCATTGTAAGTAATTGCGTATATCAGTGAAGAGTGCTTTTTGAAGTTTATTATATATTAAGTTTACAGCTTATGATCCATAACCATAAATAAAGAACAATAATACTATTACCCAGGTTTTAATACCTAAAAAATATGACAATCTTGAGTAAGATTGTCATATAGATAGTAAAATGGTATGGCAAGTGTTATAGCAATCTCGAATAAGTCTTCCCACTAACCAAAAATGTCGCGGAATGTATGGGACAAGGGTTAAACAGAACCAGTGACTGATCACCTATCAAATGGATCTAGTCAATTAATCAGCCAATCCGATAATAATCACCATCCAACCAGTCTAAGGCCATATAAAAATAAAATGGTCTACCAGACAGATTAAAGGAAACTTGTAAGATCCCAGTGCATACTGAATCACTATAAGTTAGACTACTAGAACTTACAACAAAATATTGTCAGGTAATGTTTATAATACAATTGAAATATTCAAGTTTTGGAAGAAATTATGAAACTATAAGAAAAGAGAAAAATGTTTACCTTGTGAGCAATCATAAAGCCACTGAAAAGGTTCCAGAGCATATAAAACGGAGCAGCAATGATGGCAGCCACATTATGATTTGGTGTGACAGCAGTCGTCATCATTCCGTAAAAGGTGAAGTAGAGCATGGTAAAATACATAAAAAATATGTACCAAATGAACTTCAAAGCAGTCCACTCAAATGCGGCCATGGAATAGAAAACTGAGCAGTAAATAATTGCTTGTGCAAACACATAAGGGAACTCAATAACAACCTGGAGAGAAAAAAAACATCAGTGAAGTTTTAGAGAATGCATGTCTTCTTCACAAATAGAAGTAGGGAAAAGGAAAGAAGCATAGAAGATAACCTGAGCAAAAGCAAAAGGTAGAGCTGAATACATCCCAGCGGCTCTCTCTCTATATGAAACAAATCTTTCGACAGAAACGACAGGTTGTGCAGCAGTGGCATTTGTAATTCCAATGAACAGAACCGCAAGATACATGGATCCCATGGCGTTAAATAAATCTTGTTGGTTCTCTCTGCATGAATAAGCATTAAAATGTCACCAAGAATTTGCTGGAGACTTAAGTCCAAGGAAGTCATGTCTAATGAGAGACTAGAGGACTTAAATTCGAAAAACATATGTTCATGATGAAATTCTTGACATCTTATGTTCATGAGTTGAAAATTGCTGTCTACCTAAATTTACAAGTTTTTTGACCTCACAAAGCAACAGATGCGCAAATTATGTGGTACTACTAAGTTCCAAAAATGACCAAGCGTAAAAGAGTCTCAAGGTGATTTTGTAATAAAGTTATCTAGATGTCATAAAATACTTGAAAAGGAAAAGTTCAAGTATAAACCTTTTTGCACCAAATTTCCAGCATATTGATCCAAGCATTAATGAGATGACAACAGTGTAGAAGAATCGAACTGCTGTATATTGTGGGTTCCGCCAATAAGAAAGATTTTGCTTCCAAAGGCAAGCCAAGAACTGGTCAGAAAAAGACTGAGAATACTTGGTTGGAAAGTACAATTCTTTCAAATTTGAACTTGGCTTGCTTAGAGAATCAACCAATTCCTTGTTGTGTCTGGAAATAGCAAGACAGGACTGTCAGATAAAGGGAGGGGTTAAAAGGAAACTGTATGTAATAGCAACAGCTAACAATTTCCAGAGAACATGGACATACTGAAATAGGTTTGAACTTCTGTAAATTTCTGCAAAATCAACACCGAGACGACTTTCTTCAGCAGAGGAAGTAATCTCAAGCATCCATGCAGCAGGGTTATATCCAGGCTTGATCTTTGGCACTCCTTCAACTGCCTATAGATCAGCAATATGTAGATGATAAGATAAGTGGGAACAACAATACATCACAATGCAATTTAGCCATAAGTAGCCAATGATCAAGTATTGTAGGAGATGTAAACATGCGTTATTCAACCTCAAAATATTTGATGAGCTCACAGGACTTCGAACCAAGCGAGCCTGCATATATGAGCTCTCCTCCACGCTTCATGAACAAAAGCTGCAGAAACAGACAAGGAGATAATCAATGAGATTGAAAGCAATTTCACCTATTCATCATCATGTCTGATTTCTGACATTTATTTAACATGTTAGAAAAGAAAACCTTATTAGAGAAACTCTCTACCAATTCTAAGAAAAAATACCTCATCAAAGGATTCAAAAATGTCTATGCTGGGCTGATGGATTGTGCATACAATTGTTCGCCCGGTATTTACAATGTTCCTAACAGTTCTCATCACTATTGCTGCAGCCCTTGCATCTAACCCTGATGTAGGCTCATCCATGAACACTATAGAAGGGTTGGCAACTAATTCAACTGCAATTGTCAATCTTTTACGTTGCTCAGTTGACAAACCATCAATTCCTGGTAGACCAACCAATGCCCCACTTAAAGATGTCAGCTCCACAAGTTCCATCACCTCCTCAACAAATGCCTGAAAAGTTCAATCAATCGGTTATCTTACCAAAGATAAGTAGAACAGAAAAAGCTGCTTTATTATTACCCTTTGTGTCTCCATGTCGACATCTGATGGTAACCGCAACCAAGCAGAGAACAGAAGTGACTCCAGAACAGTCAAGCCAGGCGAATGAATGTCATTCTGCTCACAATAACCTGAAATTCTAGCAAAAGTTTCTTGCCTTTTGGGATAACCAGATATATATATGCTCCCTTCAATGATCCCACCAGTTTTTCGACCTGCTAAAACATCCATAAGGGTGGTTTTACCAGCACCGCTGACTCCTACCAATGCTGTAAGCACACCAGGTCTGAATGCTCCAGTGATATTAACCAACAATCGCAATCTATCTTCCATCACCCCTTCTTGTTTCAGTTCCTGAGGAGATATTTGGATGAAAAAAATAAATATTTAAAATATGTTACCAAAATAAGTAGTAAATGGCCAGTGCAACTATACACTCACCGCAGGGACATCCACAAAGTAATTGATGTTGCTGAAGGCCATGGAAAGTGGTTGAAATGGCAGAACCATGCCTCTCTGTTTGAAATATTTTCCTACCAGTTTATCAACGAAAACTTAGACATGCAGCTAGAAATTTATATATATGAATGAAAAGAACAGAAAAGAAAAGTTCAATATGAAATGCATTTTACAAACCACCTAGTGAGCCTGAATGCTGCAAGTACTCTCTCAATTCGATAACAACATTTTCACCTTTCCTTCTCCTCTCTCTCTCCTGTAGCTCTTTCTTAGATACTACAGCCTGTTGCTTCCCCAAGGCTGCAACAATATACCACAGTTAAAGCATAACATAATTCAGAGTACCCATGTACTCTGGTTTTTCATAAGCAGAAACAAAAAAATAAATTTACATTTAATAGACTATTTACAGAATGAGATGACTCACGGTTAAGGTAGCCCAGGAAGAATGTAAAGAGAATATTAAATAGAACCGCATATCCAATCATAGCACCAACACCAATCCAATACCAGTAGCTTTCTGGAAACAAACTGCGTTCTCTCAGAATTGCCTCTCCTAGTGAAAATTTAGAGTTCCCAGCTCTCTGCATACAGGGGAACATACAAGAATGAGTTTCAACATAAATTAAAAGAATGCAAAAGTCAAACTTAGTGAAGATTAACATAAAAACAGAGAAGGGCTTATGTGTAAATTTGTCTGTTGCCTTAGATTTGTAAATTGAAGAAGGAAAAAAAAAATGTTTACAGGACCTTTACAGCTGCATGACTATCAGGCATAAGCTTAAGGCACAATAGTTCAATCAAGCTCGAGAGTTCATGTGTACGATATAATTTATTGCACAATAGGTCGATGTATTACACATTATATTTATAAGGCTGACTAGGAAACCTCATGCACTCTAAGGTGTGGTGTGTGCACTGGCAAAAGCAGCTTTGGTCAGCGCAGCTAATGGAGCTGATGAATGAAATAGACGAAACGACAATATCAATTAAAATAGTAATAATATCAATTCTCTCAGAGGTATTCAAGACATCTAAAAGTCATTTAATGGTTATGCTACTGATTTCAACTCTCTTTCATATATCATTACCATTACCCATATTGATAGATGACAAAATAATTTCTCGAATATCCAAAAGATAAGAAGCAAGATGCATAAATTATTATATGAGCACTTAGCAAAAGTTCTTCAATCATACCTTTTTCCAAGAATGCCCAAGAAATTCATTCACTGAAGCTGCATCTTGGGCATACATTAAAGGAGAAACCCAGAAACCCCAGATCCACCAATTTGGTATACGATCTGTCATAGTGACACGAAGGATTGACTAAACACATGACATCTGTTTGCCCAAAAGCAATTAACCATGTAGACATTGCAAAATGATAAATTTTTACCCCTTGATATGATGAATCCTCCCAGAGCCATGACCACCAGCATAGCAAAAGATCCAAAGGTGTTGGCAACAATCATATTTCTACCCAAGGATCCAATGACACGGAAAAGACCTATAGACATCTGGTGCAGAAAGAAATATAACAAGAACTGCCGAAAACATCTGCATTAAAGGATTAAAATTATGAAGCCTTTCCACTTCAACCAATATAAAGTCATGCTGAACTCTGAAACTATAATGTGTACCTAAAAATATTAGGATCATATCCAATCACATAGTACGTAACAGCCACCCAAAAACCAGACTCTATAAGCGAAGTTGGAATGCTCAGGGCCCAAGAAGGAAGTGTATAAACCCAACTGGGATAGAAGTGCAAATCCCTATGCTTGTAAAGTATCGGGAGCTTGGCCACCAACATTGAAACCTCCGTAAAGCCATTAAAAAGAATAATGACCATGGAAAAGTAAATTGCCCCAAGGTACAAGCCACCATCATCAATTGTCTTATGGTGCATTGTTGTCCGGACAAAAACAGTCATTGTTATTAATGCAACAATAAGAAGCTGGAGAACAGTAAACATTGGTCACGAATCAGCATTAGAATTTTACAAGATACTTCCATTAAATAGACAATCACCAAATAAGAACAAGGACAGACTAACACAACAACAAAATGGTTTCATAGACCAATGTATATCAGTCACTAACTTTATTTACTAGATTAAAACTAACCCAATCATCAAATTAACTGACTTAGCAAATAACCTGAATAAATTTGAAAACATAGATGAATGCATTCCGCTTCATCAGTAGCAACTGCCAGTTAAAATTCGTTTTGAGAAGTTCACACCCCATTTCACCATATTGAGCAGTTGACAAGGCTGCTGGATGATTGTAACGTCTATCAAAAGGAACAGCTAGCTCCTCAGACAAATTCTTCCCAGTGTGATACAAACGAAAAGCTTCAGCAAACTTTCCTGGAGGTATATACCGGTATGGCTGGTAAGGATTAGACCAGTATTGCTGTTGGTCCTTCTTTGAAGTAACCTGTGTTCCAGAAGTTTAGCAAAATTACCCCATAAAAGAGAATGAATTCACATTTAAAATCTTCACCACTTACTTCTTGCAAGAAGTCTGCCACATTCTTTCTTTTGGGACAACTAAATCCCATAGAAGCAAAGAAATCAAGAACAGAATCACGGGGTCCCTGGTAAATAATCTGGCCCTCACACAAAAGTATAACATCATCAAACAACTCATAAGTCTCAGGAGCGGGTTGAAGCAGAGAAATGATAGTAGTCCCATCAAGTGCACAGGTAGAATGCCTAAGATATTTGATGATTTGATAAGTAGTTGAACTATCAAGACCATTTGATATTTCATCCATAAACAGCACTCTGGCTGGACCAATTAATAATTCACCTGAAATCACATATGTGCTAAATCCGCATGAATAAAAGCCAAAAGCATTCAAGTACTGAGAAAGGGTAAAATGTATTGCTTCCACCTGTTGTAAGCCGCTTCTTCTGGCCTCCAGAGATCCCTTTAAGCATCTCATCTCCCACCAATGTGTCAGCACATATGTCCAACCCTAAAATCTTTGTCAGATAAACATTAGTGCTTCAGAAGTTTTATAAAATTAAGTTCAACAATCACTTAGAAGTTACATTTGTTACACCAATCCCACAAACATACTTCCCATCATATTTGAAGGGCCAAACCTCAGTAACTTCCAACTTCAGTCATTTGTTAAGGTGTTAGGGGAGTGCCAGGTCAGGGACATTTAAGGGCCACAATCTCAACATCAGTACCACATGTATGCAGGAGTAACAAACATCTAAAGAGTACCTTCATGATGTACTCCACCACAAGACTAGTCTCCTGCCCCCCCAATGCTAATGACTGAAAACAAGAAGTTAGACATACTCTTAAAAACAATTATTTATTTAAGGGGAAAGAAAAAGAATAATTGTCTTTCAGTTACCTTCATAAATATATCAAGATCTTCATCTGGTTTTATCCCAGCAACCTTTTCTCTTCTTGAAAGCTCCACAATCATATCTTTTGCCAGAATTAATAAGTCAGCAAGTAGGAGAGCATTGTTCATACAGAAATGATTTTCCAAAGCTTACCATATTTGGATCCAACACCTTGACACCGTCCTGCAAACTCTAGAGTCTCTCTTACTGTCATCTCTGCCACATGCCAATCTTGTTGACTGACATACGCTGACGTCCTTGGAGGAACAAACTCATTCAAACCATGTCCATTATACGTAATTTTACCTGACATCTTCAAAGCAAGCAAAGTATAAAAAGTATTAGAAACAATGAACAATCCAGTAGGCAACATTGACAAATATGTGTGATTGCATGATCTACAAATCTTAAATTTAATCAAATATCCAAAATAAACCATATAAGGCATAGTTCCCTGGATAACCATTTTATATCCTACCATTCTAATATCATTCTTCCATGCTCTAGCAGACAAGATGAGAGTATACAATAGAAAATGTGCAAACATAAAGAGGTTCATTGTGCTTAGCTTAATCCTTTATTCTATAAAACTTTTTTATGTAATCCTTACCGAGTTCAAAGCTAGGATTTCAATACAGAACCACAAAGCATGACAACCAGGAATCAGGATATTAAACATGCTGAGCATCTTTCAAGAAAAGCTAAGTCTTAGTACCTGTAAATGATGTCCAAGGCGTCCAGCAAGAGCCAGCAGTAGTGTTGTTTTTCCAGAGCTCGGAGGACCCAGTAGTAGTGTCAATCTACAAAATAACACCTGTACCTTATCAAACACACACATATATTTACCAACTGGGTTATGAATGAAATTCAACAGATACCTTGAAGGTCTAATAATCCCACTAAGATCATCCAAAATTGTCAACTTGCTTCTATTTCCACCATATATCCGCAATTGCCTTAAAAGAGCCTGAATCACATTCAAACAGGTAAATGAAAATAGCGTCAATTTATAGCAAGTCATAAGGATTAATTGTGAAAGTTTACCTCAGTCATGTTAAAAATAAAGTTGGGAATGGTTGGCAGTGCTCTACTTCCAAGGTGGACAAAAGATTCAACTGTCAAATTCTGAAAACGAACCTCAATCTTCGGAAGCTCCAAATCTACCCTGCAACCGCAGACAAAATTGGGAAAATTCAAAAAAGAGAATTACTTCCAAGTGTTCAAGTTATGCTCTGTTGGGAATAAATTTCTCGTTTTATTAAGTCCCAGAAAATGCTTTTGCTTTCTCATTAATCAAGCAATGTCTCGAGTACAACCACTTAGATAATTAAGGGTTAACAATCCCTATTAGCATTCAGCAAAAATCCAATCCCAGAACTGAAACAATTAACATACCACTTGACTTACATTTAGCCAGAAAACTGAAAAGTACTAAACGGAATTTTATATTTACAAATTCAAAAACAAATTTGATTTTCGTTAATTTTTAAGGTAGATTTGAAAAGATAAAAATTTATTCTCGAAATCAGTGTCATAAGTCAAAATCTACTTTGAAGATATTCTTGGTGCTATTTAGAAGTTAGATTCAGAAACCACAAAAAATTCTTCTCTATTTTTACAAAATACTTCAACTTCCAAGAAGAACAATTCGAGAAAACCAATTTCATCTCAGAATATAGTTTCCAAAACACCGTTTTGAAAACAAAAGTAAATATCTGCATTATCAAAAATCAAAATTTAGTACTTCATTTCCACGATACTCAACGGCTGCATAACTTGCAAGTAGACTAGGCTCTGCAGGGTACCAAAACTTAATCCAACCATTCCAAAAATTTTAGAAAGAAACACATAACATAACTAATTGAAGAAACAATCATTACGCGTCTAATCTCTTTCTCATGCGATCAAAGAACCGCTCCGGATCATCTTCAACGGAGTTGACCAACCGGTCCAACACAAGCCTCTGCTCCTGAGCCTCCAGCTCACTCACATCGATCTCCTTTGTTTCCCCGACCACATTCTTGAAAATGCCCCGGCGAGCACGAGAGTAGGTTGGAAGCCGCTCTAACGCCGCCCACCTCAGGGCCTCCTCGTCCTCTGCCTCCTCCCTAAACGACGACGTTCTCGAAAAAACGTTCTCTGCCGAGTTCCACATCAGATCTAACTCCAAAAATCAGAATACAGAGAGAGAGAGAGAGAAGCAGAGTTTGATGTTATAAAGTAGGGTTTTTGAATGTACGATCACATGTTTAACTACTAGTGTTGCCACTGATGTGCCTTGAATTCAAGCTTGGTAGTTGAGCTCTGCTCTGCTCTGCATTAATGCTGTTTTCTTTATTTTATTTTCTCTTGCTTTACGAGTCTTCGGTGGTTTACCTCTCTCCTTCTAGTTCTATTTTTCTAAAAAGTATGTGTTTGTTGTAGTCTTTATAGTCTATGTTACGCCCGCTTCTGTTTTCTCTTTTCTCTCCATTTCCCTGTGTTTCTGGTTTACGTTAAAGAGTTTCTCACTGTACGAGTAGAGAAGCCTCATTAATGGCCGCGGGAAAGACAAAATCCGCGGGTAACTTTACTTCATATACTCGCTCGAGTATACAAATAACAAAACACGCTGCCACTTCCTGACACCCTCGCAAGTGGTACACGTGTTAGACAGTAATTGGGGTATTGAGGTCGCAGCGGGTGGGCGTGTAAATCATGGATTGATTTGAATTAAAACCGTTGGGAAAATGGGGATTATATTGGTTTGTAATTTTAACTGTTTTATTATTATATTACCGCGGGTGGGCGTGTAGATCATGGATTTCCATGATTTGAATTAAAACCGTTGGGAAAATGGGATTATATTGCTTTGTAATATTAACTGTTTAATTATTATATTACTGGGCGGTGATTGGAAGTTTAAAAACGGCGGGTGATGAGTGGTTTAAAAAGAGGCGTATAAAAATGTGTAAGCGTTGAGCGTCACTGTCTTCACGGATGGACACTGGAGAGTGTAAGTCCCAGTTATTTCGAATTACTCTTTACCTTAGTTTTCCTGTATTGTTATACCAAATTGTTTGAATTTTGAGTGTTTTACGGATTATGGTTGGTTGGAATTTTATTGCAACAATTTGAGATGCGATCATTTATGTTATCATTACCATTATTTGCAGGAAAATATTTCCATACATCAGATCTGGCAATGCCTTTTCGTGTTTCATGTTTTTGACATGCTATGTTGTTTGCTTGTTGCACGAAAACAGAGAAACCAAAACGACATATCGTGATAACAGATTGAGTTCAATACAAATTAACTTTTCCCGTCTATGGTTTCTTATTTTTGGTTGCTTCTGCTCTCAAAAGCGAACCTTTCCTGCTTTTTTCTTCCAGAAAGTTAATGCAAGATAATGATAATAAATGAAACTACAGCACTTCGATCATGTCACAACAATAGATGCCCGCTTCACTGTCAGCCCAAGATTTGATGTTCATAAATCAATCGGATATAATTAATCACCTAAAATTTCATGCAATTAATAGCTGGATATGGGGTTCACTCACTAATCTCCAATCCATCGTTGGGCCGTGAAAGTAGTTTTTGAGTTCAACTGTTCATGGAATAAGACTATCGTCTTGTCCTTTGGTTTTAGGCTGTCACTTGCTGTTCACTAAATGAAAACTTGAAATTTATATGTGCATGTAAAACAGGAGGGAAGGTACGAAATTAAATGTTCCTACACATGTATTTCCTACTTGCATCAGATACTCTAATTTTGTAACGAAATTAGGTAATAAAATTGGAGTATTTTCGTCTTATTTTTTAAATAAAAATGAATATTTTAAAAATATAAGGAAGCGCTGTGAGAATAGTATAAACATAAAATTGTTGCGTACAAATTGTTTTATTTCCAATTTAAGTTCCGACCGGACATGGTGAGTAGGTGGTTGATCGTAGACCGGCTTGGATTTGGATATTGGTGAGGCTATTAATTGTGACATTATCATACAGACCCACACCATGGTACCACATCTCAAGGTTTAACTTTTAAGACAGTGAAATGAAACCCATTTAGACCTAAACATAATTCATGGATAGGAATTAATGAAACTCAATTCGCATTTTGCATTTACTTGTCATAAATAGATATACCAACCTAAAATTTTAGGTCATTTTTTATATAAAAAAATATCTTAATATACAAAAAATGAAATGAAATACATCCACATATATCATCCAACAATTATACCTAATATATTTCCGAACTTGACTTTTATTACTCAAGAAAAATGTGACGAAAAAAGAGAACAAAAAACTTTTTTTTCTTCAAAAGCAATTATTTGATTAAGTTTATTTTTTTATTATCATTTAATCATCAATTATAAACATATAGTTAAATAATATTGTAACTGTAAATTAACTCAACTAATAACAATAGGGGTACTCTTTGAAACTGTCTTAAGTTCGAATAATAATAGAGACAAAAAATCAATGTTTCGTGAATGAATTTTTTTATTTTTATTCAAAATATTTTTAAAAAAAATAGCTAACTCAGTTAGTAAATTTTTTTAAAACAATATAAAAAATATAAGGTTGAAACATCCCTCACTTTAAAGAGTTTGGTGCCTACATAACAAATTGACTAAATGTCAAAATATACACGAAAAATGAGCGTTAAATACTTTTTACTAAAAAAAATATATATGTTTATCAAACATTTTATTATTGTACTTTCAGGAACTTAGGGACTAAAGGACTCTGGCTATCAGAAAGAAACAACATGTTCCAGATGTTCCCATCAGGCAGACTAACATCCTCTCAAAAGTTTTGACATGTTACTGTGCCGATTAGTACAACACTTGTAGGGCACTAAAAATAATTATTATTTTGTAGGAGAAGATAAATAGGAAGAAAGAAATAGCTAACAACTACAAATTAAATCTTTGTACGATTCACATCCAATGGACCGCACTCAAAAGTCATATCAAAATGCATCGACAAGTAGTAACACATCTGAAACGGGCTTCATAATCGTCACAGGTCCAACCCAACAATTCAATATCTAAGCGAGGGTATTTAGAATATAGGTGGGATGTTCGTAGAAATAATATGAGGCTCAAGGCCCATAGACTTTGTAACTTGATTGTAAGGAGGGGTTGGTCTGCAGAGGCCCAACCCAACTACGTAAACCTATAAATATCCCAAAATCAAAAGGCGCACAAATTGTAACAGGCGCTGAAAATGGAGAGCTCGGATTCTTCAACAGAGGTCGTCATCGAAACCCTAAGATCCAGAGGCTGGTGCTTTGGTGACATCCAACAAGTTAAAGCGACAATTATAATAAACTCCGTTTTGCTCGATGATAGGGACACGTCTAAGGTGGCGGATTTGATTGAAATGGAGCTACTTAATATGGACCTCAGATCCATTGGAGGCAAGTCTTTACCCGACTTAAACCGCAAGTTCTCTAACATTCAAGGCCCTAAAGTCGTCCAGGCAATTTCTCGTTCTCTCTTGAAGTTTGCTTAGCCTCTGTTTGGCTTCCCTTTTTTTTTATTTTGGCATGGGTATGTTTGTTATGTTCGAATGCAGTAGTAGATGTTGGAATTTGTAATACGTTAAATTTGAAAAACACATTTTTGATGAACTTAGATGACGAAATTCATTTATTTTTTTCAGTTGCAAACTTGCAATCAGCATCAATGGATATCGGTTTTTAATTTATTCTCAAAAATTCAAGGACTTAAAAATTTCTATTAAAATGTTTGTTTAGGTACGTGGTTTGTCATGTGTCAATTTCCTGTTACAGGAGTTGCGCCATTAATGCGCGATGGATTTTTTCTTAGTTTATCACCTATTACATGAAGTGAGAGGTTGCTTGTTGTTCAACAAATCTTGAGTATTGTATTTATTTTTACTTGGCTGGACTTGTTTTGAATTTAATTTGAATCTTTTTACTATGTTGATTAGATATCTTCAGTGAGAGACATATCTAGGAGCACCATTGAGGAGTTTTCTGGAAATTCAAGTAGCAATCGTCTATTAAAATTAGTGCTTACAGATGGGCTCACTGACATAACTGCAATTGAGTATTCTCATATACCTTCTATTCCCAATGATGTAGTTCCTGGTACTAAGGTATCTTCATTTTTGTTAAGCTTTCTTTTTTTTTTATTTATCTTAAATTATTTGTTTTTAACTTTTTATTCTTGTGGAGGTGTTGCAACTACCCTATGAACTCTTTTACTTGAGTTGTTGATCATCATAATGCAGAAACTTTTGTATTATGCTTGAATTTTTTCATTTAAATGTTTTTTTTATAAACAGCATTTAAGAACTGAATCTACTGTGTAGTAAATATTATATGTATTCATATTGCCAAATCCTGGTTGACAGATCCGTTTGGAAAATAAAGTTCCAGTACATAGCGGTATAGTATGTTTGAATACAAATGTGGTTACGGTACTAGGAGGTGCCGTTCCATCACTTCACGAAGAATGGGAGATGAATAAAAAATACTTTGTTCTTTCCCGTTCATCTATAAGGCCATCACAGGAAAGTGGTAGTGGTGGTGGTCCTCCTCCGTTTGAGAAGCTGCAGATTGGGGCCACTTCAAATCGGTTTGCTAAGCATAGCAGAGTCTATCATGGTATCTTGTGCTTTCCTTAATTTTGATTTAATATGTTTGCTCTTTTGGACCGCATTTCGTAATTCCCACTGTGATAGTGTTTTCATTTACCTATGATTCTAAAGCTAATATTTTAAAGGGTTCTCTTAAAAACATGGCTGAGTTGCATGCAGTGCAAGCAATATGAAGGTGTAATATTCTTGGTTGGACTAAAATTTTTGTGGGTCAATAGAACCCTGGATCAATCAACATATCTCCACATCAAATCTCTAGCATCAATAATGACAATCAGTTTAATATTATTGTTATTTGCTTTTCATTGCCAATTACATGGCACATGCAATGAACAAAGATGATGATTTGCAGATGACTCCAAGTCTACAGTGAAGACCAATGAGCCTAATGCTGTGGAAACTGGAAATACTAAAGTTAGGGAAAACAGTGGACAGCGGACTGCTGATTTGGAAAGGAATAACTCAGTTACTGGTCTGAAAACATCCATTGAAGAAAGAACTGAAGAAAAGCCAAGCAGCTCTCAAACAAGACCAAAAGAAGGTGTAACTTCATTATCATTTTAATTGCAAAATCTTTTTTAGGTATTATGGTGCCGCCAGAATGATGTAATTTTATTGATATGATGTGTATATGTTTGTAGAGAGAACATAGGAACTAAATGTGGAGTGTATTGCAACCAATGATGGGTAATTTTTGACACCTGTGAGGACGGAGATGAGACCCAATTTTTACATCTCTTATTATACTAATATGTATGATTTGACAATGTTCTATGAATTATGTGCTCACTTAGCTTTCTAGATATAGGAAATCAATTTCCAAGGGTGGGTAAATGTAGCATATAATAATGGATGGGATATATTTTTTTGCTTTTAGAACTTTTTCTGGTTTTAAGCTTGTTTTGCTATAATAATTTCTGTCTTTGTATTTCTGGCAGTTGTTGAAGCTTTCCCTGTTCAAAATCAAGCGGCTTCTCAGAAACTTCTCCAGAAGATGAGTAGCCCTAATTCAGATAATCGACATTCTAGAGGTCAAAGAAATAGGGGTAAAGGAAAACAAGAGGAGCCAACGGTTTTCACCCTAGACGAGTGGGAAAGGACAAAAGTTGGGGTGAAGCCTTTAGTTAAACATGAGCTTGCAGATACGAGTAACGACGAGGATCTTGCGTGGCAGCTTCAAAACCAACTTGAGTTGGAAGATTCTGATGTTACTATTCTTTCATCTTCAACTGTTGTTCTTACCATTTTCATTAGCAATGTTTGATTTTGTACTTTTTGTATTTGTTCAGGTACAAAGGGGAATGCATGACTCAGAGGCAGAGAATATCAGAATCAGCATGTTTAGTTATGAAAGAGATAATGATAGGGTTCAGGGGATGGAAAATAGAGGCAGAGGAAGAGGAAGGGGGAGAGGAAGGGGAAGGGGGAGGGGGAGGGGAAGAGGGGGGGGTAGAGGGAGATTTGGTTGATCTTTTGGCTCCCTTATACTGCTATTTATCTTCATGTTTTCTTGTGTCAGGTACCTTTTTCTTTTCTGCCTGTCACCCCCAAATTTCACATGCTTGTATTGAAGCTTCGAGTTGCATACTTATATTGGCCTCGCTGCAATTACCGACACTGAAGCAGAATCCACCAGTCACTTATCTCGAGATCACATTTGTATCTGATCATTTTTGTATCATTAGTACAAATTTCGAGATGTTTCCTTTATGTAGCATGTAACAAATCATTACAATATACATGGTCTCTTTTTTGGTTGAGTGACCGTTGAGTTGATTTATTTTTGAAGTACAGTTTTACAATTTCCTTGTGTCTGACTTTTATGTTATATGTTATTTAAGGTGATAAACGATGGTTGTGAAAATCTGATAGTTGAGGGTACTCAATAGTGGCACAAGAACTGTACAGTTGGACTGTGTTAACGATTGGCATGCTGCTGAATTGAATTGATACACTGTTCCTATGTTTAAAAAAAGCTAACTGGAATGAAAATCTCTCCAGTGGACAGCAAAATTGTGCTCTTTACGAATAAAATGGACCTGTGCAGATTCTTTTAGGTGAATATGTTTTACCTGAGGGGTGATCGTAAGGAACAGAAGATAAAGAGTGTAGCTCTGCTCTGCAGTGCCAATATGCAGCGGGTCCACTAGCCTTGCCGCAAATAGTATCTAGCTTTAATAATAGTTTGTAAAAGAGATGAGATTGTATTGTGCTTTTGGGCTACTACTGTCTAGAGGTCAAATTCAAATTAGCATATAGAGCGAGATTTGCAGTAGAGTTTCTAACATAGTGATGATGGACATTGAGGCGACTGTGCGAGTGGTTGCTAGGCTGTTGCTGTTCCCAGTTGCAGGCGTGTGACGCCCACGAACTGTAGCGATAGCATCCTCTGCATAATATAAACTCTGTAAAATAGGAAAAAACAATCGTTGGATGGAATGCTAGACACGTGCTAGCATGGCATATAATATAAATATTCCAGTCGAAATTGAATTGAAAAATTCGGTTGCTTTGGTAAGAATGAGATAGCGAAAAAAAGTTGCTAAACTCGAAATCGGAGTGTGAGGACGGACCATGTGCATTTGATTCGCTGTTGGACAGCTAGCTATTTCCGTGATGAATATGGTCTTTTAACTAGGGGTGGGCAAAAATGTCCAACCGAACCGAACCGAATCGAACCGAATAGTTCGATTCGCTTCGATTCGATTTTATAATTAAGTTCGGTTCTAATCGGTTTTTAAATAATTAATTCGGTTTGATTTAGTTTAAAATTGAAATAGAACTGAAACTGATTATAAAATATCATTTAACCCCTAATAATTTTATAAATTTCAAATAATTTATATTTAGATAATAATTTTTATAAATATATATAATAATAAAGGTTAAAATTAATAATTTTTTAAATATATTTATTTATTATAATTATAATATAAAATAGGGATACAAATGTAATTTTATAGTACAAAAGTTTCGAAACCGAAATAACAGTGTGAAACCGAAATTAGACCCGAACCGAACCAAGCCGAACCGAACTTCTTCGATTCAGTTCGGTTCTATTTCATTATAAAATACTTTGAATTCGATTCGATTTTTTTAAAAACCAAACCGAACCTGATTTTGCCCACCCCTACTTTTAACTAATTAAATATCGTATGATATATAAAATAATTGTCATTTCTTTTAAAAAAATAAATCCATACATTATTATCTTAAAAGGGTGTGAATTCGATTCTTAGTATGAATTTCTCATTTGGTAGGTATTTTTTAAAAATTTTTGAACATATTTTTTTCTCTAACGAGGATATGTAATTTAAGTACAATGTTTTCAACTCTCCGATAAATTCTTGATTAGATGTTAATAAACTTGTAAATAATTTTATAAGAATTAACACTAAAAAAAATAATAAATTAAAATATCTAAACCATAACATTAATTATTTTATTTATTTTTTATTATTATAATTATTATATTTTTTAATATTAAAATTTTATATCGAATATTTATTAAAAATTTAGATATAACTCCAATAATTAATAAAAAATAAACTGATGCGGAGAGAGTCACGGGCAAGGACTCTGAGGCCCAAGGCTATAGCTTTTATGTTAATGTTTTCAATTTTTCACTTGGGGGTATTTTCATATGCCTCCCCTAATTGTTTGTAAAAATAACATATAAATGAAACATTTAAAGAAATTTACAGAGATCTCCCATATTACAGTGATTTCATTCCATTAACTGTTATTTAACCAACCAAAAACAATCAAAAGGGAGTTTAAACAATAATAATTTAAATATAAATTGTTAAACCAGAACTAATTAAACCTGATTTTTTAATTACAAATCCTAATAATAGGAGTTTGACTTTGAAAGAAAATTACAATAAAAAAGGGAGAATGCTCGTTTTTTTTTTTTTTTTTTGAGTTAATATCTCATTACCTCCTATATTTTCTTTAATACCTCATTGCTCGCTTTGCTCTTAAATTTTTTAATTTTACCCTTCAATAATTTAAACATAATTTGTTGAATCAAAACTAATTGAACTAGATTTTTTTAATTGCAAAAATAGATCAAATACCACTACACTACTTAACTTTTAGTGTTATTTTCTAATTTTAATAAATATTTCTTTTCAAAACACATAATAAATTCTCTTTAAAATAAAAATTATTTTATTAATGTAATAAAAATAAGTTTATATTTATAAAATTATTCTAAGACATTACTATTGATAATAATTTGATAATTATAAATTTATTTTTTATAATAATTTTAGAAATTTCTAATATTATTAAGAAAAATAAATATAATTTATTATAAAATTAAAATTGTTTTAAAATTATTATTTTTAATTTTAATTTTGAAAAATATAATTTAATGATATTAAGTAATTTTAAATTTGAAATATTTTAACATTTTACTATTTATCAAATTATTTTTACAGTTATAATTTTTTCTATTACTAACATTTATTATTGCTAGAATTTATTCTTCCTCACCTTTATTTATATATGTTTACAAGGGTTATTTATTAAAAATTAAATAACTTATCACAAATATATATTTGATGGAGTGATAAAAGTTTTAACTTATTTTGATCAATTCCAGGTTTGAATCTATGTAATATTAACTTATTTTACAATTTTAAAAAAGGGTTCAATTCATTGGTTCATATTTCAATTATAAAATGATAAAATAAAAAATATTTGAGTTATTAAACGATAAAATCACAACTCAAGGGGTGTTAAAGAAAATATAAGAAAATAATGGATATTGGCTAAAAAATCAAGAGGAAATTGAGCATTTTTCTTAAAAAAAATAAGTAATATTTTCTCTTTATAATTTCATCAAAACTCAATCATCATCCATTTATAATTTCATCAAAATTTAATTGAGGAGTAGGGATGGATAATATTTAAGGCTTATGCCACTATAATCAAATTGAAGTGTATATTTTTAATAAATGATGCATTTAATTAATAGTGCTTTTATTGTTTTGTCATAAACACCAAAATTCTAATGAATTGCCACCAATCACTTTTTGACAATGGCAATATGTTTAATCTCATATAGTCCTCAAAAATTAAGCCAATATCTTATGGATCTACTGATGCAAATTTGTAATTGAGCCACTAAGACTACTAAATTTTACTATTAAAAAAGTATTTTATAGATAAGGCTTATGTGTTATGTATTGAATATACAATATTAACTTAGTTGTAAGTCATTAAAACAATTGATATACTACAATCCATAATGTATAAAAGTTGAAATCTTTGAAATTGTCCACAACAATCTACAACTTTCCATGAAAATTTAAAAAATTATAAAGATAGTTACGGGTATTTCACAAGTTACTGCAGGAAAGGAGAAACCAATATGGTGGCTAATGTGAAAGTACGCGTCTACAAATTCATAGAAAAGAGGAGCTGATTCTTTGAAAAGGAGTTGGAGAAGCGACGACGGCTTGAGAATTAGATAAGCAACAACAGTGAGTAACGACATGGTGTCCTTGAGCTTCTAATAATTAATAATAGTAGGGTAGTTTCTAATAAAGGGTTGCGACTGTTTATTTTTGGCACATGTGAGAGCCGATTATCGTTTTAAAATTAGGGTTCAAAAATAAGAAAAATCAAAATTAGAATTTTGTTTAATTTTAATTAAATTTAAATATATGGGATAAAATTGAAAAATATATTTAAAAATAATATTGGTATAAAATTACTATATTACTCATTTTTTTATCAGTCAAATAACAATCAATGGAATGAATCATTGTAGGAGTAGGAGAGGAGGTTTCTGTACATTTTTTCAAACGTTTCATCTGTCTGTTATTTTCACAAACCGTAGAGGATGTATGTGAAAATATCACTTTTCACTTCAATGAAATCTTTTGAAGTTAACATTATTAATTAGGCAGACGTGCGCCGCTATATCGCGTAAGGATGCCTAAGTCATGAGGGGACCCACATTTCTGTTTGCAATTTTTAGAATATATGAATTTTCAACATGAGGGCAATAATTAATAAAAAAAAAAAATTGCAAAGACAAGGAGGCATTTCCACGCCATGAACTTCACTGCTCTCAGAATCCATTCCATTCACAGTTACAAAAATGGAAAAAACCCTAATCCATTCGTTAATCGCCGTCTTAATCCCTTCTGTTATCGCGATTAGAGCGTACAGAAGAAAATCTCTCGACTTGTCCGGCGCTATTACCGGTTTCATTATTATTTCAATCCACCTTGCCGCTGGAAGCAGGTCCGTTACTTCGTTTTACTAATTTCGTATTTAATATAAAAAATTTCGTTGTTCTATCATCAGATATGGATTTAGGATTAATATGTGCTTTTACTGACTTTTAAGATTCGGAGCTCTAGTACTTGTCTTCTTCTTCACTTCATCGAAGCTTACTAAGGTTGGAGAGGACAAAAAGCGACGCGTCGATGCCGAATTTAAAGAGGGTGGACAAAGAAATTGGTAACTGCTTTTCATTTTTAATCTTGCTTTCTTTCTTTTCATAAATGATGATAGCTTCTTTAATTTTTTTATTTTATTTTTTGGTTCCTTTTTAAGAATTTGTTTATGGATCTGATATTGACACAAAATTTCCATTCTATATGAATTTTAACGACGAGGCTACGAAATATTGCCCAGACTTGATAATTAAACATTCTTTGACAAGGACTTCATAATCGTTTATCCAGTACTATTGTCTTAAGAAAAATCAAGTGTGATTTAGTGGCTATCTAGGATAGTGAAGTTATGCGGGAGGGGACAGCTGGAGGCTGAAGCACTAATTCTTTCTCTGATGGGGGCTGCTCCCTATTTCTTCTTTTCAGGGTACAAGTTCTGTCCAATAGTGCAATTGCAACTGCGTTGGTGGTAATTGTCTGGAATTTGACTGGATGGCAGGACAAGTGTTTGGACTCGAAAGAATCAACTCTTGTGACAGCCCTCATTGGAGGTATTTTAGGTCACTATTGCTGCTGCAATGGAGACACTTGGTCTTCAGAGCTTGGGGTCCTTAGTGATGAGCAGCCTCGATTAATCACAACTTTCAAGGTGGATATTCTCTTCTCTTAAACTTGGTAATACTTGTTCAACTCTCTTAACAGTTTTGCATTGCATGTCACACTCATGCATTTCCTTTCATTCAGCTGAAAGTAGAAAAGTGTTATTGTGTTACAGTCTCTTGTGTCTTCTTGTGCCAGAGGCAGCAGGGTGCTGGGACCATGGTCTATTGTTTCTTGTTAAATGCATCTGCTTCTCGCACATCCTTCGTCTGTTAAAGTTACTCTTATTAAAAGTTCAGTTGTCCATGCTATGATGCTAACACTTGTCCATGGGTGTTAGCCACGATGCACGCCAGATCATAACATAAAATGAGTTGACTTATTTGATTCCTAAATCTTCAATCAGTGTTCAGAACCAAAGAAAACTAGTTTTCAGCAGGTGTGAATCTAATTTGCTTCCTGCATGGTTGTCAGCCTGTTCGGAAGGGCACAAATGGTGGTGTGACAAAAGCAGGACTCCTGGCAGCTGCAGCAGCCGGCAGTATTGTTGGACTGACATTTGTTCTCTTTGGATTTTTCACCACAAAATGTAGCCAAGATGTAGCTCTGAAGCAGTTATTGGTTATACCACTCTCTGCAATGGCAGGATTGTGTGGAAGTCTCATCGATTCTCTGTTGGGAGCAACACTGCAATTCAGTGGGTTTTGCACTGTCCGCAACAAGGTAAACGGCTTTTCAAGATTTTACCACCAGATTAGCATGCACTTTCTCGACCAGCATAACATCATAGCTTGTATACACTGCCATATCATTCAGTGTTTAAAAGTTCCTAGTTAAGCATAGGGATTCAATAATTCTTGTTGCAGGTTGTTGGAAAACCGGGACCAACAGTGAAGAAGATATCTGGTCTTACTGTTCTAGACAACAATGCAGTGAACTTTGTATCAATTATGCTGACAACGTTGCTGACTTCTATTGCTTGCATGTACATTTTTTAAAGCCAGTTGGATTGGAGTACCATGAATTTGGGACTTAAATAGTTGGGATTATGCATTATTGTAATAAATTGTGTTCCAAAACTGCAAAAAGTGTACCCTGCGGTGATTAATGGATTAGGGCGAAGACTTGGTTTTGAATTATGCTATATGATATATGGTTGGATTTTTTTTTTCTTGTGAATATTACATTATAATTGCAACTAATATTATATTAGAATTTCACTGGAAGTTTAGATGTGACAGTTATGCTATACCTCAGGCTTTCTAGGCACCCACATTCTAATACCGTGGGAGAGAAGCCTATATAAGGGTTCAAACACAAGCCCTCCCTTCTTGTGTTCTAACCACCCAGGCTAGGCCTGGGTGGCTCATGGTTGAAATTTCAGAACCCTTTCATTTTTGGTACGTTTCTGTTGGCAATTAGCTGGAAGAATTTCCTTTTTTTAATTATTAACATTGAGGAAGTGAAGTTATGACTATTTAGAGGGAGCCATCTGTTTAGTTTTGCAGTTTATTTATTGGAGAAGGATTAATGATTCCTATATTCTTACATGATTTGTAAACTGTTGGAACTAATCACTCTCACATATATAATTAAATCTGACATATACAATTAATTATAATTAATACTCATGTCAATTTAAATCTAATTTGTGTGATTTTAAGGGGTAATTGATCATTTTCTTATTTATTTATTTATCTGTAATTTATTGTTGTCAACTATTTATTTATTTGTAGCTTATTGTTGTCAATTGTTGAGTACTTGAAAATGAAGAGGTGGAAACGTGAAGTCAAATATATTGTAGATAACTGCTGGCAAAATCATACAAAGCACAAAGGCAGAAATAGTAGATAACTGCTGATCTCATTATTACATATTATTATGCACTTCTACTAAAAAAAAAGATAGAAGACATGCGATTATCACAGCAGTCCTTTTGTGTATTATATACATCTCTATCATCAGAGGAATGATACTTGATTTAGGGGCAGCAACACTCACAGGTCTCAAAGCAGCAGAAACAGCAACACAGCGCGAATAAACTGCGCTCTCGAAACATAAAATTCTTGTATCATCATCACCTCATAACAATTGAAATTTTAAACAAATAATAAGATCAAACATTAACAGCCAAAGGCTGTAATAATTAACTGAATACTTATGGCAACAAAAAGTAAAAGTATAGACAAACCAAGCGTAAAGGCAGCCTTTTCTTGCTGACGCCCTCGGGCATGCTCACAGTACATCTGGATGGCATTTCTTGATACCTGGTGGTGCATACGGTCTCTCTCTTTTTCTCCAAATAATGTTTCTAAAATTATGAAAGTATAAGCAAAGAAATATAGAGAGCCAAACCAATGAGGAATGTGACTCCAGACAAGACAAAGAAGGACCCGAATGATTTTAATTATCTAGTAAACTAAACTAAGGGACAGGATAAGGAAACTAGGTGGTGGGTTCTCAATTTCTTTATCATTGGATATTTTTATTTTCGTTAGATTGGTTGATTTCTTATTGTTTTCAATTTTAACAACACTCTTGGTTTACGTCTGAAACTCCAGATAAGCTTCACATGGACTCACATGATGAGTCACGCACGCATAGCCACAGGAACAACTCATAATATTAATTATAACTATTACCATTATTATTTGTTTTTTTTTTTTGGTTTTTTTCGAGTGGGCGAACCAACCCCACAACAAAATTGTTATCATTAGTACTCGAGAATCTTTGTGCGCAAAGTGGGTCAAGCTGGTGTCTGCTTCCTCGGCTACTCGCTCATGTCATGATAGTCTGCTGGTTCGCCCTCCCGTACCCATCGCCTTGGCACGGGCCTTGCCTGTCTCCATGCGATTTTAATTACCAAAATATCATCGATTGATATTATAGTATTCTATATGTTTCATCCAAATCACAACTCAGATATTTTTTAAAATATATATTTAAATACAAACCAGATTTTCCCCACTCTAGTTAAGTATATTTCAACTTCAACACTAAATCTATCTGTCGGTTGAATTAACTATCTATAACCCACAACTGACTCACGAAGAATTGTCTCAAAGGTAGCAAGCAGCAAGCAGGCTCCATGAGATCTGGAGCTAATGCCGAAAGGATAGGAACCAGACCAGCAAGTCCATATTTGTAGCCAGAAGGTAAAACTAATACAACTCTTTCTGCAACAAAAATTGAGCAAAACAAACAGCTTGTGGATATGATATAAGGAGAGATCAATACACAACTGCCATGAGATGGGGGTCTTTCAATCAAACACCGCCAAGACAAATAAAAATATTTATCATTGCAGGCAGGCAGCACAACTACTCCAACACAACACCTTAGTATAGATACAAACCCTATTTTGGCATCCTAAATATGGCCAAATTCAATAACAAACTTTAATTTCTGCAATCAGAGCTTCCCAACTATCAGCTCAGGCAATTAGCAAGCAACAGAGCATGTGGCTGGTTCTACTGGAGCTATAACATAAGCAGCTGAAGTTTGGAAACCTGCTGCAGTTTCCAGGCGTTCCCATGTCAATTTCCGCTTCTCAGCAGCCACACTTGATGTTGAATTTTCCTCCTCTAACTTCCGTTGGCAGGCTAGCACTAGCTCTTCGTCCATTTCACATAACATTTTCCTTACATTTTGAGTCAGGTTAAGTACTGCTTGGTTCCAGTGATTCTGGGTGTTCCGTTCAAGAGCTGAGAACACAAGAGGCACAATCACCTGTCGGTTTTGGGTGATAAGATTTAGGATATGCTCGTTGTTCCATAGCAAGTGAGCTCGTTCAGCCACCTGAAAATAATATAGAAGAACCCTATTATTCCTCAGACAAAACCCCCCCATCACCATCTAATGAACAGCTTAATAAATTCTATAATCCTCATCAAGTATTCAAGCGTTTGTAAAAACATGCCAAAAAGAAGACATTCCTAAACTATACATCCAGTTTCTCAAAGTAATTGACATACAATTTATTCTAGCAAATTTCATTTGTGTCAATTATTCTACTTTTTTCCTTTTCTATATGATCACGTAGAAGCAATGGAATTACAGAGGAATAATCGATAAAGTCAAACAAATGTCAAAATCAACTATTCACGATAAATTTGGAAGCATTTTCAATTGTATATCAGAGATTCACAGGTTTACATGCACTGGATAAAGTAAATAAGAAAATCCTTGCAGCACTCATCAAGCCTAAAGAGACATGAAAAACTGGTAGCTATTTCAATAGAAACAAAAAAATGAACATGTGATAAAAAGCAAGAGCTAGCAATATTAATTGCATATGAATTTCTTAATCAGCAAAAGATCAGAACTTCAATGAATGGAAATGGCAAAACAATGAAGTTAAAGATGTTAACCAAAGTAAACTCAATAAGGATGCACCTAATAAAGAGGAAAGTGTACCTGGTAGTGGGAACTATTGAGGCAGCATCCTATGCGCCGAAAAAGTGGAACCATTATCTTTTGGAACTCAGCCATACTAGTCATTTCCAAAACCTCTTCTAACTCACTTATAAACATCAATTCTTTCTGGCTATTTGTCACAGGCCAGTACTTCAACAGTCCCTTAATCACTGTAGTGGCCAACTTTGGATCCTTATCTATAAACTGTACAACACAATATGTTAATTGTTGATGATAAATACCCACTGATTTTGGCTTGTGCAGGGGAATTAGAGCCCTGCATAAAAACAGTCTGTGCTCTTCCTTCAGTGGCAAAGCAAACCCACTGATAATACTCCCAAAAATCTCAAGTAGCTCAGCAATTCCATTATGTCGTTCAGTTTCAAAAACAAAACGATAGATGATATTGCTAACTGCTTGTCGAACAAATTGCCGATGAACCATGAACTTCCCATAAACCCTGTGCAAAATTGTTTTTAAGCAGTCTCTTTCTCTTGGGTCCTCTGAATCGAAGAGGTCAAGTAATCTCAAAATAAATAAATGATCTACATACTTTTTTGCCACCTTTACATCAAGAGAACTATAACTGACAAACCGTACCAGTAGATCATAAACAATTTGCAAATGTGACCAGGCAGGATCAAACATGGGTTCTTCATCTTCTGTTTCACCACCAGTACCATTAGAACGACATTTAGGTGGAAAAACTCTAAAAAGATTAACTGAACACATTTTACACATTGCAGCAATGGCTGGTTCAGTGAACTTTGCGGATCCAGAAGAAACAAAATCAGCAAGCTCTATCAATGTTTGACGTTTAAGGTCTTGTCCGGCAGTATTCTTATCTGGATCACTAAAATCAGAAACCTCACAGCAAAGGTTCAACTTACTGACAAATAGATTCTGCTTCTGTGGATTTGTAACATCTTTGAAAGATAGATGAGGCTCCACGGCCTCTACTCCAGCCATGATGCTTGCAGGAAAAACCGCTGAAGAGACCCTTTTCACTACACTCAGTCGACTCGAAAGACTATTCCCACCATTTGTAGATTGGACTCCATTGCTGCAAGAATTAGTCTCAGCTGAATCTAGTGGATCAGATTTTGGTGACTTCCGAGGAAGTTTGCTAAGAATTTGCTTGAGCATTTTGGGAATGCAGCAATCTTCAGCAGAGAAAATGCCTGGATCACAGATAAAGAGTTATTGACTGAAAATGCACAGAATTGTGAAGGAGAGAAGTCTGCTGTGGCAATACACTAGCAAAAGAAACTAAGACAGCCTAGAATCTGTATATCAGTCATAGCTATCAATCAAGAAAAACCCACATCAAGGGGTTCAATTGCACGCAAGGGGATTCATTCTGACGTTCTTTTATAGCAAAAATTCTATCTGGGAATTGGATTCTTAATCTGAAAAGAAATGTCTGCATATATGAACATTCAATGCATATAACTCACCTTAAATCAAAGCAATTTTAAGGGAATGGATGAATTAGGAAGCTATGTAAAGTCAGGAAAAAAAAATGAAAATGGCAACGAGAAGACATGAAAATAGCATGACATAGACAATCAAAATAAATTCCCAAAAAAAAAAAGCCAAAACAAGACTTTAATTCATTGTTAAGAAACTACTAATACAGTTTATTTTTTATCCTCAATTATGTTAGTAGTAGGTTTGAGATATCACTTTTGTTTAGCTTTTGTGTACGTACAATCACAAGAATAAGCAACCTCGTATCTTAGCATTATCACATCACCTTAAAATAGTTTCCAGCCAGACACAAGGAACCCAAGAGCAGTAACAGTTGCAAGCAATTCGGTAAAGCAGCAAAGCCAGACCAGATCAAGGATACATAATAAAAATTTTAAAAGGAAATTCAAAAAAGAAAATAGGCCTAACTTCATAAAGGAAACAGAGACGTGCTGTCCACAATGATCTAAAATAATTGAAATCTAATACTGAGTTTTGGCCACAAATGGTCGACAAACCACAGATCTGGGACTATAATGCAACGAAGATAGCAAATTTACCAAGGATCTAAATCCATTTAGAGAAATGAGACTAATGGACAAAACCCAGATCTTAAACATCAAGACCAACTACTTTAACACACCAGCCTATACCTCTCACAGACATATAGTATGTGGCACAGCATTTAACACAATTCTTACATCTATCATCAACAAAAACATGGAACTTTCGGGACTGAGGCAAAAACAAAGAGTTCGTGAGAGAGTAAAAACCTGTACTTTCTTCAAAAACTGTTAAGGATAAGATTGTGCAAGTGAAGGGAAGAGAGAGATGTCTTCAGCTAAAAAAGATGGGGCAAAAAGAAACTCATAGTTCATAGACTTAAAAATGGGGTTTAGAGATATCTTGAGTTAAGAGGGCATTTTACTTTTGGGTATTTTGAGAGGATTCCGATGGATCTCCATGAAAGAAGAAGAGAGGTTCCTCGATAGAAGAGAATAAGAGGTGTGGCATTTTCTGAGAATTGCAGGTACAGGGTCACCAACAAGAGAGAGGGTTAAAAAAAATTGAAAAAGTTGTTTAATAATACAGTTTTGGGTCCCTGTGTTTGTCCAATAATGTTCAGATTCTCTTTGGTTTAGTTGATTTTAGATCTGATTTGGATTTCCATTCTAATTTTTCAATCTCAGTTAACTTTGCATTTGGCAAGTCTTGCTAATCACTGAGCTGTTTTTATTCAGTTATACTCCACCACATTGATTCACTTGGTAAAGCAGAATTTAAAGCAACATGAAATGGACTTCTTAACAGTAAACATACACTAAACACAACCCACATTCCACACTTTAATATATATATATATATATATATATAGCTTTTTTTTTTTGAATCCTATGCTATGTGAACGATGTTCAAGGCTTCTAACTTTCTACTGTCTGAAATAGATTTTAACCTGCCCTTTCTGCTGAAGAGCAATGTACCTGTGTACTTCTTCTTCTCCACACGTTAGCTAACGCAGTGCTTTCTTTTTTGATAATATAATTAATATGTTTGATCAGAGTCCTCGAAATGATTGAAAATAAAATAAGGGTTATAAGTAGAAGTAAGCTGGTTAATGGTTTTAGTTTGGACAATTAGATGAAATCTGTGTGCGACAATTGACATTGACTTCCTCTCCTTCCTCGTAAGTCAAGAGTTGTCACAATTTCATTAAATGTTAGTTGTTTTCTGGTATCAATACCAAGAGAGCATTTTTTATCGAGTCTAGTTTTGTTTCCATTTTCCAAGTTACAGATCCAATAAAGAGGCTATTTATTTAATACAATATTGTGATTCAGCACAATTAATGCAAGAATTTCCAAGTTGGTCCGATAAATTGAATGAACCATTGATGCTCTACTTATAGATCATCTCGTATTGGTGCTGGAAAAATACAAATTGTAGAGCAGCAAAACGATCATAAATTCTAAACTTAGGATTCATCATTGCACTTTAAAGAAAGAAAGGATTAATTGGAAGGGTAAATGAATGGTGGTTAATTTTAATAATGATTAAAGTTAAGTGTAATGAAATGAAAAGATGAAAAGCAAAGAGGAAAACAGAGTGATTATCGGAGCACACGTTTATGAGACAAATAATAATTACAAATAGTTTTCGTTTCACCATGCCAACAAAAATTAATCCAAAATTAATCAATTAACAAAAAAACTAAAATCTCTGATATATTATCTATTTCTCGATCACCCATCCCTTTGCCAGGAAAATGGGATCGATCTGATTTATCATTTATATACATGCATGCATGCATGCATGCATCTGCTGCTCTATATGCTCTCATTCATTGATAATTCTCACATTATTTGCTTCATCAACTTGTGCTTGAACAATTTGTCTGTGTTCTTCTAGCTGCATAATAATTAAACAATATTGAAAGATTGTAACAGTTCAGTTCAGTTATTTATAAAAATTTTAAAAACTAAATAACAAATAGAAAATGAAGAAATATTTATCAATTAGTACCGAATCCCATAGCTTCAGCACTTCTCATTAATCTGATCCGCTTGCATGATTCTACGAACATTCTGTTATTTATATTTGAAATTAAGCATTAGAAGCCATAATAAAGCACGCAAATACAAGCTCAATTACTGACATTCATAATTTAAACATGTAATTAAGTCCAAAAATACACAAAATTATTTTTTCATCTTCAATAATTAATGATGCCAATTACAGAAACTACTTTAAAGGGGCAATTAATCTCAAAAAGCAGGCGTACAAAATTGACTCTTTAACATCTTCATTCAGATTTTTAGAAAATAAAGAAACCAAAAGAATATAAGAAGTAAGATAAAGATACATACTACATGTATTGAAAATAATAAAAAAAGATTTGAGAGTGCGATTAAGTAGTACTAATGAATGAATGAATGAGAAAGAGACATACTTCCAAGGAACATCTCCAACTAACATCCAGTCGTCATCCTTGTCTTCATATGTTGCCACATATTCCATCCCCTTTTTCGGACCCATAACTTCCACATAATCACCTGTATATATACACAAATATAGATTAATTAATATATATTCATCTCGATCTTAAATTAATATTAAATATATTCATACGGCGAACAGTGAAGCAGGTGAACAAGTCCTCAAAAGCCTTGAAGAGGTGTTGATAGCTGCTGTAAATTTGCAGGTCTACTTTGCGTAGATACGGTGCTCCGTCTACTGCCACCTTCACAAGCTTACTACTACAACCGCTCTTCTCAATTTCCTTCTGTCTGTATGATCTCACCGGTGGCCATCCTATTACTTGTGCTCTTCTACGTTAATAAAATATTTGGACTATATTCAATTCTATAGATTAAATAATAAAAACATCGAAATTGTTTTCGGGAAAACATCTCATTAATTAATTAATTAATTAATTAACGTTTGCATGCACTTGCACTCTTACTTGACTGCTGGGAATTTTCTGGTACCACCAGACACCTGGCTTTCCGAATTCTCCATCAACCCTCGTTTTCCGCAGTTCTGTCCTTCGGTGGCTGCCGCCGAACGATTCTCGCCGGGTAAACCCAAGGTTAGTTCTGTATCCTCGAAGTTCATGCTACCAGTGACGTCACTTTCCGGCGACTCCTGTGACATTGCTGCTTCAAATGTTTGACCGCTTCTGTTCTTATGAATGCACCGAGTGAATGTTGTGGGTATTACGTATGTTTGCACATATATATATATATATATATATATATATGTATAACTTTATCCAATGAAAGTAGGCCACGTGGTAAGTGATACGAAGTTGAATTGGTGCACGTAGAAAAGCATGCTGTCAGTGACAGAGAAACTAGCATTGAAGTTTGAGCTATTTGTCGGAGTTCCCTTCAATCAAATATCAGTATTAAATCAATATCTCAAAATTCAAACCGCGGTATTTATTATTTAAATCTGTGATTTTATTCTTGTTTTGAAATAGAATAATTAAAGTGTAGAATTTATTCTGTGCGGTTTATATAAAGAACCGGTTCACCACAGGAACAACAACAACAATAATAATAATAATAATAATAATATATATACAAAAAAAAAACTCTCCTATTTCAACTGGTATAAATTGGCAATGAAATTTTAATAACTAATTATCGAATTATTAGGTATAAAAATTGCGTGTATATACATAATAAATATCAGTTATATTTTAAAATCAAAACAACCAAAATAAACTCTCTCAATTTCTAAACAAAGCAATGTGTTTAAGTTTAACAATATGTTCAACAATTCAATAAATTTTCAACATATTTGATCAACAAATAATACTTTCAAGGTAAGAAATTGTTGAATTTCCATTTTACCCTAAATCGAAGCGCAAAATCACATAATAGTGTTCCGTTCAGAGTTAGGGGCTCACAGTGGCAACAGAGCAATGTGATCCTATGACCGGCCCAACTTGTTAGAGGGTAAAAATGTCAGAAATGGAAAATTAAGGGGACCAAGATGCCAGAAGTTTCCAAGTCAAACTTGAAGCATGTGACAAGTGCTGGAATGTCGGCTACGTGTCTCTCTCAGATTCATCGAATCAAAACATTTTTGCTGATCAAAAAGCAATCAAGATCGTGACGCATCAAGATTCTACAGTTACAGTTACTTGTCATCGCATTCACATCTTCTACTGCAAAACCGGCAGCAGCGCGCGGCTTCAGAGATGGAAGATTGAGCACGTGTGATTGGGTTACACGTGAGATATCTATCTGCTGACATCGGCTTAAGGTTAGTCACCTCAGAGGTTCAGTTAAAGATATACATCACATGATGTGATGCGCATTTTCAATTTATAATTTGTAATTTTTCAATATTTATTTTAGGCAGGAGCTTTTGTGTTCATGTACATGAATTTTGTATGTATACACACGGGAATTAGAACAAAGGATTAGAATAATTAGATTAGATTATTTCATAATTTAATTACATGATAGGTATCAGCACAATGAATCTATCCTCAATTTGGCAAAACATAGTCGTAATGAAGAATTAATTCGAATTAATGACGATTAGTCTCGCTTTTTTCTTTTCAAAGAAAGAAAAAGCGAGATGCAATGAATGTGCATAAGAATATTTATTATACATACACGCGTCGTGCAACTGCTGTCTACGATTTTGGGCTCATTATATATTATAGGGCCAGGTCCAACTCCATAGGCAGAACAAGGGCCTCAAGCCAGTGTTATTCTTCGTCCATATCATAATTATACAAAAATTTGAAATGAATGTATCTAGAAAGACTGTTATAAATGAAAATAGCGTAAAGCGGTATACGTAGATGTTTTGTTCTTTTAAAAATTATTTTAAGCGTATTTTGAATTTTGAATTTTTTTTTTAATATCAAAACCTACCTATGATCTTTACAATTATATTTGTACTACACAACATCAAGCAAAAACCACAGTAATTTCATAACCTTATAAATTGAAACTACAAAAACTTTTGTGCTGAAAAATCGCTACAAGAAAAAAAGAATTTGACCATAAAGACTCTTTTTTAAACACACTCTACTCTTACATTTCCTTGTTGTGTAATGTGTGACCACATTACTGACTTCAAGTTTCGTTTAAGTTAACGTCAATAATACTATTTTTCACTTGGTGCAAATAATTGAGCAAGTGAATCCAGGCAATTCGCAAGTCAATAGTCCAAACCCAGGTGACAGACACAGTAGCTGAACTTTTTACTCCAACCAACCGAAAACAAAATAATTTCCTTATAACAAATTGACTGAGTATCGTGTTGTTTCTCCATTTAGGAGAAAATTAGATATCCATATTCTTTATAGTTTATTAAGTAAAAAGAAAGAACACACAGCGTGCCAGTCCTATTTGACGACGAAAACTACCATATTTGACATATGAGTTTGTAAACATACACTATAACTTAACTCTAGTATTCAGAGGGGATAAGAGCGCCAATCAGATAATTGATCTGTCGTCTGATCAATAATTCCATGTGTAGAACATGAGATCAACCTAAATTAATTACTATTGAATAAAAGACAAACTGAACATCCCTATTTCAAATCTTAAAGCCTTGTACTGTGTCTCCAGAGGTTTTATCAATTAAATGAATTCCAAAACTAACAGTCTTACCACCAACTGCTCTTGCTAGCGATATACTTTATGATGAAAATAAATGGAATAATCAGTGTAACGAAAATTCATTAGACTCATTATTATCTTGTATTTATCCAGACAAATTATAAGGTTTATCACGTATCCTATCCTTAAAAAATTAGTACATAACATCTGCCTCAGTAATCAATATCCAACAATGACTCATGACAGCGAAGACAATCATGCATCATACACAAATTCACGTGTTAAAAGAGGCTGGCATGATAGTCCTACGAGCTGGCTGATCCAAGATAAAAAAGCAAAAACGTAAAAGAAAAAGAGCCGATTATTAAAGTAAAGAATAAGCAGCGGCAGCAGCCTAACTTTCATCCATTCTAGCATAAAAGCCAACGAAAAAAATATACATATCTTGTCCCAATTAATTAAAGATTTGGTAATAAGACCACAAAGCATAATATTAATGTCCAACTGAACATGTTAGGCACATCAAAATAAGTGAATTTTGTCCCTCTATACAACTCATCCCATCCATCTTTGCTTGGTCTCCAACTTTGAAAAATTCATCCTTGGCAGAGAGCTAATTGAAGTCGCATGGTAAAGATCCAGAAGGAGAGCGCTTCAGCAAAAAGGCTAATTACAATGAACTTACAACCCTTTTTTCATATAGAAGAAGGAATATATATATATATATATATATAGAAGAAACATATGTGAATCCAAGAACATGAGCTGGATTCTACACTAGCAATGTGACACACAGCAATGTGATTTCTGCAACCCCAGCCACCACAAGAAACTTGGCTATTAAGCACTTTCTGCAGGAATCTGACCAATATTCCCAAAGTTGTTGGCAACTTTTGGCCTCCATTCAGTTCTTCCTCTCACAATTTCAGCACCATCCTCAAGACGAAGCAAGTGCTGGCACTCAACATTGCCCAAGTTAGCCATATTGCCAATGTCAGTGCCTGAGACAGCAGTCAGGGACTGCAACACGCTGTCCCTTCCACACTCCCTCCTATACTCCAAAGTCATGGATGCAAGCTCATGACTCTCCAAGATTGGCTGAGGAGCACTCTGCAACAACCAGCAGTATCTTCTAATTTAGAACTCATGAATAACTCTCCAATTAAATTTTCTTTCAAAAGAAAGAATGGAAATAACGGGTGTTGTTTCAAAAGGAAAATATAATGGAATTAACAAAGAAACCAGATAAACATCAGATACTTCATTCTGTTGGTATGATAAGAACAAAGAATGAATAACCCAAAATACCATAATTTTTGTTTTCTCCAATTTAATATTATATTCTAGCCTTTAGCCTTCATCTCTGCAATGTATTTAGTTTGATATATCAAGTCAGCGATCAAGCACAACAAAGCATAATACCAAGCCTTCTAAAGTTTTAACATTGGCCTAGCTGGTCAGAAGCCATTTTATAGTAAACTGTGTCCTTGCACTGGAATTCCTAAATATCATTGGAGTAGAAACATTGAGACTCAATACCCTTGTCGCAGGTCAGAGCAGAGACTTCTTATGATACTCCGCCAGAACTAAGCGATTTTTTAACAAACCAAGTATAAACTAGACAGATTCATTAAGTTTTCTGCCAGATACAAACTTGATGAGCAATGCAGACTGGAGAGACATCAACACAAGCATAAAAAAGGAAAATTGAAAGCTAGCTTGCTAGTCTAAAGTGTCAATTATTTGTTCATACTTCTTTTTGTAGTGCATATTAATCACACTACACGCATTTAAATATTAATCATCCATAGGAAAACTTTAATCCTAACTGCTTCCTAAAATTCAGCATAAAAAGAAAAAAAAGAAAAAAGCAAGCACTTGAGTCTGCATTAGTATTGGTAACTCCAAGCTTTTCCCTCAACGAAAAATGATTCTTGTTGCACCAAGCTAAACTAGCTTTTCTATCTAGGATTTTAATGTGGATGATCATTTTCATACTTAGCAAGTGGCATGGCCAATATATGAAGCTACTAGAAAGACATATCAAATGAAGCAAAAATGAAGGTGGGAGCAAAGGTGATGAAGACGTAAGCAAGATTAAATGAGTCTTTGATATATATTTAAAAAAAAAATTACCTCAAGGATCCAGCCAATGTATTTAACATTGTTAACATGCTGGTTGACATCTAAATCACTCCATCTTGGCTGCAAATTGGAGAAAAAAAGATACATCAACAAGATAGCAACAGGTATGCAGAGCAAGACACTTATTATAAATTAAAATGTCAATTACCATTAATATACACACAAAAGAAAAATACTTACAGTTAAACCTTTACGAACATATTCAGCAGTGTTGTCATCAAGTTTTGGTAATTTCCTGCCATCCTCATCAACAACAGGATCAGAGATCATGAAATAAGGCTCAATTTCCCCTCGAACTTCATCAGGAATTTTGGAAAGCTTCCTAGTTACTTTATTCATCATTACCCACACACTACAAACATCAAAACCACAAAAATAAATCAATTACAACTAATAAACTATAAGAAATACAATTAAGTTCTAACTAAAATAAAAAATGATAATATACTAATAAATCACAATTGTCCATTGAGATGCAAATTTGTCAAATTTACATAATCCAAATCTAACAGCCTTACTAAAAATCCTAATTATTTTAAATAAAAATACCACAAAGGACATCTCTCATATTTTTTAAAAGAGAACAATATGAACACGCAAAATAATATGTGCTACTTTCCTAACACTAACTATGCAAAACTCAGAGGATAACAAGAAAATAACACCCAACAAAAGTAACAGAATTATACCAAACAATTCCTACCTGGTGGCTCTTGTTAAAGTTTCACCTGTCTTAAAATCACGTATGAGCCAATCACGCCGCATACCATTCTTTCCAGATGCACTGACCCATGTTTCTACTCCAACAACATCACCCCTGCAGAACATGAAATGGATCACTCATTTAAATTCAATAAACTTCTCCTTCCTGCTTTTTTTTGTCTGTTAAATAATACAATTATTCAAAAGCAAAAAAACAAACTACGGATAAGGAAGATACCTATGAACATCCACATAGACAAAAATAATAAAAATAAAAAACTCTATAACCAAAATCCAAAAATCCCAACTTTCCAAAAAGAAAAAAGGGCTAGAAAAGTTAGGTTAATATGAAAAAGAAGAAAACAAAGAGAACAAGCTCCTTTGGACCGGCTTTCATAATCTTCAAAACATTTTTTACACTAAATAACTCTGGGAATGATGTCCCATATATCATGATCCTCTAATAGAACAGCTCATATATGGTCAGCCAAAGTATTTATTTTAGGTCATAAATAACTCTTGAAGCTCTACCCAACTATTGTTCAACTTCCATATTTACAGACCAAAACTAATAGGTCCATAAATCAATACCTGAATGTTTAAAATTGAACACATGGCCATCTACTTAATGCACAATAGCAACATACGCTCAAATATAAGGATTAAGCCTTTGAATAACATCTGGGCCACAATTTCTGGATCATGCTCTGAAAAATTTACAGGAGGCAACTTAATGACCAAGCCAATTCTTTGCCACAAGAAGTGTCAGAAATTCCAATTTACAGATTGTAGTATATTGCACTAGGTTAAATTGCAAGAGACAGTACGAAACTGTCATTCCAACTATAGCATAATAGCAAAAGGCCAAACAGTAAATAACATGATTAAATGATAAGATCATTGGCATGCACTGAATTGAGGCTAGAAGGTTAACATATGCACCTTAAATTGATACTTACCAAGTAGGATAGCGATCTACCACAACCTGCATACGAGTAACCACCCATATCAGGTTCTTTTTGCACATCTCTGGGGTTGAACCAAAGCCATCACCAAGAAGACCAGCGGTCTTAACATGATTAAGCTGCTGTTTCCTGTTCCAATGCAAATACAAAATGAATTACACATCTGGAAGGACAATAGTACCTACATAAACTGTGGTGTAATTTAGATATTTCATCTCATGCCAACATAACTGAGTCAAAACGGCCTTAAAGAAAAAACATGTGACTGCACCTGTAAATGATTCATTAACGTCTCTATAGATGCAGTGCGGTCCGCACCTATCTCATATGATCTAATTGAGAAATTTTGCCGGAACATGAGGCCATCCTGGACTATCCTCCCAATTCCAAAAGGGTCCATAAGCATGTCAGACCGTCTTGGTTTCCAATCAAGCATCATCCACTGCTTCTCTGCTGCCAAGAAGATAGTTGTGATGGCAGCAAGAAGCATGCTCCAGTCAGGTAATTGATTAATAAAAGTCCTTGGTGGTGGTGATGGCGTGTTGCCATCCTCATTCTTCAAGCTTTCTGCTGGTGTTGTCAAACCAACTGAAGTGCCATTTATTTTAGGAGGGGCTTGGGCATTAGCCTTAACCTGCAAACCCCTAGAAGAGGATTTTGACTTGATACCGGCCAAATTAGCAGATCCGAGATTTTTGGTCTTAGTAGCAGAATCTGTGGATGGAGAAGAAACCGGAAAGAAAGAAGAAGTAGCAGCAGTAGCAACCATCTTAAATGCAGGGTGAACCACAGATCAGGGCAGCGTATCCTGGTACAGAAAGAATATATCACATGCAATCATGCAACTGAAAAATTATAAGAATCAATTTATACATCAAAGAAATCAAGTATCAAGAAAAGCACACCACAACAAAACTAAATACTAATTTCCTTTCTGAATTTTGACATTGGACAACGCTCCATTATGTTATGATCCAGCTTAGCGCTACATGGACACAAATTTGGTTATGATCATAAACTCCCCGGAAAAAATTTTCTCGGCCAAAAACAAAGTTCCACGAACTTCAAAAACGTGTCTGCAACTTTCTTGATCTCAAGACTGATTATGGCGGAAACACCCAAAATTTATAAGTTAATTATAAAAAAGCTAGTTCGATAACTTTATAGAAAAAACAAATAAAAAGCTTCATAAATAGAAATTGGCTATAAAACAATTTCAGAAAAGTAGTTAATTTCCTCTTCAACAAAGCACAGTAACAACGAATGAGCAATCTTTCTAGAGACATTAATTTCTTCGAGAAAACTTCACGTAAATTTACGACATATTAAAATAGAAAATCGACAATGACTAATATATCTAAAACGAAGAATTAAACTTAAAAAGGAAAAAAATGAATTACCAGGGCAGATCTAACCTCAAAACAAGAAAAAAATGGAAAAATCGCAAAATGCTTCAGTTCATGAACGACTATCAACCCTTGTACAAAAGAGCTCCATCACCATTACATTTGAACAAATAACCAAAAAAATTAAAATTAAATTAAAAAAACAAAAAGCTGCATTTGGTTGCTGAAAACGTAACTGAGGACTTTCATTTTCTTCTTCAGAATTTTGATATCTTAGATCTCCCGACGTTTTAAAAAAACCAACAAAACAAACGACGAACGACCTCATTCAAATCTCATTTCCAGGCAATCAAACAGAACGCTCACATTTCCAAAGAAAACAGACAGATCAGACGAGAAAATGAAACCAACGCTCCAGGTCCGTACCTTAATTAAAGACCAAAAAATGAACGAAGAAGGCAAGGAAATTATGCGAAAACGGATAAATGAATCAACAAAGAAGAGACCAATGCTTCAATTCGGATCTGCAGATGTTTCTAGTCTCTTCTAGGGTTTGCGATCTCTCTCTTTCGCTATTTCTTTCTTCACTGCAATATTTTTCTTTTGGTTTCGTATTATGTTTTCAAAAAATTGAAAAAGAAAGAATTTAGAGAGAGAGAGGAAACAAAAAGAGTTGAGATAGAGAGTGGAAAGATTTAGGGCCAGCGGTTTAGTAGGTGACTGGCTTCCAGAGAGGCAGAGACTCCTATATATAGTGTCCACCTGTCCCTCCCGCCTCACGTTCAAATTTCCATTTCCCGAACGTTTCTCTTAACTTATTTACGTTTTTGCCCTTCTTGTTATATTGTTTTTTGGTTTTTTTTTCACTCTTTAAGACTTTTTGCGCCTGCCCGCCTTAATTGCTAACAAAAATAGTTGGGACCGAATAAGATAGTAAGTTGTGAATTAATGTATGCATCTAGAATATAACTTTTATTCAAAAAATAAAACAGATAAATCTACCTATCTCCTACAGAATAAGATAGTAAGTTGTGAATTAATGATTGCTTTAAAAATTTAGTTTCAAATTTATTTGATAACATTATATTAAATTAATATTTTCACGTCACCTAAAGAATGAAGTACATGCCTGCCGATTTTGTATCAAATAATCACCGTTTGTACATTTTAAATACAAATCATTTATATAATTATTCACAATTTAATAAAAATAATAAATTGTTAAAATTTAAGATTATATTATTAAAAATTACATATAAATCTTATATATTCTAACAAAATTCCAACCAACTAGGCGAATTATCTCTCGTGCTTATTTATTTGGTCGTGAAATTTACATGGCTGAAGAAACTGACTACGTTTCACTAAATGACAGCCGCAGTAAATCTGCACGTAAAATTAATTATATATATAATATATATTTAAAAAAAATTAGGTAGGCGAATTTCTAACACCTTCTTCTTGAAGCAAATATGCATATATACATTTAAGAATGATCAAATTGAATTTTTCTTCTTGTTGGAGACCGAGTTGCGGAAGCAACGGGATCTTGATTTCACGTTTGACAAGAACAAATAATTTGGGTCAGAAAGATTAAAAGGGATCAGGATCAGGTAGCTCAACTATATACATATATATTTCCAATTATTATATTAAATGCAGGTGATTGATTCCATATTATATCATGATAAACAATAATATTACGCTAATCTGCATCTCCTATTTCAGTGGCAAGATTTTGAATTGTGAGTCAATTCCTTTGCCTATAGAGGCGTCTGCGGTCTTCGCGATTAAGCTTGGTCAACACAGTTTTTTATTTATTTAATAATAATAATAATATTCGCCAAGTATTACTTTTATTTTTTTTTTCCTTCATGAATATTTAACAATTTTTGATACCTTCCTGGAAATGTTGTAATTAGCAGCTGGCCGGATAATCCACGTGCTTTGTTTAAAGTTTACCTGGTGGAGATTTCATTTAAATTCCGGTCAACGTCGAGCAAAACATACAATAAAATTCCAATAATATTGCAAATTTTTCTTTAGAACGAAACTGTTACGGGCATGCGTATATATTAAATAAAAAACAAAAAAAAATTCTATTAAATATTTTAACTTATATATATTTTCTTTAGAAAAATTGTAAGGTATAAATTTAAAAAAATTAATAATTTTTTTTTTAATATAGAGAAAGAAAATAGTGGCAGATATGATATATCTTACAGACTAAATGCATTCCAAGTGTTACAAAACATGATATGCGTACACAATAAACGTCATAATTAGCGGAAAGAATCAGAATATAAGCAATGCATGTGAGTAATTTCATTAAGCTTCGTTATTGGCCATCAGTTAAAAGAATCAGAATATAGACATAACACGTGATTAAGTATCAAGCTTTTATCTTTAACCTTAAATAATCTAGAAGAATATATAAGAAACCAAAATAACAAATAAAAAATAAATACGCGCACAAATTAATCATCATCAATCGTATATACTTAATTATTATCATATGTTTTACCTGACCTAAATTGTTCCAAGTATTTTGTCTCTATACTCTTTTTAATTTTAAAAATTATAACAATTATTGTCAATCACAATTTATTTATATTTGATTGTCAAATATTTTATTTAAAAAAATTACAAATAAAATTTGCAATACATCCATTTGGAATACCTTAATACCTGGACAAATTAAAAAAAAAATTCAGAATATTACCAGTATTGCAATTAATTAAGAAAGTTGGTGGGTAAACTAAAATATTGCCTTTTTGTGGGCGTTGACCAATTGATAATCTCCTTCGCGGAAGCGTAGTTAAATCTATAAGTTTCTTAAGTCGACTAATCCTGGTAAGTGGAAGTAAAACATGAATAGTGGCATTCTCGTAATTATCTAAGCTCGGGAAGGATGACTTTGTAAAATGAAGTAGGAAAACAGTTGTTAGAGCGCAAGCGCTGGTGTTGTCGATTTTTCGTGGTCCCACGGGCTCATGTTCCAGGCCCTCAGTGGCCCTGGAACAACCTGTACATTAAATATGGAATAATTAATTAGCCAAATTTCAATATTTGACTTAATAATAATTTCTCAATAAATTATAAAAAAATATATCAAATTGTTTTATAGTGTTCATCAAAGTTACCAAAAATCAGAAGAGTTCTAACACACAGATTTCAAAATACCATTATTTTATCGCCATCATTCATAAATAACATTAATTTTAAGACAAGATTTGAAACAAATACGAAGCTGTCATGATTTTTAATTCTAATAAATAAATTAAAATTAAAATTTAAAAAATTTATTATTGGCATTGTGTCAATTAAATTCGCATCACGAATTTGTTAATTCAAAAAAAGGAAAATATTTAATTTTTTTTTATTTTGTAAGAATTTTGCCTTCACTCATCAGCATAATCGAACTCTCTCTATTAGGAATAAAGTGATTCTATTAACTAAACTTTATTAAATAGAATATGAATATTGAGATTTCAGCATGGATCCGTTGGGTTCTTGTTGGGAAAATCACTGGCATTGGCGCCATAACAAACCGTCACATTAAATTCTTCATTTATAATATATCGGGATTTTCATTACCTAAACTCATTCTCTTGAATATATATATATATATTAATACAACTACGGTCAATAAAATAACGTCCTTTGTTTTTATTTGGAATTGGGATGGATAATCCGTACGACATGGACACAAATGGCATCATCACGATACATATATAGTTTTGGTTGGATAAACTATCCTTTCAATTTGTTTCCGAATCAATGTAATTAATAAGTTAAGTTGTCATATTTTGAATTAAATGAAGTCAGTTGTATGTGTAGTAAATAAGCATATAGGATTCTGTCAATTATTTAAATAAACAAAGTTTAATTTGGGTAAGAAATACTTGCACGAAAAACAAATTCATGAGATCAGTGAGATGTGCACGTAAAATTAATCTAATGCACATAATATGTGTTTGGTGGTTGAGCATTGACAATGCACCGCACCCCTAATAAAATTATTATTAATTTTTAAAACATATTTGTATTAATTGTTTTTTTTTTTATTCGGACAAAATTGGGAATGAGATCGGTGCTCTGGGCCGGCGCTTCCTGTTTTGAAAGAGCGTGTGCGCGTAGAGTTAAGCCTCGTGTTTGTGTTAGGGATCCTAATTTAGGATAAGCATGCGGAAAAGAGGAGGGAGGACAACAGAAGTGCAAACGACAAGGCGACCTTCCAAATCGGTTCTGTACATGTAGTCCATGTGTTTCCAGTCATATAAAGAATAAACATATGATCCGAATCTGTGTTCTGCAGTTATGTTAATTAGCATATTGTACTGATCATATTTGATACGTCTATGGTTTTGAAAAAAAAAATGGGTACATTTATTCAGTTTTTCTTCAAGAAGGATCAAATTTGTCAAACCCCTGCCCTTAAAAGACTAGGGATGGCAAGGAGGCGAGCTGAGGATGGGAATAGGACACATTGTACTCCTATCCCCCGCTTCATTCATTGCTAAATTTAATTGGGTGGGGATTTAATATGAACCCTGTGAGAGGAATGGAGAAGGAATGGACTCTCGTTCCTATTTTTTTGTTTTTCACTATATTATTTATTGATATTATATACCAAATAAAAAATTATATTAGTATTATTTATATAAATTTAGCTACTTAATAGAATAAAAAAATGAATCATAAACTTTTACTTTTGTTAAATATTGTCTATGTATACACTTTTATCTCTAAAAATAAAAATTAATATTCTTTTACTTAATATATTATATATATATATATATAATAAATATTTATTTATTTTTATTTGAGATCAATTTCGTATCGTATGAGTCGAATAAAATTATTTTTTTATTATTTATCTTTTTTTTTAAAATCACCATAATTTTATTCTATTTGAACAGGTTCGCATGGAACTCAAATTTATGAAAAATTTTACTATCTTTAAGAAGGCGAGAGAGAAAAATAATGTTAACGATATTTCTAAAAACACAAAATAATAATAATAATAATAATAATAAAAATACCTTAAATTCTTGAAAGTTGATAAATATGAGGTTTTTCTATAATAAGAAAGACATCCCATTATTAACTTATAAAAATAATTTGATAAATAATAATATGTGTGATACTGTTAGTTGATTATACTTTTATATATTTAATGGTTTAATTTTTTTATAATGTATTACAAAGTTCCATTATATGTTTATAATAATTAACTCTGTTTGTTTATTATATTTTATGAAGTAAGTGACCCCTCAACCATTTTTTGTTCTTTTTAAAAAAATAAATCAAAATACTATAAACTGATTAAATTATATAAAATAAAAACAGTGAAATGTAATCAAATATATTTGACCAATACGAGGTAATTAATTAGTAGGTATGGAATTTCCTTATATATATGGGTATGTAAATGAGTGTAGTTGGGAAATAGGAATTGAATTTTGAGGCACGGGGGTGTCTACACTCGCATTAAATTTGGCTATCGACAGCTTGTTTTTCTTCCTAATTTGGTTAGCAGCAGGCCTTTAATTATCAATATGTTGTGTCGCACCCATAATATTGTCACAGGTTCCATGCTATATGATTCAAAATATATTATATATTTAATTTTATATACGAATGTGTACATTATTTTCTCATTTTTCCCAAAATAGAAATAAAAGATGAGTACAAAATGAACAATATTATAATATGGGATGAATACGATGATGACAATAATAATAATAATTGAAAACACAAATGTCGATGTATTATTATTAAAATTATAAAAAAAATAAATATAATTACAATTAAATTGGTTATTCACCGTATGGCATCTTATCGTGTGAAATCATTTTATGTTCAATTAAATTTAAAATTTATTTAATATTCGTGTCACTTATATAGCAATTGTATAATATTCGCATTTGACATTTTTTATTCACTTATTATTAATTTTTATTGATTTTAAAAATATTTAAAATAAAGATATTTATTTAATTGTGTTTAAACGAACAATCGCGTCTAAATAAATAATTATGTCTAAATAAATTATGTTATAATAATTTATTTAAATAGGATTAACAAACTAGTTGTATCTATATATAAATTTTTTACATAATTAATAAACGAATTGAATTTATATTGATTTAACAAATTAACTATGTCTAATTGTATAAATTGCCACCCATGATTGAAATAAAAGAAAACGTTGATTAATTTTGACAATTTAATTGTTATTGTAAAAAAAAATGCAAAACATTAAAGTCAATTAAGTTATTAAATGAATCATATTAAATACTTCAATACTTCTCAATAAATGCCAATTCATTTTATTTAATGTAGTAATTCCACCCATTGAAATAGTCAAATGCATGGTTTTGCAGTTATAAATGTTGGGTTAAGTGTTATAGCTTATAGATTGTCAATCAGTGTTCGCCATTTTACATTTATGAGGGCAATAATACATCTTTTCATAGATATGCATATTTAAGAGGACAACAACATTCATCTCTTTTCTTATTTTTTTATTTTTTTTAAATATTACAATTTATATATATAATGTATCAATATTATATAAAAAAATTTACTAAAAATTACTAGTAAAATATATTCCAAAGTCAATGTGGAGAGTTTCACTCCTTCCTTCTTGAAAAGAGAGATAAACATTTATTATTAGATTATTTTTAACATTAATCTATTTTCACAATTACCAATTTCTTTTGTTTCAATGAAGCTCTTAAGTCTCTACAATATAGTCTAATATATATTTTAGTCTCAATAATTTAAAATTTACCTATTTAACTCTCATTTTATTAAATTAGTTATACTTAAAACAAGTATTGACATTCTTTTGTCATTAATTTTTTTAAATTAACCATAACATTAAATAGATCGAGAAATTTGAAATCTAACTATATTAATAATTATCTATTCTAAGTGCGTCACTAACATTAAATGAATAATTTTTAAATGATTGAGACTAAAATATAAATTTGATTATATTTTGAGGAGTCTTTTACTCTTTTTCTGTATAGAGAGGTAATAATATTTTTTTCGGTAATCTTTAGTAAAATAATAAGTCAGCATATAGTTCATCGAATTTAATATTTTTAATCCCTAATATAGTACATCGTAAGAAGTAAGATAAAAGTACAAAGGACATAAATGGAAAATGTAAAATTTGAGAAAATCATATGTTTTAATTTGTTATTTTAATAAAGTCAGGAATAAAATTGTTGTTATCCGATTTACATGGTATGCATATTCATTTTCATTATTATTAGGGTAATTTTCAGTTTTATCTATTATTTTATTATAATGTTTACAAATAATTTTAATTTTTTAACAATACTTAGCGGTACTTTTTATATTTTGACAAGTTATTAACAATATCCAAAATAGAATAAAACGACTCATTTATCTTTTTGTTATTAATATTAATAATAAATAATAAATAAATAAAATAAATTATATATCAAAATAAATAGTAATCATTAATTAATTAATCATAATAAATAAATTAATATTTATAAAGATATTAATTAATAATTTGATATTTTATACCTTAATTATTAATTAATATTTAAAAAGATATTAAATTAATAATTATATAAGCTAGATTTTATTTTATTTTAATTATATAAGGCTATTCTTGTCTTTATATATATAATATTAAGAACAATAAGAGTAAATGAATTATTTTATTCTATTTTGAGGTATTATTGATGACTTATCAAAAAATAAATAATACTGCTGAATATTGTTAAAAAATTAAAATTATTTGTAAAAATTATTAATAAAATAATAGATAAAACAGAAAATTATCCTTATTATTACTGTTAAATTATTTCATGTACACCTTTGTAGACTTGTTTACGTATTTAATGTAAATTTAAAAGAAAGAGAATCTAAAATATATTCAATTTAAATATTTAGGAACACACGTTGATAATGTATCATTTTAGTAATATTAGAGATAGGAAAATAATATTAAAATTATATATTTAGTAGCACAAATTCACATGTAGATAGTATTTTATTGTTATCATATATATATAATTAAGTTGTTAATGTTCAATAATTAATAATTTTATATTATAATATTTATGAAGATAGAAATCACAGTAGGACAGGACGAAGCTTCCTTTGCACGAGAGAGCACGAAAATGGATAGAGTGTCAAATCAGATCGGTTACCAACGATGGATAAAATCAATTTGTTTAATGAAGAAAAAGAGAATAGGATACGAAATGACCACCAAACCAACTACGAATTAACACGCATAATTAAATATAATAATACATCAATCAATTTATTGTATGTAGAAAATTTGAAAACATTTATGTATTGAATGTTCCAACCAACGAAAAGAAAGAACGAATTAGTTACATCGAATTTCCGAATCTTGTTTGAATACCACATTCTATAATTTAATATAATACACTCCATATATATTATTAACTTTTTTTCGTGATGGAGTGATGATATAATTTAATTATATATAAAATTTTAACACATATTTTTTTAAAATTTAAAATTTTAATACTTAAATAAAAAATTTGGATACAACACACTTATTTCTCTTGAATCATTAATTAATTATCTATTTTTACTTAAACAATTATAATATTTTTATTTATTTTAAAATAAAATTTAATTTTTTTTATATTTAAAAAATAAAATAATTAAAATTTTAATTAATAATAATTTTGATTTATATTTATTTAAAATTAAAAATCTAATTAATGATATTTAAAATTAGTATTTCACCTATGTTGATATTTTTTTAAATTTCTATAATTGAGTAGTTTTATTAAAGTTTTTGTGCAAATTTGAAAGTCTAAATTTATTTTACGAATTATAAGATTGATGTTAAATCATGAATTTAATATGAATATATATGATATATGATACACCTTAGGCAAATCCCACATCGGCAAATCCCGGGAGAGATGCTGGGTATATAAGGACGACAGTCCCATCTCTCAGTAGACGCGTTTTGGGTTGAAAAGCCCGAGAACAAATCCGTGATGGGCTGTGTGCCCAAAAGCGGACAATATCTGTTGTGGGCTGGGCTGTTACATTTATGGTATCAGAGCCACTCCGCGGGGCCTAATGATGGTGGGGCAAACCTCAGCGAGGACGCTGAGTCCCTAAGGGGGGGTGTATGATACACCTTAGGCAAATCCCACATCGGCAAATCCCGGGAGAGATGCTGGGTATATAAGGACGACAGTCCCATCTCTCAGTAGACGCGTTTTGGGTTGAAAAGCCCGAGAACAAATCCGTGATGGGCTGTGTGCCCAAAAGCGGACAATATCTGTTGTGGGCTGGGCTGTTACTGGGTACTTCGTAGGGTGCTTCAAACAATCACAAATCATAATTTCACATTTAATATCCTTTTTCTCATAAATATCCAATTCTCACATATAACAATACTTTCACATTTCACTTCTCAATTCAACATATACATAAACAATTCAACCATCAAGATAAATAATAATCAATTTCACGTAATTTAATTATAACATATCACAAATCAAACATCACGTCAAACCAATCGAATTCCACACGTCAAACCAATCCAATTTCACACGTCAAACCAATCCAATTTCACACGTCAAAATACAATTTATTTATAATCTAATTTATTTCCTATATAACGTAATTAAATTCTTCCACAAATGAATTTCACAATAATATAATTTAATTCCATTATAATACAATTAATATTTAATTTTATAAACACATATAATAATTTAAATATAATATCCACTCACTGAGCTGTGAGCTCACCCCTCTCCCTATTTTTCCTATATACTCCAGGTACACAGAGTGTCATGCAGGATAAAGAATTATAGTTGAGGTTAAGACCACTCTACGCAGCTGCATAAAACAAGTTGAACACGTCATGTATAAATGTATGTGCATGTAAATATTATTTATATATATTTTGATGAGGCATGACGCCTCACTGAGTGTGGGTTATGGAGGCCTGAGGCCAGGAATATATTATTATGGAATTATGCTGCGTGTGAATTATGAAAATGGTTAAGGAAAAGTGCATGTTTATACAGGATTCGTCTCGGACTCCAGGAGGGGTTCGGGTCGGGTCCTGACAATATAAATTTTATATATAGTCATTTAAATAAAAATAGATAGTCAACCAACGATTCATGGGAGGTAAGTGTGTCTTTTCTCGTATTTTATCTAAGTGTTAAAATCTCAAATCTCACGAGAGATATGCATTAGAACCCATATATATATATATATATATATATATAAGCTAAATACGTGAACACCTGATAGTAAATAAGTTTGTAAATATTACAGTCTATATCTTAAAAAATAATTCCCAAACGAAACACTCTTTTAAAAATTAAGTAAATTTGTTTATCCAATTAACAAAAAAACTACATAAAAGAGAGTCATGTTACGTTAGCCGTGATCCTTGCTGTCAACCAGTCCAAGTGTCTCACTTTGATGCAGGCAGAGAATGTATATGGCGATACATTGTGGAACAAAAAATAGGTCAGGGTTGCATTAAATTAAGCGGTTGGGTGCATGCTTTTGTCTAAATCAAGTGATGTGTACACACACACAAGTGACCAACAATTGATGAATTCATTCATTAATTGTTTCATGCATTGTCACATTAACAAAATAATGAATAATAATAAAAAAAATTGTAGTCTAATTAAGATCGTATTCATATGAATATGGCAAAAAATCTGGTGCTGAAATGGTTAAAATGATCGAGTTAGGTTAAAGTTGGTTGAACGAATGAATTGAAACAGAATCGCGGCATGTTAATCAAGCTACACTTACGTACGTGTATGGTGTAGGTACATATTGTCAATAGTGTTTGTGCCTGCATTGTTGGTGGGCTGTTGTACGTTAACGTCGGTGGCCTGTGGTCCATTTATATCTAATGTATGTTCCACCGCCACCGTTTTGGTGGCCCGTGGGCTTTCATTTTTCTTGCCGACGAATACACTAATATAGTACTTAGACTGATGGCCACGTTGCCGCTGATTTTGGCGCGTTCCTGCACATGCACTGACTTGAATGGGAACTAGTTATTTAATTAATTGATTAATTTGAGGAATTATTTATTTTAAGCACAACGTGTTTTAAAAAATAATTTTATTATTAGGATATTTGATATGACTAGTGTTACAATTTTAATCAAATGTACTTTAGCTTTGTCATGACCTAAAATACTATGAAAGTTAAGAATCCTCTCTCTCAAATTGTCTAACAAGGGATATTATCACTTTTCTCTTTAGAAGTATTCAATATTATCATGTATATGTCCGAGAATGTAAAAATAGGCAAAATCTTCCCTTGGACTTCTAACACCATTTGTTAACTTACAAAGAGAAGGGTATTCCAGTCATTTGAGTAAAATTTTTAATTTAATAAGGAAATCAAAAACCGCATATGTTCATTTAAATAATAACTATATTTTTATTATATGATTAATCTAATATGGTCGGACTCACTTACCCATCTCATTCTCATCCTCTTAAATATTGCTCCCCTCTCTCTGTATCTCATCTCATCGTTTTTCTCTAAACCAGACTCATCTCTCTCTCTCTCAAACTCATCTCATCGTTTCCATTTTAATCACACTAAGGATCACGGCAAGCCTCTTCAGATTAAACAAGTAAAGTAATATTTGTTATTTCAATCGTATCTCAACAAAATTGAATAAGCAAAGTAAAAAAACAGACCCAAACTTTCTATTCCAATAAATTTACACGCAGAAATATCACAGAAGAATAAAAAAAAAAAATCAAATCTTGTTACTCATTTTTTAACTAATTAACCAATACAAAAGAACATTAAAATTTGAAGGATTTTATATGGTTAATACATCTAGTGTTTTTAGGAGTAGCTGTCAGCTTGTTCGAGCGACACCGACAACAATGATTTGGTGCGCAAAGTTTGGGCGACAGAGGAGGTTGCGTCGCGTCTGCGAGTGGCGGACCGTTATTCAGCATCTATGATAGGAAATAGTGGTCTGGAGCTTAGCATTTGAGAGGCAGAGTTGCATTTTGCGGATGAGAGCGGCAGTGGCAATAGGTTTGGTTCTTCCTTTGTCTTAGTAGGGGGCAGCGGCTGCATTTATCTTTCTCTTCTAAAAATATGTTCACAACCCTAGATTAAGGTTTATCTTGTTTTTATAATTTTAATTAAAAATAAAATTAATATCTACAAAAGTAAATAAGTTACGCTATTTTTTTAATTTTTCACTTGTATTTTAAGGATATTATAGTAATTCTCTATGTTTTCGTTATTTGTACTAATCGGAAGCCGTTTAAGAGGAAGAATTTTGCCTATTTTTTTATTTTTGAACATGTATATGATAATATTGAATACCTCAAAAAAAGAAATTGGTAATATCTTCGCCTGATAATCGGTTGGGCTACTTTCATTATTAATTAGTTGTACGTTGAGAAAATGAACGTTATCCATAATTATTGTTTTTTTAGAATACGAACGTTATCCATTTTAATTCTTTGATATTATGTGAACAAAATTAAATAGCCAACTTTATTATTGTACGGGAAATTTTCTCCAACTAATTAATTCCAATTTATCTTTACAGTAAGACAAAATTAGGTAAACACATGGCATTAAATTAGCTCTTTACGACTAACCTAGTTTTTAGTAGCATGTATGTACTTTCATTATGGCAAGTTATATTTAATTTAAATGGACTGTGTTTGCTTTTGTCTTACTCTTTGATTAATTGGATTCATTAAATATGACAATCCTATACACGTAATGTTAATTTTAAATTAGAAATTTTGATTACAGATTTTAAGATGGAAGGAAAAGACATTTTGCGACTCTAAAAACTTCTAAATTATGTTACATATGTAATGAAGTATATTTTATTAGTTATACAAGCCTTTCTAATTGTACGACGAAGCAAATCAAATAAATTAAATTATAATTTAATTATTTTATTAAATAGGGTATTAATATTATTATTTTTTAAATTTTTATGATTTCGTATATTATTTATTGAATGTTGAGATTGTATATTATACATACATTAATTAAATATATTAATAGTACTTAAATTTTCATAGTTTATAAATAATATAAGTTAAAAGATTATTGATTATTTATTTTTATTAAGTAAATACTATCCATATGTTGATGTCAACAGATTTGGGTTACGGTTGAATTAGGTAGGTGTGAATTTATTTATTTTTTGAAAAAAATGAGTGGCTAATACATATGATATGATTGATAACCAATTTTCAGTTGGCCCCGGCGCAGGAGCACACTTAAAATTAGAAATTAGGTAAGGTTATCGTGTAGCGGCGCTTGCATTGCGGTTGCTGCCACTTAGTTTGTTTTGCTGAAAAATAATTTTATTACACAAAACATTCCGTCTGCTCTAATTGCTTCATGTTCTGTTATGCGAGAAGTAAATTTGTACAAGCAGGGCTTAAATATAGCATAGACAGAGAGGAAAGAAAGGAGATTTTTTTTTTTTTTTTATATATAAATATTTATATCATTTATAAACTGTTAAATTTAAATATATTCAACTATTAAAATTAAATCAGACTATATAATTAATGTCTTTAAATCCAATCACATCTAAATAATATAAAAACTTACTAAGTAAGTGTGTTTTAGTATTGTATGAAATTGGAAGAGGTCTGATTTGAAGCAGTAAGTTTGGTGGCGTTGCTGCCTTAAGATATTTGCGTTTTGGCGTTCGGTTAACGATATGTAATTATGACAATGATTCATCATCATCTACAAATTCGGCAACATTAAATAAATATATAGGAAAATTATATAATTACAATATGTTAATACACGTGGTGTATATAATGGGATCAGACAGTGATCATGACGGAGTTGGGGAGGAGACTTGAGATTCACAAAATGCTGTACAATCAACATCAGAAAATTGATTTCCTGACTTGAGAGTGACGCTGCTGATGTTCATTCCTGCTTCCTTTAACATTCTGTCTGCACGTCAATTGCAGCCCAACTGAAACATTTGAAGCCCGTGTAGATCTGCTAACAACCAAATTGGCCCATAAGTATGTCAATATTGGGTTGGCGGGGGGCTTCCATGGGCCTACTTATTTGGAGTTGCTCAGCTTAGCCTTATAATGGGTCAGACAGACCGAGTTTATACATTCTTAGGGGCTCAGTGTTATTTTATTTCTTTGGGTTTGTGTAATCAGTAATCACCCCCGCTCTGTATTTACCAGTATATTGTTTTCAATACGTTGTGGGGCCGATTAAAGAACCTCCTTGCATTATCCTTTGTTTTAGTATTTGAGTCAGCATATAAATAATATCAATAAACACTATAAATATAAACTGGAACAGGAAACCGAATTCTGGCGGCAAGTGAATTGCAGTTGAAAACCGTTTTCATTGATTCAATCAAATATTATTGATCTCTAATTATTATATTGATTTGTTATTATTATACTAATAAGGACAGGGGGTTGAGGTGAAGCCACCGTAATTTTCCTACAATTAAGCCCTGTAATTTTTCTTCCAATTGCTAGCTAACTGGCGGCTCTATCAGATGAACGTAATAAATACGTAAGATGCAAGCATCATCAAGAGACTTGCTGTTCCAAACGACATCATTTTTGCTCCATCACTGCTGCTGCTTGTAGTTGCCGAGGAATCTGATTTTGAGCTTGAATCGGGGGAAGTAGATGATGACGACGAGGGAGAATCAGAAGTTGGTGAAGAATCTGTTGTCGAGCTGGTGCTAGAACTTGAATCTTGACCTGCTTCTTTGAAGATCTTTGCATCCGGAGAATCTGGTGCCAGGTTCAGTAAAGCTGGAAACATCACAAAACAAACAAACAATCAGCCTATGCTATGAAGCAATTAAAAAAAAGAAAAAGAAAATTGTTGAATTAGATCAACAAGTCCTCTCTAGCTAGATGATGAAAGAAATGAGATGAAATTAAGACACTAAAAAGAAGTTACTAGGGCAGTTGGAAACACTGGCATCCATGTTGCAAGCAGCAGGCATTTGAAGAGCCAAAGTGGTATTGATAGGGAGGCCCATGGAGGGATCAGTGCTCTCTTTGATGAGAACGCACAAGCACTTGGGCTTGCTGGCTTTCAATTTCTTGGTATCCTGACAGCACTCAGGCGTTGGCTTCTTTGCAGTGCCACTCGCATAAGGAATGCAAGATGCAAGATTTGTCAACTGATCAGCACATTCTTTTTCATCGTCTTCTATAGTTGCCATTGAAGCCATTGCCAATGAGGCCATTACAATGAAAAACATTATCATCCTCCTGTCTCTCCCCATTTTGGTATGGCGTTATCGTGGGTAGTTTCAGTATGTATATAGCTTCTAGGTTATTGAGGAGATGGAATTCTTTTCTTGTGTCTCCCTTGATTTCTGGTTGTTTGTTTTTCGGGGCTTGGTATTTATAAGTAGAGGTAGGTAAGTTAGTTAGGTATTTATGACTTTCCCGCCTTTTATCTTTTTGAGTTAACCCTTCGGATATAACTGACCAAAATCAACGTGTAATAATATAAAACGATCGGGAAATAATGATAATTTTGTGTTTTGGAATGCAAAAATTTTGAGAACCACCACAAGTGCTTTTTTCTCCACTCTAATCTAGCGAGTTCAATGTTTGATTTTTTTATTAAATATTTGAAATGGATTCCTTTCGGATTGTGATTAAGTTGGACTTCATCCAAAGGGTGTAACGTGGCAGCATTAAAGAAATAAAAAGAATAACTGTAAAAGATTTTCGATTTGAGAGCTGAGGCAGGCATGCATGCATTCGCATTGCATATAATTTTCTTCTCCTTAGAGATTGACACCTAAATCAAATATTATCATTTAATTTCTGTCTGCTCAACCAACCGTGAATGAATGAACAAAAGAGATAAGGAGAACGGTGAATGCTTAACACTTGGACTGGGTTATGGGAATGCCTTGAGAAATGGTATCCCACTTTCCAAAGCCTAAAGAACCGAGTCAATTCTATTTATTGAGTTTGCGTTGCGTTTCCCAATGTATCCTCACCCTGATCTCATTCCATTCAACGGCTTTTACTCTAACATGTAAATAGAAATAAAATCTTTCTTTATTATTTTTGTTCAGCTGAAATGCAAGTTTTTAGTATAAAAATACAAGTTTACGAGGAAGGCTATGTTTGTGTTTTTTACCCAAATTTAAATATAATTATTAAATATTTAAAAATTATTTATTTTTTAATTATATTTAAATATTTATTAAAAATATTTAAATATAATTAAAATTAAATTTTTTATTTGATTTAAATATGAATAAATAAAAAATTATTTAATATTTATATTTATTAACAACTTAATTTATTACTTTAATTTTTTAAAAAATATACATGTTAATATATCGATTTAAGTATTTTAATGGAATTCAAATTTCAATCATATTTAAATTTTAAATTAAAAATACACTACCAAAATATGAAATGTAGGATTCTTGAAAAAAGTTTATTACACGATGGATTATACTCTGACTTTTGGTAACATTTGAATAGTGCCACTTCTCTGTTCTTAATTTTTTAACTAAGAGGTATTATCGCATTCCTCTTAAGTTTGGCATAATGTCACTTGGAAATAACAAATTAGGATTGATTTAGATAATATTATAAATTTATCCTTAATAATATTATCACTTACTTTAATAGAATTTGTCACAATTACAAATTTATTCTTATCAACTTAATAATATTATAGTTCCTAAATTTTAGTGAAATAACAAATTAGGATTAATTTAGACGATATTAACAAATTAATCCATATTATCTAAACTGATAATGAAATTCTATATAATTATCTATTTACCTTGATTAAATAAATAAGAATTTAGAAAACATCCTTATATTAGATTGAATAAATATAAAAGAGAGATATAAAATCATTTAAACTCATATATATTGTAGAATCTATTAGTATATTTGTCTGTATTTTATTTTAATAGTAAGTATATAATAAGTTTAAAGTTATAAATGATACAAATATAGTAAGAGTGTATAATATTTGTTTAAAATATAGTACGGATATGTATATTCTAAAATATTCACAAATATTTATATAAAATATTCGTTTTACCATTTTTTACAAATTATGTTATCAAAATAATGCATTTTATACTTAAAAAATTAAATACAATGGACTCTTAAGTCATATTCTAATTCTTAACCTTATCTTTAAATTATATTTCTACTCTTAGCCCTAAATCATAGATTTTGAATTTTTAATACTACTAAAAATTCTTTTAAATAGTATAAAGTTTTAATTAATTAATTTTAAATTTACAATTATGTGTTTGCATTATATAGGATATATTGAATTTTATCTTTAATTTTAGGAATAAGTAATTAGGTCAATTAATTTTTGAGAATATTGTACATATTTATGTGCATATTATTGTTATTAATATGTTACAATTTATTACATTAATTTACTTAAAAATTTAGTTTGTATTATTTATTATTCTTGTTAATTAGTTATTTTCTTTTGAAATTTTACTAATATTTATAAAATTTTTAGAATTTATTTTTTAATATTTTATTTTGATTGGAGGAAGTTTTAATAAATTTTTATTAAATTTTATGAATTATTATAATTATTAAATTAAAATTTTATATTGATAGAAATATCTGTATTTTTTAAAATTTTAATAGAATATTAATTTTTTATTGTAAGAATCATCCGTAGTTTTTAAAATTTTATTATTATATTAATTTTTTAATTTAATTTATTAATATGATATATTAATTTATGAAAGATAAAATTTTAATGGTTAATTTTTATTTTTGTTCTCAATTTTAACATCATTTAATTTTGTGATAACAATATAAATTAATTTATTAAAATCAAATAAATTATATTTTAACTTATTATTTATCTAAAGTTTAAGGATCAAAATATTATTATTTAAAAATAAATTTAAAATAATCTATTAAATTTTTAAATTTTGCCCTTTGTCTCCCGTAAAATAAATAAAATAAGGGTGACAAGTGATATTTTTAAAAAAATACTTTTCAAGTGATATTATGTAAAAAGATACTTTTCAAGTGATATTATGTCAAATCTCAGGGAAGGAATGTAATAATACCTCTTTAACTAATTTCTGTTTCATTTTTTCTTTATAATGGTTTATCTTCTCGAATATCATCCAAAATATATCAATAGAGATACAAAGCCATAAAATTTCAGTCTAACTGCATTGATTCCACAGAATCTTAAATACAACTGCCACAAAAAACATTTCATCACACAAAACCATCTCACCTATTTACTGGAAATTGGGCAACAAACTGACAAAATTTACAAATGGTCCGAGCTTCTCTTTACATGGAAAATGAATGATTTCCTCCCTTCTAATATTTCTCCAAGAAAAAATTGCACTATTTGTCGGATCTCCGAAGGTAAATGGGGCCAAGAGAAACAAGGTTGAGAAAAAAAAGTTCAAATAAAAATGTGGTAAACTAACTGTACAGAGGACTGACTATACAGATGTGTAATGGATAACAATTCTATTTGACCAATTTGAAATATTTGTGTACTATGAAAACTGATCCCGCATTCCATTTGTTGAATCAGACATGGTAGAAGCAGGTCCTCTTGCCTGAGAAGATGGTGGCGGAGCAGTAAGGGCATAAGTTAGTCGAGATGAGGAACTCTCAATCAGACCAGCAACACCAGCTGCCGCAGATTGAGCACTTGACGGGAGGAAAAGATCATGCTTCTGGTCTTTATAAGCACTCCAAACCTGCAATATGGATGAAATTACCAGGTTAACCTATTACCAAAGTCAAAGGTAATACTTGTCTTTTGAAATTAATTGAAATTTTTTGGTAATGCCGAAAATTGACCTTTCCTGTCATCTAAGCAAATTGGTGTGCACAAATAGTTTAGAACCAGCAGTCGCACCAACCAAACAAAGCTGCTTGATGTAGAATTAAAGATTTACCTTTCTTGTTTATCTTAGGAGATGTTTCAATTTTCGTAAATCGAGTCATCTTATTTGGTAGGATTTAATTTTTTTTCCTCATTAGAAGCCTGTTTAGTATTAGGACATTATAAATAGGGCGCCTGACTTTCATTTATTTATTTATTTATTGTTTTTTATTTTCTCAGTCAGACTTAAGATGATTGATGCTCTCCTAATTTCTTATGATCCCCCCTTTTCTACATTTCTGTCACCATTCTTCTAATCACTTCTAAACAGGATCCAAGTTATTCTAGCCATCAACTTAGATCATCATAAAACTTGAGGATGAATGATTAAAGAAATTTTGTAGACATCAGCTTCTGAGAAAGATTAAACTGAAATTGAAGAAAAGCATGTACTGACACTTACATCTGAAGCATTCAATATGTCACGCACTTTAGTACAATGAGCTCCTTCTGCTGCAAATGCATGCAAAACCTGCAACATGGTTAAGCCATATGATTTTAACTCCATGATCAGAAGAACCGTATGAAATTGGCTTCATATGCATAAATCATAATCATTTGGTTCAAAACTGTACAGATTATGCAACGATCCAGAGAAACTATCAGAAGAGGAGTAATAAATAAAATAACACATTATTGGTGGATGCTAGTTTGTTCAATTGGTAATATCTTGTTGGTGGTACAAGAGGTCTAGGGTTTGAAAGTTACTGACATCAGGGTTCGGGAGGGCTTTGGTTTACATTTATGTAAATTTTTTTATAAAAGCTGTAGAATGCTTTATAAAAAAATTAACTGGCTGGCACTGGAATCTTATAAGATATCCTGTTGAAGTAAAATTACAGCAATATGCATTTTGGAAACATGACAAGTTAACCCAGTTAGTGAATAGTAGTGTCCTCAAACAGGAGGTTTCAACTGACAAATAGAAAGAAAGCACAGAATAATCAGAGACAACGCTCAAGAAGAATTGGCAAGCAATAAAAAATGCAATTTCTTTCAGAAAGGATCGAACTTTTCATGGATTTAACCTGTTTTGAAGTAAAAAGATATAAGATCTAGAAAATATGGTAGCAACTGCCTCTCATTCAATACAATATAATTCAATCAAAAGGTCAGCTGAACTAAATTACACTACTTGAAATGGCTATGAAAAGGTAAAATCTTCTTTAATGAGGCATTAAACCAGAAACCCAACTAAATTTTAGAAATCTAATATCATGGTTAAACGTTCTAACCTCAATTGCGAGCACCCGGCCAATAGAAGCTTCAGATTCATTCCACTTCATCTGGGAGCAAAGCCCATTCCTTCCCCCAGCTCTCCAGTCAAGAAGGCCAAGAAGTACTTCCACAAGACCAACCCTACATAACAGAAGTTTTTCCAATGTCAGTATAGAAGGTAGTTCCAACTCTGATAACAGATTACAAACTATTCAAACTCTTGAGCACATCCACAGTAAAAGCGAATATGTGCCATATAAACGACGCATTTTGAATAGCTGAGATGGCGTCCAACATATGTCATATGGAAAGTGCATTATTTATGTAGGTTAGATGCAATTGCATAACCAATGTTCCAAAAATTCTGTAATGAAAAATGAGATGCAGTTGATCCTTTCCCCATGTAAAACACATATACACTACGTGAGAAGTTTTAGTTTTCACCATCAATTAGTGTGTTGTAGGATTTGCTACTTACAAAATCTATGGGTCGATACCATGCACTTGACAAACAGATCACACTGGCAATCAAGTTTAATACATGAACATGCAAAGCAAGTTGACCAATTAATCTAACTAACAAAAACCACTCACTTAAGGCCTTGCGCTACAAGTGCATCCCTAGCCCGATTTCCAGCAACAACAACACGTTTCAGTGTCTCAAGTGCTAAAATGCTTCCACCTTGCCATCCTATAGCTTTCATTAGAAGTGGAACAACCTGAAAAGGAAATTATCAAGAATGAACTATCAATGTAAAATGCGAATTCACTGATGTCTTTAGATTGAAGCCTAGATTGACAACAGTAACACAGACAAACCTAGAACCAAGAATCTTTGAAGTAAATAAAAAACAGTTACCCACTACAATTAGTAAATTCATGAATGCATCAAAACTAAAACTTAAACAGAGAACCTTTCCCCCCAAAAAAAAGGATGAGGAAAAAAAATTCAAAAAATTGTAGAGTAAGCCGTATGCTGCAAAAATTGAGAGAACAGGTCTTCCCAACAAAATGAACCAAGCATTGTCAAATCTGAATTAGCTTTCTGAGTACTGATTTTAAAACAATAGAATTCTATTAAAGTCCTATTTGCAAATTAGACTATTTGCCCCTTTTGAAATGAGTAAACATCTCTTCAAAAATCAAGCCAAGTGAACTTATGATGTTTCCCTCAGTTTTATATGTATTTTCACTGTTTTGGGACTGGGATGGTGATACAGTACAAAGTAGGTTGCAGATATCCAAAACATACCTGAGGTGTTCCTGCACTAGTTGCAGCCATAGCTTCTGCGCATGTAGTACTTGCTGCAAGTTGATGCAAGACCCGCAAGCAACTAAGGCGAACACGCTCTTGAGGAGTTTGTGCAGGCTGTGCAGATACATCATCAGATTCATCTGTTCTCTCTGCCTCATAGTTGCCATTTTTCACCTCCTCTGCTGACATGGTTTCTCGTCTTCCCTCATAGGCCACAGCAGCCACAAGTTTGGGCACATAACCAAGATATCCTACATGGTCTGCAAGAGCAGGGTGTACTCGCAATAGTGAAACCAAAGCGGCAGATAGAAGCAAAGGAAGCTCTGGGTCAACAGCTTGAGTGTCGTAATGTGTGGCAGCGATTGATGACAAATACTGATCCAGCAGTCCTTCCAAGAACCTCTTGGGATTTCTCAAAGGAAATTTGGGATCTTTTAGAAATAGCCTGACATAGATTCCGCCAACCTACACAAGCATGAATCTCTGAGATAAAGAATAGGACAAAATACTTTAAAATCTAGAGAGAGCACGTAACAAGTGACACCTGTGGCTCATCTCTCATTTCCTGCTGTGCAGATGCCTGCTCAGGTACATCCCAATCAACAACACGACCTTTCCTTTGTTCACGGTATAAGTCAGATGCCATAGTTGCAATCTGTGCAGATAGAGAAGCAGCCATTGCAGGTGTCCATACAAGTTCTGGTGTCTCTGTAGTCTGTTCAAGTGCTGATACAACAGCCTCGCCAGGACCATCTCTAATAACTGATACCAGGCCATCTGGAAGAAACCTTGCTAGTGTTATAGCAACTCTAGGTCCATGCATTGGCTGCCCAACAAGCTTCCCCAATAAAGAGGCTGCTGCAGCTCTTTGCTGTAACGGAATTTCTTCTGCACACCACCATTTATATCAACAATTAAATTGTCATTCAAAAGATAAGTGGCCAAATAAAAAAGGTAAAAGAAAAACTTCTTTACGTTGTGAAGGCAAGAGAAGCTCAAGAATGTAAACCACTCCGCCATGCTTGGCAGCTGCCCAAGCAAGTTCTGGGGTGCTTGCCAAAGCATAAAGAACATGAAGAACCCCCTCACGACAAGCTGGAGCATAATGAAGCATTTGTAATAAAAGGAGAAGACTAGATCCATCAGCCACCATAGCCTCCAGGCAAGGAGCACATGTAGTCAAGAGAGATAGTACACTCAGGCAGAGCTGCGGAATGTTGCTTTCTGATGCAACAGGCACAGAAAAGCATTCGAAAAGAGGTAATAGCTTTTCTTTAGTAGAAAATATGGAAGCCAAATTTGGATTGCTTGTCAGTATGTTCTGCAAATTGGCAATTTACAAAACATCATATACAATAAATCATTAACAACTTAAATCCACAAAAGAGTAACGTACCTGAAGTGAGGTCAAACCAAACTGAAGGTTTTTAATCAGTAGAGCAGCTTCCTTGTCAGTTATTTTTCCATTGGATACGGCTGAAGAATCATCATGAACTTTTTGTTCATTCACTGACGAATCAGTAGCATCACTTGTGGGCTCAGACATCTTTGAGGATGAGCCATCAATACTACATTCATCCTGAACACTGGAGTCTGTAGCAGGTTGATTATGCACAAGAACTGATATAAAATCAACTAAAGCAACACAAAAGGCTTCTGGTTCACTGATCTCAAAATCTGGCTGATCATTATAGACCCTCAAGTAAACATTGCCAACATAGAGTTCCTTTGATAATGCCTTATATACAAAACCACCCGAATCTTTCAGATCATATAAGCCATCAGGACCCTGGCTTGCACGTTGCTGATCCACATATTTCAGCAATTCTGCTCGAGTTGAAGAGTTCCAGATGATCTAGAACCAAAAGCAATTACATATTAGATAATATTAAACAAAACTCATGTACAGAAGCTCACACTTAAAAATACAACAAATTGTGAAGATAAGGTGAATGACAGAGTATAATTTTTGCATGAATATACAGATGAATGCTAAAGTGAAACTTGTAAGTACCCAAGAAAAAAAAATGGATATGTGGCTGCAACTAAAGACATCATGAGTGATAAACAGAAAAGTGCAGCTATTTGCATAATCATCTCTTTGAGCACCGCTGTTAATTATGGGAAATCTAATGAGGTGACCTGGCTTGATGTCTGAAAAAGAATTATGAGCATGAAAACTCTCAAATGTGGCCCTTGGTAATACTTGATTTTAAAAAAATAGAGAATATAACATTCAGAAGCTTCAAAACCCTAAACTGAGAAGCATTAGAATTTAGACTAACAATCATCACTGAGACTCCTAGATAATGCAATATTGTCAATTGAGTAAGGGTTTTGTCCATCAACTTACTAATTTCAACACATATTATGTGGATGAAATCTCTATACGCAAGTAACCACTCATGACATGGACAAGTTAAAAACTCTGTATTAAATGCAGAGAATTGTTAAAAGGAAGGGAAAATGTCAAAAGCATGCAAGACAATGAGCGAATAGGTCAAATATCACATAATTTACAGAAAAGTCACTGTATGTCTTATTTTTAATAATTAATCCAATTTGCTCCCAAAAGCTATAAGTTGGGCAACTAGTTCAGATTTTCCATATTGACCTGATTAGATCTTTTCACTTGTCCTGGGGTTTATTTGACCACTGAATTTTCATACTTTGGAGTCATAGTCACAAATAAGTTGAAGAGAAGCTACAAAAAACTATCAACAAGATAAACACATTTATGAAGTCATCTAGCAGGATTAATATAAATTTGAACCAGCATCAGATAAACCACCCATCATGAAAGCACATTAAATTCTCTCCCAACATTTTTTCAACCAAAGAAGCATCAACAGCTAAGTACACATTTACCTCTGGAGACTCCAAATTTGTGTTTAATTTGGATAGCAGGTCTTTGGGTAATTGATCTTTCAGCATACTAGAAAGCTTAGGAGTCAACAACACCCTGAGAGCACCAGCTGCAGCCTCATTATAAGGCGTTGAAATCTCATCAGAGCACAAACCACTAAGCCTAGACAGGGCCTGCGCTGCTCGTACAGCATGCATATTTTTGGCAATTTGAACACTGGCACCAACACCGTGTGATTCATTCGTATCGGATTCTTCAGCAGTTGAGTCATATTGAAGCAATAAAGGTAAAAGGTACCTAAAACAAACCAAATAAACATGAGACAAGCTGCTACAGAACTAAGGCATGAGACAAGGTGCTACCAAATAATTAAGAGAATGAGGGAAGACAAACCAAGGCCATTAATATATTAGTTTCTTGTAGGTCTGAGAGGAAAGACCCCAAAAAAAAAAAAAAAAAAATTGCTTTCTAAATAAAAGGGTCGTCATGAATCAAAACCAAAAATAAAAGGATCATATATTTCTAATAAGTGAAATCTAAGGCTTCAACACAGAAAAATCACTAAGCATCAATTGGTCTATTATACTGCCAAAGATCAATGGATAGCAAACTACTTGATTTAAGATGTTGATACATTAAAGACACCTCAGTAGAAAGAGGAAGTGTGAATAAAATTATTCCAAGGGGATTAATTATTTGTGAACTACTGTATGGCCATTGATGAATTTGATCAGCAATTATACAAACAATCCCAGAAATAAGCTCACTAACCATAGCACACCAGCCTTTAGCAATGCATCCTGCAACTCAGAGGACACAGAAACATGGGCAATAGTCTGGAGGGCAGCATCAACAGCTCCAGGAACAAGCTCAAGTTCAGTGCAATGCACAATGTCTTGAACTAATCCAGAAAATCGAAGCATCTCAGCCCTGGCACTTTCAAACTGACTCAAAACGGAGAATGTTCGCATCACATTTGTGACGATGATAGCTGAAGGTTCACTTGCAGGAGTAGTTGGCTGAACCACACACATACAGCGGGAAAGAAGAGTTGCAAGAAGTTTTATCCCACCATCTCTTACAAGCTCTTCGCCATTCAACGAAGAAGATGCACATCTAAACATGGTAAATAGCAAAAGGAAGTTAAGTTCAATCATGGTGTTCATATTGAATTAGTAAAACCAACAAGAAAGGTAGGTAAGAAGGGCAGTTACGTCAGCCAGAGAAGCTCTGAAGCAGCAACTAGAAGGGGAGCTCTATCTGAGGAAAGGAAATTGCTATCATCCTCGTCCACGGTAACTGCATTGAGCAGCATGGGATAGCCAGCATATTTAAATGGTTCCAGCACATCCCCATATCGTCTATATAAGATGCATTGTCCTTTCAATAAAAGCAATAACCTCCAAGGCTGAGGACCTTGCAAGCCTTGCATGGTGGCCTATAAACAACCATAAAACATGAGAAAGTTTTGGCAAAATAAAACAGTCAAAACCAACAAAATTAAATGGTCAAAGATGTTTAACAAAATGCAGAATTTGAGAGATGTTCACAACTTTGTAAGGGTTCTATAACAGAGCATAAACATCACCAAATCAAATCCTTTAACTCTTGAGATATGCATGCATATTACTTTATATGAACTTGCCACCATAGGACACAAATGGATAAAGATCACTACTAAAGCACCTATGCACACTATAAAAACTTCACACATTCTTCAGATATTGGAAAGCTAAAGTAGATCCATCTAGTGAAACTAACTTAAATATAGGTAATTCATATTCTAAAAGTTATAAGTTCGCAGAAGGGGGTGAAGAGTAGCAAAACAAATTTACACTGACAATACAACGTTCCCCTAACCATAAATTATGAACTTCAAATGCCAACACAGAGGTTCAATAAGGATTAAAAAAAATAATATAACATTTTGTTTCTTATTAAGAAAAAAAAATACAGATTCAAAAGCTTCTGCCAACTGGATAACAATATCATCTGTCCATTAATGAAACTATTCGCAAAATTTTAAAGGGCCAACAGTCACATGGGAATGCTCATGGTTTTCAACAGATTTAAGATGACATAATTTAGTAATCTTATGGCATTTATAATGTCAAGCATGTTAACATATACATATTTCAGATATACCTGAAGGCGCTCATAAGCTTTCTGTACAGCAAGAAACTTCTCCCTTCCTTCAGGATTTTTGTCAGGATGGTATTTCATAGCAAGTTTTCTATATTGTCTTTTGAGCTTTTCCTCATCAATGTTCTCAATCTTCTTGGATATGCTAGACATATCCTCGACCATTTCAGGAGAATTTTTCATGTGGGAATCATCACCTGCTACATCGTCCAAAGATATCTCTAATATTTTGCAAGCTTCTTCTTCTGAGAGATCCATAGGTCTTCGTGTCAGCTCTTCACGCCACATTACAAGTAATGACTGCAGAAATTCCACATGTTCAACAATTGGCCAGTTTGGAAAACGAATCTCATCACATAAGTTTCGAAGGTAATAGCGATGACACCACATTTCATCTTTCAGCTCAGGGTATGTTACTGGTGGCATTGGAGCATACTCATATAGAGAATGGCAGTGCTGTGACAATTTCTGGGGAAAATCGCCAAGATGCTGCAAAACCTGGTGGAGAAGTTTTCATTACATAAGCATAGCATAATTCAGAAAGCAAATGGACAACATAATGCAAAATCCTCATTCGAAGATTTACAATACCTGACGAATCAGATTCTCTGCTCGCATTCTGTGCGTCCATATGATCTCAGGAGTATCTGAATCTGACACCATTGCTGCTGCAAATGCGGCTGGACCACTGCGCTCCAATACATACAACAAGGACTCTGGAAGAAGCCCACCCAATACACTACGTTTGGCCAGTGGCAATGAAGAAGACACTGCAGCTTCCTCCCCGCCATGAAATGCTTGATGGACATGAGTCACAGAAAATAGTTGAGCAATTGAAAAGAGATTTGATCCAGGGTATGCCAGTGCAAAATAAAATGCACCAGTGCTGTACAGACGTATCATTGCCTTGGGATTTCTGGTAACAACAGCCTTCAGCAATGCAGCAGCAGCCTCCACAATACTTGGTTCTCCAGAAAGCATAACCTTTTTTGTTTGGTCAAATAAAACTAACAATAAGTATTGCAACTCAACAACTGGTTTCTTTAGATAGAAACTGAAAACTGTATCAACAATGAAAAATCAGTAAATCTGTATTCTGGACTGGCTGTCCATTGAGAATGAGAGTACAAAAATAAAAACCCAAAGAGAGGGGGTGAAGGGGGGGTGGGGGCGTGGTGTGTGGGGTGGTGGGGGGGAGGAAGGAGGAGAGGTAGGAGAACGGAAACAATACAATATATTTTCAAAAGCAGTCGAATACCGACCCGGCCCCATACAAGGCTGGACCAGCCTTAATCCCCAAAACCACCTCACAAGAGGTATGAATGAACAAAAACTAGGAATCTTGGAACTCAGAGACCAAAGCGCAAAGCAAAGATGGACTCTATCCCATAACCCGGAACAGTTTATAGTTAAACAGAAGAGGTAAAGCCCTTGTAAATGGACAGTGAATATTTGCATGTTGAATAGAATGACTAGGAATTAGAGTATAAAGCGTGCGTACACTTCACATTTACGTATGGCATCAATGTCTATGATGAATGATAGAATCATTCATAGGAGAAATTAGATCACTATTCAGATAAAGCTTGACATACAAATAATTTGCATGACATTTTTAAACATTGATGATAGCAGAAAAGTTGTAATGCATTTGGAATTCCATTAAATGATAATACCCATGCACTCCAACAATTTACAAGTCTTGTGTATCTAAAACTGAACATCTGAATTAGATTGGTAATATTTCAAGGAAAGCATAAACCAAAAAACATAACTTCCAAACCCACATATCACCTCCACCTGTAAGGATATTGACAATCTACCACTAGAATTATATAAGCATTAAAAAGTAAATAGCTCCAACAATCACCTGAGCAATATGTGGAAGGCAGCGTGGACTGGACAAGATCCGTTTTACCCTCGGAGTTGGAGTAACTATCTCTCCTGCATCATCTAAATCTGAATGTGCAGACACCATGCTATGTAATATGGATAATGCTGCCTCCCCCACCTGTATGGTATACAGAATCTACTATGTAAAAGGTATGAAGAAAATGAAATGTTGAAGATGAAAATATTAGAGATTGGTCTATCACTGTTGTCTACAGAAAAACACATTTACTTGTACATCAAGCAATTTATACATATTGGTCTGTATAAAAGGATCTGCATAGTGTGTGCTACAATGTCTAAAATTTTATTCATATTTTGGTAAGTCTATTGTCATTTATAACATACATATAAGGAGGCTATCAGAAGTTTGGGACAAATATGCCACTTTTAACAAGGGATCAAAGTCAGATTTTGATCCTGTGACCTGTGGGTTACAGGCCCACCACCATATCTTGAGTAATGACAATAAAACCTATTTTAACCTATTTTAGACATTTCAACACTGCATATAACTCAAATGTTTTCAAAGAATAGCAGAGGGTTCCAAGAAATATTGATTAAATTCGATAAATGAAAGTATATCTTCTTTGCCTCTTTTTTTAACATTGTGCTTCAATTATGGGTTAAGGATGATGTTTAGACTGCATTCCTTCAAAGTGATTACATTATGCTTAAACAATTATAAACTGATCTAAAAGGAGCTCATCCTTAGAATTTTTTATATTTTTGGACACCCAAAAATCCCTTGACTTTTCTATGTTCACAAAGCTCTAAACTGAGGATTACTGCTGGCCCCTACACAAGCTTGGTAGGCATGAAAATCATGTGATATACATATCCCAAGTAGGTGGAACCAAGGGGATTAGAATCTTGGTTGTATCCAAGGGTCTTTTACCACTCAACCCAATCCTAGGGATTGCTCCTCGAAAAGCCTAGTTATTTAACAAATAAATCTATACAGTGAGAGTTGATATAATTGCCTAAATATGTAAAAGAATGAAATCATTGAGCACTGCTGCAATTAAAAGTAGAGGTTGCACAAACTTTTGCCCAATCTATTGTGATCACTAGTTGAACAATAAGGAAAGCCAGATAAAATTGCTACTGCAGTTGCACATCATTAAGGAACTGGCAAAAGTGGCAGAATGCACGGAAGCAACATAACAAAGATCTCAAAAATTACAATACCTGAGTTGGTGTGAGGACAGGAACCCGGACAGATAGAGCCCAACGAAGTTCACGTATATCACGCAACTTTTTCCAGTCTACCATCCCAGAAGCCCAACACCTTGTTGTCCAGTCAATAGCTTTCTTGGACCAAAACCTTCTGATGGCATCCTTCTCCACAGGTCCTACTTGTGCACCATTCATGTCAATAAACATCCATTCCTTCAGTGGTTCCATGAATGCAGTGGCAGCTAGCAAATTAGATTGCAAAGGAATAGCAGTTCTCTCTGAAGCTTCATGAACCACGGTCAGCAGATCAACAGCTAAAACACACCCTCCAACCAAAACACAAGCCTCCACATTTGCTAAAACCTTCATTAAGACCTATAGATGCAGTAGAAGACAGAAGATAGGAGTAATTATACTTCAAACTATAGTATGGATAGGAATGCAAGTGTTAATTCAGATTTTGTCCCAATATGCAGTCCAGTCATATGTCCATTCCATTGAACATGTCAGTCGACAGGCGCAAAGTAAACCAGCAAGGATGGCCAAGTGGGTGACAAAACTTTCCAAGTCTTAGACAGTTGTCCAATAGACTATAAAGATATACATGGGCCATCAGCAAACACCATGACGAGCTCACTATTATTGTCCTGTTCTCCATATCATTCCAGCTCCAACTCATGCAAACATGTACACACACGCGTGCACAGATGTTGCCACATGTGACTTATCATGGAAAGTGGTGACCATATAATAATGGAACCGAAACAATGAAGATCATTGACAAAGCAAGAAAACTGAATCAAACAAAAACAATATACCAAGAGATGAGGAAAAAAAAAAGATGACAAAAAGAATCAGAAAAGTTGATTTCAACATACCTTCAGAAGGAGAAGCAGACGGTGCCTCAAAGCTCTATCATCTGTCCTATCTAAAAGAACTGTAATATGTGCAGTACCTTCAAAAGGTCCAACTGTGTTATGATGCTGTTCATAAACAATTGCCATTGCCCTAGCACATAGCTCCCTAACTGAAGAGCCTCCACCTCCTCCAAAACCATCCAATCTTCCCATATCACACCAATCATCAGATGCACCCAACTCATCAGGTACTGCACCATCTACTGTAAGGCCTATGTCTGCATCACATAAGAAACGATGATAGAGTGCTCTAAAAAAGGCAACCGGATCACGCAGGGGAAAATCCTGTGCCCTGCCAACACTGCCACTCTCAAGCAGCAATCGCAGATAATATTGACCCACACAAACTTCTTTGGATAAACTAGGATAACCGACAGAAAACTCAGAATAGTTCCAAGATATCTGTGGCACAGCATCTTGCCCACTCATAGTCTCAAGGGTAGCACCTCCAGGAACAATATCCTCAGTACGCTCTTTTTCAACATCTAGCTTATGAACCTCAGCTTGCAAAGCCTCCCTGAGCTCCTGTCTAGTACGCTCATTCCATATCAAGTCTGCACGATTGTGATCAAGGCTAAAAGCTCTCCAAAATTCAGGCCAATTAAGAAGTAGCCGACCAGAACCGACAGGTGTGTTCTCCACAACAACTTGAGCAGGTGCTGGAATGCCTGTGTTCTGAAAACCAACGGCATTGGCATCAGAGTCAACTGAACTGGAAGCTTTTGGTTCTAGTGTTTCATGTATGTTTGTTGACGGGACATCAGCAGAGGCAACAGCTGGATGATCATTTTGAGAGACCCCTGGAGACAACATATTGCTGGTCAAATTTTCACCAGCATAAGCAACAGAAGATTGAAAGGCTGAAGCCTGTCCAGAGGCTGGATCTAGAGCAGATTTTTGATAGTTATGTGGCCCTCTATAAGTACTGGCACTTGTCTGCCTTGTTGGATCACTGGCTTCAACATTGTTAACAGAAGGTTGAGATTGTTCTTGCGATGCAATTCCTCTCCCAGGCCGTCCTTTCCTCTGCTGGAGTAAACGTCTCTGTCTTCTACTAGTCAATGATCCTTCTAAATTTGCATCTTCAGACGGAGCTCCATCAGAACGTGTGTGCAAATAAGCAACAAGCCCTGGAGGTAGCACTCTAGACAATAAATCTAGAGCTGGTTGATAGGAATCTGCCCAAAGAGCAACAAGCTGTCGACTAACCTCACGTCGCTCACCAGCAGGAAGGAAAAATGCATGCAATAGATGCCTCAGCAAAGCACCATCACGCAAAGCAGCTTCACGCATGGACTCTGCTGCAATCGCATCTTCTTCTGCAATTGTACGCATGATAACAGCAACTGTTTCCCTTACACTTTCAGCAGGATGTCCAAACAATGCAAATAAACGACGCCGCAAACCGGCAACTTGACGTAGCAATTCAACAAAAACAGTGTACTGGGTAGTTTCACCATGTGGTTCGCATATCATTGCCTCAAGAACTTCAACAACAGCCATTGACAGTAAAGGTGATACGGACATAGGCCTAAGTCTATTGACAAGAACAATAACATAGCCCTGTTGAGAGAATAATACAGACTTCGTATGCATGATTGTGGCATGCTGCTCTCCTTTAGAATCTGTTAACATGTTTGGATCCCCAGAACCACCACCAATAAGTACTGCAATCAGCCCAGCAGCTTCTGCAGCCACACCCTCAGATCCATTTCTAAGCAAGCCCATTATCCTTCCAACAGCAGCAGGAAAAGACATCACATGTGAAGCTGCACTTCTTGAAGTAAGTAGTCTACGCAGACATGCAACGAAACCCATTACGGTTGCAGCCGCTTTAGGTGAAGGGGGTGGCAAGGGAGGAGACTCAGGAGGAAGATTTGCAGTTGCTGGAAGCATTGTAATCAAGGCCATCAAAGTTACCTCAGGCACTTCAATGCTAGGGGGCACGCCACTGTATGGAATGCATGCATTAAACTCCCGTATTCTACGCCATAGCTTAGCTCTTGAACCAGGAACTGTGCCACCTTCAGCAACAGCATCTTTGGCAACTGCAGCCAAGTGCTTCAAATGCAAGGATGCACTATCCATATCAGCAACTGGACGTTGCTTTTTGACTTGCATATGAACTACCCCACAGGGTGGATCAATACGATGACCAGGCATTGTCAGTCTTGGTAAAACTGGTACAGGACACTGACCCTGCACAAGTAAGACCCAAAAGTTAATCACACATTGAACTTTTACCATTTGATCATCCTCTCACTAATCAAACTATACCAAGAATAAAAGAGATTGGGAAATAAAGATGATTAAGAGCATTATGTTTTAATATATTTTTCAATGCACATGGATTTAAACCATCCATATTAAACTTTACCATTTACTTCCTCCTCGTCAACAAGACCATAGGTCGATGAAAAAGAACACAAATACAATGATTAACAGCATTATGTTTCAACCTATTTTTACAAGCAAAAAGCTATTTACATCCACCACGGAACACAAGTACCTACTTCTGTTTGTAACAGATCCCGAACTGCTGCAAGTAAGCTGTCACGAGACGTGCTTGCATATACCTATAATGCCCAGCATATACATTAGTTGCTTTTACCCTAAAATAACTTAAAATTTCTAGAAGAAATTATCAATGCTGGTAAATGCTTACATGGATGGGACATCCGTCATTGAATTCAATAGCAAACATCTGGGGCTCCTCTGCAAATCGAACAAGCGAGCTTACAGAAGATAAAGGGCGAACAATAACAGCCTGCACACATCTAATGAGATTCTCAGGAATTGATACAACTCTGCAGTGTAGACACCAACTAATAGAGTACTAAGCACCTAAGTGCTTTTTATATTACAATCTCCTGAAGTCCTCTTCACACAGTAATACCAAATGCATGCATATTTTTGTGTGCATGTGTTTGTATAATCTTAATGAATTGTAGCGTTTTTTCCCACATAGTCACAGCAATCATGAACAATTTAGAGGAAAAAAGTATATATTTTGAGTATTATACTTCTGGATGACAAGACAACATGCAGATACAATCAAGAGCATTTAGGGGGGAAATCTGAGTTTGCATATATATAAACAGACATGAACAAAGAAAAACATATTCTCTAACCCATATATACTCAAAATAAGTTGGAACACAATTGCATCCTATGATGTAAAACCTATGCATCTATCTGGAGCCTACAACATAAAGTTTATTTAATTCATCATCTTACTTCATAGTTATCCGGGCGCCTTTCAACAAGCGAAACCCTCGTAAGGATGAGTTGCCGAGAAACAGCATCACCATGCTCCCCAAGGCCTCCTTTAGGGCCAATTCCCAAACTCAATCCAGAAACATTTAACGTTCCATGAGCAGCAGAGCGTAACCTTGTAACTGACCAACCCCCACAAGGGGTTTCATCTGCTCCAACTGCTTCTTTGGCTACATTTTAATGTATTATTAGGAATAAAAAGGTCAAAATGTAGAACACAAAAGTTAACTAGAAAAAGGGGACAAAGTAGTTCAGGGCTAAAGATAGATATAAATATTAATATCAAGTAACGAAAAGCTACCTCGTCGCTTTATATACTCTGCTACAGTGAGGGGTTGAGAACTGGTAACAGATAGTGACAATCCAACCATTGATTTAGCAGTTTTAGTCTGCATAAATATGTTCAATAGCATTGTTATTGAATGCAAAACATCTTGAAGAGGATAAGCATGAACCGATTGGCATTTTATGAAAATCAAATCCTCAGAGGAAACTTTAAATCCAAGAGGACAATTTGAGCAAATTGGCAGTAAAGGACCAAATCATATGATTATTAGGAAATAAAATATTAAGCACTAAAAATTCCATCCTTACCAGACTTGATATGATAGCAGAATTCGTGGTCCCTGAAGCAGCTTGGAAAGCTTTAGATTTTCTCCCATATAAAGGGCAAAGAACAAAACCTCCACTTTCACTTCTCTTCCCATATGCATCAGTGAGTAGAATGATGGCAGGTGAATCCATGTCTCTAAAATCCAAGCACCACCTCAGGTCTCCAGATTTTAAATCAACAAGTTCAACCCCAACATAAGTAACTTTTAATTTCTGCAGAAGCAACAGTATTAGCGCATAGTTTAATGGTTTTGACAAGAAAATTAAGCAAATCAAACCAGAGTATTCAGTATTAGTGCTCAATAGTAAATAGAAAACATAAACTACTTGGTGTACATCTATACATGTGGTTGCTTAATTTCTGAAGAACTTAAATCAGTTCTTGTGAATGGCAACACTGTCTACTAAAGAGATATGAGGACTACGGCTATCTAGCTCAAGAGAGAGCCCAATCTTTTCTGCCAGGAAAGGGAAATGATAATTAAAGAAAAAAGTTTACAATAGGGCTCAAATTAATAAAACCTGTAACTGAATTTTGTATCAATGACATCGTAGCCACTGCATTTTATATCAGAACACGAAGATGGATGAAGAAAACGATGATTAAGTAGTTACATTCCACCCAATTTCTCTAAATAAATATCACATTTGTGAAGTAAGAATCATTAAATTCACCCCTTCTCTCCATATATCATCTCCATAAAACCAGTCAATAGCTCTAGTCATTAATTACAATGAACTTTTAGTTGACAAAACAACACTGTGAATCATAACAGATAATGCACGAACTTACCACCCATAGTCCGAAAGCAAAATAGACAACTGAATTAGCACATTAAAGCACTTACAAAAGGGACCCACTCAGAGTTCCGTCTCCGAAGATGAAGCACCGGAAATTCCGCGACAGCACTGAGTCTATTCCACCTAATTCTATGCAACTCGGTCAAAATGCTTGCCCTAAACCGTGACGAAAACTTAATAGCCTTAAATTTGCCGCGGCCATCAGTCCTGACGCTTATATTAAACTCACTCGAATTCTCATCGCGGCCAATGATCGGAGCGGCACCTTCGAAATCAGAGGGCGCATCATATGAATTGGTAACGGAAAGCGTGTTGGGGTCGAGCGTGATGATCGCAACGTTAGAGATACAAAGGATCCTCTTGTAACGGCCGCGCCACGAGTGTTTAACAACCACGTAACGGGCGAGATACTCGGGCTCTTCAGGCGGGGGAGGGGCTGAATTCGAAGAATGGGAAGAATTGGGGGCAGAGTCCATTCCTGGCGAGGGCTGGTGGTTGGGGCTGGGTGCGTGACGGGTTACAGTATCAATGTGGGGAAGATAGTGAAGGGTTTGGCGACGTGGCGCATTTTGGCGGAGAAAAAACCAGAAGGTCACGCCGGCATCATTTGGTCGAGCGGCCGCAGCCGGGTTGCGGTGAGACTGAGACTGATTCGCCCCCAGTTTTCGACCGTAATTACAGATTAGCCACTTTGGAATTTTCTAGATTGATCGGCACTAAACCTAAAATTTCATGTAAATACTAAGGAGAGAAAATTTTGGGGAATTAAAAAGAGCTGAAATTTGAGTGTTTGTTATTAAAAAAGAGATTGATTGTTCATTTGTTAGGTTACAAGGCGTTGATGTTTAGATAATTTGGGTGGATCGGTGAAATTGAAGAAAGTTTCGGAGAGAGATCGATTTGGCGACTTAGACAGTTCGTATTAGAGAGAGCGTGGACAGCTCGGCGAAGGAAGTCTTGCTTCGTTGTTGTTACGACCTTCGGCTAATAGTTTGTTTTGGGCAAAGATAGTGTCACATGTAGGTGAGTTTGTGCAAATTTTGATTGTGAGGTGCGTGGCATGTTATCGTACGAGTTAATCAACCAGTAATGACAAGTAATAATTAAATTAAAATAAGCGAAATAAGCGAAAGAGTTTCCCTTACTAATTACTGTTAATTCTTTCTTTGTCATCTAGTAATTAAGTTTGGGTATAGCTGTCAGGCTGTACAAAGGTTATCTATTTCTTCTTCTTTTTTTCTGCTAAAAAAATAAAAAAGAACATGCACAAGTAATTTGTTTTCATTTGGCCCTGTAAATGTTGATGCAACTCAAAAAGAGTCGACATTCATTGGACTCCTCGGACAGATCGAGCAGCGTGTAGTTTTAAGGTTTTTCTTTTGTTTTATTATTTTTTTTTTGAAAAAACAAATTTCAGGATTAAATTCTTTTCGTTTTAACTTGAAATTTTAAATTATAGGATTCTAATTTTTTTTTATTTTAAATTTTAATCACAAGTAAAAGTTTTTGATATACTATATTATTGAAATTTGAAAGTGCTCAAATTTTACAATTAAGATATTTGTGATAGTGTATAATAAACTTGATAGACCTTTGTTACTTATTTTTCTTTATTGGAATACTTGAATTCTATTTTGATTAAAAAGTTAAATAAAGGATAATTTTAAGATAACAACGAAATATCATAAAAAATAATTAAAAAATTTAAAATAGGAATGAAATACCAAAATGTATATATTTGCATAAATAGTAGTAAACTCTTTGCATGCCAATAGAGAAAATTTTAATGTAATAAAAATTGGGAGAATACCTGGTTTTTTTTTTTACCAATATCTCATCATTTCTTTATATTTTCTCGAATATCTCGTCACCTTTTGATTTTATTTTTTATTTTGCCTTTGGATTCAATTGGTTCATATTTGAATTATAAATAATAAAATAAAAAATATTTGAATTATTAAAGGGTAGAATTGGAATTCAAGAGGATAATGAGATATTTAAAAAGAGGGATAATGTGATTTACCCCCTTAACTTTTTGGAAAAAGAGAGATACCCCATTAACTTTTTTCTTAGTCTTACATACCCCCTAACTTTTAAAGAAACTTGAGATACTCCCTAAAACACTATTATAAGCACTATTCTAGATATAAATTGACTATTTTACTCCCAACTATTAAAAATATATAAAATAATTTAATTATCTTTATATTAAAATAGTATATTTTAAAATTATATATAATTAATATTGTTAAAAATCTTTCTAATTGTCAACTTCTATAACATTAATTGTAAATAAATTTTAACAATATCATTTGTAAAAATTTTACAACATAAAATATGCTAAGAAATTATTAAAAAAATTTATAATATGAAATATTTTTAGTTGTAAAAAATTAATTATTTTTATTTTTACAATAAGTTTTTTACAACTAAAAAAAATTGTATAAAATTGACAATGAATTTTAACAATATTTATTTTATATAATTTTTAAAATAGATTATTTTAATAAAATGATCAATGATAAAATTATTTATAATTAACATTATCAAAATATTAACAAATTTAAAAGAAAATAATTAACTATCAAAATATCATTATAATTTTTAAATTAATTATTATAATAATATATTATTGATTATTATATAGTAAAAATAAAAATTATTAAATTGTTTTATATATTTTTAATAATTAGGGGGTAAAATAGTCAAGTTATATCTAAAATAATGCTTAGAATAGTATCTTAAGGGGATATTTCAAGTTTTTTTGAAAGTTAGGGGTATGTAAAACTAAAAAAAAAGCTAAGGATGTATCCCTCTTTTTCTAAAAAGCAAAGGAGTCAAATCACATTATCGCATAAAAAAATATAAAGGTATAATGAGGCATTGACCATAAAAACAATGGAGTATTGGACATTCTCCCATAAAAATCTTATAACAAAATAAATTTTAGGATATAATTGTATTTTATTAAAATAGTATGAATATAATAAAAATAAAAATATCATTAAATATTTTACTAGACTATTTTACAAGTTAGCTCCAAATAATGAAATAAGCTCCTTTAAAAATAATTACGAAGCACACTATATTTTGACCCTAAATTATAAAATAATTTTATTTTTTTTTCAATTCAACCCCAAACAAGAATTCAGAAAGATGAATAATCCATTTAACGACAGATTTATCACGGTTTAATAAGCATCAAAAGCAACAAAGTGAGGATTCTTAATATATAATTTATTGGAAAAAGTACATATGCCTCCCCTAAAATTTGAAAAACTTTCAATTTGATGAAAATTTTATGAATAGGAACACAAACCTCCCCTACAACTTTTATCCCTAACAGATAAATAGTACACTTACGAAAATACCTTCAATTTTTTTTTTTAAAATGTAAAATAATATGATCTTTAGTCAGAACCCATGAACTTAAAATAAAAAACCAATATCTTAACCACTATACCAAACATATGTAATGTAATATATTTAAATTTTTAATAAATAACACTTTTTAACGTGCATATATAATAATTTCTATAATAATTAAAATTTTGTTATAATAAAGAAATTATATTCAAAAATAATTTTATAATTATTAAAATTCTATATAATAACTTGAATTTAAAGTAACTTGAAAGATTTTGGGGCTATTTTTGTTCTTTTCCACAAATTTTTTATCAATCTGAAATTTCTTCAAACCTCTTGAGAGACATGTGGACTTTTCCCATAATTTATTTTCTGATAGTTTGTTCCTTTAGTAGTTATTATTCTATTAAATACTGTGGCATAAAAATAATGAATTCCAGATCCATCTTCATGCAAACTAACTGATAGCTAACGGTGCCTCACAAAAGAATTATGAATAATTACAGAGACCATCCATATTCATGGTCATACTCGTGCAGAGGCTGGGATTAACAAGATGTAGATATGCAGATTTCCTGGCAACGAGACTTGAAAAATACACTGGCCTTATTAAAACTAATTCCTAAGTTATTAGAAACCAACTCCAGGTTGATGGCAATGATAAGAATGAATGTCAGATATTGACAGAAAGATCTAAACATAAGAGAAAATGTACCATCTCTTTTTCCTATGAACAAAATGTCTATATGTACCAAATGGTTCAAACTACATTAAGGTATAACAGGAACTGCAATCATGATCAGTTTCTGCAGTCAGTATGTTGCACAACAGATATCAGAAATGGCACTCTATGTCTGTAAAAGTCTTTACTCGTCTACAATATTCTGAACAAAGATTGCTTAAAAATTGCTGGTGCTCTTATTACTGAACCTAATTATACTCTGCCAATCAATGCAGTCAAAGGGCTGAACTCAAGGATCATTGGAAAGACGCACCAGGATTACTGGAGTCAGGGCTCTTGGGTTTCACAGATGAACCTTCAGCCTTAACTTTGCATTCCAAGTCTTCACTGGTGTCCAAGTTGTCTTCCTGACATTTAGGAAGAGGAGAAGGGAAGCACTGCACGTTTAAAACAATACAGAGAACAAAATATCATAGATGTAAAGGCTAATTACTTACACGATTCTTCAAAAAATTTAAGTGGAAGTGTTGGTGTGTGACATTGTGCGAAATTGGATATGTTCCAGAAAAAAAACAATGTTACCATTATCAGACCCATCAATTTAAGACAAATGTAAGCCACTTAACATATATTAGTTCTAGTTAAATGTGGAAGAAGATCCTCTATATTTACATGCACAAAAAGATTAGAGTTGTTGAAGGAGCATAACAATGTCAAAGGTTTTTTCAAATAAAAGCATCAACCTTTCTCTGTCCACTTCAGCTACAACACATATACCATTAACAAAGGTTTGAAAGAAGAAACTCATCTAAGCGTTTTCAATTTCCAATATCTAGCATATTAGCAACGGTGAAGAAGAGCATTGTCTTCATAATTTTTGCAGTTATTCATTATTAAGAACCAATGCTACTAGAATTAAAAACTACCCGTGAACTTCCACAACAACGTGAAATGTAATTGTGTGGAAAAATATCTAGCTAAAGGGTTTTAAGTCATAAGTGGGTACCACCAGTTGTTTCAGCATGTCAACTGAGGCTTCTATATCACCGCCATTCACAGAGTAAACATCAACTAGGAACTGCTCTGATATATCAGGAAACATGTGGGCCAGGTAAGCAATTTCCCTTTGAGAAACTTCATCTCTGTACTGCTCTCCCATCTGATCACTTAAATTCTCATAGCCTGTCCTCATGACCTCATGGATATCAAAGTCAGAAACATCAGCTTGAAAATGCTTTTGAGTTCCGTGATGGCCTTCACTAAGAGAAAAGGGCCTAGCGGTCTCATTGATGCTCTTAAAAGAACCTTCTGTTAACTCAGAGATTTTGTTCTTATCATTTGCTGCTCGCTTGTGAAATGGTATGAATGGTGCTGCATTAGGATTCAACGATGACTTTCCTCGCTCCATTTTTCAATTTACAGACGAACTCAAAACTGTTTGTAGAAGCATAGGACTGATCAGTATAACTGTAATTATCACATCTAATAATACGATTTTACTGATATTAGCAAGCACCTGATAAATCTGGTGACATATTACCAAACAGAAAGATCACCTTAATTATATAACAAAACCGATGGATATGTTCCTATATATCCGGCACTCCATGATTCTGCATGTCCTAATAAGGTCATAGCAACATCTAAAATATAATATTTTAGCATTTCTGGCAGATGTTAAGCATTTTGAAAAAAAAAAAAAACAGATGACATTAATTGTCGATGGCATAAGCTTCTGCATCAGAGTTCCCTGATGAAAATGAACTGATCATCCTACTAAATTGAAATAAAATATCATTTATGATGATTTGTTTCAATACAATTTTGAGAAAGAAAACATGAAAATTAGTCTAGACTATCACTCAAACCTTTAGAAAACACCTGAAACAAGATCCAGAAGAGGGACCAGTTCCCTATTGTTGCTTATTAAACTATGTTGGTGAACAAATTCTTACAAAGAAAACTAACAGAAAAGATTCATACCTAAGGAAGGAATCTTGAATTACAAGAAAAACAAAATGGCACCATAACAGCATATATAAAAGTTATCAGAATTCAGAGTCTTGAATTTAAGTTAAGCGCTACAACTTTTAGAATTAACTTACAAAGCCTAATGCAAAATAATATTTTGATTTTCTATCAGTTTCCAATCTTTTCTCGGAAGCCAAACAAATAGCTAAGAAACGAAAGAAAGAGAAAAGTAGCACCATTACACTACAAACAACAAATAAAAACTAACAATCGCCGGAAAAGAACAAGCAAAAACAATTATCTAAATTTCTATTTGGCTGAAATGAAAAAAGAAAAGGACATATAAGACATGGAATCAAAAATCTTGATATTCATCTCGTTCCTTAGATAATAAGTTTCTCGGCAACCAAACGGAAGTGGAAAAAGAAGTTACCTCCGTAGAAGGAGCGAAGGCGAGTTCAGTGAGCTGAGTGGGGAGAATCGTTGGAGCTGTGTGTTGAGAGAAATTAGGTAGGAATAAATGGAGTGATATGTGATGGAATGATGACAGTTATGGAAGAAGGGAGTGGTTTAGTAAAGAGCGAACTTGAAACGGAAAGTGAAGAAAGCTCCCGCTTATTAAGGACGTTTGTGAGTTGTTATTACTTGTGGCCGTGGGGACCGCGTTGTAATTTAGGATTGTACAAGCTGGGCTTCTCTTACTGCCTCCTTCAAGTTTTGGTGATTTGAGTTGTATATTGGTGTTTATTTTATTTCTTTTTAAGAAGGAATTCTCAATTTAATTTTTTAAATTAATTATTTTCTATCCTTTTCTTAACATTACAGATTACTTGTCAGTTATTCATATTAATTAATGTAAAATAATTTTACAGCTGTATAAGTTAAATTTAGAAAATTTACAACTCACTCACGTTTAATTTATTATCCAATTATTTGTTAATATATTAATGGTTCATTATTTTCAATGAGTTAAAAGGAAATTTATATGAGTTCTTTTGTATACCCTTGTACTCATAATTGAGATTCTTTTTATTATTTTAAAAACTGGACGACAGAAATATTTTGAATTAAAAAAAAAATTGATCAGTTGTAAACAGTTAGAGCTCATTGATTTGAACATACCAATTTGAAATTTCGAATGTAGGCCAACAATTACAGTACGTTAGCTCTTTCACAAAGAAAAGCATGCATTCATTCATCACAGAATTTATAATATATAGTTTATTTTGCTCCATTTTGATGCCGTTAAACTTTCATTCATTTATATACAAGTAATCAAATCTATCAAAACCAAACAATCAAATATGTATGTATGTTGCTTTATTTTCATATCATCACCTTAATATTTGCAGCATATATAGTAATCATCAGTGCTCTCAGCTCTCAATACCTGGATTCTTCAAACATAAAAATTCAATGAATTTATTAGTGGCAGATTCAGGCAAGCAAATACACACCACCATATTTCCATTTGGATCAGCCTCTCCTTCTGGTAAGAAAACGCAGACCTGTGGTGTTGGAGTGAGGTCTATTGGACCAGCATAAACTGGCCTTCCCCACCCAAAGTCTGCAGATTCATAAATTGAAAATCTTGTCCATTGAGTTATTGTCAATTTTCCTCCAAATTCAAGCCTTCTTGGTCTCTCTACTTCAACAAAATCAACTGTAGATCTTAAATACTCTTCTGAAACACCAAGCCTGGCTTCACGAACCAAACGGGTTGTGTATTTGAGCTGGCCATTAACAAGCTCATTCACAGAACTCATTGCACAAGCCACACACACTACATTGCCATAAAACCCATCTTTCAATGGTGGGTTTTTCAGTTTCTGACGAGCGTTGACAGAAAATGTAAGCCGAAGCTTGTAGTTGAGTGGTTTTACATCAATTGCTCTCACCCATGATCTCCAAATATGAGCAGCCATTGCATCAAAGCTTGTGCATGGAAAACTGTCATCTGGTTGAGCTAGAGTTTTCAGATGAGCCTGAAACTCCCTGCCAATGCGATAACACTTCTGAACAGGCTTGGCTTGCCACAAAGTCATTGTCAAACTCGAACCTTCATCAATTCTCATATATTCAATATGTGGGTGTTTTATGATCGGCGGGTGGCGAGGCCGGAAAAATTCCCTATCCCAACAAGGATGAGGATTTGCAACCAATCTTCCAGCTTTTGCTGTGGCAGCCCATGCATTGAGGAACTGCATAGCACCAAAGCCATCACAGATGCAATGGCAGAGTCTCAAGCCAAGGCTGAAGCCACCACAGCTAAAAACTGTCACCTGAGCTATAACTAATGGCATATCAAGAATTTTATACGGCTCTTCATTGGGAAACTTGTATATCAGAGGCGCCCAAGCTGGGTTCGGCACAGCAAGGTCTCCAAGCTCAGACAAAGCCATTTCAGAACGTGCCTCCACCATGAGAGCACCTTGATCAGGCCCAAAAAAGACTTCCAGCTTTCCATTATGAGTTTCTCTGAGCCTCCCCGAAAATGGGTAGTACGGAACCAAAACATTGGAGAGAGCCTGTCGTAATGTTTCCATTACAGGTCGGCTTGAGTCTTGCGATCGATAAAAATAAATAGTAGGAGTAAAAACTCGAGCTCCGATTATATCATCGAGATTTGAGAGGTAAAGGCTGTCACCATGGGCAGCAGCAATAGGGCCAGAAGGTATAACCCTAACCAATTGACGAATGTTTAATGGGATTTTAAGGTGGGGAAAATGCAGCTCCTGAACCCATGAAGCCATGGAAAATTGATTATTGATGAGAGATTCATGCCAAGTGGTGGAATTTGTAGGAGATTGAATTTTCTTAAACATATAAAGATGATCGAGCTAAATTCATGGGGGGCGATTCTGACGATTTGTTGGTTTGGAACAGTTGATGATGATACTTTCCATGATCTGCCGAAAAGACCTAGATTTCATCTGTAATGCTGATATTTCGCTGTTGTTATGGCACTTGTGTGTGATATTTCAAATTTTTACATCTCTTCTAGTTTGTAAACAATGAAGGTTATCCCTTGCTCTCCAGTTATTAAGCAAAGTTTCAAGGACAAAAAATGAAAGTACTTGGTGTTTGTTTACGAAACAGTTTCTGTTCTGTATTTTCTATTTTTCAAATATTCTCAATTTTAAAAATAATTTTTTGAAAAAGAAAAACTTCAAAAAGGAAAAATTAGCTAACACGCCTTCCCTAAAGCTTGAAAAGCCTGATCACCCAGAAAAAATCATCCAGATTGTATCAAAATGATGTAACTTAATAGTATATCACCATGTGAAAGTTAAATTTATCATTTAACACGTAATGATGGCTTTTTGTCAAATAGCAAGTCAATTTAAATTAAAACTTCGCACAAATCAAGTACAATATTAACATATTAAACAGAGTGTCCAAGGCGCTAGGCTCAAGCTGACTTAAAACCAAGCATAAGTCCCTTCAAACTTTTCAAAGGAGCTGGTGCGGGTGCCACATTCCTTGACTGTCAAATTTGCTACGATAGTGCGGAACACATTACACATGTTACAACTCCGCATCCAAAGAACACAACTTAATTATGCAATACAACCAAGCAGAAAGAAGAAACACCACAAGATCTAAGAACCAATTTTCTCTGTAAAAACCTTTTGAAAGTCACCCTCAGAAAAAACAAATTCCGATGTTTATTTTGCATTTGACAAAATGAACGAGAAAGTACAAGTTCATATATGATGAGGCGGCAAAAAGGTAAAACTACAACTAGGCACCTTGCCAGCTTACCGCACCGGCTGCTGATTGTAGTGATTCTTCTCTTTCTTCTTTGCAGCAGCAAGCCTTGCACTCCTTGCAGCTGCCTCACTAGCAGCAGCGCGGGCAGCAGCATCCACCTCTTTACTTGACTTTTTCTTCTTTGTAGAACCCACTTTTTTAAGCCGCTCTTTCACATCAGCAGATGCTTCCCCTGCCTTTTGAGTCTCTGCTGTTTCATTCATCTGATCTCCAACATTAGTGCTGTCAGCCTGGTCCTGGGATGATTCTTTTGCCTCCTTTGATACTTTATCCTTCTTTTTCTTCTTTTTGGCACTTTTGCTATCCCCAGCATTCTCCTTCTTTTCAACATCCCCATTATCTTCTCCTTTTTTCTCTGGCTCAACACCTGAAAATAGAAATAAAAAAATCCCATATATGTAAAAGCTACCAAGTGAAAAATGAAACAGAGTAACAAGAAATTGTCCACAAGAATAATATTAGTGAAGCTTCAGTTGTAGACTGTAAATAGTTTCCTTAAAATAACCATATAACTAACTATTTACTTTTGATTCAAAATTATTACTTAAAAGATTTTAAAATAATACTGCTTGATCTGTGAAAAAAATTGATTCAAATGCTTCAGAAAGGATAGAGCTATAACAAAAAACAGTATAACCAACTACTGACAATCCATAATTACAAAGACGGGGAAACAAAAGCTTTGTTTTGGGAAAAGTAGCACTACAAAGACCAAAGATAGAACAAAATTCACATTGACTAAAAAACTTTATCAGATACAAATGACTAATGAACTCACAGAGTAATGAGATTAACGGATGAGGACTTCTGACACTTAGTTCTCCACGGTTAAACAAATAAACACCAAAATAATTCCAAAATGAAATAGTCTGTATATATACATATTGATGCATATAATACACACATGCACATACACATAACAGCAGCAGTTTACATGAGAAGGAACCCACTAACATGCATAATCATAATAATAATAATAATAATCGATGATAAGTTACCATGGGACCCATCTTGGCTGCTCTCCTTCTTATTCAATCCCATCTCAGCAAGGAGAGCATCAAGTTCTTCAAGACCCTTTTTCTTCAATTCCTTCTTTGAAAGCTGCCTTTCTGTATCTTTTGGAGCAGAAGGAGTCTCAGGAGGCTTCTTCACAATTGGCTGCTCTACTTCTACTATCTCTTCAGTTTCATTTTCATGTTCTTCCTCAACGTCATCATCAACTTCATCAAGACCTTCCTCCTCACTGTCACTTTCCTGGAATCCAAATGGAATAACTATAAGAATTATCCAATATAACCAATATCCCAATTAACAATGCACATCATGAGATTTAAAACAGTCATATTAAAATAATGGTACTGTTAAATATCATAAACATTTTCCTATTAAAATAATTTTAGTATCATAAATACAGTAACACTATAAACATCATGATCTACCAGGAGATCTAGTTGAAATAAAGCATTAGATGACTATCAAATTACAAACCAGGTATGCTATATCAATTGACAATGTTGTTATTATCATTTCTGACCCGGGCTAAATACTTGACATTACTATTCAACTAATAATATAACCATTGTTAGCAAAATTATTAAAACATAACAACCAATGGAACTAGACATAGCCAAAGGCCAATACTGCGGCTTCAGGTTCACAAAAATTGGGTGGATCCCAACAGTCAGGTCATTGGCATGACAGGGTCGCTCACCATACATCCATATGTAATGGTCCAGAGGAAGACATTATGAACAAAATGCAGCTGCAACATTTCTTAAAGCTATTGCGTAACTTACTAGCCGCTAGCACGTAGACCAATGAAATACATCCATCAGAGAAAATTATCTAATACATCGAATTAATAATCTGCAGCAAAGCAAGAAATAGGCTCCAGAGGTCCACTATCACAAAGGCAATCCATACTATACATTGATGCAGCAACATTGCTTAATTTGCTTAATAGGGAAGCAACAAAACTGTACACATGGCTCATAGGTTAGGGAAACGCAAAACAGCCAGCCACGTCTTCTATTTCACCACCTTGATCAAAGCTTGTTGCATTGACAAGTACTATGGATAATCTGTCAAACAAAACAAGCTAAACAACCTTGAACATAGATTGTTGCATTGACATGTATTATGAATAATCTGTCCACTGAACAAACTAGATGACAACATCTTAAATCTAATTTACATACTGTTATACCATAATTGAAAATTATGGATTGAAAAGTCCAGAGCAAGGATAAATACATAATCAAATATATCAGGATAACTAGCATAAAAAAGAGTGAAATCATTAAATCCAAAAGAAGTGTTGCGCAATCCTCAACATAGAACACAAGTACACTTTCGAAGTCTCAACTATATTTTCATATAACTGTACGATCAAAACAGGAACAAAGCAAACAAAAAGGTAAGATTTAACTTCAACAAACCGACAAAAACTATTCAAATTCAGTGGAGTCTTGGCAAACAGATATTGTCAATGTCATTCATTCATTAAACTTCTCGATCTCACTCAGAAAATCAACATTCTAAAATTTTGCTTTCCAAAAAGATTAGTCAACAACACAACTCTTCATTACTCTCAAATCAATTTCTTTAGATTCTTGAGAAATATCAATGCCACAAGCAGTCCCCACATAACAGCCCCAGCATCACAGGGAAAACATTTACAAAAAATAGTAAAATAGGAACTAAACAATTACAAAATTCAATAGCTACAGCATGCAAATAATCCAATCATTAAGGAAAGCAAATCCAGAATAAGAAATGTAATAACAAATCCCGAATTGGTAGCAAACAAAAAAACTAATCACATCCATTCATGCAAGATCATTTTTTTTTTTGGGACTATCCACACTCGGTCAATAATTCACCATTTTTAACCTGCGTTAACATAATTTTTTTTAAAAAAAAAAAGGCATTCAAAATGATAATAGAAAAGAAGAAATGAACTATGTATAACACAAATTAAAACGACCAAATTGAAACCTCAACAGCGGGCTCCAGCGCCTCCTTTTTGTTGTCGGAGTCGGGAGCGGCCCAAACCGATTGTGGCGGCGCAGTTGTCGCGTAATAATCGTCATCGTCCTCGTCGTCCACGTCGGCCCATGATTTAACGGTCAGTGGCGCCGGTGCCCAGAAAACCTCCTTTTCTTTCTCCTTCTCGGCTGTTTTGGCTTTGCTCTTCGATGAACCTTGCTCTTTCTGCGTAGATTTCTTCTTCTTCTTCAAACTCCCTAGCGCCGCAAAAACGTTCGTGCTGTTTATCACCAATGATTCGTCTTTTCTGCCTCCCACCATGCTTAATCCACTCGCTTAACCAAACACCCAGCTATATGAATTATAACTCAAATTTTAGGGAGAAAGAAAACTGGAAATCAGATTATAAGTATAGAGATTTGATTTGAGTGAGTTAGGGTTTGAGATCAAACTATATGTAAAAAATAGAAACAAAAAAGCAAACGATCTGATAATAGAAAAAGAAAAGGCTCAGCTGAATGCGTAACGTTTCTATAGATTCGAGTGACCAAACCTAACAAGTCTTGAATGTATGTATGTATGTATGTATGTTGTTTTGTTTTCCGTTACTGTTGTTGTTTCTGGTTCTATCCGTGGGTCTGGGTTTCAACGTGGCCGTTGATGGGCTTTGGGGCGATGCACGCAGGCACCCCAAAGGCTTTAAATTGGCTTTCGGAATTTTTTTTTTTTTTAATGCAGAAGAATGAAGTTCCAGATGATGGTGGTGGTTTTTTAATTTAGGGCACAAAGACAAATAACGATGTAACTGTGTGCTGAGCGAATGAATATGAACCGTTTGATTTTGATGTGGTCAAGATGAATCATTTTGTGTGGTCCCGTCCAGGTCAGGAGCGATGTTTTCTGGTGGGATAAATGTGCGTGTGAATGGATATATGTACAGGTGGATAAGTGCAAAGATCAAACTACACGTGGCCTGCATGCAGTTATTTTGGGTCCACTCATTGTGTACTTATGTAAGACCAAGGCAATTAATTCTAATGGGCATATGGGCTCTATGCTTGACCCATTTACGTCAAGTTTGTAGCCCATCTCTCTTTTCTTTTTAAATCAAAATTTCTTTCTTTCTTTTTTCTGAAACATTACATAAAAATGCTACAGAAGTTACTTTTAAAACCTACCCATAAATTTTCCACGCGTTGTAGAAAGTCTTATAAACTTTGTCGTCCATAGGATTCGACCGCATGTCCACCAGGCCAAGGTCTGATGCCTAAATTTTCATGATTTAACAGTTCTAACTCCATAATTTCATGTTATTTAAAAAAGTTTTATAAATTTAAACCAAACTCCTCCTTTCTTAATTTTAATGCAAATAAATTTTGAGATTCAAAATGTAAATTTTTTTATACTATTATGTAAAATTGTACCAATTAAACTAATCAAAATGATAACGTCCACAAATTTATAATTATTTAAAAAATATAAGAATGTATTTTTCTAATATCATTAAATTCCTGTTTCTTCATTTGTGAGTGATTTTTTTTATATATATATAAAAAAAAACTACCAAATGACTATACGGTTTGTCACGTAGCTTTGTAGTGCTCATTTTTCCTAATCAAAAACAAAAGCTACGGGTCACTTAGAAAAAATCTAAGATGATACAAACACAAATAGTACTTAAATAACAAAAGTCAAATGATTAAAATATGTAATCATTGAATTGAAATATAAATTTTATACTTTACAGAATTTGTCTTTAATGTGTAAAATAGAGATAGTTTAGTACATTTGCAACGTGGAATGTTGATTGGAATCTCAATTACGTTAATTATTTGGCAGAAAGGCAAAAAAGCGTACGATATAATAGATAGAATAGATGTATGGAGAAAAGAAATGCAGAGCACAACTAAAATAATTGGGCAAAAATGTAAATGAGCTAACCAAAATCATGCGCCACCGAACGCACACAAACACGTGCAGTAACAGACAAAGCGTGGGCTAGACCATAAAAGCAATGATAATGCCAAAATTGACTTTAACCCAATCTTCTCCGTTCTCTCTATAAGCTTCTTTTTTCTTATTCTGTCATTACTCATCACAAGGACAGCCTGCAAATATTAGTTGAATGAATAAGAAGCTGGAGAATTGGGATTGATCGTCAGTCGCCACTTTGGTACTCTTGCTTTAAGCCTTTGGGCCAGGCCCACAAAGAGACGAAGATGGCTTATGGCGATTTTTTTTAACGTCACATTCACAATTTCACAGGTGTGGAGAATTGTTTTTCGTTTAATATTAGATTTAGATCCAATCTTAATCTTTTGGACCCTAAACTTTTAAGAAGCCATTTAAACGTGGTTTGAATTATATTTTAAAATTTTTTTTAATTAATTTAAAATAATTTTTTTTGCTTTTTAATATAAGAAATTGATGTAATATATTTTTTAAAATATAATCTTAACTTTTCATTTTAATTCATTTCACGTGTTAATAAATCATTAAAAATTTAAAATATAAAAGATTAAAACTGAATTTAAATCCATTACCCTCAAATGAAAAAAAAAATCTTCTGAACAAGCAGGATTTGAAAGAAGATATGATTTTTAACCATTGGGGCAAAGTTGTGATAACGGTTATGAAAAATTTTGCACGTATTGAATTTCATGTTTTTAAAGCGTAAGAATGGATTAATAACAATTTTTTGACACAATATGATACAATTAAACTACTCTATTTATATAATTTTCTTGTTATTTAGCATTAATGTTATTTTCATATATATATATTACTTATTTACTCTCTGATTTGAGAAAAATCAGAGTACTGAAAATCGTTTTTAAAATTCAAAGAAGGGAATGGTTTCATTCATCTTAACTCCAAATAGGAAGAAAGGAATCAATACAAATTAAATTTTCATGAAGAAACGTGCTGGGATAATCAAGAAGCAACTGTTGCTGCATTGTCGAAAGTAGTTCCCACGTGCTGAATGACAAAGCCGTAAATCTTTTTCTTTAACCGTTCAATTTTTACTGTTAGTGCCTCGTCCCTACTTGAAACTTCACGGTCCAACCAGTCATTTACTCTCTTCAATTGCGATAAAACTGCAGCAATGGAGCCACAATCAAGAGGCAAAGTGAAACTGCCACTCGTAGCAGACTCACCAAAAACCTTGAATCCAGCATCCAGCAACTCCTCGACAAACTTTACAAACCACCTTTGCATTTCAGACTGCAAATTCATGGCAAGTTGCATTGTCTCCTTCATTCCCTCACCCTTTGTCCGTGTCTCAACAATAGAATTGGATGACGGAGAGGAGTTGGTCTTTAATTGGCATTTGGTAGATGCATTAAGAAATTGCCGTTTTGACAAACTTTTCTGCAGAGTTGATGTAGGCTCGTCGTTCTGGCTAGTTAGAAGAGAGACAATCTCAAGATCAGTGGCTAATGCAGCTTCAACCCATAGAGAAACGGATTTAGAATGCTCTGTGGAGATATTATAATTAGGTGTATCGGAGTTATGACTGGTGGCAACAGATTCAGCAATCCTAGTATATTTTAGTACGTCATTGTAGATGGAGAAAAAACTGTCGATGGTAGGCAGAGGATTCCCAGTCTTGGATGCTGATGAGAGTTGTGAAAACTTGCTGAAATAGATGAAAGAATTAAAGCTATGCTCGTCTCAACTAAAAGATTTGACAATGCAACTGATCAATGCATAAATTAACTATAACAAAAACCATTATGCTTCAATAGTTACGTGTAAATCGGATCTGGGAATGCCAACTACAAGAAGTGATTTTGCTCTATCACACGTTATATTGTAGTTTAGACATTACAACAAAATGTTGGAGACAGAGAGAAGACTTCCGTACCTTAAATTCCTTACTATAGACTCCGTAGCAATGGCCTCCTCCAGTGCTTCAGCTGCAGCTGTAGCAGCAAGAACCCTCCTCTGCATAGCCTCCTGCATCAAATCAACGTCAATAACAATCCACTTTCAGCCATCATAAGCGATGGACTCATCCAGATATCCACTAAAATGATTTAGTAGCATTCATTCCTCAGACTACAAAATCAATTTGGTAGTTTTTCTAGGTGCAGTTCCTTCTATACAGATCCGTATTTTTCCAAGTAAATTTAATTCTATTGCTACTCTCTCTCCATACCTTCCCAAGCCTCGCAAGGTCGGTGGAGACTGCCTCCAGCGGAATACTGCCATCAGTCCATTTCTTTTCGTGAACAGTGATTCCCAGAGCTCCATAAGCCGGGTTCTCCTGAGCTAAACAGCTTTCAGGTGAACTAGGTTTTCTTTCTTTTTTGGTTGAAGAATCATCGCTAATGGACTTTCGACCACTCACATCGCTCAAACGTCTTGCAATAGCAGCCTGGAAACTAGCAAGATAGTGTTAGAAATTTATACGTTCACATTAAAACAGACACCTTCTCAACATCTATATATTTACTTATTTGGGCACAGTTAATTTACTAGAACAATTCAAGCTGACTGTAAAGCAAAACGTTAGTTGTAAATACTTGAGACTAACAAATTTACCTGTGTCCGCAAAATGGCTTGCAGATCTGGCTTATTACTCTTTAAACCGACCCTTTCTTTCTGCTCCCCCGAACCCCCCGCCGCAGGTGACTCATCCCAGCTCTTTCTACTACTCTTTCCCTCTGAAAGTTTTGAAATTGCAGCAACAATTGTTGCCGTCTTTTTCTTCCCAGCAGAATCTGCAACCATAGGAGAGAGCTTCACTCCAGACAACCTCCTCCCTGGAGAAAGAGAAGCCCTCCGTGGATTAGGTGACGCCTGCCTCCTGGCGTTAGGGGACGGCTGTCTGTACCTCGATGGCACTATAATCGCCGGCTCCCTTGTTGCCTTCCGATTCTCGTCTTTAGCTGCCACCAGGCTTGGCACTACACATTTTGAGGGCACCGGAGATGCTGACCTCTTCCCTTTCCCTGCGGGAGATGGATCTCTTTCAACTACCGCCACATTCTTCTTTCCAGCGGTTGCTGACCGTTTTGGCCCTGCAGGAGATGAGAATCTCTGCAGTGGCTTATCTAAAACCGCCTTCCCTTCATCCGAATCTGGAATATTCACATGATCTCTGGGTGCAAGAGGTTGTCTTGTTTTAGTTTTTTCAACTTTGGATTCAATTTTCGGTTCGTTGTTTTCTTTCTTGGGAATTTCTTCCGATTTCTTGTTGGACAGGTAAACCGCTATTGGATCAACCGAATACTCCGAGTCAGACACCGGTTGAATAACAAATTCTCGTTTCGAAGCCGATATGCGTGCAATGAGAGGTTCGGGGGTGCCAAGGAAGGCGTGGCGGCCTACCATTGGACGGATGCCGCAGACACGAGGAACGGGGGAATCGAACTCAAAGCGTTCCACGTAAACGAACTGGCCAAGTTGCAGACGGTTGGTGAGGATGAGTTCAGTGTCTCGCTCTGATAAGGAGACGTAAGTGGAGTTGAGGGAGTCAGAAAGCTGGACGTAGAAGCCGTGATTGGGCCAGAGATCGGAACCAGCAAGACCAGGGACTATGCCGATGACTTGGAGGAGGGCGGAGCGATGGTCGCCCGTGACACGCGTGGTGGAGTTCATGGACTGGAGGAGTTTTAGAAGGATTCCCGGTGTTGGTAAGGCCATTGTGTGTGGGTTATGTGTGATTGTGTGGGAGTTTCGAGTGAGAAACTGAGAGATTAACGAGTGCTGTGTTGTGGGAGAGAGTAAAGAAGAGAAGGATATGTGGTTGATTGGGCCGTTACGGGGATTTCAAATTCAAATGCCCGCTTATTTTTCTTTTGTTTGAATCTACGTGGGTCCACGTGGATGTAACGACTAGGAAGGAATAAACGAGGCAGATATGCATGAAACGTTGCCGTTACGTTTTCAAGTACAAAAGTTACAGTCCCTAGAGAGACTTGGCAAAGATTTTGAAAATCAAGATAAATCGCACCACGTGTCAGATTTTTATTTCTTTCCAATTGCGATCGCCTCTTTTGGGCTTTAGGTTAGGCCCTCTGGAACGACTGGCTAATTGTGTCGAGCTCAGAGTGCTTTGGCAAGGCCAGACCTTACCACTCGTTACCATATTATTGTCTCTGCCACACATGAATATTATCAATCTTAAATGACAACTAGCTCCGTTCGGTGTTCGCACTTGGAGATCGCATTGGGGAATAAATTTCTTCAAGCGTGGGCTCATTGTGCCTACTACAGATTAGTTACTAATCAAACCGATTCACAAATTTCTTTCCACATTAGTTAACTGGATGTGGCATTTGGATCCACCACTTATCGAAAAAACAATTGCTATCCACTTGCCTGCAGTTGCATCATAGTTTTTTACATTTTTTTTCATAGTAAGTGCAAATGAAGCTCGGGCAGCAACATTGGACATTGCTTTTGCAGAGTTCGTTTTGAATCCATAAATTAAATTAACGGATTGAATATCTTACTCAAGTCGACCACACATGAAATTATGCTGTGAGATCTTAGCCCATTCAGTCATTGATCAAAATTCATTAATAGCACAAGGTCAAGCCACAGTAACCAGGCACAAACATACAAGATGAGCAATTCAGATGCACGATGTTCTATTATCATAGTCATGGATGAGTTGACCTTTTCTGGCATATAAAGGCACAGGAAAAACCCTAGGATTATAGTGCTTTGGAGTCATTCACAAGAAACAATAGAATGCCAAGGATCAATAGATGCAGAACCTCAATCTATTTTTTATTATATGGAGTACAGAAAGAGGGATAAAAATAAAAGAAAAGAAAAGGCTTTTACTATTTCCTTTATTTTGTATTTCTTGTATACATTTTTACGCCACAAAAAATAAGAAAATCATGAGGAAAACAATCAGCACAAAGAATATCTTGATCATTAGCCAACGGTTGGATGATATACTATTAAGGTACCTGACCAGTTGACTCTGTGCTCCGTCAACATTTGCCAGTGTGTCATCCATGTTCTCATCAATCCTATCAGCAACAGTAGTAAACATCAATGATTTTAAGATCTGATAAATGGTGATTGATATTAAACAATCTCTCTCCTTTTCAAAATTCATGTCACACTGTTCTAAACTATTTATTAGTTTCCCTCACAAGGTAGATTTAGCTCCAATCCCGTGTGTCCATCTCATTGGGTGTGCAGATGGCCTTCACCAGTAAAATGATGAGTGCCACTTTCTAAGGAGATAGTGACAATCTTACAGTGATATGGAAACTCTTTTTATTTAGGAAGGAGCTAAATCTGCATCACTAAGTTTTAACTGATGACTTTTTGACCAAAGGGCACACCAAGTGGGAGGAGGAGCCCTCTGTGCCCTTATTATAACTCAATATGAATCCATTATCCAATCACAAGCATGTGCAAATAAAATTGAACAAACCTGATTGCAATCTCTCCTTGCTGTGAAACCATGGTTGCTAGTTGCGTAAAGATGTTGCCAAGCTCGTGAATAGTAGACTCCACGTTATGAAGGGCCTCAGCTCTACTCTGCATGTAACTGTCTTGCTGTGGAACCATCTGCTGTTGCTGTTGATGTTGCTGCTGCTGCAATAATGGCTGAGACTCCCCGTCTGTTTGCTTGCTGTAAAGGAGAAATGACAAGCCATATTATTGGTAATGCTGGGAGAATTGGACATTTCCAGTTCCACCCAAGTTTGGAATAAAAATATGACCATATAATTTAAAACAGTCAAACAAGCTAATGATTTTTACCTTGCAAATAATTGGGATGATGATGCAGAACCATTAGCCCAGGGGGGAGGAGGAGATGTTGATGCACTAGCAGCTGATCTGGTAGCAAGAGGACGCTGGCGAACAAAGGGATTTGTTGAATCTTTTGAAGCATTGGAAGAAAACAGCTGCCTTCTATTCTCATGAACCTTCAAATTCTGCATGTATGCAAAAAACTCAACTTAGATGTGCATGATAGTGAATAATAAAAGACTATTCGCCCTTTCAAGCAAGCTAATTGTATAGCAATATTCAAATACCTCTGTCCTCATGGTAAGGACTTCTTTAAACTCCTTTGTCGTGCCCATCAACCGGTTCTTTAGGTTATCTACAACTGTCGTTGAATGGCTTGTGGTGTCACTAGAAATGTTTCCACTTTCATTTTGAGAATTGCAGAGGAGTTGGAGTTCCACAACAGCTGAATTCAGTGCAGTGATGTCTTGCTTTATTACTGTTGTCAATTCCTGGATCTCCAGAGTTGGATCATCGAACACAGATGTTCGCTTTGCCACTGGTGAGATAGCACGAGAAACATGTTAACATATCTTGCACCAAAAACCAGCACAGGTTTGAACTCCTCTGTCTAATGACAAAACCAATTCCAACCATGTTAGGACAGAGATTTTCTGTGATATAAACCTTAAGCACTGCATTCAAATATTTGGTTTTCTAACTTGAACCTTACATAAATCCCCAACAGAACAGAGTGACCACATCTCACGATACATCAAAGTTTTAAACCTTAGTATTAATGATTGATGATAACCACAAAACCAAGCCAACTCTAATACTCATTGAACAAGAAGACGACTCTGTTCAAAGCATTTTCATAAATAAATAGATATATAAACATAAAGAAATAGCAACTGTTAATATGTTTTCCGTACTTAGGTATGTTTGATGTTGAGGTCTTGTGACTTCAAAGCCACAACAACCATGAGATTGAAGCCACAGCAGCCACGAGATGGAAGCCAATGGGGTCAAATATTAGTTGAAAAAAACTGAGTGAGCCCCTTTAAAAGTTGGTGTTTTATCAAATACTTTCATCTTTGCTATCAAAGTCAAGTCAAAGTCAGCAGTATCAAAACATGCCCTCATAATAATGTAGCTTTTGATGTCAAGAAACATAGTGATTGCAGGTCTGATTATTATCTTTGCCAGTGTTAGTACTACCACTGTCCTCTTGTCATCAGACAGTCACAACCATAAAGCACCACACCAGCACATTGGACAAACATTGCCCTTGTCACCACAACCTACCCTCACTTCCACTGCCATAACCACAAGCTGACTACACAGATTACTCCATTAATATTAACCATATTTCTACTGCCGCCCTGTCTATCAACACAATAAGGCCACATTCTCAACAAACATCACCAAGTCCCTGCACTTTCCACTCCTCAAAACTTGAATACAGATCTCAATCGTGTCACGCCTATAATATCCGTGATTCCATCAAATGGCATCTTTAAAAATGATGAATTTTTCCTATTTATCCCAAGGAATACACGAGGTAAACACTAAAATTTGACCAGAATAAGTTTAATTTGAATGCAATATTAACCATTAATAATCACAACATAAACGCATATGACATGTTATTTACATCAATTTTTTTACTTTTAAGGAAAAAATTTAAAGATAACGATCAAATAGCTATTTACTTACATTTGGCGAGCTTAGCCAGTTTCTGCGATGTCTGGTGGATCCCATAGCCGATCTTCGAGGCCCTCTTGTTGAACTCCGATTGAATTGCCACCGTAGATTTACGATCCTCCGACCTCGTTTTGGCGCTACTACTATTACTGCCACTTGGCGCTGGCGCATTGCTAGGGGATGGGACAGATTTTTTTAGCCTCTCCGCTACGCTTAAAAACTCTTGCGTTCGATCTCGGTACGACGATTGCCCCGATTTCGCCATCATCACTCGAGATCGGCAATTATTAAGTTGTCCAGAAAATGAAAAGATTTGGAATTACAAATATGACTGACGTATACACATTTCGGCTATGTACGTGTATGTATGAGTGTATGGTCGGCGTAATTGATGAAATCAGAGAATAATCCAGCAGAATTGGGCGGGATTCGAAACCCTAACTCAGTGTTTAGGTTGATGAAACGTCGGCTTTTGGATGGTAAGAAGTCGATTTGGCAGAAATGGGGTAGAAAGCGTAAATTCAGCTTGAAGTGGGGGCAATGTTGATGAATTTGTTCATGAGCTGTGCGAGCAGATCTTCCTTCTGTCAAAAAATGTTTAAACACCCAGTACGGGTGAATGAATCCGCTATACCCAAACCGAAACGCACCCGTTCTGACATTAAAAATATTACGGTTTTAAGTTTTTTTCCTAAAAACTAATTTATTTATTTATTTTTGAATACTATTATGGTTTTAGGGTAAGTTTGAGATTGGTAAATAGGGGTAATTTTTAATTTGGGATAAAATTTATGACATCAAATATTATTCTATAGAATATTTTGATTTTCATATAATAAAAAAATAATGATATGATACTAACAAATATAGTAAATGTTTTGATAATTTCAACTTAACTTTGACATCAGTTGATATTATTAGTAAAACATAATATTATTAAAAAAATATATGCCCTATTAAATATGAGATATTCAAGTTTGTTTAATTATTTAAATTAGAAAACTCTTTCCCGAATTAACATATGGTACACACCGATGCCTATATACTGTCAGAATTCTTCAAGTGTTGGTATGAGGAGGACGTGTCTTTTTCGTATACTACTTTTTATGATGGTAAAGAAGGGGATAGAACTTATGGAATTCATTTTCTGGATATTCATAACAATCTTCAAATCTTGCCAACAATGTATTAAGATTCTGAACTTGTCAGAGAACAACACAAAAACAAGAAGACAAAAAGAATTTCTACACCAGAAAAATATATACTTTTAGCAAAGATAGGATAATTCATAATTCTGTTGGAAACAGAGTCTAACGTAATAATAGAAGTCCAGAAACTATACATCCCCCAACTATTCTCAGCAATACATCCAAAATTCCTCCTCGCAGCAGCAAGGAAGAACCATAAGCTATCATCACAGGGAACTGGCAATTGTCATCGGATGGATCCTCATCTGTAACCATGGCCAATCCTGAAAAATCACAATTCCAGGATTTTTGGTTATTGATTTGATAGTACATGTTGAATGCATAAGATGCATTTCCCTGAGCACTTAGATGATTACAGGAAGATCCATAACCCAAAGCAGTACAATCCGAGAGGCTACACGCATAATCTATACTATCCGGCAATTCCTCCAAATCATAAGCATGAGGATTCAGAACACACCATCTTCTGGGCATGTATGCTACACCTTCAACTGGAGCTAGACCCTTGTTCTTCTGCTTACCTGATAAATCTAATTCATACTTTGGCTTTCCATCGTACTCGAAAATCCCCCAGTGCCTCTCAAAACTCCCAGGAGCAATGCTTTTATAATTCTCATCAATCAGGCTGAATAGATAAACATCAATCGTACCTTTCCTTGCTGGGGTTCCATTTCCACTCAGAGCATGTTTCAGCAATCCCTGATTGAATCTCTTCGCATTTTGGATATTGGCATTTTTATCACCATCAGTAGGCCACCCGACTTCTCCAACTATTATCGGCATATCAGGGTATCCCGCCTTGTCTAATGACCAAACAAGGGTGTCGAAATTTGCATCAAACACATTGGTGTATAGGAAACTGCTATCTCTAACTGGCTTGTAATTTGTTCCATCAAAGAAAGCGAAGTCCACTGGAAAGTAATCGTTGCCATAGAGACTAAGGAAGGGGTAGATATTGACAGTAAAAGGCGCATCATTTGAATGAAGATATTGGACTATTTGTAATGTAAGGTCTTTGATATCAGCTCGGAAATCACCGGCAGATGGAACAGGGTTTGATTCCGGGGAGTTGTAGATATCAGCATTAAAAGGAACTGTTGCTTTGACCGTGGAACCGAGCCCGGCTTGATTGAGAGCTTCCTGTACATTTTTGAGGGCTGGTAGTGTGATGTGAAGATAAGTGTCATTATATGTTTGAAGAAATGGTTCGTTGCCCACAGCTACATACCTGCAAAATCAACTGTCAACATAAATTACGAATGTTGTGTATATGAGAAGCACTAAGGTTTTACTGATTTAAGTGGTTTAGCTTGATGAATTTTGTTTTATCTTTGGGAAAAGAATTAGCCATGGTACTTGCTAACCTGAAACATGGTGTTTCCAAGATATAGCAGACACAATAAATAGAAGCCCGAGACCAAAATGCTGGCGGATCCAAGTGAATTATAAACATTTTAATGTGGTATTTGTTCCTATCACACTTGCAGTAAACTTTTCAGATAGGGAAAATTTTAGGGATTGGAACAGTAGTTTAACCATCCACTGAAGGGATTAGGATATAGGATCTATGCATCTAAGCTGGAAAGGCTGAATATTCCTACATGGAAAGAAGGAATCAACTTACCCAGATGCCCAAAGAGGTGAAAAGGAGCAAGAAAAGGACAAAAAGTCAATACAGGACTTGGGAAGAAAAATGACCATCTTAGAATCAAAAAATAATAGTGAGGAAACTGAGAATGACAGCAGAAAGACTCCCAGAACTGCAAACCTTTAAAGGGAAACAGAAAAATGAAGCAGAAATATCAGTTACAGGAATACCATCATCAATCGATGACAAAGAAACATTTACCAAAATGACAAACATGACCCAAAAACAGGAATTTTAATACATTTTAAGGCAACCGCAGAATGGAACCAGACTAAACAGGAAAGCAAATGATTTTGAGGATGGAAATCAATTCAAAAAAAAAAAAAAAGAATGAGAAGCAATAAAGAATAATATAACAGAGTTAAAAATCAAGAAACTGTTTCACTCAACTTGATCTTGACTCCACCAGGATAGGAGTAACTAGACACATTGGCATAAACCCAAGAACTAGCAGCCTCAGGATCTTGACTCATCTCCAGCAACATGTAATTGGGTATTGCCAACATCACTTCAATATCAGTCCCAATGAGAGCACCTAAGATTTCCTCATCGGCCTCAAAAAGCTTCAACTTCTTAATTCCGTTTTCTATGAGCATTTGAACCACCTTTTCTGGTTGCAGCTGGTGTGTTGACATGGTCCCCCAGTTCACTCCAACGCTAGAACCACTTAAAACCATAGATGACGACATAACAAATACTAGAAACAGAACCAACAAATAGTCACTGTCTATCACTCTAGCCTGTGCCATTTTCTATTCATGAAAGAACCCTTAAAAGGGTTATCTTTGAATCTTTCTTAATGCAGACAGAAACAAGGAGGAAGGAATATGAGATAACAAGAATGATTGGTAGTTCAATGGAACCAAAAGAGAAGGAAGAGGGGAATTGTTTTAGGTCCTTGCAGTATATATAGGAGTAAATAGTGAAATTAAAAGTTCTCTAGACTTCCGATGACTGGCTTTCAAGAAACTTCACGGGCAAGATGAAAAGTAAGTGGGGGGTTTTGTGTAGTACAGAAAACAAAAAGCATGAAAACAAAGAGAGATTCTTTTCTTAATTCAGTTATTCAGTTATGGTGCTACTGACAACCATGCTAATTTTCTCTCAAAATATGGTCAAACACTTCACAGACTCCATTTACAACCTTTAATTTGATCAAATCACATTTTACCTGATAAGATAGCTCTTATGGCATGAAGCACTTCAGCTTTCAAAGGGCAAAACTAATTAAAACACATGCAGTCATGCGAAGTAACTTTTAGGCATAAATAATTACCTGCTTTTTGTATCCATGAGGATAGAACTTTTCTTATAAAATATAACCAAGTTGTCTCGTTCCTTTTATTTTCTCTTTGTTCATGTGTTGATATACGTATCCCAATATCAATTCATTACGTATAAACAATAGATATTCACTTTAAGCAAAGGGCAATTTGATCAACATTTATATATATTTTTTTATATAAATAGTTTGAAATTAGTGACACCATTTTGCTGAATTTTATAAACACATTCAGGCTTTGTTTGTTAATATTTGTGATTCTACCAGACTTTCGAACCACAATATCTTAAATGTTTGATAAATATTTTTAACTATACTCTTAAAGTTGGACTGATTTAGTTCACAGTATGCTAAAAAAAATTCAATATTATTCATAAACTTCCACTTAGAAAGTTGGTGTTTACCGAACATCTATCAATTTTCATTTGAAAATTACAACTTTCATTTTATAGTAGTGATTTAAAAGCCATCATACCATAATTTCAAAAGAAATCATGAAACATCTCATGAGTTTTTCAATAAAAAAAATTCAAACATGGTCATCATAAAAAATATTATGATAAAAAATTAAAACCACTAAAAATAATTATAATTACGTTAAAATTTTGAAAAAGATAATAACAAAATTTATTCTTTTAACTCAAAAGATATGATGATTATATGTTGGAGAACAAAAGTAGCAGAGAAAGTTCCATTAATGAACTTGATGTTTTCTTCATTGTCAAGGCAACGGCAAGAACACAAGACAGGTTCTTAGCAGAAGATCCATTACTGAACTTGACCTTTGCTTGATTGTCAAGGCAACAAATGAGAACACAGACATTTCTTAGATACTGTTGTTGTTAGCGTTGGAGAGGATATGATAGCTTTACAACTTTGGTTTGACGCACAATTGACTACTTTTAGACAGGAGATTGAAGACGAATCCTGTAAATGCGAACTTTCCAGCCAGAATCTACGTGTTTCACTCTCATTCAGTCTCGCTTTCTACGTGTGCAATCCTCTTTAGGGAAAGTTTTGCCTTTTTTGATCCCCGCAGAAAAGGGTGGTTGCTATCTTAAGAGCCATGGTGCATTCCAAAGGAAAAGGATACCTGATGGATATCTCTTCAGAGGCTGCTTTCCAAAGGGCCAATAGAGACAAACTGCCAATAAAAATTTAACAGAAATGCTTTGTCGGTCTCAACTCTCAAAACCCTTTGTTTAATATTTTTGAGTTTATTTCCACTGCCCTGCAGATAGTTTCCAGGGCTTCAAAAGCAGTCGAAGTAAATGTCACCAGAGCGGCATATACAGATATGAGAACTGATATTTAAGTTGAATATGGATTCCAAAATCCTATACATGTGATCTAAATTAACATTATCAACAGTAGCAAATTTTGATAAAATTTCAACGTAAAGCAAATCCATGAAACGTTAATAACACTTATAAAGCTGCCAGTATATTGTACAACACTTGCTTTCTAATACGAAGGGATTAGTCTTTAAGATTGACCAACGATGAGCTAAGGAGATACGTTCCATACATTAAAAAGAAAAGTAAAAAAGAATATAAATTTTTCATAAATTCATGAAATTTTCAAATCAGGCTTCGCTTCTGCTGACGTAATATGAAGCACCCCTACCATATTAAACTTGCAGTATGCTCAAATTAAGCGCTACACAAAGATGTGAATTCTCTAGATTGCCAGCCTACCAAAATGCAGTTCACGCAGATCTTGTTGCTACACCAGCCGATTGGACACTGCAAGTAATATCTTCATTGAAACACGCTTCTGGCAGTCTAAAGCTTAAGCAAAACATTGCCTGGACCATAAAGGAAAGCTTAAAAATCATGCATTTGTGTTTGTTCCAAACTTGTATGTACACATGCACCATCTAGGAACAATAAGAAAATCCTTCAGCGGGAGTCTCAAAAATAACTAAAAGATTTCAGCCCTGAATCCAGGTAGATTGTATGTACCTTGTTTGGAGCAACATTCCTAACCTTGTGAAATATAGGGTCCTGTATGTGGCCATTCAAGGCAGACTCTGCCTCCTGCAAGAGATGAAAAAGCATATCAGATTACTAACAAAATGATGACAAAAGTTAAAAGAAAAAAGCTTCTGCACTGGCTGGAACACCACCAAAATCCAGTTCCTAGATAAGATGGCTGAGCTGGATAAAGACAGGATAAAGTGATGCACCAATCACTCGAAATATGCATTTAATTTTTTAAATTACTTTTAAAAAATTAAAATAATAATAAATGACCAAAACATAGCAAGTTAAATCAATTATTCGCATTATCTATGTATCACGGAAAAGGATACATGGAAACAAATTAAGAAAAGATAAAAGCATATTTCCAGAGACTTACAGAAATTATCAATTCTTGGGTTTCATTTGCTCGTATAAAGCAATAGCAATGAATCCAAGGTAGGGATCCCTTCCAATATTTCCTCTTTATAAGGCTCTTAAATGCATCTGAGAAACCAAAAGAAAAGGGGAAGTTTCAGTTTTTTAATCAAAAGGTGCAGCAGCCAAAAAGAAAGGCAAAATGTCTACATATGGCTAACCTCAGCAACTCATATGAAGCAATAGCAATCAAACAGTTGCTGTATACATGCAAAAGAAATATTTGGCTAGCCTCAGTGACTAGTTAAAGAGAGCAAGGAGAAATAATAGACTGGGTGTTTAAAAAATGATGACTCCTAAAATTTATGCTCAAGAATATGCCTTAGTAACCAAACAAAAAGGGACCATCCCTTGGGGAATATCTAATCATATGAGTTGTACAAGACACACATGAAAAGGCATTCTCCTCTTCATAATACAATTTTGTGTGTGTAAGAAAAAGAGAGTACAAGAAAGTTTACCTAGAAACTTTAGGGCAGAAGCAGGAAGGTTCATTATTACATGATCAACATGCTCCCAGGCCTTAGGTTTAGGCAACTCAGAGCTTCTCATCCTTTTATTTGCCTTGCCTTTCCTCCCACTAGCACTCTTGGCATTTCCATTTTCTGCATAAAAAAATAAAATGACTAAGTTTTAAATTTCTACCAGAAGACAAATTGACAAAATATATTTTTTCTCTTTTCACATTATTTAAGATGTGGAACATTGAAAATATAAATAATATAATCATAGCATCCATTCTAGTTATGAGTCACTGCCAGATGGTGTAGCTTATCAGACCTTCCCAGCAACCATCTGAAGGTCTCTTAATTGCCGTTACAGACGCATCTGCATTCTTACAATTATTTTGTAAACTCTCTACATTGCTTGTACCATTACCAGGTACTTCTTTATCCTCAACTGCATACAACCAGAGAACTAAGATAAACTATGTGTCAGAATTTATGGGAGAATGATGTATAGATCAAAACAAGCATGCTACCGTTAAGCCTGGCATTTTCTGTCCCTGTTTCTTCATTCGCCTGTATATCAGAGTTCTCACAAGCTTTAAGAGTAGAAACATCACATTCGGAGTTAATTTCACCTGCTGGTGCTGCCATCAACTGAGAAATAAATTCTCTAGCATCCATATTATATGCAAGAACACAACCATCAACCTTGTTGACTTTGGCATTAATCTTCAAATAACGAATGCTATCCGGATTTAAATCATTTGCAAACACAATGCATCCTTTCTGAGCTGCTGGAATAGCAAAAGGACCAATACCAGCAAACATGTCACAAATGATCTCCCCAGGCTGAAAATGAGAGATAAGTCTAAGGTGTTCGTGTTCCAACCGTGAATTCCAATAGACCAAACTGTAATCTAACTTGAATGTTGAACCGTATTGTTTCACTTCTGTAACCATATTATTCTCTCCAGCTAAAATTTCAAACTCTGGCACTCGGAACTCGTTTGTAATTGTTCCAACTTTATTAACAACAGTTTTGATTCTTGGATAATTTTTCTGCAAACATAAATTAGAAATTATAGTCCAAATGATCACTTCTGCTGATACATGGATAGCAGAAAAGAAACAAAGAAATATGAGATCACATCGAGACTTCAAGCATAGAAAGATAACCAGGACAAATACTCCTTAACCTGTCCGGCAACAATGACCAAAACATAAGACCAGGAAAGGACATTATCTACTAAAACCAGTAACCATTTAAAAGCACAAGAACAGAGACAAGCGGATCGACCGCTGGAGGTCCTCCGACTTAACGATGATAGGCAAAAAGGCAATATGAAAGACCAAATAATATTTTTCATAACAGAGAAGCAAGCTCAGTTTAAGGTCAGAAGCAAATGGATACTTACATCATAAATGACCTTTGCAATAACATCCTTGAAAGGAAGTAGTTCATCATGTATGTTAAGATGGGCTATGTGACCTGCAAAAATAGGATGAACTGTCAATTTAGTAGTCAGTTGTGATATTCCTTGTGTTGATAGCTAAAGATGTCATGCGATGCAGTAACTAATTATGTATAGAAAAGTCATATACTCTATGTAAGAATTAAAAAGAGAGGATGGGCATAGTAGAAATATCCAAAAGAAGGATGAAATAGTTTGAAATACTTAACTATGGTTTCAAAAGATGTAGGTACCTCCACACCAGGTGGCAGAATCTGTTTCAATACATGATCTACAATCAAGATGAACAGTCAGAAAGTTATCCAGGAAAAAAGAATTTGATACAGAATTTACATATCATTATAACAAAATACGAATGTACTACATGAAATAGTCCTAAAGATATACACTGTATCTTTACCACTATCATCTATGAGCAGACGCAACAAGATAGAAAAAATACTCTGACATGAGAAAGGGCATCTGACACAGCAGATGCCCTAAATAAAAAGCAACAACAATGGATATATATGCATTTGAGGCATTCTATTATACCAAACCATAGCATGTCTAAAAATCTTTGCTGTCAAATCCAGCTATTTGAAGCTGAATTCCATAATTTGAACCACAACAATCAAAAAAATTTTCTGTCGTCAGTTAAGAAAATGATGATAATTCTTACATGATAAAATTAGCACAGCTCAAGAATCACATGTAATAGCTCAGATGCAAAGCAAAAGACCAAAAGACACGAACTATTAAGCACGACTTCTCATATTTACCTTGTTAGTTCAGACGACAATTTTGCTGTCAAAAAGATAAAGAGATTATGATAACAGTTTCCAGTAATAACACAAGTATTGCAACTGACCTGCATCCCAATAGGAATATCCAAGTGTCATAGAATAGGGAACTACTTCAATCTTGCATAATTTATTGAGCTCTTCACGCTTTTGCTCGGGAATATCAGATAAGTCTTTTCTACATCAACAAATTTCCATTAGTGAAAGTGAAGAAGCTTACTTATGAATAACATTCTAAAACAAGTGCTCAGATCTCCATCTAATGAAGCTAGGGTTTATCTATATTATGTCAACAAAAAATCAATAAGTAAAATTACAGAATAAGCAAATGCAAGTAAAAATATTAAAAACTAACTGCTTCAGCATTCCTACCAGGATTCTTAACCTCTTCAGATAAAATCACATAACGGTTCTCTTCACATGTGGGGTCTTCAGTAACTGGTTTAACGCGGGCCTTGTTAAGCAAATATCTGCAAATAAAATAGCAACACAATAAATCTTTCTAGACTTACAGATTGAAAATAAAACAAGAAACAATTTAAAAGAAGAATAATGAAATGCAGAATAAAAGGCAATGATTTATCCTAAAATTATTTAAATTCTCCAAGTAAATATATTTGTCCTGTGCACAACATATCACACGGCAACTCTCAGAAAAATGCAAAGATTATCAGATTACTAAGCAAACCAGTTGTTAGCGTTCAGATACGTGTCAAATAACTCGGCATGGAAGGCATGCTAATGAGTGTCTAGAAAGCCAACCATGATCGGAAACATATTTCAGTACCACAACAGACGCAGCGCTAAAACTAAACTTTCTAATTTATTTTACCACTGTTTGTCCTACAACAACAACTGACACAAGCTACAACAATAAGTATATACAAATTAAAACCTTCTCCCTAACAAGAAAAAATCATTCATCATCAACTATTTAGCACTAACTTTCGTGGTTGTTGCTAAAGTAAGTTTCCACAAAAGCTATATACAGAAAATTAGATTAACTCACAACGGGTGACATCTGAGTAACTGAAATAAGGCTTAGTTTATGTGAGCATACCCATTCAGTATCCGAGTTGCAACCTTACAGTGCTTCCGTGGGATTCTGAGAGCCCATAATTTCAGGTTAACATCAAACTTGCTTTCGTCCAACATTGCAGAGTTTTAAAGGATCAATTCACTTCCTAGAACAATAATTAACAACAAGAAAATAATGAAACAGGTAGAGAACACACGAATTCCAGTAACAGGAAACGGGGAAAAACTTATGAACTTGGGGGTAAAAATAGAGTTTGGAGATGACAGAGGCGAAGCAGCGAGGGGTACTAGGGTTTAAGCGGGGAGAAAGTGATTTTTCCTCCTCTTTTTTTAAACCAACACTTTCGACAATTTAAAAAGAGTAAATAATATATCGACCCTCATTTTATTGCCTAAATAATATTTATACTCCTATATCAAAAATAATTATTAAATAAATATCTTCTGTTAACTTTTTTATTAAAATTAACTATAAATATTGATTCATTCAATGATAAAACTAACCCTCTAATCCTTATTTTATTAATATAATAACATAAATATTTTTTTATAATTTTTAATTACTTTTTTTAGTTATATAAAAATAATTTAATTTTAATTATAAAAATAAATATTTATTTTATTTTAAAATTTAACATTTTTATTTTCTATTTTAAATTTTTAGTTTTTTATTTAGTTTTTATCCTAATTTATAATTGAAACAATACTCATGTATTAGTAAACAATAATCATTAATTCAATAAGTGACCAAAAAATAGTCAAATAATATGAAAAATAATTAAAAATAATGATATTTATTGAAAGAAAATTCAATATATATTAAAAAATTTCATCTTAAACATAAAAATATCATTATTTTTATATTATTTGACTATTTTTTATCACATAATGAATTTATTATTATTAGTTTTTATTATAAGTATTTTTTCAATTATATATTAGGGTAAAAAAATAAAAAATAATGGAAATTTTAAAATACAAAAAAATAGAAACTTTAAAATACAAAAATTTTAAACTTTTAATTTGTTTAGTTGAAATAATTTTTTTTTCATATAACTAATTTATTTGACTAAAAAATCAACTAAAATGATAAGAAAAAAGTATTTATGTTATTATATTGATCAAATAAATATTATAGGGTATTTGTCATTAAATCAATTTATAGTTAATTTTAGCAAAACAAAGTTAATAGGGGGGGTATTTTTGAAATGGGGTAGTAGATGTAATTGGCGATCCAAATGTCGTTTTCCCATTTGAAAAATTAGGTATTTTAGTCAAACCGCAAAAGTGCAGAATTCTGTTTCTCGTTAGGGGTTCCTAAAGTGTTATTTTTATAAACAAAAACTTTGAGGGTGCTTTCTGGGATTTAAAGTACGGCGTCGTTTACACTGCAATTAAGAATGGATTGAATTGAATTGATTGGGCTTCGTGGGCTTTTCATTTATTCGACTACTGATTCTAAAAGCGTCCACTTCTTTCTAGATAAAACTTTATTTTTAATATTTTATTTATTTATTTATTAAAATTTAAATATAAATATTTTAATATAATTAAATTAAAATTTATTATTTAATATTTATATATATATATCAATAATTTAATATATTAATATAAATTTTTTTAGAATATATATGTTAATTTATCAATTTTAAATTGTTTATTTTTATAAAAATAAATAATTTAATATTTATGATTAGATATATAAAATAAAAAATAAATATATTATTTAGATTTAAATTTTAATCCTATTCAAATTTAAGATAAAAATAAATAAATAAATAAATATTACCTTAGCCCACTGCAATCCTTCAGTTGCCTGAGAGCACGTGTCTTTCAGTTAGCTGCGTTTGACTGGCTTTCTATCTGGTCCACCCCAACCAAACCTCAAATGAATGAAGATATTCAACCCAAGCACATGAAGCCGTTCATTCTCTTTCTTCCTTTTCAATTTCTTTTTCTTTTTTCATACAAAACTTTATTCATCAACTATCTTTACATATAAAATTAATACATGAATTTGACATTTTAATTAACATTTATTAATAAATGTCACATCAATAAATATACAAAAATCGTATGCTTTTGCAGGCTATATACTTTGATCACATTAATCAATTAACAAAATCCTTCAATTAAAACAAACAGAAAATTAGAATTAATTTGTTTCCTTCTATTATATTATAACCAGATATTACATTATACACAGACCAACTCGTGTACATGTACCTCTACAAAATCATAGAGAAGAAAAGAAAAATGAAGTTATCATTTTCCTTCTCATCAAAATTAATGAGAATAATTAAAGCTAAATTAATTTCCTCCTACCCCATGAAGAAGTGGCACACACTGGTTGGCCTTCTAATCCAAAAACTCTTTTAACACTACCCGTATTATATCAATCTCACTTACTCAATACACCCAAAATTGTTTGCTCCAATTTTCATCATCCAACTTTTCACCTCTCGCAACCTGATAACAAAAGCTCAAAGGCATATTCTCCGTCGACGCGAGATATTTTTTTCGTGAGAGTTCCGATTCCGACACCTGCACCGTATTCGCTTAGCGTTTGTGGTTACACATCAATCCGACATCTCATTATCGTGCCAACAGAGAAGCATAGAGATGCAGCGACCGAGGATGTAGAAGCGGGTTTTCTGTTGCTTCACCACGAATAAACATCGGTTTTTAAAGCCGGATTTATGGTGGTTTTTACGGTGGCGAGGTTTGGAGGTTAGAAAGGCGTAAGGAACGGCGGTGGACATGGTGGATAAAGTGATTAAAGTAAGGATAGAAGAAGAGGAAGAGGAGGTGGGCGAGGGCCAATCTGGTTAATGAGTTGCGATTGTTGTCGTTGGTTGTTATATAAAATGGCCAGAAGAAGGCTATGGACAGCGTGGTCCCATGCTTGAGGTTTGATGTCATTTCATGGAAACTTACACTTTCGCGATTTGACATTGTTAACCCCGTTTAAATACTTTTTCTTTCCTATTTTTCGCCTTACATTTCTAGAGGATAAAGTGTGGTTCACGTTTTATATACTATTTTATTCGTAGCTAATTTTTTCTAATTATATACCATCAAAAATTACTAAAAGAAATTAAAATCAAATTTTAGTGCCCAATATCTTATAACTATTTAAAAATTATTTAGTATCTAATATCTTAATTACTTCAAAATTATTGCAAATGAAACCTTTAACTGTTAAATTATATTTTAATTTCTCTAAGTAATTGAACATAAAACATTGGAATTAGGAGTTAAAGTTTAGGGCTCTTTTTTTCAATTGTTAGATTCCGTGTTAGCAAAATTTTAAATTGTTTATCAAATCTTTTTACAGTGTTAGAAGATTAGTTAGCACCTAAACATGTATATCAATTTTAAATTTTTTTATAGATACAAAATACTTTATTAGAACCTATCTAATCTATTACACAATAACTGTGGTTTATTTATAACAAATAATAAATTCAAATCGTTTCTTAAATATAATATAGTTAACTTTGTTATAGATTAAGTGTATTATAATTAATCTATAACAAAATAAATAATATTTTAACCGACTAAAAATCCTGTAAATAGTATTTAATTTGACAACAAATCTGTCTTTTAATTTTGTACAAGATTTTAATAGACAGGCCCTTTTTTTAATATGAAACATAAATTCATCAATTACTCTAAATTAATTGTAAAAAATTAGCTGTTTTAAATTATCATCATTATCACCATTTTTTTAAGTTATTCTCTAAAAGTTTACAATTTATACTAAAATAAGAAAAAATCTAATTCTAATCCCCTAAAAAATTTAATCTCTTCGTTTAAGGAAGGAAAATAAACATTTTACCACCAACTATTAGTTAGTAATTTAATGCTCCCAATTATGATATATTTCTAAATTTATATTTGCTGACTTGTACAAAATTTCTTGATTAATTTTTTCTTAATTTGATGCAAATTAATGCAAACGAGAAACCCAAAGTTTGTTAGGGAATACCTTACCTTTTGCACAAATAAGAAAAAAACTATGACATAATTAAAACTTTGAAGGCCAAAAAATTAAAAGATACCATAACCGTAAAAAAAACGATGAATCAAGAAGATGTGAATATATATATATATATATATATATATATATATATATATATATATAAACTCGTCTAATGCTTCTTGTATTAAGGCCATTTATTTTTTCTTAAAAAATATTGGAACAACTTAATTTCTCTAAATAAAAACAACTGCAATAATTTTGTTGGTATCGCCAAAATGGAAACCGTCTCACAGTTAGAATTCCCGATATTACTAAAATTCAAACGAATTTTTTGAATTAATATCGAAATTAATAAAAGAAATATCGCATAAGATAAATAAAAAAAATCGACAAATTCAAAATTGATTAATTAAATATACATGGGCAATTTGGTCCTTACAAAAAAAATATTTATGTTGGTCAAAGCTGGTGGGGCTGGTTCAAAACTGAAAAAGACCTGAAAGCGAAAAGAGCCGTCTAAGACAAAAATAGCCCACACATACTTCAAAATCAAGGGTTCGCATATCTGACGTGGCACTATTGTCGTTATTTAACCACGTTTTCCTTTTAGACTAAGTAGGTCGGCTGCCTAGCCCAAGTTCAATTTATCTCCCCTGTCGCTTTCTCATAAAACTATTACACTGTAACTGATGCTAAGTGGAAAGTATTTTAAATCTCTAATCGCCCCCACTTAGACACATGTTCTATTTAATTATACGTAAATTAATATTAATATTCCTATTCTTGAGAAAAAGCATATTATTCTTATCCACAGCAAAGCAAAGAAAGATTTGTCTTCCAGTTCTATGGGCTGACGTGCACATCCGACTGTCATCGAATGGGGCCCACTGGAGTCAGAGATTGGAGGCTGTGCATTATCCTTTTCATTTTTTTATTTAAAAAATTTACATCAGTTGGTGGTATCTGAGGGTCTAGAAGTTCCAAAATGTCAACTTACAATATTCATAAACTGTAGCTGAACTGTTAACTGGGTGACTTTGTGCCACTAGGAGAATAATCTATTCGGAGGCTGTCTATGTTTTCAGGTGGTAATATTTGTCTAGAAGCTTCTCCGTGTACTCTCCAAATGTGAGAGTCCCGTTTGGTGGTATCACCTGAAGGTAAACAGCGGAAGTTCACTAAACTAACCATCACACTGTAGAAACTTCAACCGATAATTCATTTTATGTAATGCCATATATACAAAATTAAAAATACACAATTTTATGTTTTAAGTAATGTGACAAATAAACAAACACTCATTATCTCACATGATTTTTTTCTTTTAATGTCACATTTTGTAGAATACAAAAATATAATGTTAGTGTTTTCACCTTATCTTCAGGTTGTCAAAGGCCGAAAAGGAAGTGAATATGAAAAAGAATGCAGGTCATGATTAGACAATTGGATAACTGGTCTTTTTTGACAAATTGTCTGGAATTTAATTAGCAATTCTACTTTCTTTCTGATAAATGGAGACCAAGCAATCATGGAAAACAGAGAAAAAAAGGTGCACAGATGAACAACTTTGTCATTTATTATAATTTTGCAAAAAATTTCAGCAGGCAGATGTACGGGAACATTTCACACTATGTCCAAAAATGGAGCACAAGGTATAGGTCTTAAAACACATACCTCGTCATGAATATGTACATCCTCCGGAAAATTAAGCTGTTCGTCCCTGCAAGATGAAAATAACAATATAAACTTGGATGACAGCATAGCAGCTATGGCTTGAGATTTGTCCAGGTGGATCTAATAACAAACTCAGAAATTTTTATAAAGTGATACAGTAGTTTCCTACCACAAAAATTTTGCTGGCATAAGTGAGGCTAAAAAACACGTTACAAATCAACTTTGTGAATAACCTACCAGTCAGGTTGCATAAATAATGCAAATGTTGATCGGTCAACACCAGAAGCCTGCTCTCCTTTCGGTGCCTACCAGACCACAGACAAACAAGACATTATTAATGCAGAATACGGCAATGGAGACCAGATCTAAATTTTATGGGTGTATATGCCAATTAAGATTAAACATCAGCAAAACTTATATTAACTTGCTGACTCTTTTTTCTTCTTGAAAATATTTAGGTAGACCTGAGAAAGTGTATCCTGGAAGCTTGACTCTGATTTCCACTTTGTGCTACCATACACACAAAGGAACAGTTTCAAAGCCGTAATATCAGTCCATTGCAAATAATCTAAGTTTGATACCTTGTAGATGGAGGTATTACTATATGCTTCATTGTCTCAATCAAGTTAGAATGGACCCCATGAGACATCGAAACATATCATTTACTCCCTTATAAAATTTGATAAATCTAAGATAGTATAAAGACCAAGTTTGAGATCAAAATATAAGTTACAAGACAAGCAAACTTTAAATGATTTGAGTCTGTTGTTGTGAATACTACATGCATGCTACATTATGATGAACGTATTTGCAAAAATATTCCCAAAACAAAAAATGAATAGAAAGTACCCGAACACAATGAGGGGTTGCACAAAGATAACCTCTTGACAATATTTCAGTTGTCTCACCAATTTGGTATGCAATCTCATCTTCTCCAAAGACAACCTTATGTGCAGGCAGAAAACAAGTTACAATGAAACAACATATGTATCCTTCGAAAGCATAAAATGGCAAAATTATTTGAGCTCTATGCTGAGAAAGATGCTATTCGCTTATTAGAGAGCATTCGTAATACTAATTATGTGCAATGAAGAAAACTTTGAAACATGCCAGTAAGAATGTTGATTATCATTAATCCTTTTTATGCATTATTCGAGTATCATGATCAAGATTGTATACTTTGACAATTTGATCAGTCCGAGTGCGTATATAAAGGCCTGCGGCACTATCAGGACAAGGTATTACTATACCATCTTTTGTAAACATGCCACAGGTCAGACCTGCATATTGGATTGGGAAAAGAGTTAGGTACAAACTGTTAGAAACACAAATATAAAATTGAAATTTTTAGATGAAATGGGACTTTCAAATCAATGAACCGAATTCTGCTATAGAGTGCGGTAAGCTTTTCTTTAAAAAATTGCATTTGCCAACTTCACAGTGATGTTGACACAAATGCTAAGATAAGATTGCAGGGAAAAAGTACTAGACAACATGTAAAGGACATTAAGATTCCACAAATAATGTATAGTTTAGCTAGCTCACAAGCTTAGGGCAAGAACAGATGGTAGTATTAGATGGCAAGAAAAACTACCTGTCAGTGAGCCATGGTCTGTATGCCATCCACACCAAGATGACATCGAGTCACCATCTTCAATACAATTACTGCAAGTCATAGTCAACTTGTTAAATAATCATCTGTCGGATACTAAATTAATTACTTAATTCAGGAAATAAATACTCGCTATTTAAAGTTACCTTGCTCTTTAGTTTTTTTTTTTTTTAAATAAAGAAAAGCATCTTTATACTATATATTGAGCATAAATCATATCAATGATGAAAGAAACAATGTACATGACTCATGCTTGACAACCATGGCCACTAACTAGCCCTAAAAATCATGAATAGATCACCAGAAAGTTAAATGTGGAAGAACTGTCAGATGACTGATAATGTATGTGACATTTCATGTAACCAAAAGACAATTCCTCATTCATCAAATTTTTCCAAATAGAAAAAGCAAAAAAGAAAACCCCTAATCCGGACTAGCCATGGTATCCACTGATTAGTCTTTACATCTCAATATTGCCCTGATTAATCAATTGAAATACCAAAACTAACAGAACCTGGAAAGCTAAAGTAATAACAACAGGGCTTATCCCTTATGCCTCAGGCATTGCCTTGGGATAATGATGCCCACCAAGAAATTGATGTCCAATCCCATCCATAAGGACATATAGATCTTCTTACATAGTACAAGCATATTTCTGGAACCTAAGTATAATAAGTTCATAGACTCATTGTTGTCCTCTCTTGCCTCTGGTTTGCTAAAATGATGAAGCTTTCAGAGAGCACTGCATGCCTAAATTTTGTAGAGAATTTATTATCATGCAATTTAATCAAATCAGACATCATCAAAATTATCATAGCATTTCTGTCATGTAAATTCTTCATCTTATATTTTAATTTAAGTACACAACTGATCCAAATACTAACAAGGAACTGAGGTTTAGAAACAAGGTGAGTATCTTGCAGCAATGGAAAACAAAGTTATGGGGGAAAATTGTGGAATTACCTATGTTGCGTTGGAAAATAATAAAGCAAACGGCCTTTGTGACACCGAGAGTGAAGAAGTATTTGTTCGAGGCCCTCATTCTCGCGCATTTTCATTCCTTTAGACACTGCTCAAGTGCTCAAAAAAATATATTGGAAGGGATTATTTAGCTGTATAAATATATGTAATACTTATATATAGAGAGAAAAGCTGAGAGAAAAGCTGAAAACATTCACTTTTCAGGCATGAAGCATATATCTCCCAAGATAAAGAGAGTTGAAAATCTCATGAATCCTCATTGTAAATCCATTAAGAAACATTTTCCAAAATCCACTGAATAATTCTACAAAATGATAACTTTTCTGCAGGGCAAAACCATTTGCATACGGAATCAGTTTTTACCATAACATAACTAAAATAAAGCCTAGAAATCACAACATCCATTTGCAATGTACGTAAAAACAAAAATGCATGCCTGAGGAATTTACCATATTGATCACAATGGAATGCCAACGTCGACCCAACATCTATGATCAACTTTCCAAGAGCTTTGAAGGCTAGATATCAATAGTTAACCTTCAGTATATGTACAAAATATTTGATACGTGAAGAAAACTAAAAAACAACATAAATCAAAAAGTGAAAGGAACGCAACAACAAGAGAGAAGACAAGTATAGCACCAACAAGAATTTCACTCCCTCTCAGAACTTTATTATCATAAAGTTGGCAGAGATTCATACCAAACTAGAAATATGCTCATACAAAAAAAAAATAATAATGAAACCAGCGTCCGCTGAAAAGATCAGCAGAACCTCATGTTAGTTTAAAACAAATATTAAAATAGAAAATAGAAAATAGATGTTGACAGTATGAAAAAAAGGATAGAGCACATAGAGAGAAGTTATTTCGCAGCAGCACATGTGTGCACAAAGTCATAAAGAAAGGCAAACTTCAGATTGGTCTATAATAACTATTCATACTATCTAACAGCTGGATCACAAGCAGAGGATGGGCACAATAGACAAATTCACAATTATTTCCACAAACAGGCAAATGACTCAGGACATTTTATGACTTCTTTTTATGTCAAGATGCTTCCTGGCTGTTGTACATGGCCATCATAGTGTAAATTGTATTTGTAGGTTTTAGGTGGCTACTCATTCGTAACATAGTTTGCAAGACTGCAGCTCTAGGACTCCAAAAAACAACAAAAGCTTTCTAATTATGAATCCTAGAATTATCACACAACTATTGTCAAACAAACATTTCAAATGACAATTTCCAGCATGCAGAATAAGTCACTTTTTTGAGTCAGAAAACTCCCATAATAATCATTTGTGAACATACCTATTTCAAGTTCTGGCAATGCACTATGAGGCCATATATTTGAACCACAATATGATGGATACCTGAAAGATAGAGAATGAGGGACAAATAGATCAATTACAACAGCCATGTTTTGTATATCCAATATAAGTATGCTCAAACAAACAAAAGATGAATATAACACACAACTCTGGAAAGCAAAAAGTTATATCAGTTATCAACCACCTAGTCCACACATTAATAATCTTTTGCATGACCATATAAAATCTAATGCAACAATTGGACAGAGCTAAATTACTAGAAGCACTTGAGATATTCTTAATATCTTTTACCGTTGGACTAAAAAGGCCTCTGTTGTAGGAACATCTAATAATGGATTTGCATAGAAAGAGCCCTTCAACATATCTGCATCAGAATGAAACTAAAAAAGTTAAAATCCCACTTCGAGAAACTTACCACATATTCACTGTAAACTAACAATATGAAAAAAGAAAAAAGCTCATAATAACGCATAGACACTCCAACACTTCCTAATAATATGTATAAACAAGTGTTCACATGGATATTCAGTTCATTTTATGTTTCAAAACTTCAAATGACTTCATCCTTCCCACATCCAAACCTTAGAACCACTTTATTCTATGACTTACATACTCAAGTCCCCAGGGACATCAATCCTGCAAAGATACAGACTGCTCATGCCCCCATACTGATGGAATATCTATGTATCACTACAGGTGAAAATTTGAGATTGAAAAGGCTTGGCCTGTGTTAGAACAAGCTGACCATACTGGGAAACTCATATTTTAAATTTCCCCAAGAAACAATGGGGCGTTGTTTATAATATGAAACCTTACCAGGCTTCCCAGATTCAAGTTTTTCTTTCCCATGACTCCATCCAAAGTTGTACCTACACACAAAGGGTGGGTAGCAGGAAAATAAGAGTAAAACCAAATTAAGCCATGAAAATAATGAAGCAAATATGAGAAAAAGAAAAATGTTAATTGAGTAAAGATACAGGAGTCAGATGAGAAGTAGAATCAGACCTACTGTGATGATCTTCAAGATCCTTCTTCACCTCTTCAGGCAGGTTAGCTAATCTGATAAAACAGAAACTCCTGAGCAACTTATATAAAAATTGCTTGGGTTCTTAATTTTATATCTACCGGCAAGCTCAGTATGAACATTGAAAACCTAGTTTGAATCTTATACCTAGGAGCAAGATGTAGAAGATTTTGACGCAATGAAGAAAATCCAGGAACCTATAACAATAAAATCTCAAATCAAAACAAGTAATACAGGCATATTGAAAGCTATGAAATGACCAATTCCAAACCAAAGATACTAGTTCTCCAAATTTCACATGTAAAACCTCATATTATGTATATAAAATACAGGGGAAAAGAAAGATTCAGTAAATTACAGAACACAACATATTATGGTAACGACGGGGGAGGCAAGCATAGTTCACATTTATGGATGGGAATGGGATTTCAATCAACTTGCTTTTATTAATTGTTCTATTGTACATGTACTTCGTATTATAGCACACATCACAACAGGTTTCATCTTACTCCAAAGTTTTACATGTTATACCACACTTGCAATTGAAATGCATTTTATACAAAACGGACATCCAATTCCAATGACACAGTTAAACTTCACAAGTCTGTAGAAAATCAACATAATTAATCTTCCAACCTTCTCAGACAACTTTCACAGGACGGCTATAAGTGACCTGATATATCCATTAATATTAAAATGTTTAACTATGAGGGCTACTATTGTAGATAAGCAAGGCATTAAAATAGCCATGTGCTCAAAAAAGGAAAAAAAACACACAAGTATATACATTAAATATTTTTCAACACAATAATTCGCCACATCCATTCACTTATTTCTTCAAAATAGTTCATATTTATCAAAATTCATACATCACTATTGTGGTGTTCTGCTTTGCATTCTAATTGTTTAGTTTGTTATGCTTCTAGTGTGAAAAAGAGGGCATACATAAAAAAAAAACTTCAAAAATCATGTAATAAATATAATAAAATTGTCAAAAGTAGATGAGGCAGTAAATTTACTTGGAACAAATTAGTTAAGTAGTATGCTTACAAGCATACTCGTCAGCCAAACAGAACAGAAAATAATAAAATATGATTAAAATATTTGTGCAGAAAATGAATCGAAATACAAGAAAATAAATAGAAAATACGATTACAAAATTTATTTCATACATCTGTAACTGATAGAATTCCAAGTCCATTCGGTCCAAAGCCTTCTTCAATCTTCATCGATAAGTCAGCATTTTTGTCCTGTTTCAATCAATTAAAAGAACAGCAACACCTTTCAAACACATGCATGTACGGTCAACATACGCAATGTGAACTGAGAGCACAAGGTCAGAGAGGGATCTTACCGCGAGCTCCGAGTACGAAATCGTGACGGTTCTGAGAGTAGGAAAAACGGTTTCTGACGTGCAAGACATCTTCTGGCACGTAATCCGGCGGGAAGAAATACGACTGGACGGTGACGGGATAACGAGGAATTGTGGAGCGAAGTGAGTGTTATAGAGAAGCAACCTTGAGAGAATCGAACTCATACGTAGTTGTCAATTCAAATGAAAAGAGAACAGAAAAGGAATATTAGCAAATAGCATAACCTTGTACGTTAGTTTAGTCAATCTTTCGCTAGACCAGCGTTCCCGCTATACGCCCTGATTTGCCCGCAATTAATTTTTAAAAGGGTAACGACGCGTTCGGTTTGCATTACGGCAAGGTATTTACAGGTAAATTATTATTACAGTTTATAGCTAATTATTAGCTAATTTTGTTTATTTTTTAAAATAACATTAAATACGTTTATTTATTTTTAATAATACCAATTTTTTAAGCATTATCTTAATCGTAGGCATCTTAAAAGTTATTATTTATTTCAATATTTTGACTCTTTATCTTTGCAGACCTATAAATTACAATTTATAACTAATTTTATTTAGTTTTAAGAATAATATTAAATACGTTTATTTATTTTTTAATAATACCCATTTTTTATGCATTGTCTATCTCAAAATATTTTATTTAAAAATTTTAAAAATTATTAATTATTTAAAATTTTTGATTCATCATAACAAATAATCAGTTATGATGATTAAATTTTTAAAAATTTTAAAAATTTTATATTATTTTTTTAAATGAACTATTAAAAATTTATTTATTAAAATAATTATTCAAATTTTTAAAAAAATATTTATAATAATTAAATAATTAATAAATTTTTATAAAAATTTTACTTACAAAAATATTACAAATAAAAACTATTACAAATAAAATATCTATCTCAAAACATTTTATTTGAAAAGTATTTTGAAAAGTTGTAGCAAATGAACCCTAACTATAATGTTAATTTATAAAACGAGCTTATCATCTTATTTTTATGAAGAATTTACTGCTGTTAAAGATTCGTTCAACAGACTTAACAAACACATTCGTTCAGTATTAAAAAGAAAAGTCTATAATTCAGGAACTAAATTTGCTTTTCTTTTTTTTTTAATTTTTTATTTATTCATAGTACAAGCCGACTCTCTTAATTCTCCATGGACCATGGCGAGCAACGCTCACCACATACCTCAGAGAATTCGATTCTCTCTCGCATCTCTTTACAACTGCAAAGCTTCTCATGCTTCTGCTAAGACTTCAATAACCACATTTCCAGTACGTTTATTACCAACTGCTCGCTCTGTATCAGCCGCTAGCATGAGCTATAGTACCTGTAGCTCTACCTTCACTTGGGACGACGTCGTTCGTGTTTCTCAACCAGAATATTCCCCAGACGACTCTTCCGATCTCCATGGCTATTTTGAAAAAATCAAAAACTGCAATCGCGGTTCAGTAATTCCTTATCAGCGGAGCTGTTTGGCTTCGTATCTTTTATTTTTTGTATACCTATTTATATTTATATTTATATTCTCCATTGAAATTTTGGCAGGAACTGCAATCCGAGTTTCTTCCTTTTATTATTGAAGGACGAGTTGTTGGTTACATACATAATGGGTACGAGTTCTATCCTTAAATGATGTGTAAGTAATAATTGGAGCTGTATTAAGATAATCATATAATTTCAAATTTGATTTGACCAGTTTCGCTAGCCACTTAAGGAGATACGATGACGTATTTGTTTTCTCTGAAAAGAATGGAGGACGATTTGGCAGTCACGTGACATTGAATTCAAAGCTGAGAACAGCCGAAGAGAGAACGAAAGCTGTTGGAGAAATAGTCAAGTGCTTGGGTGAAGAAGAACTGATTCCAGGTATACGAAATGAGGTATTGCTTCTTTTGATCACTAGATAGACTCGAATCACCTCTCTTTTACTTTCTTTTTATCGTGGTAACGATGATTTTCAATATATGCTTGTGATTATGCGATATGCAATTGATATTTATTCTTGAGAACTTTATTCATTTTGAATTTTATTGGTTGTTAATCAGCTGTACCCTGTTTCATCATCCTTTGATGCCCCGATCTTTTTCTCACTTGAACGTGCTGCTGCTCCTTACTTTGGAATAAAGGTGCATTCACGTCATTATGGAACTTTTTTTTTGTGCAAAAAAGAAAAGAAAATTGTTGGAAATTATTTGTGCATGGAGATGGAGATATAAAATTATGGTCATGAAATGTAAAATTGGGTTTATTAAGTTTGATTCAATGATAAGTGATAGCCCAATCAAATAATGTTCTGGTTGTAATAAATCATCTATAAGCATATTATTGATATTAATGTGACTCAAGCTGGATCCTTATCCAAGAGGATGGAGCAGTTTGGGTATTAGACTGTTGGCTATATATATTCTACAACACCTTTACTAATAGTACTTCTGAATTATGAGATTGTATTGACACTTGTGTACATTATGCTATCTAATTATTGTGAGTCGTTAGTGTTTTATTGTTTAAGAGGTGGAGTTAAATATACATTTCCTGATGATTTTGTTTTACTCAATATTAGCAAGCCAGTAGCTTCATGTATCCTTTTCATAAATCCCTGTTAATTCGTAAAACACATACCAGCAAGCATAGACCAGCCGCACTTCTAAATCCCAGTATGTCCTTTAGCTTTCGTATGCTATGTATTAACATTTGCATCTCTTTACCTTTGTTTGAGCTAGTAATTGTCAAATTTGCGTATTTCACTCTGTTCCACTTTTGCACAATTGCATATAGAAAATCTTATTATTTTGCATTCTGGTCAAAGAATGAATGATAATTACCAAACTCAACTATAAACACGCGCACGCACACATATATAGTTTACTGGTGGTTTGATAAATGAACATGGCTATTTACAATTATTTTGCTGCTTAACACATCTTTCTTTTCATTCTGCATTGCCTCTGTCAAGAATAGGTTTACGGAGTACAGATGAATGGCTATGTTGAAAAAGGTGGCCAAAAATTTCTATGGATTGGAAAAAGAAGTCAAGTGAAACCTACTTATCCAGGAATGCTTGATCAACTAGTTGCTGGAGGATTGGTTTGTAACAACCTTTCAAATCCCTTTCATTAGATGGTAGTATTGGATTATCTTTTGACCTATAGTGACTCGAATCTTGTTGCAAAAATGCCGAAGTCATCAGTTGATTCTTTCAAGTCCTTTTTTATGCTAGTAGAATAATGTCAAACATTTACCGCATGAGCAGGGACTTGGCTGGGTCCTTCAACACTTGAGATCCACTAACATGACTCCGGTCTTTGTTTGAAATTGGAATAATGTGCTTACAGTAAAATAAATCAATAAGGTTATTTCACTGCAGTAGAGGACTCAAATATGTGTGCAATTGATTGGTGTAACAGGATCGATTTTTGCCAAGGTTTAAGAATCAATTGGTTCTGAGAAATTCTCTAAAGGCTAGGAAGAGGGCATGAGACCATACCAATTACTGTTTGTTCTTGATGTAGCTTTGCACATCTCTTATATGATAAGAAGGAAGAGGCAAAAGACCATTATGAACTGTTATTTCTATGGTGCCATTTGTGAAACGTGCTAGAATGAGCTTTAGGTGGCAGTAGAAACTTTGAATGTGCTTGTTGCTTGGTTATTACCGATATTGTTTATATACTGGTTCTGTTGGCAAGCAGAAGAATCTTTGATTTTGATAGTCTGTAATGTTAAAATGATCTTGGAAAGTCTTCAGTGTCCCATGCGAACTTGAGCTCAGAATAGATTTTCTCATGGGAAAAAAAATCTTTGTAATGCTACTGGAAAATCTTTGGAGTCTTCCTTGTTGTAATACTTGGAGATTCCATTTCAATTGCTGCAGTTGGATAAGTAGAATTTATATCAATGAAAACCACTGTTTTGTTTCTTTCAAAAACCTGTCCCTTAATGCTTATGCTCAATCTTTTTCCTTCATTTTTTGTCGGCCTCCTAAACCAACACTTCGTTTTGTATAACTGGATCGTAATTGCAGCCTCGTGATATTACTTGTGGGGAGAATCTTATAAAGGAATGTGAAGAGGAAGCAGGAATACCTAGACCCGTTTCCAGTGGGTAAGCTTCTCTGAGGTCATCCTGATCACAAATAACTGTATTTAGCTTGTTTATGTTGGCTAAAATATGGGTCTTGCTATGGAAGTTATACATCTCAAGGTTCTGATAAAAGCATACTGTCTTCTGCCTCTTATGAATGGTTGATTCTGCTGATGGATCTGGATATACTTCTTTTACAGAGCCTTACCAGTGGGTGCTGTTTCCTATATGGACATTGATGGGTTTAGCTACAAGCGCGATGTTCTATTTTGTTATGATCTGAAACTACCTGAAGATTTTGTTCCTAAGAATCAAGGTAACTACATTGAATTCTGACCACATTGTGAAGCCCATTTTTTTGAATATTTTTAAACTAGTTTTCTTGATCTGCAAATTTATATTAGCATTTTCTGTGTTAAAATATTTGCACATTTCAATCTACATATACAACTCCTGCAGGTTTGAGAAGAGAATTATATCTATGTAATCGGTTTTTAAACGTGTTGCAGATGGAGAGGTGGAGGGCTTCCAGTTAATCCCTGTGACACATGTTGCAAATGTCATACGGAGGACAGAGTTTTTCAAGCCAAATTGCTCTCTTGTCATTATTGATTTCTTGTTTCGACATGGGTATTAGCATTTCTCATTGAATGCTCATATTTTTCTCTCAATTTCAGCGATCGGTTAAAAAGAGATAAAAAGCAAGCATAATCACTTAATCAGCCATAGAAAAAATAAGTAAATAGATAAAATGAAAGCATAATCACTGTTTACCAATTTGTGACTTGCAAGCAGTGGTTGATACTTCTCATCTGACGGTATGTTCTTGTGTCCCTAGAAGAGAATAAAATTCCACATTTGTAATCTGAATGTTGTTGAAAATTATTGAAGGCATCTCTTTTTCTCTAGTGCTGAAATTTCTGTGTTTTAGGAAATCTCTGGATATCTCTTTGAATTTTCTAATGCTTTAATAATTCTAGTGCCAATTCAGGTGTTTCCCACTAGTTCAGGAATCTTTAGATATCTCTTCAATTTTTGTTGCAATTTTCTGCATTTATGCTCACTACTGTTACACAGATCATAGATTATAGGAACATGATAAAATTGTTTACGCGATGGACATGTTCTGGTTCCACTTGTATCACTAGGAAGAACTCAGTTATTGTATACCTATAGATCACTGTTTGGAATTTAATCTTTCTCCATAATGTTGCAGGTACATTTGTCCTGAATATTTTGGATACTTGGATCTACTGCAGAGTTTGAGAAGTGGGGACTGCTCATAATTTATTTTTCTTCTCACCGATCTCATGCCTTTCTCTCCTTTTTTCCTAGTCGGATTATGTAAAAATTGTTTGCGGAAGCTTTATTTTTCCATTTGTGAAAAAAAAGAAGAGGGGAATTGGCGATAACTAGATGCAAATGGTCTCGACTTAGATGATTACTGAGTGAATATATGTTACTTTGAAATGGGTGTACTTCCTGCGATTACAATGTCATGCATATGCGCATGTTTGTAATACTTGATCATCTGAAATTTCGTACTATGCTTAGGAGAAAAAAATAAGACCCCCCTTTTTTTTATTCCCTGTTATTGTACATTAGCTGTTGCTTCTTTTCATTTGCTGCAAAACCTTCTTGTCTCTAGGGCAGAAGGCACATGATGTAGCAAGACGTGAATGGATGCACCTAATAATGTGTCAAAATCTCCTACTTTCTTTTCAAATGAGTAATGTTACATATTCTAAATTCTTGTCTTCATTTTTATCTCAGATAATAAGGCAATTATCACTGCATCTCACCACCTATTTACATAATACCAATCAATATAAAATGAAGAGGCACTGCATATCAATTTAGAATAGGCGCTCTTTTTTGTACTTTTGAATAGACAGTGAATTAGATCACCGCTATAACCAACAAAAATAGGACCTCTCTCTTTTTTTTTGGCTTAGAAGCAAAAGAAAAGTTTAGAACTCAAGTAAGGGTCCAGATTTACTATTTATTTCCCTTTCATTTTCTTCTTTTAGCCGGACCAAAAAAAAGAGAGATTTGAAACAGTAAAGCCGGCTTAATCATACCAGACAGGAAAGCATTTGTTTAAGGATTAATTATTTTGTCCTAAAGGTACAAGTTTTGTATCAATAGATACCCAAGCTTCACTTGCTTATTTGAAAAGGTAGGGCTTGGACGAATACATATTAGAGCCTCACACTCTCAATTCCTCAACTCCAGGGCTCAGTGGTTTAAATACAGCTTCAACTTCACTTTGATCCACTTCCTCCAAGCTAGATGGGTTCCACTTGGGATTCTGCAAAAATATGATCATCAACACTACAGAGAAAAATACCTCAAATTATATGCCTCCATTACGGAATATATGCATGTGCCACTACAGATCTCCGTATGAACAATATACATTAAATGGAGAGGAATCAAGTGAATTACACCAACGACTACTACCAAGTAAATTGCATTCAACAAAACAAATTAATTCTTTAAAAGTTGATTTTAGTTTCACTCATATAATGAGCATGAATATGAAACCATTGTAGAAGAAGACAAAATTAAGACCAGCAGTTAAATATTTTGAGCTACTTTGTCAAGCTTTACGAGTAGATTATATAGGGTTAAAGATTGATGGCACAGTTAACGCATCTCCTAAATTCATCAATAAAATGCAGTGTGGAAAATTCATACTAGTTATAATAGATGAATAATAAGAAAACCTGATCCTTGTCCACCAAGACTGCTCGGACACCTTCAACAAAATCACTCCGCAGAGAAGATCTTAAAGCAACTCGATACTCAGTTTTCATCACCCCGCTTAGCTGAATGCAAAATCAGAAGCAGAAAGGAAAACAGCACGTTTCTTTTAACCGTTTACCATAGAGAAGGATTTCATCAAGTGAAAACAGAAGTGATTAAAAATAGAACTCCAACTTACCTTTGATAATTCATTCTGAGTTTTTCCATTTGCTGATGCAACTTTAGAGAAATAATTTTGTGTTAAGCATAGAGAAAATGGAGCACCTTTCGCAAGACCTTGAAGAGCCTCATCAGCCCATTGTGCCACTGAAGAAAGACAACACAAAGTTATCAGTGCCACTCAACATCAACAAAATAACTTCCCAAGGGAGCACCAATAGTGCATGTTATCTCATTCCCCTTTCCATAGACAAAATTTGCTTAATTAAGTTACCTGAAGCCTCAGAACTTGATTGATGTTTCTTTAGCTCTTCAATAATTTCCTTAACTGACTTTTCTGCACTAAAGCATGAACTTATTTGAGGTAAAAGCAACTTCAGCTGAGGTTCACTCTCAGGGTCACTGCTATATTTTGCCAAAAGTGCTGTGATATCCTGGTTGGGATCCTCGGAACTGTATCACCAATAATATTCAACTGTTAGTGAGAGATGGAAAATCTTTATACATATGGCTACCATCCCTCTAATCCAAAGCAAGTAGCAGATGCTTTGGTTAAAAAAAAAATCAATAAATTCTCCCAAAATCACAAACTATATGCATTAAGGAAACTCATTTAATTAAACAGTTGAGATTTATACAACATAAGTGAAATAGCAAATTTGTAGGCCATGCTAATATGAACGAACAGGCATAAGTTTAAACTACACAGCAATAACTAACTGGAATTTATCTTAATTATAGCAATACAGCCGAAACTCAATCTCATCATAACAAGTGCTAAAATGAAGATTCATTGCTGTTGAAACATAAGTTAGTATAAAAAATATAAAGGTAATGGGGGACATACAAGGCAATTGCCAAAAGGGCCTCCTTCAGTGAACCTAGATTCCCAGATGGCACATAATGTGTTCCAAGTCCAACAAAGAGTGCATCAGAAGGCGTGGAAATCCTCTTCCCAGTCATTCCAAGATAAGCACCTGCAAGACTTACAAATTTGAAGTGACAGAACATTCAACTTTAGAGCATCAACTAGAGCCCCAAGACAATGCATACTGGAAAAGAGAAAAAAAAAAAAAAGGAATCCAGCATGAAATGAATGGTCTGAACAAATCCACACAAGCCAAGGTTTTATCACACAAATGACTCCCAGGACAAGAAACAACCTAAGAATTATTACATCATAAAAATATGGAAGTATCATATTCCTAGGCCGTGTAAATTTATAAGAAAATGTCACCAATTCAGAAGTTTGAAAAAACCCCTCAGAGATCCAAACCTTCAAAGGCCCAGCCCATTCTTAAAAGCCATTTTCTGAAAAGGGGAGAAAAAAATTATGATAGACAAATTTTTAAGGTAACCAGGATAGAAGTTTGAAATATTGAGATGTCAATGTCAATAACCAAGCTGTTGGAATCGAGGAATACATTACCCGCGAGGAAAATGCAACAGAAGTTTTGATATTAAAGATTTATGACATAAAGACAAATGACAATTTATGAAAGCATCCTCATTAGGTTCAGAGAAAAAAAAAGACAAATAAAATAATAATTTACAGCAAAAATTCTGGCAAATGGAGGAAACTCGTCACATTCTTAATAAAATAAATCTTAAAGAAGAAAGACTCTGGAGCAGCAAGGCCCTAATTCCAAGTCCAATATAAATGACTTTAAACTATTAGAAATACACAAATTCAACATCTGGACTTCAGATAACAAAAACCATACCAACAGATCCTCCTCCTGGACTTTGCGCTGCTATATATGAAAATCCAACATCTGGGAACAAGCCAATTCCATTTTCCGGCATGGCTAGAACAGTTCTCTGAGATGTATTTATAAAACAAAAAAAGAGATGAGAAACTAGTATTATTGTTATAGTTTAAAATGTGATAACAAATGACTCCAGTATAATGAGTTACAAGATTCATACCTCGGTTACAATTCTGTAGCGACCATGACCAGATAGGCCAACTCCAAAACCCATTGTTATGCCATCCATTAAGCTCATATATGGTTTCTTGTACTCAGAAATTTTGCATATTAAAGAATACTCAGCAGTGAAGACCTGATAGAAAGTGCAGCATGATAAGGTACTTAAAAATAAATAAATAAGGGATATTTTACTTTATCCCCCTAACATTTTGGAAAAAGTGATATACCCGTCTAAATATTTAAGAAAGGTAATATACCCCTGAATTTTGGAGAAAGTCTAAGAGACCCCGTAGAACTATTATTTAGATCTTGATTTGACTATTTTACCCCTCTACTATTAAAAATATCTAAAAAAATTATATTATCTTTATTTTGTAATAACTAATATAATATTATTCTCGTATTTAAATTTAAAAATTATAATAATATTTTAACTTTTTATTATATATTTCCTTTCAAATCTATTATCAAATTTATATAATATTTAATTATGTATTTTCTAAAAAAATATTATATTAGCATAGTTTATTTTAAAAAATATGTATAATTAATATCGTCAAAATTATGTATAATTATGTAAAAACTTAAGAAGTTTTGATAAGAAATTTTATATTATAAAAAAATCTATAATTAATTATATATAATTTTTTAAATATAGTATGATATATTTTAGAAATTATATATAATTAGATATTATAAATATTTGATTATAAATTTTAAGGAAAAAAAATAATTAAGGATTAAAATATTATTATAATTTTTAAATTTAAATATTACAATAAGATTATATTGATTTATAAAGTAAAAAAAAATAAAGATAATATAATTATTTTAGATATTTTTACTAGTAAACGGGTAAAACAGTCAAATTAAAATGTAAATAATAATCTTAGGGAGGTATCTTAGACTTTCTCCAAAACCCAGAGGGTATGTTACATTTCTTAAATACTTAGGAGGGTAAAGTACAATATCCCAATAAATAAATAATAATTAAGGTGATAGAGTAGCATGTAAGCATAAACTTGAAAATACAATATAGGCATAACCCTGAAAAATACGATTTATGCACAACTGCACAAATAGAAATTGAAACTTAATAAACAATGAGATAGAATCCTTGTAATAAGAATGAAATGAATATTAATCAACCAAATTGGCTGACACAAGAACTGGCAAAAATAGGCCAATGTCAAGCTCCAAATAGAATTATGCATAAACGTTCAGATTTCATCTACTTCAATATTCAACAGTATCTCAATTATTAAGCAAACAAATTTCAATTAGAGTAAAATTTAGTGAACAACAAAGAACTTAAAGTTTGTGATCCTCGTCCTAATATCATGGAGAAAAACCTAGTATTCATTTGAGACTCTAAAAGCACATTTGGACGTGACATTATGTCACACCAATCTTGTGTCATATCATGTCAACTATAAATATCTTTTTTCTTATTCTAAATTTGTATATATGTTTGGAATCATCAAATAAATATCTGTTAGAAGGCATGACACTGCCTTATGCTAGAAAAAAGATGTGGCATGGGACTTTAAGGGTTGAAATTGACCGCAAGTGCAACAATAAGTGGTTTTGGAGCAATTGATCACAGAAGATGGTGTCATTTACAAAACAAACAAATACCTGAACCAAAGCAAATTTGCTAGAGAAAATAATTATCTTGACTTGAGTATATTTTAGCAAAGCACATATGTTGATGGTTAGATGGTTCATAGTTAGAAGGACACAACAAGACCTCAATCATATCTGACAGTTGATTTTTGATTGTAATCTCCTTCACATCACCACCTGCAGATAAACTAAGATCTAGGTTATCAATTAAACAAGCATTGAGTAAGTCAAGTCATAACAAACATCATAATAGAATGAACAACAAAGCAACATAAAAAATGAATGAGAAAAGGGATGAAGAAACGTGGTTAGAAAAGTGACAGCTCATTTAAAGCAATCAACAAATGAATCAAGCAAAAAGGAATATCAATAACTCAAGACATGCATTATAAGGAAACCTTCGGCACAAGAGGTGTGTTTCTATCCTTTTGAATTTCAGCAACAACCCCCTTGATATCCATACCTGCATTTGCCATGAATGGTCACCTTCAAAACCTGCCATAGTTCTGAATAGAAGATACCCAGAGATATATATATACTTATGAATATGAAGCAGTTTACGACATTTGTAGAATATCATTAAGCCAAATGAAGCTTCAGAAAAGTCCTCTAATAAATATATATATATATATATATATATATATATATATATATAAAATTACCTGCACAAAAAGCACGAGATGAGCTGCCCTCAATTAAAACACATTTGACCCTTGGGTCTGACTCCCATTCATCAAGAAATTTTTTGTACTTTATGTCCATATCTGTATTACCAAAAGCCAACAATTAATATAAACAAAAACAACGGCTAGAGAAAAGCATCACACAATACTACAAGCTAATTGCACATAACTGAACAAAAAGTAACAAATTAACAGCTGTTCTGGCTAGTACAAGACTGAATTTGATAAATTTGCATACAACCAAAAATATTTCCCCAAAAGCCAAAGGCATCTTCTGCTCCATCTCACAGGAACTGAACAAGTTTCTGTTCATGGCCTCACATCAACACTTTATTTCACACAAAATGACCCATATAATAAAATAAGTTCAGAGGTTCAACCAAAATTCTTAAATGCAAATTGCCAGCCCTACTAAAAGCAACGAAAACAACCTTACAACATTTTTGTCATTCATTGTATTGATCTACATCACTTAGGCTTTTTATTTCACATCAGAATGACCAAAATCACTAAACAAACCAAAGAGGGAAAGAAGAAAGAATAAAATCTAACCTCAGCTGGCATATGTATTTAGTGTAGATGATCAGTTAACAAAATTCATTTCATTCTTGAAATAGTTCAGTTTTGTAATCTAATAAACAAATGCTCAAAATGTCACTCAGAACCGGCACTAATCAACACAATAAAGTAGTTCCCCGGAGATTAATTAATCACATTTCTATATACGTCAATCAAACCAAAAGTTGAAGCACAACCGTTGCATGAACTTAAACTTTTGCCATGTGTCATAATTAAAAAAATAATTTCATTCTCGAAATAATTCACTTTTTTTTCCAGCAAGATAACAAAATTAAGCACTATTAATGCTACTCATCTCAAAATTTATCCTTTGGGGTAGAAATTGTGGGATAAAATAGGAATGTGTAGCATTACTCATTAAGTAAATAAGTCACGATTAATACTTATTTTTTTATAGTTTTTTATCTTTTTGGTTTCAGACGATCAATTATTAATTTAACATCTCTCTTATTTGTTATATAGAACTCTTCAACTGGTCTGCTAGCGTGTATGAACGCAACTTCTACGTACAGAGAAAAAAATAGTCAACAGATAGACTGTAGCTATTAAAATATTTTTACCTATAGGAATAAAATAGTCTCACTAAAGCCTATAAAGCCAACACATAGCAGTATAGCACATATCGCCCTAACATACTAAGAAAATAAGTAATTATATTTAATCAACAGCATTCATGAGGATTAATTATACATGATTATCACAAAATAATACATGTCAGTGATACAATTCAACAGTTCAATCGCAGAAAAAATTCAAAAAAGAAAAAGAACTGAGGAAAGTTTAGATGACCTAGATTCATGGCGTTGAGAGCTTTGGGGCGATCGAGAGTGATGACAGCGACGCCGTTTGGATGGACATTTCCTTTCACGAACTCTTCAGTGGCAGTTGCGGCCATGATCGCAAATGTTCTGTGCTGATAATAATTTGAGAGAGAGATTTTCGGATTGCGAATGGACAATCTGAGGAAACGACGACTGAATTGGTGTTGTTGAGAGTGAGAGAATGTCGTTGGATTTAGGAATAAGGTAGAGGATGATTTACTTAGGATTTGTGAAGCCGAGAGTAGACTTCTCATGTTTTATCGATGAAATGAAAAGGGCAGCTTGCAGACTGAAAAATATTTGGTATTCTATTGACTCGTTTGCCCTCTGGATTCAGTGTTAATTAACCACATGGTTCTGATATTTCCAAGGAAATTGAGCGGATTCGACGGCAAAATTGGTAAATTCGCATATCCATTTATCAAAAAAAAATGATAAATTATTAATGTTTCCAACTGTTACTGCGTTTCACAAAAACAAAAAAAAAAAATCGAACGTCTAATTAAAGAAATTGACAAGATATAGGCAAATAATGAATTATATTTCTTTGGTTGCAGGTGCAAGGATATATTATTCTTTACACATGGCATTTTGATATGTTGAAACAAAGAAATTCGATATTTTTTGTCGCCCCCACTCGTTGAACTTTTATAATTATAATTTTATTATTGAGGAAAATCACTAAATAAATTTATAAATATCAGTTAAATTATTATTCTTATTTATTCGAGAATTTTTTTTACTACATAAATCTAACTTAAGTAACAGCATACTCTTAAAAAATTTAAGTAATGTGAAAATTAAATGTGGAAGTGATAAGTGAGTTTTCACGTTAATAAAAATAAAAATCTTAAAGTTAATAAGTTGAAAAAGTATAATGTTATTTAGAGTTCAATTTGACAGTAGTAAATAATAAGTATTAAAATAATTAAAAATTGTATTCTTTAACATTTTTTCTTCTAGTAATTTTTTAAAAAAATATTTAAACGTTTGATTAACAATTTTTAAAAGTACTTATTATTGTTAAATTAGATGTTTAGAGGTGTAACTAAAAAAAAGTATTTTTATATTAGTGAATTATTAACACAGATATATATTAAAATAAATAATATATTCATAAGGATATTATTATGTTTTTCTCTTGAGGATTGAGTTTGTATCGCTTAGAGGGAAAAAATAAAAATTATATCACATACCTACCCTTTAGTGTTACTCAATTAATTCTAAACAGTGAATTTACTTAAATATTATTAATTTTTTATTTTTTATTAAAATATATTTTTAATATCTATTTTTTACTTAGTGTACGTGTTAATTAATTCAGACGTATAAAGTAAATAAAATAACCATAAATAGAATAAAAGATAAGAAAATTGAAAATTTTATTTGAAATATAATTTTTTTCAATAAGTATTTTCTAAATAAAACATGGAAATATATATAGTTAATAAACTAGAAAAGAAATAAATTCTTTTCAATTTCTCTTTTATTGAGTAAGGATTTAGGAAAGTAATTTTTTTTTATTTAAATAAAATAATAATATTTTATATATTTATCTTTACATCTAACGGTCAACAAATAAGCAAATATGATTATAGGAGAGGTAAGTGATACATTTTTTATAATTTTTATTTAAATCATACAATCCCGAATCTCAGATGATGAATGTGATATTATCCCTATATCTATATAACAATATTTTTAATAAAAATAATATAATATATATATATATATAACTTTTTTTGTTTATAACATTTCTAAAAAATTTGTTATAAAATAAATTATAACTTCAATAATCTAAAAAAATAAAATATATATTTTTGTTATAAAAATAACTATAATTCTAATAATATTAATTATTTACTATATATTAAAATATAAATAAAATTGTAAATATCATGAACACAAATAATATATCAATATGAATAATTTATTCAACTAAAAAAAATAAATATAACAAATAATATATCTTCAAATTATCTAATGTAATCCATCGTATATTCATATATATATAATCATTTAAATTGAAATTTATTTAACCCTAAAAAATTAAATATTTAAGAAAAGTAAATTTTAAATTTGTTTAGTGATATTTTGAAAAAAAATAAAATTTTAATTAATTTTATAAGTATTATCCTTCAAAGTACTTCAAGTGCTAATTTGAGAAAGTATCAAATTTTTATTAATCAAATAATTATTTTTAAGTATTAATTTTTTTTAATAAACATTTTTATCAAAATTTAATAAACACATAATTTAGCATTAATTAACATTTATGGAGGGCTTATTAGCACTGCTAAACTCACTCTTAATTTATTAAAGAAAAAAGTGAGTACTTAATTTGAATAATAAAATTAGCAGGAGGTTTCACACACAGCATTTTATGAAGTTGGACAAAAGCTTCCACGTTGTAAAGAAAAAGAGCTATTCTATCAGAATTGAGGAGCCTATTTTTTGTGAACATTCGTGGCATCAGTCAACCTTGAAATAGGATTAACTATTACTAGAGGATTTTTTTTTTTTTTTAATGTATTGGAATCTCAAAGGGGCGCGATTTATGAGGCTCGAGTTAAATTAGATATCTATTTTATGGATTTGTAATGTGAGGAAATTTTCTGATATCATAAGATGACCAGTCTCTGCTATAAATAGAATATTATTGATCGGATTGTCGCGATACGAAACAATTATAACAGATACACTGAATGAACGTTATGTAATTCGGGTGTGATTACACAAAATATGGGGTGTCAATATCATCAGCCCATCAACACCCCTAACCATAAATACTAATGGCCCAAGCATATATAACCAACCCAATAAAAAAGGCCGCGGGCTTCGGAGATGTTCACGAGCTTATTCCAAAGTTGCTTTTCAGGATTGCGCAAGAATGTTACTCTATATGTTATGTTTATATATAGTTGTTAGTTTACTGTACTAAATTACTAAAATTTTATGATAACAATATCACTTCTTACGATAATGAATCAGTTTCCTCGCACCAATTTTAAAAAGATAATTTTTTCAAGAGTGCTTTTATTGTGACTCTAATATTCTTTTAAAATGCCCCTCATTAAATAATTTTAAAAAATGATAATAACTTACTTCAATTCTTCTTTAAAGAATTTTTTTTCAAATATGGAATTCCTTTTTAAACAGAATGGGCGCCATATAAAAAAGTTACAAAATTTGCGATATTAATTTCTAAATTTTAATAATTACTCTAAACAATATAATGAATCAAATATAGTGGTAGGTCAAATTTTGATTATTACCATTCATTAATCTTCTCCTTAAATGTTAAAAAAGTAAATAAGAAATCAATTCAATAAAAGCTAATATTGTTCAAGAAAGAAATAATAAAATATGAAAACATGAATAGATTATTTATGTAAAATTTTATTTGGGTAGAATAATGAAAAAAATTTAGATTTTTATAATCAAGAAAGAAGAGATGCATGAGAAAATAAAGCTGATTTAAAAAAAGAATACTAAATAAAATAAAATAATTGTTAAAACATAAATTTCTAATTATTTAATGGGATATATTTAGAATAAAGATTTGAGATAATATTAAGAGTAATAATAGCATCACTCTTTTCTTCAAGTTTATATACGAGTGCTACAATTATAGGTTATCTTCTCGGTATAAGTTTCAATAAATCTTTGATTAAATATCAGTAAATATCTAGTTAAATATGAGTAAGATTTGTAATTTTTCCAAAAAAAAAAGTTTATGCATGAAATGGGATCTAGCTAGGGCTGAACTATGAGCGATTTGTAGGTTCCACTTTTTTTTAAAAAATAACTATATATTTATTTAAAATTTTCTTTTTATTTTAGCAATACAGACTGTTCGTGCTTATATATACTTCGGCTCTTTTATATTGTTTATATTTACATTATTTTTTGACCTCACAATTTTAATTCTGGCTCCACTCGTTTAGTGTGTGAAAATTAAAAAAAAAAAAAAAGAAGAAAATAAAATTTTAATTCTAAATATATATCAATTAGAAAATAGTACAAATCACCAAATAGATATTTAATTAATTACACACAACACACTCTACAGGCCAACCTCTCGATGATTCCTAGCAAGTAATGAACGCATAACTAAGTCCCAACTAGCATTTTAATTTTGTGGCCTTGTTTCTCCCACACAAACAAACAAACAAACAAAAAGCAATTTTAAAAACTAAGAGATACAGTACAACATGCCTATCTTCTGAATTATTATTACTACTATTAATCAAACGCCTACCACTTTCTTTATCACATCAAGAACTTGAAGGTGTGCATTAAGTTGCGGGAAGTGTCCATCGCACTCTATCATCTCAACTGTTGTTGTTCCCTTGATCTTTTCCTGCATGTAGTATGCAACTGAGTTTGGAATAACAACGTCGTTACTGGCCTGGACGATGGTGCATGGAGTAGTGACCTTCTCCAGAGTTTCTCTATGGTCGCTGTAAAACACAGTTTTGGCCAAGGGGAGAGCAACTTCAGGATTCATTTTTTTCAACAATTTTTCGAACTTTTCAGTGGAGGCAGGATCTTTAGTGTCCACAATAAGAGAGGCGAAGAAGGAACACCAGTTGAAATAGTTGGTTTCTATGTTTGTGATTATCTGATCTATGTCTGAGACTTTGAACCCACCTTCATAATCATCTGTGTTGATGTACCTACATATATATCAATTACCATTAGAAATTAATTAATAAATAAGAAATCGTACGTTGACAACAGTACCCATTAATCTAAATCGTGTTTGAAATTAACTACGGTAAGTCTAGTAAGTGACTGATAAATATTAGCTATAACAGTTACAAAATTAATATATGCTAATTAAATTGAATAAAGAGGATAACGACTATTTATTCATTAAAGTTTCTTCGGCGGCCGGCTTCAATTCAATTATGTAAATATATTAGTGGAGAAGTTGTTGATCACAAACAAGCTTTAAGCTAAGAAGCAAAAGTAGCAGTCCAAAAGTGGTTTAGCTAATGGCAGAAAAAGTTAACGAAGAAGTTGAATCATTTAATAATCAAAGCTTGAGCAGAAATTCTTATCATGTGTGAGCGTTCTTAAATTACATATTGAGGACATAATTAAAACATGCCATGCGTTCAGAACTTCCACCATCCACACAATTCAAGAACAAGATAGAGAAGGCGACACTATATATCTTTAACCAGATCTCTTTGTGTCCACATGTTTGATACCAAACGAACAGAGAGAAGAGAACATCAAATCGCTTCTACGTAGTCAAAGTTATTTTAGGTACTACGTGACCTGGTCACTTAGCCCTAGCCTAGCAGTAACACCAAATCCAAGCTTATTATTATTATTATTTTTTTTTTAAAAAGTGAACTAAAAATATGAAATAATGTTGAAAATTCTTTCCAACAAAGCTTCAGCAAATTAAGTTAGCACAGAATTTACAAGACCGATTTAGTTCATCCTTAAATCATCAACTTCCGCGTGAGTCAATGCTTTTCTAAACAAGAGGAATAGCCGGCCCTGAGAAATAAAAATCTGATCACATATGGCATATGACATAAGCCATCACTGGGCAAATACAAATTTCATTTCCGAATTTAAAGAAAAAATTATTTTGCTTTCTCGAGAGTCTGGAGAAATAAGTATGTACCTGGGAGAAGCTCCAATTGGTATGAGCCTCTTAAAGAGTTCTGGTCTTTTAACAGAAGCAATGCATCCAATCATGCCAGACATGGAGTGTCCGACGAACACTGTTGATTTCAAGTCATTCTTATCCAAAAAGGCTATCAAGTGATCGGCAAAGCCATCATACGAAGAGTACTTCGCAGTATCATAAAGCTTTGGATCTTTTAGCACAGCTCCAGAAAAAGGCCAGTCAAAAACTATAACCTTGTAAGTCTGAGCCAAAACCGGCGTGATTTTGTCCCAGATAGATTGGTCTGTGCCATAACCATGTGCAAGAACCATGGCTTGGCTGCCCGAGCCTATGATTTTTGCGTTCATGGCTGCTGAGAGATCTTGTTCTCGCTTCTCAATGATATTAGCGTTCATGGTTGCTGAGATATCTTGTTCTTGCTTCTGAATAATGATATTTGCGTTCATGTTTCCTGAGAGATCTCGTTCTTGTGTTGCCATGATGATCACAAGAAAATAGAATATTAACTATATGCTGAAGAGAGAGCTGGCTAGAGAGCTGTGTCTAGTATGGTCTGCAATTGGTTTGGCCTCTACTATATAGGAAGAAAGCGAGGCTTATTACTAAATTACAAAAAATAGGATGACTTGACTGTTATTGATATTTAATTGCTGTTGCAAATATACGTCTAGGTTGATAGCAAGAAACCCTTTAATAGAATAGTTTTCACATACTTTCTGCCTTCCCTCTTTTTTTGGGGGCTAAAATGTAAAATAACCACCATACTACACTACGATATAAATTTAACGTTTTGTTATCATATTTATTTCAATATTCTCTAACGCATGCCTTTGGTTTGCCGACTAAAATATTTACCATATCACGAGTCCTTTCACGTGCATGTATATTGTTTTCTTTTTCTTCTTTTAATTAGAAATTAATCATCCAGAATATATAATTAGAAAGTGAAAAGCATTCAAAATTTAGCTAGAGAAACTTCAAGTATCAAATACGATGAGAGAGTTTGGTTATGTTAAAGCCAAAGCACGTATGAGATGGTCTTCAATTCTATACCACAAAGTTAATGTATATGAGCTCTCGCCCAGTCAAGCGTGCTATTAATTATTATGTATTTCCAAAGAATAATATGATATATATATATATATATATATATAACACCCAAAAAAAAGAAGGAAAGATAATTATTAATAAAAATAATAATAAGTGAATTAAATTTCTAATGGATCAGGCCGTACTAAATGTCAGCCGTTGATTGAATATGAGCACCATATTAATTTTGTGAGGCTGTACTCACTACTTCCAAAGCACGCAGGATTTTTGTATGAATAAGCCAAAAGAAAATTAATTACTTGCGAGAAAGTTTTATCTTCGTCTGTGTTTTGAACAATGTTTACCTTCAGGCTTCAGCAGCTTAAAACCATAAATAGCGACTTCAACAATCGACAAAAAAAAAATAAAAAAGAAAACGGAAGAAAAAGAGTACTGAGATTAAACTATTTTGCAATGAATTAGACGTGAAAAATTAAGAGGAGTCAATCTCGGCACAAACTGCACAAGAAGATTAGCTACAAGTCAACAGATAGCTGAGAGAAGTAGATCAAATTTATTGCGGGTAGTTGGGATCATTAGCTATAGATGGTGATAAGGAGACCCCACACATATTCTTTTGAAACAGTAAAAATTTTATTCGTATCCATAAATATTATAAAATTACAAATTTATGCTTACATTTATACCGAAAATTTATTATAAAAGTTAAAAATAAATAAATTTTATAAATATATGAATTAAAAAAAATAATAAATTATATAATAAAAATTTAAAGTGAGAATTTTGTTGGATCAAATTTTATATTTTTTTATTTTTATTTTTTTCTCTTTTGGTGTTACAACATATTTGATATCGTAGATAAAATTTTAAATTTAAATAAATATCACAATAGATTGCCGAGACCTACATATATTCTTCCTAACCTATAGAGTAGGCTCTCGCCGGAAGAATGATATTCGTAATCTTTGAATTAACAACTGTAATCATTAGACACAATTGATACATCATCTGATTAATGAAAACATTTTAATAAAATTAAGAAAAAAAAAGCAATATTAGTCGATAATATATAATATATCTAGCGTTGGGATAAGAAGAAATGAAGGGAAAAGGATGACGGAGTCTAAGGCAGAGAGGGAGCGTGCCGCCTTGTGGGGACAGACAAGGAAGACAGCACAACCATACGAAAATGACGGAGGCCTATTGAAAGAAAGATGTGTTCAGACTTCAGGCAGGCGCAAAAAGGCTCATTTTGTCTTCTTGTGCTATTTCTTCCTGATTTTTTTTTAATAACTCGTGAAGATAAGTCCAAGCCCTACCTTTTTCCGCCATTATTGCTTGGTGAGCCCCACCACGTTCCTCCCCTATCACACAATTTCTTTTTTTCTTTCTTTCTTTATACATTTATTTCTTGTTCTGGGGGTTATAATGCATTATTAGTGCTTCTTTTATTGTATTCATGACGTATATGTTTTCACCAAAATTGTTACTGTACAACCAGAACCATGTTCACGAATAACATTTCCAGTTTTTTTGTGTTCTTCTATTATCTGAGGAGAATTTGTTGTGCAAAAGGTAACATTAGTTAGTATTATTAATACTAACACAAAATATAATTTCTATGATAATTATATTAATATAACGTAATTTCTAAACGTGTGAATGTTAATCAAATCTGTGGTCACAATCGCCAAACAAAAGCTTCGCAACAAAAAACACCTTTTTTAGGTTGCGTACGTTTCAATAAAAATACCTTTTAAAATTTTCCTTTTGGTTCACATATATTAAAGAGAGAAAAAGACAGAAAGCAGTGAATACATTGCACGATGTCGTGTTGATGCTGCCCATCGATCGGGTGGAACAGTTACGTCCCACAACAAGATTCAACGAGGCTCACAAAAATATGTAGTGCGTCCACTGCGCATTCACTCTTATATGTCACACTCACACATCAATAATTGTCAACCAAAGCCAAACTCTTAACCTCGTGCATTTTGTTATGGTTATGGTTACACGGTGACGATGTAATGAATAATTAGCTATGTATATAAATAATAATATTACTATGTGATAGAAAAAGTCTGAAAGTGGTAATTCAATTCCTCGGATAATTGGTGGAATTAACTTTATAGACTTATAACGTTGATGGAGGGTCCCTGAAAGTTGTTTTATGTGTTGAAATCTTTGCGTGGTTACAAAGACTGTCCTCCGTCTTTACTCGTGATAGATATATAGATTCTGTCCTTTCTTCGCTAACTACTACTCTGTTGGAATTTACAACGAGATTCTTTAATAATGATAAAAAGGAGGAGAATATATAATTATTTGGGCAAAAAGTAGTTTAATAGAAAGACTGTTCGATGGAGATATTGAAGGCCAATAATTCAAATGAATTTTCTTAATACATGAATATATAATGAATATTGTATGGAAAATCCTGCCGATTGATGCTAACAGAGTGCAGACAACAGGAGAAGACAAATTGGCCATTTTTAAACATTAATTCTCTAACCTTAACCACGCAATATGAGAGAGATGAATGGCCTCCTTAGATTAGATAATTTAGGGTACAACAATATATAATACCATGCGATAGGGACACCATCAAAAGTGAATATTTGGCACTTATATCTGTTTGTATACATTAATACATAAATATCTCTCTTGGTTAAGTTAGACTACAATAACTACTTATTTTTAATTCTCATATAATTCTTAATAATTTAATTTCAAGTATAAATCAAGATAGTTTTCAAGTCTCAAATTTATCAACATTTTTAGCAAATTTAAACAATATTTTATGCGATGAATGGCCTCGTGCATTTTAAGTGATTTAAACAATATCATCTTTTAAATTTTTTTAATAAAATTAAAAATTTTAAAAAAAGATTTTAATATTAAAAAAATGTTTTTGATTAATAAAAAAGTCAAAAGTAAACAAACACGCAAAGAATAAAAATCTCTATGCTCGTTTAAGCTGAATTGGCATGAAAACCGGGAGTATATTGAAGAAACATGTGAAGTTAGCAATGCGTTTGTCTCGCGGATGTTCAACAAAACATGCAAATGTGAAACGTAATTACTTCCCGCAACTCGTCACCTAAAAAGCCCAACAGAAGAAAGAGACATTCTTTCCACCGAATCCTCTCAAAGATTTTCTTGACAACTCATCCCAAACCATTCATGCTTCCTACCACCATCTTAAATTGCTAGTCAGATACCCTCTTTTATGTTAACCGAGAATATTGACTCTTCTGCGGATTTTTTTTTTTAATATTATACTACAATTTATCTATTCATTTACCAAATTTCTATTTAAAATTTAAATATAACAGTTAAGTTACTCTTAAAATTAGAAAAAAATGTGCCCTTTTATTATTCAACTTCTAGGTGAATAACTACGCTTACACAGTGTTAATAACTACAAAAATAATGACTTTTTTGACAGAGTTCATGAATATCAAATACACGTGGGAGGAAAATAATCTTTAATGATAAACGTATCGCATGTGACCCAGTGATCTACAGTGTTATTAATACTACGATTGGTTAAAGCAACAACTACCCTAAGACAATTGTGCTTGCCTTTTGCCATGCTTGGAAAAAGGACATGCTCGAGCTTTCATTTTGCAAAACCCATCAAGTATCTGACCAAATTTCCTTGTTTTAAATATAATTTTTTGGATGCCTTCTTAATCAACATGATCAAAAATATGTAACCAATAAATTAAAGATTTCTTCAACATGTAGTATTGTTGAGTAGACCCAATAACCACCATGATTATGAGTCGACGTGATTTTTTTTTATATATATATAATCTGGTAGCATTATATACGATTACATCGAAATGATTGTGACTTCACATGATTTGTTTTCTTTTCAATGAGTAGCATCAAATATAACTAAATCGAAATTAAATGCTATCTTTTAAAAATAAATAAATAAATAAAAGAAAGGTGGGGATTTGGTCTGTGCAGATTGCATACTGATCTCCTTTTTACATTAATTAATAGGTCCTTGTTTGAGTGGTGAATTAAAGTCTAGGGCCGCCACCACCAACGACGCCCGCGGGCGGGCGTGGTCCTTGCTTTGTCTATCTCTACCCATCAAAACGTTTCTTTTTTAATGTTAAGCATGTTTTTTTATTCATCATTTAGTTGTTATCGTAGATGTGTTTATGGAATTAAAAAAATAATTTTAATTTTAAATTTTTGAGCGTGCAGTTTTTTTGAATTTGTTTGATAAAAATAAATTTTAAAATTATTGTTAGAATATCATATATAATTTTTATTAAGCGTATTTTTTTTTCAGTAGTATTAATTTTATCAGCCTTCCAGAAAAGAGAATTAAAAAGAAAAGAAGTGTCATCATCGTATCATTCGTTAGTTTACAACTGGCATCCTAATTGATGAAAATCAATAAAAAAATTACTTCATACTGCAAGATAGCTAGAGAGTAGTGAAAATGGCTATTGTCCAATATCGACCAAGATAAGCATCAGCTATAAACCCACCAAGGACAGAAGATGCTTGTGAATTCCCAGAAAGCTGTTAACAGCATTCGACGAATCAGTCAAGGATTTATGCATAACATAGAACATAAACGTCACCACATTGACAGAGAGACTAAGATAAGCCATTTGGTTCCCTGTATAATTAAAGAACAATCCAATTCACCGTATGAAGAGGGCGGCAATCCAGTCTCCAGTTTTTGAAAGATCAGTAATTGGCTTTCTATGAACGTTAATTAAAAGGTGTAGTTCCTCCAGTATAACCGTGGCCAAGAGCCATTCGTCTATTGTCAGACTCGGTGAAGTAGACACTGAGCTTCTTTCTCTGACTTGAGAACTTTGAAGTTCCAGCAAAACTAGCTGGTGTCTCAGGCATATTTTTTGGGGACTTGATTTCTCTAGTTCCTATTTCTTAATTTCCTGCAAAAGCAACAGCAAAACAAAACTTGTTTGGTATATATACTACGTGAACCGTGAACATTAAACTCTTTCCATACATATGTTTCCATTAAAAACAAAAAGAGCTTCTATGAAAATTGTTCTACTCAGACCTTAGAAAACACAAATTGCATGACTTTCCAATTATATTCAACAATTCCTGGAAGGAAACAAAAACGTCTCTACTTACTTCTACAGCATAACACAAACACTGAAGACAAACAGTTTAAAATATATCAGAATTCAAATGGAAGATTTCGTCCTTTCTGTACAGTTGTGGTAAGTAAAAGTGAGGCAAGAATAATAATGGAGATCCAACCAATGCAGTAGGACTAGGACCCTATGTTTGAACAAATAAGAAATATGCATTGAATGGATTTATTAAAAAAGTAAACAACTAAAGGAGGAAGAGAAATGGCATTAATGGCTACCCTTTTGGATGTTTTGCATTCAACGTTGCAACAAATCAGATTTTCTTATACATTTACAATTATAGCCTTGGCATTACCGGAATGTGAAAATATGATTTTATTGTTTTAATTGTTAAAAAAAAACTAACATAAAAGAGTAATACGATGAGTTTAATAAAATTTAGAGTTAAATTAAATATTATTATATTATGATGGATAAATTGAACAGTATTTAACGATTAAAATGGACGGAAGTTTGATTAAGGGACTTAGATGACATTGATTGTAATGTTAAAGACTAAAGTGATGATTTTTTGAAAAAATTAAAGACTTTTTTATCTAATACGTGAAATATAACAACCTAAGTGACATTAATTCAAAATGTTAGAAACTGAATTAAAATTACCCTATAATTAACATATAATAGTAATTAGTTTTGATTAATTTTCATTTCACAAAAATTGTGAATTAAAAGTTACCATACTTAAATTTGACACATACCCTTAAATCATTTAAAAATATTTTCATCGTTAAAGTCGACCTTTAAAAAAAAATTCTCCTTTCTTGTCCTTTTCAATCCTACAAAATAGATTCTCTTTTTTCTTATTTATTTTTTTCACTGGAGAGATTTTTTTTTTCTCCTCTGGCATACTTTCTACTTTCTTTTTAATTATTTTTTATTCCTTTTTCGTTGGCCTAAAAGTTAGATTCTCACCTAAGTTAAGATGCATATGCCTTTTTTTTTTCCTCCACACAAATTTAAATATATAATGTTTGTGGTTATTTTTGTTGTTTTTATGTATTATGGTGTATTTTTCTTTTAACTTAATATCACAAAAATTTAAATTTTAGACATTAAAGATCGAATTACATAAAAGATATATTATTGTATGGGTTAGAAGAGCTACCTCTATAGGTAAAGGATGATGTCAAAAGGCTAAACAAATTTTTCTAGTAGAGTTCTTAGCATGTATTGTTGTGCATATCCATTCTCAGTTTTTCATTTCTATATAAACTAATTATATAGTTGAGGTATGGTTGATACTTTCAAATCAGTCTAAATTCGACTAATAGTAAAAGTAGTGTTTTACAAGTGAGGTTTCTCATCTTCATCTAAAACTTAAAAAGAAAAAAGAAAAATCAATCACGTGGTAATATAATGTTTATTGTTTGGTTATTAATTAAAATATCTGTTCATTTTTAAAGAAAAAACAGTACTCATAATTCACATGTAAACATGTGTTTTCCTATATAAAAAATAAATAAAATTGGCAACAGATTTGATTGATGACCAGACAGAGACATATATGCCAAAAAGTTTCAGGGAGTGGAAGTGAAGGGCTAAGTTATGAAATGGTGTATGATGATCGCCATAACTTTTACGAGTAGTAGTTGCCAAAAGAGATAAGAGATTCAATGAACCTTATCAAGTGAGATCAATGAATAAGTTAGTTTCAAAAATCAAGAAGCACACACCATTTAAAATTATGGTGGACAGGACAATTAGTTGGTTTGAAGAATTTAAAGCTAAAAGGCAGAAGAAGATCCAACGCTAGCTAGATATTGCTACTGCTTCTGCTGTTGGCCTTGGCCCAGCGGTCCCCAACCAAGCCATCACATTCACATACACATTCCTTCAATTCACAAGACATTTGACAGTTTCTTGTGCCATACAACCTTCTCTGGACTCTAGTCCTTTCTTCAAAATCCCCATCAAGACAGAAAATATATATATAAACTATAACCGTATTGTCTTGGTCGTATCACATCTTTTATTCACAAATCCTACGATCGTAGCGATGAGGGCATCGAATTAAAATCTGAGATACAATATGTGTAGTGTATCAGAATTGAACTTCTCTATATAGTAATTAAGAGGACGGTTCCTAACGTTATTAAGATTGATAGCAAGTAGGAAGCAGCAGACGTTTTTATTTTAAGACTACTGTTCATTTAATTCGAGAACGACTGCTGACTTGACTGACTGCATGCATTTATCCTACAAAAGGCGGTAGTAGGTTTTACGTATTAATTGAAACACCAATTTGACATCTGTGTCTGAGTCCGGGGATTTTTTTTGCTTTTTTATATTTAAATATTAAAAAAAAATTCAAATTTCTTCTCAATCCTATGTGAGCGAGTTTCAATATTAGCCCAAGTATTTTGTAACGATTAACAAAATTTTAACACTTACAAATATAATTGTTGGTATTTGAGTTTAGAATAATAAATATGTTTTTGGCATCTGCAGAGAATTGTCTAGTTTGAAGGCTCTCGTGAATATCAAAGTTCAGAGTCTTGCTGAGAGTCGGAGTTCACGCGTATATGATACGTGGGGCCTTAACCTTACCTGAGCTTAAATGCTATGCCCCCGGAATGCTACTGAAAATAATGTTGTTGGAGTTGATCCATTTCTGTCTGTCACAACTTGGTAACACCCACATCCACATGGTCCATGTTAAATTGTCGGTGACATGTCCTCCATACTCTTTATCACGAATTGATTTCTTAAAGTTGTAGCTTCGGCTTTGAAACAATAGATTCTCACTTCAAAAGCTTTTCGTGATGTAATATAAATAGGTAAATAATTAGTAAATGTTAAGTATTTATTAAAAATTTAGTGGCCGTAGTTTTGAAAATGAAACTTAAATTATAAATGAATTTTCAATCAATTTGAATTTGATTACAAAAGAAAAGGCAACAAGATGTATATGTAGACAGAAAAATTTGCATTAATTGATTGGTTAATTGCTAGAATTTCCACTGATTTATTTCTTATACATGATGATCCAAGTCAAAAAGACTGAAAAGAGGGCGGTCACAACGGATGAGTTCATCACCACATGACTTTTAAGGCCGTCTTCGAGGTTCTTAGTCCAGTTTTCTACCATCAAAAAAGTTTAATAAGAGTGGAAAAAAAAAGGTAACCACCTCAGAGCATTTTTAGAAAGCATCATTTCCGTCCACACAATAGTTTAACTGTAATGACAACGTTATCATGCCTGCACTGGAGTTGGTTGAGAGGCATCCACCAACCGCTCCATTGTCTGCAGCTGATCATACGGCGCTATCTGTGACATGACCAAAAGAAACACATTTCAACTCATAAGAAAGTTCAAATAAAATTGATATATGATTTAACTGGGATAATATTGCAATTATCAAACTCAAGAAATCACTTTTAAGTCACCCATTTCCATAGCTACCTGACCCCAATCTGGTCAATTATACGGCTGACTGCACAGTCAAATGGTTAATTTTGTCCGAGTGATGCATATGCTAAACGCTAATCCAAATACAAGATGGTATTATTTTCACAACATCATATTCAAATGTACACCAGTAATTAGCTGGTAGCCATAGGGTCAGAGATCCAGTAATACTGGCATCGAGTTACACTAGCATCCTTGAAATATGTTATGCGTTTGGTCAAAAAGAGGTATTGAATTTCATTAATGAGAGCTGATCACTCTCCTTGCGTCCATCTTAGAAATTTCATCTTTGAACAATATAGATTAAAGACCATCATACTTATTCATCATAGAAATTTCTACATTTTATTACAAAACAAACACGCACAAATTACCTGGCTAAATCCATCTGGCCATGTAATTGACGCAGCATAGTTTCCCATAGGCCGAATTTCTTCAGGTTCAATATCTTCTGGAACATCAGTGTACTGTAGCTTTTGCTCACCAGTCCATTCATCCTGTTATGAAACTAGATCAGAGGAAGAAGAGTGGGTGGAATATGAATGAACCAAGCAAGAGTTGGTGAAAAATTTCGTTCAAACTTTGGAAGAAGCAAACCTTATGATGACAGTCTCTAAATTCAATTATTTCTTCCTAGAAAGTGCCATTTTGTTTGTTTATCAGTAGTCAAAGGATCTGGTGAAGAATTTGGTTACTTCTGCTATCTATTCTATCAATAATTTCTCTTAAAAGTCTTAAACTACAAGTTTTCAACTTCAACTTCATATTAATCCATCAACTTTATTGAATGTGCACCATATAAGGATTGCTTTACAACCCATTTGTGGTAATGTTCCAAGTCATCTGAAGAAATTAAAGCCTTCAAAATTTTACAATAATGACAAAAAACACCATATGAAGAGTCTATTTCATAGTCCCTAGTGAACAATCTGCATGTTCAATAACAACTCTAAAGAAAAAAATAATCTATTTATACTGTTTTCTGAGAACAATTCAAAGAAAAGCTCTTTTGTTGTCTGTAAGTCCCGGGCCACAATTAAGTGTACTATTATATCAGCAATTCGGGACCCAGAGTTCAGATACTCTTTTAATACATACACATATATGCAAAGGAACTACAAAAGAAATCCCCACATACCACACTTTGGGCAGAACGATCATTCCTTCTTACAGTTGCCGGATGCAGAAAGAATTCTTCATCTGAATGTGGTACCTTAACCTTGATTGCCTTGATTGACTTATCATAGGTGACAGCCGTTGATACTAGAATGAAAAAAGATACCAAAAGCCAGATTTATTTCCATCCAAGAACTATATAAGGTCTTGCACAAAATTCCAGAAAATTTAAACATATTATTTCGATTTCAAAATTTACTTCCTGCATAAGAAGTTAATTATTTTGGAGAACTTCTAAAATTCTTTAAAACAATAGCATCACATTACAAGTCCAGAGATGGTTGGATTTGAAATTTAAAAGTTCTTGGTAATATGTGCATAAAGAGAAATGGCTTTATATACCTTATGTAACATGTTTATGAGACTATGGAGCGGACATAGATACCTTGTTGGCGAATCTTGGCACACTGCTGTACAACACAAACTCCAAGGTCCTGAAATGTATTGGCAACTTCACCTTGAGGATCAGCTACCACTTCTGGCATTCCGGTATCTCCAGAAGCAGACAACTGCCAATATAAATGAAACCAGAATTTTTAAAGTAATAATTCTTTGTCACTAGATAATAATTTTCCATGTTTCAGTGATTTACAAAAATACAAGGGTGGTAATACTTTGGACAAATGGGAAGCAAAAGTTTTTGGAGCATTTGTTAATGGAAATAGATTAATATGATGAAAGTCCAACATTGCTAAGTTGGAATTCTTTGGGAAGAGTAAAGTCAAGTTTACATGAGAAACGGAAGGTTATTTGACTTGTGTAAGGCTGTACAAATGAAACTTGCAAATTACACTCCGTGAAAAAGAGAAAAAATAGTAATAATATTATGGGAAGAGACAACAGGTCTGGTGACAGAATAGTTTTATTCACCCAGACAGGTTTCAAAGGATAAGCAATGATGAGAAAACTTATCATAGAACATACAGTTGGTTGGATGGGAAGATCAAAAAGATGAGGAATTCCAAACTGTTGAACAACCTGCAAAATTATATGGGCTGAATTATCAGAATATTTATTTGTAAACAGATAGTAGTGAATTACCATCATTTAAATATTTCTTATTTCCTCAAATCAAGACAACTGTTGCAAAAAGCGCACACCTGAGAACCAGAACCTCTACCAAATGGATAATAGCGTTTCCCATCAGCATCAAAGTGGCACATATTCTCAACAACAGCTACACAAGGTACCTGCATGTGTATGAACAGATAGCATGGAACACAAAAACATGACAGATAATATTTAATGTTCGACAGAGAAATTTACACACTCGTCACTACTACTTTAAATCTTATACAAGTTTTATTTTATATTTACATATACTAATATTTTAATCCAGTATATAATTGATGAATCACTTGAATAGGACAGAAGATTGTGTAGCAGAAAATCACACCTTCAGCTTTGAAAACATGCGAACTCCTTTTGCAACATCAATGAATGCGAGTTTTTGAGGCGTGGTCACAATAACAGCAGCTGTTAGTGGAACAACCTGAAATTTCCATTTTATCTAACTCAAAAACTAAAAGTATTAGATTAAAAAGTATTGATACTAGCAGACAAGAATCTATGCAAAATGTAGTTTTTCAAATAACTACCCTAGCTACATAAGCATGCTTCTGAAGAAGCATATAAAAATATATTTACAAACAGAATATGAAGGGAAGAAAAAGAAACTGAAATTAGAGTATATATATATATATATATATACACTCAGCCATTTATAAGCAAGAGCAAGAAAAAGCAGAACCTGACATAAAGTAAGTTGGATGTCACCAGTTCCAGGAGGCATGTCAATAACAAGGTAATCCAGCTCACCCCTGCATAACCAATATATATCATCTACCATAGAGTTCATAAGCAACCCTTGAAGCTAATCTTTTGACTTTGATCACACAGGAGCACACACAGTGCATAGAAAAAATTGTGGATTACTTCAGAAATGTCACTCATACAGACATACAAACCAGTATATAAACATTACTCCTACAAATCTTTGTACACAGGCATTAGTTAGTATCTAGAAGCACACATACCATTCAGTTGTTGTCAGAAGTTGGTTGATAACCCCAGAAACCATTGGACCTCGCATAATTGCACGACCTTGCCCAGCAAATCCAAAAGATACCAACTTGACTCCCAGGTATTCAGTTGGAATAATCGTTCTCTTCTCTGGATTCTGTAGGAAGATTTTGCACTGTCATAATGACATCACTTTGCTATATTGCATATACAAACATGCTTCATTTTTTAAGTTCTACCATCTCTAGCAGTCGGTTTTCTGGGGAGACCATTGTTGGTAAACTTGGACCATAGACATCAGCATCAAAGATACCAACCCTAGCACCCATGCCAGCTAACGTATAGGCAAGATTTACAGCTACAGTAGATTTCCCAACACCTCCCTGCATGATTTTACACAAACTAACATTGATGTTAAAATTGAAAACAAGATATTGCAATAGTGCATTCATTTGTATATACTCATAGAAAACCAAGGCCCTTTAAGTATGAACAACTAATGTAAGTTTTCAAATGAAGCATTTTCTAGTAAGTAAAAGGTGGTCACCGAAAAAAGAAAACTAAATTTCATAAATAGTAGAAACTTTTCATTTTTCCTTCACAGTTAAGAGGACATAAAATTGATGAGTTCCTTTCCCATCAAACCCAGGGATAAACAACCTTTTATGATATTTTCTTGTCACCATTACTCCACATTCAGGATTGCAACAATTTGAATAAAATAAATTAAAATATTAAATGTTTACAGATAATAAGTAGAAAAAAGGCACACTACATTGATTGTCTAACATGCTCTAGGTACAACATTGAACCTTGAACAATTTAACTATTTGGTTAGCCAAACAGTCCAATATGTTAATACAGTAAACTTCACTGCAGGTACATGTTGAGGACAGAAAATAAGAACATTTAACAGAATGTATACCTTGCAACTAGAAACTGCAATAATACTTGAAATTTTCTGTAAGCCAGCTGGAAGCTGCTCTGAAAAAATAGGTGCGGCTGGTTGTGCTGACATAGTCACATTGACTTTCTTGACCCAAGGAAGTGCGGCCACCACCTCATTTGCCCTCTGCTCAAACTGACATGCAATCACATCTTGTTACATTTTTACACCATAAGCAGACTACACAGTCAACATAATTTATCCAAGCTAAAACGCCATCATGTTAAAGAACTGCTCATGAGCCATTAAAAATTTTCCTATGCTGTACCCAAGAAAAATTATCCACAAGAAGGATTAAAAAGAAAAATCAAATGGATTTTACACAGTTTAAGGTATCCCCTCAGTTTATAAAGACAAAATAATGTTGAGCAAATTCATGAAACAAATAGTCTACCATTCCAAACATACGTCACTTCTTGATCAAAACAATGATGATTGTGTCATTTACCATGTCCTTGATTGGACATGCTGGAGTTGTGAGCTCTAATCGAAAGGAAACCTGACACGTAGATTCAAAATGCTGAAGTAAGAACACTATCTTGAAATGGATGTTATGCAATCTTTGACATTTATGCTCTAAATAACCTCTCCCAGAGCTTCATCAATGCACATGTCTTTCACAAAACCACATGAGACAATATCTGTTCCAAAGTCCGGATCAATAATTTGTGACAAGGCTGTTAGAACATCATTCTCAGCTGTTCCAGCTGATGCTGCACTACCACCAGCTAAAGATTAGCGGAAAAAGGTAAGATGTATAAGATGGATAAAATGAAAAGGAAAGCCATAATAACAACAACTACTTATCCCACTCAAAGTTGGACTTAAAAAATACAGCATAAAAAGAATGATGGAGTAAAGATCGTAATAAGCAAATTCTTCATCACACATATGCTACTATTTTGCATGGCCAATATGTAGCATATTTTAAATGTAGATGTGAAGGTACATAGCAGCAATGGACAACCTCTGTACATGTAAAGCTATGTAAACAGGCACTAGTATAATCTTTTTGCCTTGTGAGAGTAGAGGCTAGTTTCGTAGAAAATACCATTGGAACCTATCCAAGAGTTATGTTCACGCCAGTTATGTAGAAAATACAATTTGAACCTATTTAAGATTTATGTTCACTCCATTGTGCATGCAAACATGCGCACAGACAAAGACAATAATCTTAGCATTTTCAGTTGTTATGTAGTGATTTTAGGTAAGATGATGAAGCATATTTCTGCTTCTAATACCAAAATCAGTGGCTAACCATTGTTATTTTCATACTGTAATTGCATCATCTATGTTCAGCAAAATAAATTTCTCCTAAAGCCACATCTCTAAGTTAGGGTATCTTGTAACGGACAGAGAGCAGTCCTCTCCTTGATTCTTCCTTTCTTATTTACATTCATTTAACTTCATATACGTAAGCCAAATTTTAGGTGATTGAATCACTGTAACGTGTAAATTCAGTCACTACAATGCAACAATAATAAGCCATTTTTCCTCTTCTAGTAACTACCATGCTTCTATAACAGTTAAATGTTTGATAACTAATATTTAGCAGCAATTGATTTCATTTTGCAGTATCTCTTCAGTCCGGAATAGACCCTTAAAGAATGCAAAAAATTTTACACGCACATGGAACTTTACATAGAAAAAAGCTTTGTTTGTTTTCCTGAATAAGACAAGAGAATACCTTCAACAGAAGCAGCATTAGTTGAGGCACAGCTGAAGTTGGACGGTTTATGTGATACCCATATGGAGTTACCTAGTTTTGAGGGCTGCAAAGAGCAGTTGATAGATGATAAATGAAGACATTTCGCTGGTGAAAGTAAAGCTGCAAATGGACCAAATATAAAGAAGAAGAAGAATGGATAAGTACGTGCATATTGAAGTCAGTTAAGAAAGGAGTAACGAAGAAAAGCAGCCAAGGAAATTACTAGTTATTGATGGCGATTTACAGCTTTGAAATGAGAGATGATACCAACATGGAGCACGAAGAAGTTGCATTTTAAGAAAAGGGAGAGACAGAGCGTTGGGCGTTGCAAGAATTGCGAGTCTGGAACGTTAGTGGTCAAGAACTTTGTGAGCCTCATGTTTCAGCGTTCTGGTGATTTAATAACCGTTCAAATTTCCAATCGGCTTAAACCAAAACGATCCGTTTTGATGTGCTACCCCGCCTGCCTTGCATTTTGCATTTAGCAATTACAAACTTGCTATTTTCACTTTCAAATTTCCTGTTTAAGGTTCATTTGATTTATAATTGATAATAGTACATAATTTAGTATATAATTATAAGCTTCTAATATTAGTCTTATACATTTATTTATTTTAAATTAATTTCTAGAGGTAAATCTTCAAAATTTATAGTCTTTAAAATCAAAATTTAAAGAAATTTAAAATTGTGTCCAAACTATAGACAAATCCTATATTCTTTGTGATATATGATTCCACTTTTGAGTGAAAAAACCTGGATTAGTTATAGAAATATACTATAAACTTGGTTTGTTAAGCTTTTTTTCCCCAAAAAATTACACTGATCTCTTGGAAAGCAAAAATAAAAAGTTAATAAAATAATTTAAAACATAAAAATTTAACTTCAATTTTATTTCATCAAATCCAGCACCAATTCCAAGTAACGCATTGTAACGAGATTTATATAAAGGCAAAAATTAGTAATGATTAATTTTCAAGTAAAAATTTTGACGTTTAACAGTTGTGCTTTACAGTAAGAGCACAACAATATTAAATGGTACCTCAAAGTTAGTTACATTGAGTTCTGAATCCTGTTAGATGGCTTAATGGGTACCCACTGAACCCTCTAGGAAAAAAAAATGCTTGTACAAAGAACAGGGAAACAATCAGAGGTAAATTTTTCTTTTTCCCTATTTTTTGGCAAGGAAAGAATAATCATGAAGCAAATAGCAACAATGGCTGAATTTTTAGAATGCGTGTGCCGTGCCTCTGCCCTGCACTAATCTAATGCCATAGCTTACTACAGAATCCATTCCTTGGCCTCTTGCTTGATACGATATCCGAAAAAGAGTCAACCAACTGTCCTGCTAAGCTACTTGGATCATCAATTAGAGTTTGAATAAAAGTATTGACCACCCTACGTTCCTGCTCTGTCGATCTTAAGCTAAACCATGTTAGCAATTTCAACCTAAAATCCTGGTTAATGTGTCCCTCACATTCCAGCCATCGAATTATCTTCACACAATACTCAAAACTCTCGTCTAAGCTACCTGCTGAACCATTAGAAATTCGAAATGGTGACCCGTTAATCAGAGTGCTATCACATTCATGTGCCTCTTCATTTGGGTGTGCTGTTCTTTTCCTGCCCAAATCTGCACGGGAATCAACAGCAGGCACTTCTCCGGCTGGCCTGTGGTTCCAGGTTTGGGAATCACCACTACCATGTGATCTTGCTAAGCGGTTCTTCTCTATGTCATGGGACGCCGCATCATCATCTGCCTCAACAGCCTGCTCAAAAGTGCATCCATTATCTTCATCTCTTGAGGACTCAAATGGAGGGGTTAGTTCTTCATTCAAATCAGGCACTGAAACCACATTTAAGTCTAGCCCACGTTGAACAGATGGCAGCCTATCTTCTTCTGAAGCTTCAGGCTTGACCATTTTGTTTGCTCCACAGCACTTGCCCAAGTCAGCACTGCAAAAACCTTCAAGGCAACCTTCTTCTTGGGCCCAGGCTAGGCGCAAGATCTTTCCTAGGTCTCGAACCTTGAAACCGGAAGAATCTGCCCCCATCATACTTCTGGATTCCCTCTCAGCACATGAACCTCCTTCACCAAGTGTATTTGATTTCTTATGATTCAAGGCACTTGTTGAAGTAGGATTCTTGTTAATTATCTCCACACTTTTGGTGAAACACTTGGCCTCAGAGTGACCAAAGTCACCTGCTTCTGTATAAGAAACAATTCGAAAACTGTACTCTGTGCACGGCTGCAAATTGGATATCAAAATCCTTCTCTGAGACTTTGGAAAAACACAAATGGGCTCTTTTGTGTGTGTTTCTTCTCTACTCTTGCAATACCAGAGCTTGTACCCCTTAATGTCATTAGAAGATGCATTAGACAGTTCAATCAAAATAATTACCACAGAGGACGATGTCACTTGTTCAAATAGAAACCTGCAAGCAGCAGGAAGTGAATCCTCTGCCAAGGAAACAAAGAAATTAATTAGTCACTAAAACAATTGGTATATCTGACATTTAAAACATCGGGAGAAAAGAGATCAGCTAATATCGGTTTTACCTCTGCATTTTGGATTCACATTAGAGATGGTTGCCAGCCACTCGTCTGCTTTCTCGATAGCAAGAGAGCAAAGTTTCTGCACATCACCAGCAACAGAGAGTCTGCTGACAATCCCACGTGCCATCTTCGAAGAAACTCCATTCACTGGACCCACCTCTGTTTCTAGTTTGGACTTTGCATCTTTTATAATATCATGCAGTTCTTTGAATCTTGAAGTTCCATCCAGGAGCCTATAGCTTAGGTAAATCCTATAACATAGTACATCAACACGACGGGCATCCTTAGCTACAATTAGCTGCTTCTTCCAACATCTGCCAGTATCAATCAAACCCACAACACTCCCATCAGTCCAAGATTGGAAAATCCTATTAAAGGAAACAAAAGGTAATCCACAGATAGTCCTCTCAATTTTACTTATATTTTAATTCCATCTCAGAATAGGATCAGCAACAACTCTCCATATTCAACAGCAATTTAGTTCGCTCACCCTATGTTTAGATTGTTAAGGTAGGCAGTGCCTTTGACAATGCAAATGCTTTTTCATGTCAAATAAAAACAGTTGGTCTTTTCCTCAATATGCAATGAAAAAAATTCAATAGATATAGAACAAACAGCTGTTTTATAAAATAGACATCCAAGAGAAAATTTCTAAGTCGTCAATCACATCCATTAGTATTAGCATGATATATGAGGCACCTGAATGGAGCTGGAATCATTTCTGGGGCAAATGAAATTGAGACCCAACTACTAAGAGAGAGGAACAGGGAGGGATAAAAACTCAACCCTGTCAAAGTGAGAACAAAATTGTACCCTTAACTCATAAGGTGCAGTAATTACTTACCCAAGTATCCCAGAAACTTTACCACAAGAAGCACAACAATAACTGCCATCTAGCTGCATCAATTGGCCAAGATCAACAACCCCCACTTTTTCACGTTGAAGAGCACACTCAATATGACAAGAGAGCCCACAGGAGTCCTCCTGACCAGAATCAGAGGTACAAACCAACCAAAGGCTAGGGTCTTTATTGTCATCAAATAAGTGACAGATACAACAAGAACACCTCTTGCAAAATGTGTCATCAATGGACAGAAGAGCTCGACAAGCAGAATTTTTACAGATCCATGAGTTTGAAGATCCAAAATCTGGAGAATACTCAGAAGCAGGAGGGAGTCGCATCGGGTTTTCTCCTTTTCTCTGTTGCTTCCTCGAAGGCTGATTACTGTGGGTAGAAGAAACTTTTTTTGCATCCAGCTTCTTAATTGTCTTGTTGGTCTTTGGAAGTTCTGTCATTTTGCTTTTTGATGAAGCTGAGTTTTTTTTGTCCTTGTCAAAGCAACTTCGCAGAAGTTCCTTCTTTGGACCAGATTTCAGAAACTCCTGGAGCAGTTCTGGACTTCTTGAAGCATCATCTGAGTGCCCAATTTTCTCTGGGGTGCTCTGCACACTGGAAGAAAGGCTTTGAACACCAGAAACTGGACCAAAAACCAAACAGACTGAAAGGTGAGAACTCTTTGTCAAAAAAGGCATCAAAAGGAACTTGAGCTCAAACAAGCTCACTTTCAAAATCTAAAGAAATCAGATGCAAATTCGACAATCTAAAGAAAATACAAGTGTACAAATTAGTTTCTGCGATACCAAACATTTAAAATAGCTACCTGAAATCAGATGCAAATTCAAGAATCTAAAGAAAATACAAGTGTACAAATTAGTTTCTGCAATACCAAATATTTAAAATAGCTACCAGACCTGCGTCATTGCAAAAGTCTAAACCAGTAAGGCATGCAATATGTTTTTCTAAATTCTTCCATAGCTCAATCCATCTTCTTTTTACCATCTTCTCATCTAATATCACTTTTAAGTTCATACACCCATTTATATAGAAACTGGCATTTGCAAATATCAATTAACTAATTAGGTGCTCTAAATTCTCTTTGTATTACCAACAACCTTAGCTCATTTTTTAGTACCTTCCTGCATCAGTTCACTCAAACACAATCTGTTTGTCATCTTCCTTATCCCATTCGCAAGTTAAATGTCAAGCAAACAAGGACAGAAATCTATATTATCAGTCAGGCTTGCAGCTTTCTGAATATGCTTACAATCCCTTGGAAAATAATGGTCAAACTCGAGACAATACTAGATTGCCAGTTGTTTAAAGTCACTATCTAATACAAAATTTCGAAGTAATGTAATAGAATGAAGTCCCTGCAATTACAGGATGAAGCAACCATGCTTTCAGCTACTTCCTGCTATTGGGTTCTTAAAGCATATATCAAGGGAAAAAAATGAAATAAGTGAATGTTGCTAGACAAACAAATTCGAGCAAAGAAAAAGAAACAACAGTAACAATTTCAATAAAAAGCAAAGCATGTACCAATAAATACAAATGATATGCAAGGAAGATACAGGACCAATATATTAGACATCGTTGAAAGGTAAGTGGGTGAAATGATAAGCTAATTGAAGCAACTAAGCTTCTACCGAAAAGGATTTGTTCCCTTACTACTACAGTACATCTTTCAGGCCCATAAACAATTCCTTATGTTTCAAAAAGAATTTGTATATTATAGTTAACTCAATTGCTTAATATAGTCAAATATCACAAATAATAATGTACAAATCAATAAATTACCATTTTGATAGTATACAAAACTAATATGAACTGAACTAGATCTTAAAATAGAATGAGCAAACAGGGAAAGAAAAAACACAAGCTGATCATGTAGAACAAATTTACACCATACAAGCAACAAAGATTCTTGAAACCCCTAAGTTTAGAAAAACAAATAAGGAAAAATTAGAAGAAACCTCCTTGGATATAAAAGAGTATTTGATGAAAGCAGTATCACATACAGATTGCACATCCACTTTGCAAACCGGGAAACAGATGAATTGAAACAGGGAAGAATATTGACAAAAAGATCCTTCCTCAATATGAAAATAATGAGAAAAGGAAACTGACCCAAAACAATAGACACTGCAGTGGCATCTACTATTGAGCTATGATCGAGAATCTTACCAAAGCAGCGAAGATATGGTATTCAGGGCTTTTAGGCTTGATATCTTCAACTCAAATATAATTGGATCAGGACACTTACTAAACTAGATCAACTTGAATCAGATTTCGTTCACTAGTAATGGATCTACCAAATTTCGATCAATGACAGATAATTCTATTGGAAACTGGAAGCTGGTTACTGAATTTCTTTAATAACTAGACACAAATTGGAGTAAAAACCAACTTGTCGCCAGCCTAGTTGCAATGACATGCCTTTTGTTTATATATTTAATAATTAAACATCATATTCAAAGAAAATTTGAAGGTATACGTGTTTTAAATCTGGGGACATTTCTTCGACATATAACCGCTTCAAGATAGAGGATGCTTGACAAATGCCCAGCTTATTTTGCTTGTTTGACCAACTCTCCGTTCTTTACTCAGAAGTTTGTAGTAAAAGGTTTATTCTCAGACAAGTCAGATATTCTGCACAATATGTCATCAAAACATCCTAAGAGATTTAATGTTCTAACTTTGTACAACATTTTGTCATTTATTTTAACCTAAAGTCTACAGCTACTTTTCAGAAATATAAGAGTGCACAAGTGCAGCCGTGGAAGGAGAAATCCTTTCATTTCAAGAAGGTTGTGCATATTGATCTATAGCCAAAAGAAGTAGCCTATATCATAAGAAACTGACCAAGCAAATGCCACAGCCGATGGTGTAGCTCAAGCCACAGATTTTGAGTTCTCTCTCATAGCTACAGCCCACCAAAAAGCCTTTACTATGGAACACAAGCATTAAAAGCGAAACTATAAACTCATCAAGAGTGCATAGTACTCTATAAAAGGAAGAAAAATCAATTACGAGAACTACAGTAAAGAATTATAATAATAGAAAGAAAATATAGGAATCCATAATTCTGCCTTCATTGTCATCCTTCGCTGTTGGCAAATCGTAAAATCATCCTTGTTTTCTCAAAATTTTCATGATTCATTTAGTAAAATCCAATCAAGAATTCACAAAATAAACATAAGATCTGCAGACATGAAAAAAGGGAAACAGAGAACTTTTTACCAAGCCAGGGAAAAAAAAGACACTCACAATTAGTGGTATAAGGTACTCAATGGCCACCCTAGAGAAAACTGCACCTTCATACTCATCTTTTGTGATATTCAAAAAAGTGTTGCACCATTACTTCCAACCACACGCCAAAAATGCACGCCATAATCAGCTACCAATGCTACTTTATGCTTTCTTCTTTGTTTCTTTTCCAAATTACTAGCCCATCAACAATGAATACACTATTCTCTATGCCTTTCTCTCTGTGGATAGCATTATTATATTGTCTAACCCACTAATTAGCTCATTCTTTGCTAGAGAACCATAGAAGAAGTTCCTCAAAATACGAAGACATGGACAAGCTATAAATTAGAGTTTTACAACTAAATTTTTATTTTTTAAATCTTTCCTTTTATATATGATTTCTTTTATTCATTTCATTAATATAATAAGAAACCGCTTAGTGACTGGCTTAATGAAAACTGTCTTAGAGAAAAGCTTAATATACTGCTATATGTCATATAATAGAACAGAAAAGCAAACAAAAACCAATAGATATGAAAAGAGAAAACACCAGAATTATGAAGAGCGTACCTTTAGCATGGATTTTATCTTCTAATTCCATTGTTTAAAACTACAATACAATTAGTTAGCAAGCCTCCCTGTGACAGTGAATCAGTATTAAAGCCTTAGCATACTCATGCTATAGAGAGAACATAGATACAGCAATTGAAGAATTGAAAAGAACCCATCAACTGCAATAAAACTAATCATCTATATTCCTTTTAACCAGACTCAAATTTGACTAAATGGACCTAAAATTTGTCATTTTTGCATGAAAATTGTGGGAACAATTAAACAAAAATAAATTACAGCATTTGAACTGTTTCCTCCTTTATGAATATGGTAAATTTTCATTCTTTATTAATTTTCTTTTACATTGACCGCAATGCAGCTCATGAATGAAACAGGACAAGACAACAAGAACATAAATTACAATGTAGAGCTGTAAAATTGACAATTGAAAATTCACAACAAGAACATAAGCATGCTTTTATAGAACATAACTCCATCTAACAAATAAAACAACTTTTGCTTTCTAAAGAACCCATTTAATCTAACGCAACACAAAAACAACCAAACATAATTAAAAAAAATAATAAAAAATTTCTCTAGCCACGTTTTAGAACCCCATTGAAACTTAAAAGGGAAAAACAAAATCCTCACTTATGACTTAACACCTTATTTGTTTTCCAAAAACAGAAAATAGAAGCAACTAAATACCTATAACAAACTTAACAAAACAGAAATAAAGAGCGCCATGATACAGCATTGCCAACAATATTTTACAGGCCAACTGTTCATACATTGTGCGAATTTAACTGTAAATAAATAAAAAAAACGTTACAAGAAAACAAAATAAACCACATAGAAAAAACAAATCAAATGGTAAAAAGCAAATAATTTGCAAAAGTAGAGCACGAAAAGTAACGTAAATATAGAAAACAAAAGCAAACTGAGACGAAAACAGCAACAAAAACGGATCTGAACGCATAAAAAAGAATTTTAAAAAATAGACACGATTTTTGTTTCCAAACAACAGTTAGAACAGAAGCAAATCGAAGAGAAGAAATACCTCTAAATAATGGGGAGGAATCTAGGGTTTCAACCAGACAAAACCCAGAGAATTTTGCTTGGAGAAGTCACGAATCCAAAAAGGGAGAAAGAGGGAGAGAGAAAAACTTCTTCGTTGTTGTTAGTTGGTTTTTTTTCTGAGAAGAAGCTTGTACGAGTTGTTCACGTTTTCAAGTTGGAGAAGCGTGAAGATTATCACGCGCAGGTACGGCGCGTTTGTAGCGATGCAAAATCAGGGTTGGTTCTGCGGATCAGAAAAAAGTGCATGTAGCAATGTTCCATTCTACGGTTGGTACGTGAGTAACACGGAACATGAAACTGGCTGTGGGGCGATAGTAATCCATTAGTTGATCAGGTTTTGGTTAGTGTCATTGCATGGGAATATGCATATGATGATCGGATCTGAGCCGTCCGATCGCAGGCTCGTGATAATAGATGTGGGAATATAGTTTTGTTGGTAAGTTGACTAAAAAAGACTTTAATTGATTAATTGATTAATGATGGGGGATTAATTTTAGAAAAGTAAAATTAGGAAATTAATTAAAGATTTGGGAGTCATGGGAGTCATGGAAAAGCACAGCAGAGGGTCTAAATTGGAATTAAAAATGAATACGTGTCAGTAGAATCTTCAAAGAAACGGGGCCAGGAATCAGTCAACAAAAGTAGGTTGGCATCGCCATGTCAAACAAACATAAGGTGGCTTGGTACTTTCCATGATCCAATTCATAACCTTTTATTTATTTATTTATTTATTCTTTTTGTGATGCTTTTTTTAACCCAATTAACTCTAGGTGCACTCTTATTTGCGGGTTTTCTGTAGATTCATCAATTGCATGAAACAATATTCATATTATTGGTGAAACTAATATTTAATTTTTCTAAAAGAAAAAAACTTTTGTTACAAAAGTGCACATTAAATCAATCCTTTTTTTATTTTTGTGGAGAAAAAATCATTTTTTTATTTTTGGATATTAAATCATCTAAAATATTTATTTTTGGACAAAAATATAAAGGTCGGCAATTAAATAATATTAAAAGTTAATCATAAAAAAAGTAACGACAAATAGTGATGTGAGTATCGTGGCTGATTTGGAGCGTATGGATGAAGCAGCGAGGACCTACCCGCAACAGGTAAGTTTGTGCAAGCAAATGAAAGTGAAATTAAAAGTAAATAGAAATTATTATGATAATTATGTGGAAGTAGATAAGGTACTGATAGCCGCATACATATATATGTACATATATCGGAAGTGTTATTACGAGTACTACCGGTATGGACGTGGGTAGTCCAACAACAATCTACAGAAATCTGATAGTGACGGTTGATTACACGATGTTTTACTTACCAGATACCTTAACTAGTTAAAGTTATTGTCCGAATATGCACATAATTCTACCACTCTAATTAGGACATTAACGACAGTCAATTTCTGATGAAAATTGGTAAAAAGAAAATCATCACTCAAAGTCAAGAAAGGGATATTTTCCGCATTCAAATACATAAATGTTTTCATAAATTTCTGATTCCTTAAAACTCAGTCGGGCATGCTCCATTACTCCAAATCAGCTGATTAATTGTCTGTGTCTTTTGTGTTGCTCCACAAACAGATTCTTTAGAAATTATGGGGTTATACATGCTGAGACTATAAATGTGAAAAATAATTAACCATATTACTTACTATTGTGCTAAGTTCTCGTACATCACTTGGTTGCTCAACAACTACGGACATGTTTGGTGAAGCATATTGTACTCCGCTGAATAATATAAATTAAATTGCATTGCATTTTATTGTCTCAAAATTACATACAGTATAACGTTTGGTGTAGTTATAGGTAGTTTGAATTTTATTATTACTTATTTAAATTTATTTTAAAGTTAGAAGAGGGTCGTTATCAAACTTGTCACCAACGCCATCCACTATCTTTGACCTCTGTTGATCGCGCAAGACCATCGTCAATCTTCATCTATTGTTATTTTTATCCATACCGTTAGAATTCTCTTTACACCACTAAGCAATCGTACAAATATTATAGATTTTTTTTTAAATATTATATATCACATTTACAAATTATTAATATTATATTAGAGATTTATAAAAAAATTTCATTGATTTACATTTAATACTGTCTCAATTTTTATGTCTAATACAAGCGATACCTACTTTCTTAAAAAAAGAATTCTACTCGCACTCTAATATGATAAGCTTATCCATTTTTTTAGTGGGAGATAACTTTGTTATGAGGTTCCTAGCAAGGTTCGAAACCCTAACCCCCAGAAAAAAATTAGGACTTTTAACCTGATTCCCCGATAATTTAAACTTTGATTATCTTTTATCATGACAATTAAATAACAGAGATTAGAGGTGCATAGCCATTACTTTTTTTTTTTTAGAATAGTTCATTTGTGTAATAGTCGTGGTATGTCTCCACTTGTGACTATCTGAAATGCATTATATATTGTTGTATATTTTAAAATACATTTCATAATGTATGAAAGTTATGAATGAAATAATACATGTATCTTTAAAAATAAATGTCATATTTTGGTCATTTATATATAAAAAAAATATATTGTCTAAATTTTTCTAATCTCTCATCACTTACAAATATTATTAGATAATGATGTTTAATTTTTGTGTTGTTTAATAGTTTTACACTTTATAGTGTATTTTTATAGAACCAATAGTCATTGTATCTTGAAAGAAATACTGTCATAAAAATTTGTTTACACGAAGACATTATCTTAAAGAGGCAGAAATTTCTTTAAGGAAACTGTATTTATGCATGCCTTAACTTGAGAGTTTCTAATATTATTCTTTACATCATCAACTATATTAAAAATCTCCAACACACATAATAGTTGAATGTACAATCTAACAAGAACACAAACACAAAATTAAAAAAAAAAACTGTAAATAGATCAAATGATTAGCATTATTTGAATAATATCAGTATTGTTTGAAATAGCCACCTGACGAGTCGTGGATGGCAATGGCGAAGGGAGGTTGGCGACCAAACTTTTTGACAAACCATTATTTTTGTATGATTTCAGTTTTTTTTTTAATTTTATTTATTTATGTGACAGTAAATAAAAATAATGATATTTGATGATTTTTTAATTGAAAATTATATAACGTAGAGGTGACCCTACCTCTTTATTATCATTGAATTCAAATTATTCTACATTATTTTTAATTTATAATTATATACAGCCTAAGCCCTTAAATTTTGGTTGCCAAATATAGCTTTAATGATGTTTAATACAGACTCACTTTTTTGTGCATGCCAGTGCGATGCACCAAACGTGCCCTGTCATGTCAAGTTATCGTATGCTAATGTTTGGGGAAAATCATGTTTTCATAGCTCATTCTACTGGGGCCGTTTGGTTTGTAATATGAGTTTGCGATTTGGTTACTTTTGGTCGCATAGTTGGTGCAATCAAATTAGGTTAGGATAACTTACTTATCTCGAGCCGATACTTTTAATAAGAAAATAGGTCATTAAATAATACTTTAGTTTGATTAATTTTTTTTAACGTAGAATAAGAGGTCTAGAGAGATCCTCCAAATAAATATGGATAACTTATTTTTCAAGCATTAAAAATGTATAACTTATAATTATTATACTAATATTTAAATATTTAGTTAATTTCATAATATTATCCTTTCAGCTCACAATACGAATATTCAATAATCTAATTAATATCTTATTTCATTTTAATTTTATCTAATCATTTCACTTCCAGTTTTACATACTAAACAAGGTATTATATTATTCTTCGTCAAGAATAAGTGCAAGGGATTTATTATGAAAACCAACTTTTGAGACAATCACTTGACATGGTAGAGATAAATGTAACGAAGTTTGTACAACTTTAGAAGCTATAGACCCTACTATTGTCTACGAGAAAGAGATGATAGGGTAGTTTTGCAACTCAAACCAGAGAAAGGTAGTTATTGCCTATCACAGTAAAGTTAAAAGGGCAACAACTTTCTAGGTTCTCTAGCCGAAACCGAGTTCATGTAAAGAAGTTATTGTAACCACCGGATGCAGCAGCTTTTTGTGCAGGATTTTTCTAGATTAAGTGCTTCCGCTACACTAATGCTTTTAAGCAGATTTATTCTGTGTAGAGAAGTGCTTTTGTGTATATTTCTTTATAATGCATGTCTATAAAGAATGATCACATGGGAAAATTGCTGCCTAATTGAGCGGACGCGAGAACTTTTCAGAATGCTTTGCAAATGGTCCACCTAATTCATTCCTATTTTCTTCACACCACCTACTACAGCTATTTATGAGAGCGCATTTATGAATTTTTGCGTTTGGTAAGAAATGTCAGTGGCAGATTTTTGTTCATCATACAACATACCAATGTACGATCTGACGTTACAAGTAGTAAAAATGTAGAAATAAAAAAGTGAGGTTAATCAAGTGATATTGTAGGCTGCAGCAAACTACCAACGGCCATTATAATCTCAGTAGTCACAAAATGCAAGCGAGGCAACACGCCAACTTCAATTATTTATTAATAATTAACGGCTGTTGTGTAAATATCAATGAATGTACTAGGAGGCATGAGAAGGGATGGTCTTCGGCTTCTTCGCATCCACCCTCTTCCTCGCACTCTTCGCCATTGCTGTTGCTAACAAATTCTTTAATGGTCCGTATACTCTGCACAGTATATTCTCTATAAATACGTTCAACTAAAAATATTACGTGTCAATGTCTCGAATTCGAAAAAAATTAAAATTGATGCTTCTACAGAACCAACAGAACGTTAGTATTCATTCCGTGTCCTGGACATTAAGATTTTTTATTAAAAAATATATATTTTTTTAATATTACAACTTTTACAATGTATCTCCACACAAATCATACTAACATTCCAACAAGAATTCTACAACTACATTTTACTGTTAGCATAACATATAATCTAGTTATTAGGTGTCACTAATTACATCGCAATTTCTGCATGTTTCGGACTAAGAATGATTCAAAACTTAATACTACATAAGAAGAATAACTTCACAACTCTATCATAAAGAAAAGACGCAGACCATCCAATACAAAGTAACTTCATCACAGCAGAAATCCGTGGCATCTATAAAAGTACATATGACAAAGTAACATGGGTTTTCATTCTCACGGTTCAAATGACATAAATAGTTTTACAATTCATTGTTCAGTACTTGCTACTTTATGATAAGACCATAATAACAATCCGTGAAGCAGACGCAAAGCCCTGCAAGGAAATATGAAAATTAATGAAATTGCTGTGTTAGTTTTGACATAATTTATCCAATCACTAACATCATTACAAGCCAACAACCCACATTTCGAGTAGAATTATGCATAATGGAGACAAAAACATTGTAGAAGCTGACAACCCGAATTACAAGTTAAATTATGTATATTAGAAACAAATGCATTGTGTTTAAGGCAACTGCACTAATGTATGCAGTATGAACTATGAAGCATGGCATTTCTATTGGATTCAACAAAAAAGTACAGTTATAATGTGCTCATTACAGTAAACTTTTATATGATCTAAGGGAAAAGCAGAAAACAGTTGCTCTCCTCATGGGAGCTCTCTATGGATCATGACCCTCTCTACTGCAAAGAAATTGCTGGGTTTACGGGCCCAACATCATTGGAAATGTTGATATTCGAAAGAGAGTTTATAATTACTAGATTTGGTCAATCAACATAGCATACATAAACTCAGCTGTCAAGCTTAGCAATCTCACAAACAGACCTTCATATTTTAAACACAGGATAGGGAAAACTACCTCCATGATCAACAATAAGGTAGGACGATGAACAAAACTGTTCAAATATTAGATACCATCGTGATGCGACAATAGTTTAACTCGTTAAACTTCAACTCTGTATTCAATTTTTAGTAACACCACCAAATTACAATGCAAAGATGCCCAGTCCCATAATTCCTCAAGACCGTAAGCACTTAGTTTGCCAAAATGTATGGATCACACTTACATTAATATTAAAGGTTGACATGTAATGCCAAGAAACATGAGAACAAATAAAACAACATGAACAAGATATAAGAATTGAGAGGCAAAACCTGAATTTATCAACGGATAAAAAGTCAAGAAAGCAAAAAATAAACAATTGAATCTATTTTCCATAAGATTGTCATCTGACTTATATTAAAATAATGGTTTCTGTTCAGAGATTGTATCCGAATTATATCCAAGTAGTCTTGCTCTCATGTGTACATCCAACAAGGTAGCAACCTTTTTCACTCCTTGTACACAGTTTCACGATCAGTGCATCGAGGAGTTGCTGCTACTTATATTTTCCGCACCTCAGAATTCTTGCATATCCAGAAACTCTTTTCTTTTTTAAACATTCTTTTAGAAGGGTTTATATTCAGGAATTAAAGGTTTTTTTTTTTTTTTTTGGTACTCAAGGCTATAACTACCTAATTAGTTTGTATCCATGTTTAAAGAATCCAAAATTTTGATAAGAAAAGAATAAATTAGCTAAGTAAAATCTCCGTTTTCAGCCACTCAAAAAAGAAAATTATAACTAAACAAACAAAATCAAAGAAATGCAAACCTAGATTAAGAAGCCGACTTCTGGCCATCGCACTCGGGACTTTCATCAAAGTTTTTAGCCGGATACTTAGCCGTAACCATGCCGACTTCAAACACTAAATTATCTCCACTTGACCGGATACCAGTAATGGACCACCACTTGAAAAATGCCCTAACGCTTATTCCATTCAGCTCCGCGATCCGACCTTGCTCGATCTTCCCCCCGATCTTTTTGGAGTACGTGGCCAGATAGTTATCCGGCGGGAGCGTTAGCCTGCACGAACCCCCGAGATGCACGGAGAACTCGCCCGTGGATTGGTTTAGACTGTAGTTTTGAACCGAGGAGGGAAGGAGCCCGATCGGAAAGCCATAGTTAGTTAGCTCCGCATGGGCCCGGGTCGGGGGATTCGGATCCGACCACGCAAGAGGCGCGAAGACGAGAAGCAGAGAGAAGAGCAAGAGAGAATTGATCATGGTTTTTACCTTTTTGTTTTTTTAACTAATTTGTTGTACTTGGGTTTTTTAAAGCTTAGTCATGATTATTAGATCTCAGCATATGCCCGGAATCCGATGAGATTATATAATTTTAGAAGACGAAAATGTGGATAAGGAAAGGAAAGGAAAGGATTGAGTTTGGCGAGCACAGATGATTTTACGTGTAAAACGGCAGATGAAAGAGACGCAACGCACCGTTTATTGAAAACCCGTCCATTGCCGCCTGAGGCTGAGAATCGAGAGTAACAATAGTAATTAGTAAGTATTATTATTAACAAATATTCGTAAATTTTGGAAAAACATTACATTTTGGTTCAATTATTATCGAAATTCAACATATGTCCTTAAAACGTGAGAAAATAACAAATATTCGTAATATTAAGTGCCTGCCAGTGGTGGTAAGAGATCCACAAAAAGAAAAGTTTATAAACTTTCGTCTTTTCTTTAAGTACTAATATTTACTTACAATCAATTTTTATATTTATATAATTACTTTAATAGTATATTTAAACATATATTCACAATTATCTAGAGTTTATATAATTTCTTTGAATAATATATTTTATATATTTATTTTCACAAAATGCAAAATTTATATAATTATTTTAATAATATTTAGAATTTATATAATTTTTTTAGAAAAAATTCTTAATTCACCTTTTTATTTGACTTAATATTCCGAATCTTTTTTATTATTTTAATAATATTCGAATATTCCCTTTAACGTTAGTTCCATCAATTAGAAATATCTAATTTTGAATACAATTACAATTTTAACCCTAAAATATCACGTGTTCAATTATAGCTATCACCTACAAAATTTATTGCTAACAGAAGGATCCAAAAATGTTACATAAATAATATAATATAATAGTTATTGTGTTAATTTAATTTAGAATATTGTCATTTAAATTAATAACATTTTATTAAAATATTATTTAACCTAATAAAAATAAAATACCATCCTTACTTTTATATTGTTAATTTAATTTTAATTACTGTTATATTAAAATAAAGTTTTTTATCTTTCTTTTTCTGATTTATTTTTTTGGTGTTGGTTATCATTTTTATATTATTAATTTTATTTTATTTGCTTTTATATTAAAATAATTTTTTTATCTTACTTTCTCCGTATTATTTTTTTATTATTTTGGTGTTGTTTATCATTTTTTTTAAATCTCACCTTGCTGATAAGAAGATAGAAATAATTAAAGAAATATTGTTTTAATTTTTTTATATAATAAATCTCTTTTATTTTATTGTATATAACAAACACACTACTACGTAACAATCTCAACACAGAAAAACAAAACTACAATAAATCCCACCAAAATGCTGTAAAAAACAAAATCAACCTATAGATTTCATTTTTTCCATTAAACAAATTCAGTACTTCAAGCGTAGACAAGAGCAAAGAAGAGCAAATAACAACCCCAGAAATTCAAGCAGAATATGCAGCTTCCTTATCCTGGGCTGGCGACGGTGCTGGTGCTGGAAAGTCCTGAGGAGCAGCACTCAAAACATTAGCAAATCCTGAATGCTGCTGCCATTTTTCTACAATGAAACACTGAAAATGAAGAGAAGATAATGGATTCGAAGTTGCAGCAGAGGATGTATTAGTTGATGGATCTGATTATGTAATGCATGTTGTTTTAGTTTATTAAAGAACTCCCATAAATCTATTCTCTTCACCACTATACAAGTCAAACGAATTCTTATCTTCTTCCAATCAGATCTTCTATCTTCTTGATAAAAAATAGAAACAATTAAAAAACTATTGTTTTAATTTATTAAAAAAATACCCATAAATCTATTCTCTTCACCATCCATTATACATGTCAAACAAATTCTTATCTTCTTTCAAATCCATATCTAAGAATAAAAATGTTTAAAAGGAAATTAAAAGTAGAAATGAAACCATATTTTAGCGGAATATGTTTCCTCACTTTTGGGTGCAAAGAGTTCTACCAAAACAATGGTTCAACCGAGGGCATGAATTGAATTCTTTTACTGCCCAACATAAAACTTTCATAATTTTAAATAATATAAATTTATAAATTTTAAATTATAAAATATAATAAATAAATGTATATATTGAAATTATGCCAATTTTCTAAAATATTTCTAACTGATGTTCAACACAGTCGAAGATCCATTATTTCTCACTTTCTTAAACTCGATCTCTCAGAGATGATATTAACATTCACTAATTTTTATTATTTTTTCGTTTTTTTTTTTCTCAAACGACAATAATTTGTCAATAACTCACAATACACAGTTCTTTATAGGCTTGAGTGAGCTGAACTAGATCGAAGCAAATGGTAAGAATCGAAGTTAATACCTTCTGACCACTCGAATTAAGCCTAGAGTGATTTTTCATGCTTTGCCCTTAACCTCCACTCTACATGAAAATTGAAAAATATCATACATTCCTACTAAGACGCTGTTTGGACAGTTAGGTCTGCAACAATACTTAGCTTACTTAACTTGTAGATGCTGTGGTTATATGAATAATAACATTTGCATATTTGAACTTTATGAAAATAACAAATTGATAAAACTTTTGCAATTTTAATAATTTGGTCCCCCATCTTTGATTTTAACATTTTTATACGGGTGTATTAACATTAAAAAAAAAATTCTAACTTATTATTTTATAAAAATTTAGGGATTAACATTAATCTGTGAGGAAAAAGTATTACAGTTAGACTTGACAAACAGGGTTTAAGACTTATTTTGATAATAGGCTAATGTTACTTATGCTTCTAGTGTTTTTGTTATATTTCAAAAAAAAATTTAAAAATCACTTAATTTTAAATGAAAATTACTTCTTTTTAACTTACATTTAATGTTAAGTGATTTTGTTTTATAATAATTTATAACTTAAAAGTCACAAATTTTCAATTTCGAACATATTGTTTAGCCTGATTGCTTTGAACTAAAAAAACTTGTATTTGTTGGCAAAAGCAGAAGCAACAAATCTATAATTTTCGTTTCGTCAAAAGAATTGGGTTCAATCAGTCACTTTACTTTGCTCACAAATTTTGTCATTTGCAGTTTATTTCAAAGAGCATAACTTGGAATTATTAGATCAAAAAGATAAAATCGATCGTCTCATCTCAGAAAAGTTAATTCACTGTCTAAAGGATAATCATAATCCACAATGCACCAAGCTAATTATATCTTTTCACCGGAAATTATCACACATTTTCTTGAAATTTGAGAAATTCACACTTATTTCTCTTGTACCGTTAATTAACTATTAAAATTAAAGATATTTTAGATATTTTATCAACTTAACAATTTTTAACTTGCTAGATAATTAATTTTTATAAAATATTATATTATTGTTTATTGATCATTTAAAGATTCCAAGTTATGAGGGTGAAATTTCCAAATAGATTTTATGAAAAATTATATAAAATATATGTAAACGAAAAAAATACTATCACATTAATTTATAAATAAAATTTCTATGTCTAATATTATTATTTATCACAATCATAAATTTTTTAGGTTAATAACAAATTTAAAATTATATTTATTTTATGTGTATGTACACCTGATTAATAAAAATATATAAAATATAATTTAATTAAATGAATACATAGGTATATTGAATTTTTTTTATAAAGATTCTAGATATTAGTAATAAATTTAAATTTTTTTTAAAATTATAAAAAATAAGACTAATTTATATTATATAAAATAATAATATTCAAAAGTGTCTTTGATCTTAAAAGTTTTTTAACGAACAACTAACAATTTAGAGAAGTTAAGTGTGAATTTTTTTAATCATGTTATTTATGTATAGATTTCTTAAATTTTAGGAGAGAGGAATGCGGTAATTTTCCATCTTTCCATTTACATTTTTACAAGCATTTTTTCGAGTCATGTTTCCAACCGGGCCCATGAAATGTAACTTAAAAAGACCCCAAAATTTCACCACGTTGTAGGAGAAATGGGCCCCAATTGGACCAGAATCAACGAAAATTTCATTATTACGGTGGCGTGGACAGCGTGTCAGACAATCTTAGCTAGCTACGTACTGTTGTTTGTTGATGGTTTGGCCTCAATTATATATATGAAAAATTTTGAAGCTTGCCAATGCCAGCACAAAGCAGAAAGGCAACCGACTATTATTGTCGCTAGGCAGTGCCAACTGCACCACTCTTCAAGTGGAGCTTGTGATCTAATAATCTCCTCCATGCAATGTGCAGTCGTAATCTTGAGTATGATTCTTTTTTCTGCTACAGACCGTGCCCTTCTTACTTGCTGCACCCTGAACCCCAGAGACACAATAGATAGTTGTTTCCTGACAAATATTATTGGCTCTCAATTAGTACCCCAGACCACGCTGGTCAACAGTGATTTTTAATTTTACAGTTATATATTAATTGCGAATACACAATGAATATTAACGATCAGATATAAGTAATTATTAAGTATAGGGGTATGTTTAATTAACACTTTAATTAAAACTAAAATGCAACAATTTCAAATAGAATATTGCCAAATTTTTTATACCAAATTTGGGAGAAACATGTGGAGTACAGTTTTCAGACATATATAGTACCATTCTTTGAAATGTATTTTAATACTTCTTTAGGTCTAATTACTTGATACATTTTAGCTTTAGTGCAAATATAGAAGTTATATATATATAATCTAGTACATATGGTAGATTAGACTGAATTCAATTTGGGACTGTGAGAGAGACTGTTATCACACAACCTGTAGTTGTGGGTGGCTAAATCACACCGAATAATAAGGGAATATAAGATAATATCCTCTGGCATGCACGCACGCACGAGCTAGAGTGATGTTTATTTATTCTTTATATTAAAAAAAAAGAGAGAATATTTACATATTTTGTCAATAAAATTACAAAAGTATAGAGAGAGATTTTTAAAGGGCAATCATCGTAATATAATAGTCTGGTAAGTACATAAAAGGGCTCCCCAAGAAGAATTAATATTTACATATAACACACATAAAGCATATAGCTGGTAAACAAGCAAAAGGCTTAATTCCTGTATAGTGCAGATACTATTTTTTTCTTTTTTTCTCTGCACAAGAGAACAAAGATGGGAACATGACATGTACAGTGTATAATTAATAATAATTCCTTTTAAATTATACAAATTAATTTAGTATATTTTTTAAAATTTAATTCTGGGTCGTTGAAAGTAATGAGTGGGATGCAGCAAAGCAAGTGCGGAAAGAGCGAGTTATTCTTTATGATCAGTAGCATGAAGAACTCCAGAGCTCAGCATTTTTGACCTTAGAGACACTCTCCAGCACTTCAAAAGGAATTATGTCTCCAATGACCACCACCCTCTTGCTTTCCAGGTCCACTTTGTATGAGGTCACTCCTGATTTTAAGCAATAAAGAAAGAGAAAGATCACCTTATGCTGAGATATATATACAAATGTGAACACAGAAATGCAGCAAAAGAGATTTTTGCGTTTTATCTATGTCTCTAATGTTTCTCTCACTGCTGCCAAACTATCAAACAAGAAGAGATTCCATTTCCATATGCTTACTCCTTTTTATTGCATTAAATTGTTTATCTAAATTAGTTTCTTTAAAACAAATATGTTCGTCGCGCATGAGTGCTTATAATCTACAAATATTATGCTCACAGAAGCCAAGTACAGAAGGTATTTGACAATTGACGTGATCATGTACCTCAGATGATTATTCATGAACATGGTCTACTTTTATGAATGTCATCGAATGAACCATGTAGATCAGTTTTCAAAGATCTTAGTGAGTGTGGAGCATTGAAATAATGAAAAACAAGGCAAACCTTCTATCTTCGATACATGTTTCTCAACTTTTCTTGCACAGCCATTGCAGTGCATGGACACCCTTAGCACCACCATCTGCAATCAACAACCAAATTAAGATTAAACTCTCATCATATTTGAAAGCATAAGTAACAAGCTATCTATTCAACTCAATATTTTATTTTTCTTCATACTCCTGATCGAGGGATAACAGAAAAGAAGTAACCAGAAAATGTTTACTTGCCTTAGGCTTTAACTGAAAGGCCAAGGTCTGTTTACCGGCAACAACATCCTTCAACTTCAGTAACTTGCCTCCTTCACTGGTTATGAGTGGTTTTTTCTCAAACTCATCTTGACTTTCCAGAGTGTTGAGGCAGAAACAAGAGCAGGAACCTGGTGAAGAAAGACAAAAGCAGTCTAACATCTTTGCAAGACTGAGCTTCCCCATGTCAGGCAAATCTTCTTATCCAACAAAAGTAAATCTAAATATAGGCAACAGCTGGACCTCCTCACTTGAAAGACTACAACGTGTAGCTCATAAAACCAACCGGAACTGTTATGGGAAGAAAGCAGTATCTATGGCGAACTAATCTGAGTGATTCATTATAAAATAGGAGAGAGAGAGAGTAGCTAAAGGTCAACTTTTATTGGGAGAATCAAAAGCATACGCAGAACCCAATGAAGCTTATGAAGAAGCAGAGAAGAAAAGAACCATTTTTAATATATAGATCAGCTAGTCAACAATATTTGGTAAGGGACACAGTACATCGGAAAGGCACTGCTAACTATAATCACAACAGCAAAGAGAATTTGTTATGTGATGAACTATACCTTAAGGGTTGGACAATACCCCCTTAAATTCTACAAAATAAAGTTCAAAAAGAGAATTTCATGTGAGATTTGGCAGCTTAGATCGTGAAAGAAGCTCACCACAAAATTGAAAGTGAAGAAGGATAGTTCATGTGACCAAGATGTAAAGAAAGCAAGAAAACAGGGGTAACAGTCACAAATGGAGCAACTGGGAAATTCAAACTTTATGACATGTCATGAAGAAATAAAAGGAATAATCTATATTTATATATAGGAAGGGATAAGCATCTTCAATTAATTATTATGTACATTAATTTTACAGTGATATTCATAGTGGATGACCATGACCTTATAACTAGGACTATATTTTAGTCCACCCCTTGTCTCTCTATAAGAAATAAATGACATAAAATATGTTAAAACTATATTTGAAGTTACACTTACACTAGTGCTCTACTACTCTTTACCGATGATGACCGCTTAACTTAAAGATACCCACTACCCACTAGCCAGAGTCATTGAGCATGATGTCCTTAAGCATGCAGAAAGAAAGGGAATTTATTATACACTATACGTGATTAAATTAAAGAAGTTTCCCTAGCATTTCAAGCCCCACGTGATTAGAAGAAATTTAAGCCTTTGGAGGGGAGATTTGAATGTAATGGATAAAATAATAATAACAATAATTCAAAGACACTGACAGATTTGTCTTGACCTTCAACATAATAGTAGAAATGGGACAGAAGGCCTTGAATTATTGGAGCCCATTAGCTCAGTATAGTTTATGAATGATCGGACGATTGAATAATTTTCTACTTTTTCAAAATTTAAATGATTCTATTCTCTACAGGTTGGTCCATGTGATGATGGTTTCTTTTTAATTGAGGAAAGGGACGAAATTTGGTAAAGTTAGTAACAAAGTCATGTTAGGCACGTGTGTGTCACATGACTTTGGGTTACAACAACCAAAGCTAGCTAGGATCTAAGCTAATGCGTCAGTGCGACACCCCAGCAAAAGAAAAGAGAAGGGGAGTATGTTCTATTTTGGATCATTCACGGGAAGCAAAACCCTTTCTCTTCTCAGCTTATTCCGGCCGACTGTACTGTACCACAACACCCAAGGGCTGAGAAGCGAGCACTGTATTCAATAGGGGCACGTGATTCTATAATCATCCTTATTATAAAAACTCTAATAACAGTATGGAATTAAATTCGTTAACCATATTATATTATTATCATGCAACGTTCAGCGCCATCCATTTAATAATTTATACAACCATATCCCTGATCTACATTCTCTCTGCTAGCTCATAATTTGAAATTTGAACTAGGCTGAGTTCGGCAGAAGGATTGGGATATGTGGATCGGGATTTTCTAATTCCTTTTTACAGAGTAGTGTTATAACTAATATTTTCTTCTAAAAAAAAAGGGCACTAATATTTAAACCCACCCTAATTACAAAATTATAGGTGGTCAATTAGAGGGATTGAACAGGAGAGTGTCTTCATAATAGGGTGAAGGAATTTATATTTACCAAATTGCGTGGCATAAAGAGGAAGAGGGTGTGATAACAAACACGTAGGTTGTCTATTTGTTGAGTGGTCTAGTTCATCTTCACTATCAATGAGAAGAAGGGTGAAGTCCAAAACTTAGAAAGATGAAGTTAAGCTAAAAGACGTCAGAGTTTTTATTTTATAATGGTAATACAATATATTATTTCCCACTCTATGTAGTTCCTTTCTTATGCTTTCTCTGCTAGCACTAGCTCACTCCGAAGAGCGTTCCCGTTCCACTAGGATTGTTTGTATAGTCATTGCTTTTTTACTCAACAACAAAAATGGTAAATCGAGAATACAGCAAAGACCTGAAATTTATCATGCAATCCAAAAGCAAATAGAAAAAAAAAAAACAACACAGAAGTCGGTAAGTTTTTCTGGACGGTCATTTTAAATAAGATGGCAATTTGGTGTTAGAAAAGGGAAGGCAATTTGCTCATTTTTGGTTTCTTCCTTCTTTCTTTCCTTTTACAGAAAGAATCTCTTGCTCGGAACAACATGCGTGCGCAATCCGTGTTTACAGTAGAGTAGTTGGAATTTAAACAACACACAAAACATACATCAACACCTCTACAATGAGAGCAAATTGATAATAAAGCATGGAATCGGGTAAGCATTATAATTTAGTTTTAACATTTAAAAAATAAATAAAAAATCCAATCACCTTTCTCAAATGCAAGGAACAAAAGGGGTAGGGTCACCGGCCCACCGGCCCACCGGCCAACTGCAAAAAGAATGAGCAAGCTTTAAACTAACTTCATTAAGTTATTCTTTTTCAGTCAAAACAGAGATTTAATAGACATAATTCTTTAACATCAAGACCATGCTTTTGTTACACGTATGTACATACATCACGTAGCTACATGATCTAATACCAATTGGTCCCCAATCATCTTTACCATAATCTAAATTTCCGCTAATTAAGTAATAATATACATACAAAACAAAAGGATTGTATAACTTCACCCATACAAGCTAACGTGGTATGTTATAATTTGAGATGTGAAGATAAATAAGTCAATGCAATCCATGATATCATAACATGTGAAGATAAATTGAACTTTTTTGTTTCCATTCATCCAATCATATTATAACAATACTTCGGTTTCTATAAGTGAGTTTGTATAATCATTTTGTACATGTAGTATAACTCTTACATAAAGAGAGGGAGCAGGCCACAGCACATGAAACTATCAATTCAATAAGCAGCTGTCTAGACATTGTTATTCCAGTCTATACTTTTGAAGCTAAAATGCTTCACAAAAACCAATAATGGTTCTGCTCAAATTCAACTTTGATGATAGTTGGCTGTGGCATAATTTGGTACATTTGACTATTAAAAACTGAAATAAGTATTTCTCAAGTGAGACCGCACATATCTTAGTAATATTCCAAAAAAAAATTATAGTAATAAGTAGTCATATCATAACGACATACATATGGCAAATCAAACAAAATCGTTCAAAATCGTTCAGATAGTTTTAAGTATAATTTTAAACTAACATTTTCTCATGTTTGAATTTTGAATGCCTATTACACAATTCTTAACAACTAAAACCACGCCTTGTTCCCACTGCTCTTTAGAATTATAATCAAAATTTCCCCCACCTATTTTTTTTTTAACAAGATAAAAAAAGAAAAACAAATATAAGTCTAACAGTGAGCCGCAACGGACAACCCATCAAAAGCCATCAAAAGTTATATCGTTTCTGTCAAAGAAAATAAAATTATATAGAATCTTTCTTGAGTCATAAACTAAGTACATAAACATGCCTTTATATAAGCTGAAATAATAAAACAATATAAATTAAAAATCTTCATAAGCTTAAAAATCCTTAACAAATTAGAAAAAGACTAATAATACTTGAACTAGAAATATTCTTGATAAAAATTAACCTAGTAAAACTAAATAAATTTAATTTTAATTTTAACATTCTCCCTCAAACTCAAGATGGTAAAGCAAGCTTAAGTTTGGAAACTAATGTGAATTGAGAAGAAAATCTCAAAATAGTAGTAGTGTCAAGAAGCAATGGAAAATAGGAGAAAACTACTTGTGCCTTCAAGAGGCCACCTTCCATAGGCGAATAATGATGCCTGTGCCTTAATGCCCGCTATTGATTTTATTTCTATTTTTCATGTAATTGGAGAAGGCAATGACTAAACTTCGCTATGCACTGACTTGTCATTCAGTCATAACCAACCAATGGCCGTACGCATTAAGTCATAACCAACCAATAGCAGTACATTCTGTGGAACAAGAACGTATAAGAGAGACCAGGGCAAAGCATTTGAAAGTATCAATTCAATAAGCAGCCGTAGATACTGTTCATATAGCTTCGTTACCATACATTTTCCATACATTCTAAAAAAGATTTGTGTCTATTTCTCATGGGGATAAAAGATAAACATGATAAAGGAAAACATGAAAAATGGTAAGCACCAAAGATTTCTAGCATCTTTGATACCCAGAATCTCTAACATATTTCAAGACCATAAGTTTTTGAAATCACAAATCTAGTTACCTACATATTAAAGGAATATCACTTCAGAGTCTCAAATGCTCCGCAAAATCAATCATTTTTCTTCTTAAAATCAACTACTATGTTAGTAGGCATGTGGTATAAGGCTGCAAGGGAAAAATGATGGAGAAATTAGTTTATATAGCCAGAAAACACCAGAAAGGCTGTAGTTCTGACTAAAATGCAATAGCAGAACTAGGAACAGACTATCGCAAACATCGTGTCTCTTTGCTGGTGTGGATGGTGCATAAGATCATGTCAGTGAGGCATGAACATTCTTGAATAAGCCATTTGTTTAATTCGTGTTAAGTATTGGCAGAAAATCAACAAACCTTCTGAGAGGTGAAAAATTGTGTTTTGTTTTCTACAAGTGGAGTCCATGCCAGACAGTCAGAAGAAATAATGCTAACCAATATTACTTACCTTCTATAAATGAACATACCTCACTCCTATCTAATCTTGAATTATAACAAGATGTGTAGCGACTGTTACTGAGGCTGGAGATTGAGAAGAGAAGACCTTCTGGAAAAACAGCAATTATCTGGATAAGGAAATTTTCAACGATTAAGTACTACTCGAATAAAATTGTGAGAACAACCAAATCACTAACCAGATTATCCACAAACAATTGGATCTACTCACTTTGCTGGTTAATGTTCATCCTTGAAAGACATGATAAACAATAGAAAGCAAACAATGACAAACAAAAAACCTGTAAAAGAAATTGTTGAAAACTCTTCAATCTTGCTAACCTTGTGACATGATGACAAGGTAGCTCTCCTGTTGAATGAGCAATATAACCACCATCAGCAATAACATAGGGAGAATGATATGCAGAACCTACAGTTCCAGCAGCTTCCGGAAAACCTGGCAACCTGGAAGTATGGCAGCCTCGTCATAGGACACATTTTTATATAAATATATGTCAAAAATTAAAAATAAAAAACAAAAAGGATTAGATATTAAGATCATGCAACTTTATTCCAATTAATGTATCTCAATCATTTTAGGTCAATTCAGAAAGCCATTTTCAACAAAGTAAAACTGCATAGTCTCATTTAGGAACTTGTAACCAAATCTACGGGCATTAAATTGATGAGACAGGCCAGAAAAATGGCAAGAACTCAATTTATTAAAAGATGAACATAGATGCAATTCCTAGATTTGTTTCACTTGAAAATCACAAGCCTCCCACCCTTGCATTCAATAAGTAACCATCTGCTGCAATGTAATTATTCAATCTATTTGTAAGACATGCTAACCATGCTCCATCAAAAATTTCCAATTTCCAAAATCAGTAATTCAGAAATCCACCTTGTTTAGTAGATAATCAGTCATCTTCAAAGGGCCTCAATGATCTAAGAGGAAAGAAATTAACTCATGAAAGCAACTTCAAGCAAGAAAATTGTTAGAATACCATGTGATCTCAGGATTGCCAAAACCATTTTGTGATCGAGCAATATATCTAGAGATCGCCATATTAACAGCTGGATCACCACAATCGGCATTGTCCTGCCTCCCTTGTCGCATAGCTGCATGTACAAATATTCAAATTCTAAATGAATGAAAATTCTTTAGCAACTATTATATTAAACATGTCCGAACACTTCTTTGGAAAATTGTTACCGTCATCTGTCTCTCCCGTGCATAAGCAGCTTGGACTACTAAGAGAACTTAGATGTTCCACCTTCTAGTGGTAATAGAAAATTTAAAAGTATTAAAACAGCTAAATTTTACAGGAAAACTTCCATGTTTCATTAACTTACAAAATTCAAGCCCATTTACCATTGGATCAGTACTAGCAGAATATGTGAAATCCATCAAGCCAACCCCAATGGATCATATCAGGAACAATGGATAAACAAGAAGTATACGTAGCACATCACCCACAAGCATTGTTGACATGGCAATTGATACCAATAAGAGGCCAAGGACCCACAAATGCTAGCAACTATTGTATGTACCTGGAAAAAGTGCTGCAGTGGCAGTAAACTTCTGATCATTCTGAGTCTCTGCAGTAAGAAGTCCCCTTCCATGAAGAGTGTTGATTCCTCTTCCACTTCCCTGAAGAGATTCCAGTGTTCCTGGTACATATGAAATTGGTAGCAAAGCCTCAGACGAAGCTTGAGCACCAGTTCCCGAGCATTCATTCAAATCCTGAGTCAAAACCTCTAAAGGGTGTTTAATCATGGTTTCAACTAGCATCTGTTGAACAATGGGTTGCTGTACCAGTGGATATAGTGAACTGACTTGGTTACAGGTTGGGCAAAACTGGTGAGTAAGCATTGTTGAGAAAGGTAAACCTCTCTGCCCCATTATCTGAGGAGATGCTATCGTGTAGGTTGGCCAGCTTATGGAGGACTGCATAGGCAGATTGTTCACAAATTTTTCTGAAGCTGGACAGATGAGGTTCCCACTGTAAAGCTTTTCACATCCAATAGGATTAGCTCTAATCTTCCCTTGAAGCAATGAATTGCATTGTGGCACATTGACATTATGATTTAGTAGTGCAGAAGTTGGGAAATATCCGAATGCTTTTACAGGTTGCATTTCTTTTTTCTGTGTCACAGAATCAAGCTTTGAAGGATTTGAAGAATTGAACATTTGTGAAGCAGAACTCGTGTTTGCTGCAAAGACATGTTTCTCAGAGGCAAGTGAATCAGACACCACATTTGATATTTGTGAGGGTACTCTCACCGAATCAGAATTTGAAGTCTTTTCCACAAAGTTCCCCGATCTGGAAGGTCCACAAAGGATGAAGATCAATGTCATGAAAAGAGAATTGTGAAAATAATCATGACATATAATTTTTCACTCACTTCTTCTTTGTTGAGACCTTTCTTTCTGATTCAGCACTTGAAGGCATTACTAGGGTCTTCAAATATCTACAGAATAAGCAAACAACAGATTCTAATCCAAAATAAATTCAATGAAAGTAGGAACACAATGTTTACACCTGGAATTTAACTTACTGCTCGTATTTTGTTGAGAATTCCCTGATTGAACTTGTATTAGAAGTCTGGCCTTGGGGCTTCCTAGATCTGAAAGGTCAGCAAACAATATCAATCTCAAACTTGCTTCTACTGAAAAGAAGATGGTGAAGAGATATTTATAACAGGATTGTTATCTTACTGCTCATCTTCTGTTGGTGGGTTCACATTGCTGCTTCTCCTAATAGGTTTGTATTTTATAGGCCCTCTCCCTCTGACAACTTTAGATGAGTAGCTTTGATTGTTGAAGCTGTCATGGACTTTATACCAGTTCGCTTTTATGTGACTCTTACCTTCTCCTTTATTCTTGGGGTGTCCTCGATGATATTGTTCAGAATTCCTCCTGACCTGATAGTTTATAGAAAGTGTCATGTTGTTCACATTATTTCAGTTTTTCTAAGACATTAAGCAACAGTCATTTTCTTCTCAACACATTAACAAAGAGTATACTCAACGAAAAAAACAGTATTCAGTATGTAGACAGAACTTCAACCAAGGAGCTATCCCACGCTTTCATCTCTTCAAACTTGTCATGCTTCCACTTTTGTTCATCTTTGATTGCCCTAAAACTTTCATCAAGAATCCATCTGAAAGAGACACAAATCTGTATCAAGCATATATCAAGCAAGCAATTGAAGATGACAGAAAAAACAGAGAAATAGAAAACTAATAATCAGATGAAAGACAAGTTAGAATAAAATTAATTTAAAATGAGGAGAAAATACTACCACCTATAGCTTCTCTCAGATTATTCTTTGTAAATCAAATTATTGCAAAAAAATCGAAGACTCTTAAAAGTTTTTTACAGTGTCAATGGCACCTGAATTATTAACATTAGATACTAAACAAGTGATTTATGAAATATGACTAACAGAAATCTAAGTGATGAGACTTTACTCCTCAAAGTAATGCTGAATAAATAATCTGCCTTAAGCTTAAGCCTGAATATTAACCACAAAAATCCTACTAAACCTTCTGCACAAATGATTGCAGAGTTAAAAAATTAAAATCTCGTTTCACATCCCATCTTATCTTTGTTACAGATATCATATTCAACTACAAAAGAAAAGACAAAGAAAGTTAAGAAACTTTCATGCCACTTGAGGTTAAAGCCAACGCTAATTACCAAAATCGAGTGTCTCCAATTTCACAATGCTGTTTTACATCTGTTAATTATAATTTCTTCAAGACTCTGCTCAACTCAGTACTTAAATAATATCTTATCACTCTTTTTCAGTAGTTACTTCAACGAAATTAATGCACATAAGACGATACAAACACAGGAATTAACCCCTACATTTATAGTATATATAAAAAAATAGCTCCGAAAATCACGAGATATTTCAAACGCAAGTACCTGCTTGGACCAAGGCCGCGGCCTCTAAAGCGATCATCGTGCATATAAAACGAACCGATTATAGGATCTACAGGCACCTCGCTCTCATTCTCTTTTTGCTGCTTCGCTCCCTCTTTTCCACAGCTTGTGTCTTCAAATTCATTTTCTTCGGAATCATCATCATCTTCTTCCTCTTTAATTCCTTCCAGCTGCTCATCTCTAGGCTCTTTATTCTCATTTTCATACAATATCGCATCATCTTCGTCGTATCTACCAGGACCGTCCGGTTCGTGTCCATAACCAGCACGAAACCTCCTATTAGTCCTCACAAACCTTTCTCTCGCTTCTCCTTCAGTGTTTCCGTTATCATCGTCGTCATCGCTCGCATTTTTTCTCCGCGTTGCCAGTTCAGAAAAAGACTCTTCAGATTCGCTCTTGTACTCTGTTTCTCCTACTTTCTGTTCTTCTACCAAGTCCGCCATTAATGCGTCACTCTTTCAACCGAGAATGACAAGAACCAACCTAAATTGTTAACAATTTAATTCTTCCATATCAAATCTTAAAGAAGTGTAACCTACACCTGGAATCCTTAGCGAAGCTTTGCAATCAAGAAATTTGAGTGAGTGTAAATGTGAGTATAGTTAGGGTTTTCATTTTGTTTAATTTTTTTTTCTCCATTTAGAAGCGATGGTTAGTATGTACGCTATGCTGAAAATGGAGCGCGAAGTTTTCATTTGACTTTTGTCGTTTGTATTACGCAGCGGCAGGTGAAAAACATTGCAAGGAGCAAATGCAATGCTCGCTCGCGTTTGTCCTTTTCCATTATGCCTCCGCCAGCTCAGCACCCGCGAGAATTGTAGTGTCTCGATTTGTGAAGCGGGTCCCACTTGTAACTTGTACCGTTGTACGGTGGCTTTGCCGAATATGGAGCTAATCGAAACTGCGGTTGGGCTCGAAACGAGCCCACCAACATATACCTAGGCCCGGTTGTATTCAATTTGTAATTTTTGTAGAATTAAAAATTATTCTGTAGTATTTACTTTTATGAAAAGGCCTGAAAGTATCGCATTATTGACTTACAAAAATATTTTATTTTAAAAATTGATTAATTATAGTAACGACAATGATAATAAAAATTTAAAATACGTTAGTTTTATTAAATAATCTCTTGCGGGCCATTTCATATATAAATCTCTTCCCATTTTTATTAGAAAACAAAAATTGATGTCTTTTTGCTTTAGAGCAGTTCCTTTTCGAATGCGCAAGCAAAAGTTACTCTATGTTACTTTTAAATGCCAACGAAATTATTGCCCTGATTTTTTTAATTTTATTTGCATTCTTTCCGTCCTTATTTATTTGTTCTTTGCCTTTTTTGAGATGACAAGTCGTTTCACGTAATGAACAACCATGACTTGATTAACTAGTACCAGTAGCATTATTGAGTTTGAAATCTTTAATGGAGTGCGCCTTCTCCGAGGGACCAGATTTGTCGGTTCTGTAAAATAGGAATGCGCCCGCACCAATAAAATTGATTGCTAACCATTCACATGCCACATTAATTATATCGTCGGAATTAAATTGTATTCGTTTGGGCTAATCATATTCTTCCTACATCTCCATTTTAAATAAACTTCTTTTATTTTTTATGTGACAAAAAAAGATTTTATCTTCTTCGTGGAAAAAAGAGAGAAGATCAGCAGATAATGAACCAATATTCCTGAAGATATTTTTATATAAATTATTTAGTCTGATCTCAAACGAGTTGATGTAGCATTTCAATTACTATCAATCTTTTAATTGACTTTTGAATAATCTTATTTAGGACTGTGGCCTCCATAAACTTTGTGGGGATAAAAGTAATTCAACTATGCGCACATATTTGCGAACCAAAGTTTAAAACAAGGCAAGACAAATGGTTAAAATAATGTCTAATCTTACAAAAAAAAATTAGTTATCAAATCATAAGGCATCAGTTCAAGCGTCATTTTTAATTAAAAATTTCCCAATAAAAATCAAAATAATTGTATAAGAATTTATAAACTATTTATTTATTTATTAACTTTATATAAAGTTAGTATCCAAGAAAAAGAAAAAGGAGACAAAATTTATAGTACTATTTTTCGTTTAAAAGATTGAGAAACATTTTATAAATTTCTCGCAGTGTTATTTTGAAAATTTAAAAGAGCGTGAATTTTACTCTTCCAGAGTTTCAAATAACATTCGAAGGGCTAAAAGCCCTTCTAGAAACTTTGAAGCGAGTAAGAAATCCGTAAAAGAAATCCTTATATTTTGTTAAATTTGTTTTACAACATTCTTTTTATTTATTTATTTATTTCTAATGCAGTTTTATTTAATTTTTTATAAAGCTAGCAGCATTCATATGTTGACGAATCTATGATGTAAAAATTTACTGTAATTACGTAATTCCATTAAAAAAATCAGTCACGAGTCATTAATCAGTCGCCTTCGAGGACCGTGGACTGTCATCGCCGTAAACTGAATACAGTCAATGCTGGGACAAGCCACAGTAATAAGACGCAAGACCCTTCCTCCTGTGCCGAAACACTGTAAAAATATATCCATCCCAATTGTTATGTTACCCATTTATCTCTCTTAGGAGAAAAAATTATAAAAAAGGAAAGAGAGAGAAAAATTCTCTCTTAATTCTTAGGAGAAACAGATTTTGGTTAAGCTCTTAGCTGTACAAAAACAAAAGGTCGTATAGTTATCAAACCTTGAAAGATCTGCAAATCTCTTCCTCTCTATTTCTGAATCTTCCAGAGTTTTTTATTTAAGGCAGAGTGAGTTAAGTGCTGGATCTCTGTCGTGCTCAATCATCACCAGCTAAAGGAAAAGGCTGCTGTGTAAATTCAACGATCTTTCTTCATTTTTCAGCAGCCGATTCAGGTCTGTCTTCTTGTTTTCTTTTGTGGTAGTCAACTTTGACGCCTAATTATATCTCAGATCCGTTACTCCGTAAACTCTAATTGTGATGTTTGTGTTGTTTGATTTGTTCTGTTCGGTTTTCGAGAGTGTTTTGCAAAGGAAAGAAATTTCAGATGCTCTTTTCATGGTTCTGAGTAATTTTAAGCTCCGATAAGTCGTGCTTTTGCGGCTATTTGGATTGGATGTATCAATATTGAAATATATACTTTAATAACGTTTGATCAGTGGTTTTGAGCAATAAAATGAAGGGTTATTCCAAACTTGTTTGCTGATTGCTGATTGAGTATAATTTGGGAGAATAAATTCGAGTAAACTGACTCTTGTTTCTCTGCGGTTTTAGGGAAAATTTAACTACATCATTTGTATCATTGCCTTTGATTTATATACTGGAAGCGTAAATGGCTAGTCGGGTGAAGGAAGACGAGAAAAATGAACGAATAATCAGGGGACTTCTCAAACTTCCAGAAAATCGAAGATGTATTAACTGTAATAGTCTGGTATGTCTTTTCTTGAATTTAATTAGGTGCAAGATGCGTATTTTTTATGACTGCATTGGTGTCTCTCAAAACACAATTATGGGACTAGATGGCATGCAAATTGTTAGTGAAGTATGATTGGTTCAGATTTAAGTCTAGTTCAATTTGTTAAGATTTGGTAGTGTAAGATAAATTAATCAGCAATGTGACATACTGCTGAATAAGTTACTTTGCAGTTAAAAGACTAATCTATGAGGTACCATCCATAAGTGGAGTTATTTGCTGGTAATGAAGCTAATGAAATGAATGAAAGTGTAGTTCATTTTTCTGTAGAATTATGTATGTGTTATGGATAGGAAAAAATGAGAAAATTGGATAGTGCAATTTCAAATACTTCATACTTTGGGTTTACTGAATCACATTTGGAAGTAAGGCACTGTAGAGATTCTGCAGGTAATGTGAGAGACTTTGATGAATTAGCTACATCCCTGGAACCATTGTGCAGGATACACCTTCTTTTCCAATTTAGAGGCATGAAGAAGAGTTAACTTCACTTGCTGATTGATATTTGCTTGCTTCTGGCAATTTTTTATCTGAAGTGTTTATGTTCTGCAAAATAATTTTATTTAAGTTGTAATCCATGTATGAAGTTGATGAATTCTAGAGATCCCATGAGTGGTAAGAACAGTGATGAAATTAGCAATTTTGGGCAGACAAGCTCCATGAATAACACTACTGCAATCTCAGATTGCTAATTTCTGAAAAACTCTCTGAAGCTACATTTTTAATGATATTTTTGGTCCTGAGGAACTTCTATAAATAACAAAGGAATTATTGTGAATTATTGCAGTAGATTAGTTAAAACTTCTGAGCAATATCTGAGCTTGGACTGCAAATATGAAATGATACTTTCATTGTGTTAGCAACATCACAGGATTTTTTGTATGTATACTGCCATTCTTCCTACCTAAAGAAGCAAAACATGTGATTTGCTATTTTCTTGCTAACTTACTTTCTGCCACACAGGGACCACAATATGTTTGCACAAATTTTTGGACATTTGTTTGCACCACCTGCAGTGGAATACAGTAAGTTTGGATATGTTCTTATACAGATGTTTTCTTCAAATCTCCTATTCTGCTGCCCTTTTTACTCTGAGATTTTATGTATATCTCTTAACTAGTTTCTCTGAATATACATGTGATTCTGTGTGTGTTATCGAGAGAGGGGGAGAGAGAGAGAGAGGTTAATAAATTGCTTGCCCTGGCTTAACTACTTTAAATATTTCCAGTCGGGAGTTCACACACCGAGTAAAATCCATATCAATGGCTAAATTTGCTTCACAGGAAGTTAGTGCTCTTCAAGAAGGGGGAAATCAGGTATATATATGTTCTTCTGCTGCTTTTCTAATTTGTAAATCTCTTCAGGTATCTATGTGATGTTCTTTTCATTTATCACAAAATGTTTTTACTTTTTTCATTCTGAACTCATGTCTGTAATGTATATGCAGCGTGCAAAAGAAGTTCTCTTTAAAGAGTGGGATCCGCAGCGTCAATCTGTCCCTGACAGCAGGTTACTGTTCATTTGTATTATATTCAGTTCTAATAATTACCTCATTTCTGATTCAATAATTTTACTGCCAGTAACGTTGAGAGGCTTCGAACTTTCATCAAGCATGTTTACGTGGATAGAAGATACGCTGGGGAAAGGAACTATGACAAGCCTCCGAGGGTGAAGATGGTAAGATGCCCCTGCCTCACATTTGGATTTCTGTTGAGATATTAATTGTGATCATGTTGGTTTGTGTGATAAAACTCAAATGAATTTGACATATTTAGTTTTCAGTGTAGCAATGGACTAGTCTCATTTCTCCTTTTAAATAATTGCAAATTGTGCAGGGTGATAAAGAAGACTTCTATGAAAATAGAAGAATAGATACATATCAGGGAGGGTCTCGAAGCCCACCGTACGAAGATGCATATGAACGTCGTTACAGTGAACAGTCTAGTCCTGGTGGAAGAAGTGATGACAAGAATTCAAGATATGGTTATGATGAAAGAAGAAGTCCTGGAAATGAGCAAGAAAGTCGACAATATAGTGATTACAGGAGGACTAGTCCTGCTCGGCCTGAAATCATCAGTGATTGGCGTAGAGATGATAGATTTGGAAATGGCCGGAAATTTGATGATCGCAGAATATCTGATGGAGATTCAAAGCTTGAAGGCAGGTCACCTGAGTGCCCAAGAGATGTGGAGTCATCCAGCCCCCCCATGGTTCGCCCCGTCAGGGAAATTTTGGGAGACAATGTATTGCCTCTTCGTATAAGCGAACCTCCAAAAGCCAATGGTGGCAGGACTGCTGATAGCACTGCACATACACAGGTGGGGGTTTTGTCAACTAAGCTGTATACTAATTCATATTTGTAAATGTTAGTTGCTTCAGAATTTCTACTTCTTGTTTCCATTCTTGCTTGTATTCTGCTTGATGATTCACTTCGGCTGAGAAATTGGCTCTGGTTATCAATATGACAACTTGAACTCTCTTCCATTTTAAGTCCTTTTCTCTCCAGTGCTGTGCTCTTGTGGACCTTTTGGGAAGTCTGCAGCATTGATTTTTATCACCTTTTAGTAGTGAGGTTCTTTTTCTTTGTTGTTTATTCCTAAAGGTACTACTTAGAGAAAAACAGAGTTTTTCAATTTAAATGACACGGTGACAGAATTTTTTTCTTGATGTATTCAAAAGTTCTTCTCTCCTTTCATGTAAATATTCAAATTATTTATTGAACTTTTACCTATTTTAAGGGAGGTCTTTTTCTCAATCCTTTAATATAATTTCATGGTAGCCTTTGCGAAATCAGAACTTTAATAGCATACCAAAATAGACTTTTCAATTCTGCATAGCATTGTGGTCAGTGTTCTGTGCCATTATGTGGCAATTTGTGTTTTGACCATATATTAGACATCCATGTTTCAGCCATTATACATCCATTTCAATTTCATTTAGTTTGAGTTAAAGCAATTTAATTTGCATTTTTTTATAGTCACAAGAAATGTTATTGTGCTCCCATTTAACTTGGTTAAGCCACACTTGCATGAGCTCTTCCTTACTGTGGTTATTTTCCAACTTTGTAGTTACATTCAGTCCTGCATTTACTTGAATATTGTTTTTTGGTTCATCTTCTGTTCCTTTTTTTTTCTTTTGTTGCTTTTAAATTTCTGGAAAAATGACAGAAACGTATATGGATTTACATTATCATTATCTCTAATTGCAGAGAACTGCATCTTCTAGTAGCTTGGGGTCCACCAATGAGAACCCAGCAGAAGTCAAATTGGAGACTACTGGGAGTTTAATAGACTTTGATGCTGATCCAGAACCTCCGGCTATTGCAGCAGCTACACAGGCACAACAGACAACTGTGGCTCAATCTGCTGCACAGCCAGCAAGTTCTACCAATGACAACAATTGGGCCTCTTTTGATTTTGCCCCTGAAGTGAAAGTCTCTCAAGCTTCTTCAAATTTGAATACTTTGGAATCTGTTTTTTCTCAGTTGTCAGTGCCAGCATCAGTACCTGGTCAAGTATCAGGAACACCCAGTGGTGCAGGTGCTCCAATAACTGCACCTGTGACCAATGTGAATGCACTACCAGTTGGTAATTCACCTGTTGCATCAGTGGGGCACACACCTATTTTACCTTTCGGAACTGCTGCCCCTGCAGCTGCACCAGTGAGTGGCTTTGCAACATTTCCGTCTGCTAATGTTTCTACACCTGCACCCGGAGTTACACCCTTATTGCCCTTCAATGCCAGTAATTCCTTTGGCATGCAGCATCAGCAGCCTTCTTTATTTCCTCCTGCTGGTGGTCAGTCTTCTGCATCGCAGTTTACAACATCGGTTGATGGAGCTTCTGCTAATCAGGTGGGCTTTATAATTAGTCTTCTCAAATCCTATATGATATTTTGTTATAGTGAAGTATTTATTAGACTTGTTGCTTTCTGGCCATATTTGGCAGCCATGGAATATGTCGTTTGCTCAAAATGCACAAGGGCTTTTGAGTACACCAGCTGCACAGCCACCTCAATCAGTCCTGAAACCTGCCCTTGATGTCACTTCTGGCGGTGTAGCACAACCTTCTTCTGTGGAAGTAAAATCAACTGGAAGAAAAGAACTGCCTCAGGTGATGTTTATTTTAAGTTTTCTCCTAAATAGATTTGTTTTATGTATGCATCATGTATTTACAGTAAATCCTGGTTTGCTTGCAGGATCTATTTGCAGCAACTTATTCACCCTTTCCTGCATCTGCTCCATGGCAAACTGGTCCACCTCGTGGACTGGGGTTTGCTATGCAATATAATACTGCAGCGGTACCTTTACATACCCGAAACATAATTATATGTTCAACTGCTTCACAAGCAATTTATAATTGTGTGTATTTTCTCTTGCAGCCTATGCCTAATTTTGTTCTGTCAAACTCATCAACAAACCCTTTTGATCTCAACAGTGATTCACCTTCAGTACAAGCCCAAACAGTATGTTATTTAGTTCATCTGAATTGATGGTGATCATTGCTGTTGACTTTTCCATTCTTATATAAATCGAGTGTTCTGTAATAAAATTATGCAAAACCAAGTTTAAAAATGTCACATTATTGTTTTGCATATTTGGAAGGGGATTGTTGTGTACTGTTTTAGCAAGCCAGCAACAGTAGAACTAAAGTTATTCTTAGACCTTTCCTGAAAAGTTCATTTCTTAAACTCGTTGAAATGGGTAATACTGGTACTCAGGATATTAAATTTACTTTCCAAACTTTTATTATCATCAGCACACTCGGAGTGGCAAATTGCATGAAGAGTGCTTAATTTGGCATCTTTGTTAGACCTGATCAGTCAAATACTGGAGCATGTGATAGATTAGAAGAAGTTAATACCAGGCTACCCTTCATTCCATTCTTTTGATATAAAATCTAACAGCAATTCAATAAATAAAATATTCCTTTGTGCTTGGTTGATGCAGTTTCCTTCCATGGCATCCTTACAAGGTGCTTTACCAAGTGTGTCACCTCCTTCGGGCTTATTGCGAACTTCCAGCCTGGGTAGTCCCTCACCGGTATGGATGCAGCCCCAGTCACCACCTTATCCATCGGCTATGCCTTCCCAGATGCCTACGTATCCATCAGCTGTACCTTCCCAGATGCCAACTTATCCATCAGCTCGGCCACAGAGTAAAACCATGTTCTTATAGTGTGCTTTTCCATGTTCTTTTACTACCATGTCTATGCTGCATTTGCGCTCTTATTGTGCTAATTTATGCTGAAAAAAATTGCAGGGCCATATATGGGGCCACAAGTACCCAGTAACATGCCACCTTCTGGGTAATTATTTGATTGATAATTTTAATCATAGTTTGATGTGTTTTAAGATGTTTTGCTACCTGTAGTATTGGATTGAATGTGTTTGAAAAAGGCAAGTAAATAAAGAAGTGGCTGGGCATCACTGACCGGCCATCAAACACATATTAAAACTTTTAATGAACCTTTGCAGGCATCAAGGCATAGGAGGGTTTGGCAGTGAGGGTACCACATTTGGCTTCATGAATCCGGATCAACAGTTGGCTGGTAGATTCTCGGCTCCTGCCACCCCGCAGCCTTTCTCTTCTGGTGGAGGGAACCCATTTGGATAAATATGAAGAAGAAAGCACCTATGACTTTGTCTTAGTTAAGCATCACCTTGTTGCTACCTGCCGAATTGCTGGGTGGAAAGTTTTGGTTCCTTTATTATAGTTAGGGTGATCCAACCAAAAGTAAGATTTGTCATGTTCACTAGGTAAGGGCTAAATGTTCATATTGGCTGTGGAAAATTAGATTGATTATGTCAAAAGGAGACATGGAGGGAAGAAAGAGGGAAAAAGAGCTATTTGAAAGGGGTGCAGAAATATCCATGGTGATATAGTTTTTTTTTTTTTTTTCTCAACGCAGTATGTTGTCTGTTGTATTTTTTATGTTCCATCGAGTGATTTCTGTGTGCTGCGTGCTGCCCCTTGAAGCTGTATCATTTCTTATTCTTGTTATGTTGTATGATTTTGCCCTCTGTTAATTTCTGTGGGGAGCTATTTGAGTCTGTGAAAAGTTGTCATAGTTGAGTACAGTTTGTATGCTAATGTTATTGAAGATTGAGATGATATTTCAGATACTGTTCCATTTTTGCCTTCATTCATCTTTAGTCTCTGTGCCACTTTTGTACTAGAAAAGACTACATTTTCTTTTTTTTATTGTTGATTTTTGGATCCGAACCAGAAGGCCTTTGAACCTGAGCAGCCCGTTACTGTTGAGTATTTTAAAATTTTCCTTTTAATCTTTCGGAGAGCAGGATGACCTTGTTTGTATCCAATATATTGTAAAAAGGGGCATTATCAAATTTTACATGTTTAGAATTGTATGAATTAGATAAAAAAATGTTAAGAATGTATTAAAATTTTTGTTTTGATCCTTAGTCGATTATCTTTGAATGACACATTTATTGAAATGTTTTTAGTCTTTAAGTTTCATGTTAATTAATTGTATAGTTTCTTTTTAGCTTCAAAATTTTGATCTAATAATTTTATAAATTATAATAGTTTTAAAAATATCTTAAAAGTCTTAATTTATCATAAAAATAATAATTATATTTTTATATAATAATAATTATTATTTTAAAAAATAATAATAAATCTCTAAAATTTAAAAAAATATAATATATTTATATAAAATAATTGTGTTATAATTATTTATAAGAAATTAAATAAAATAAATATTAATATTTTAGATTTAAAAATTTTATTTATTTTATAACATATTTATAGTAAATATTTATGATTATATTAAAATTTAAATAAAATATATGCATATATATTAAAAATATAAATAAAATAATAAAAATAAATATCAATAAAAATGAATAAATTTATAATACATTAATAAATATGTATATTATCAATATGCTATAGAATAAATAAATAAAATTTTACATAAATATATTATTAAATATATTCTCAAATTTTAAAGATTTATTAATTATTTTTCTTAAATAATTGTATAAAGTAAAAATTATAATAATATTTTAATTTTTAATTATATTTCTTTTAACTTTGTTATTAATTTTTTGGTAATATTAATTATACATAATTTTTAAAATTATATTTTATTAAAATAATCTATTTTTAAAAATTAAGTATAACTGATATTGTAAAAAAAAATTTAATTGTCAATTTTTTAAAAATTAATTATAAATAAATTTTAATAACATTAATTATAACAAAATTTATAACAAAATATTTTTAAAATTTAAATATTATAAAATAAAAATAAAAATAATTAAATTATTTTATATATTTTTTAATAATTAAAAAATAAAATAGTTAATTTAAGTTTAAATAATTTATATAATAGTATCTCAATAATTCTTTAAGAGCGAGGAAGTATTTAAAATTGATCCAAAATTTATAGAGAAATTTCTTTTTTCTCTATAAGTGAAAGAGGTAAAACATATTACCCTACTTAAATTAAAGTAAATAAATTCATGTAATCAGATAGAATTTATTAACTTACTTTTAATAAACCAGTTATTTACTTTAAGAATAGTGATAATTAATGATAAGTTGATTTAAAATATTTTATTAATTGAAAGGATGAGAAAGTAGAAAGTTGCTTTAAATATAAAAATCTGTCGCCTTTTATCTTAAAGGTTGTATTGTTTGCAACAAAAACTTAAAAAAAAAAAAAAGGAATAGGTTAGAAGAAAATTTGTTGGGTTTTGTATTGAATTTTAATTTTGCTTTCAGATAAAATTATCTGCAGATTATTTTATTTCAAAGGGGTATTATCAGTTTCCTCCCCTGAAGTATTGCTTATTATTAATTAGATGGTCAATAATGAAAAAATAAGCAAACACCTCCCTTAATTAGATGATAATGCTTCTAATTTTTTGTTAAATGACCGAATTGTACTATTCTCTATTAAGCCAATTCACTGTTTATATTAAAGTCCATAAGAGATTGTGAACAGTTCGATCATTTAACAAAAAATTAGAAATACTATCATCTAATTAGGAGAAGTGTTTGCTTATTTTTTTATTCTTGACTATTTAATTGATAATAAGTAATACTTCAAGGGAGAAAACTGATAATACCCCCTATTTCAAAACAATTTTAAAGGAGGTTAGAAAGGGAATGGGAAAAAAAATGAAAGAGAAGAAAAGGATGATGGTAATTATGAGTTAACGAACAGCCTTGTCGAAACTCGAAGTAGTTACCCTCCTCCAAAGGCTAATACGCAAAATTTCATATTAAATTTGTTGGAAAAAAATGTTTTTAAAATTATTATTTAATTTTATAGATTATATTTTATAAATTATTATTAATATATGATGGCTATAATATTCAATTTATATCATTAATTTTATTAATTATTTAAATTTAATATATGAATTTTTTTTAATATTTTTTAATTTTTAAAATATTTTATTAATATATAAGTACTATAACAAAAATAATAAAATAAAGAAAAAATTATGTCTATATTTTATAAAATATTATATTTTAAGTAATCATAACGTTAAAAATTTGATGTTTATCTTTCGATAATCGTAATTATTGAGAAAATTAATTGTAAGTATTAAATTAAATCTTAAAATCATAAAAGATCGTCACTACTTACACTATCCACACAAAAAAACTCCTTAATTTTAAGATAACAAATTTTAACGTGTCTCGTTATACTCAAATCATAACTTTTTTATTCTTTTTATTTTAATTTATTATTTAATTATTTTAATTATTTTAATTATAATTTATATTTATAATTATAATCACGATATTTATATATTTAATAGAATATTAACAAATATCCCAACAAAATTAAATCAATAGCTATGCATGATTAGATAATAGATATCATATAAAACTGCACGCCCCAATTTGCAATCAGGAAACCTATACCAAAAATGAATGTCCTTTATAGGACAGAAACTCGGAACGGTTTTTGAAACGACATATATTTACAAATAAATTTGCAGCTCCCAATTAATCTCTTTTTTCCTGTATTCTACTTGAGCTGAGCCAGAGATGGAAATATACGCAGTGCCGCGTAGAGAATCTGGACGAGCGCATGTTTGCGTGCAATGCTCTTCCTAATCTTTTAAATCATAAGGCAATTTCTTCCTGTATCTAGCTAATGGTTTAAGCACAGCAGATGGATGGAGCAATTGCAAAAGAATTAGGAGAAACTTTGAGCTTCTTATACAGGTTCAGCTGTTTGTCTAGTTGTCTTCAAAATTATAGGAGACACCAGCATCCAGACTGCAAAAATATAACCTTCCTCAGTTATCAGAGAAACAATATTTTGTCCACTATTAACATGATAGCCATGGAACATAAGTGAATTGGTTAAAAATTTGGCTCCTGTCAAACGCTTACTATATACACAGACTGCCAGCCATTCGTTCACTATCCTGACCCAAGTACTAGTCCAACCCACGTCAATTGTCCACCTGCAGAAGATTAAGCACGGTAATAAATCACTTATTCACCGTTCTCAACATTTTTCTTCTATTTTAATAATAAGATTATGTTACCATATGTTGAAAATCAGTGTTATGTGGAACCAACTTCTAATTTCATTACATAAAAATTGGATTCAGTGGCATTTAGAGTCAACCTCTGTTTGCCCATTAACAACGGAATATGTAAAATTCTATAGAAGACGCGGATTAGAGACATGGAGACATTACTTTTTAATGGTGTGATGGGTATTCCAGCCAATCAGTAGCATTGCAAAGTACATTGCTCCAGTGGCAAAAACAAAATGGAAGAAGCCATAACCATATGGAACATCATCTTCAGCCGGGGACTCATCCTTCCTGAGCTGCAGGTGTTTTCAGACACAATTCTCTAACAAATGGAAATAACCAATTGAAAAGTTTTGTGGATTCCAGGGCATACCTGGAAGCATTTGGAGTCAATGCCTGTAGAAAATGTTGCGATAACCATTGCAAGCAGAGCAACAACAAAGCTCTGTCCACATATCAGAGAAAGATTGTTAATTTGAAACGAAATATATGAAAACTAAAGTTAATTACAAACAGGTCCATTGAGTTCACTGTTAATGTATTAAATTACTTCAAAATTTTGTCAGAATTCTTTTCTTGGATTAGACATGAACCTAATATGGAACCTTCTCTCTATATTTACGCATAACAAAAGATGTTACTTAAGAAATGAGTTCGAAATCTTAGAATAGATACATATTAGTTGTTTGCATTAACAAATATAGAGATAGCTAAACTTTTGAAACGAACATAAATCATGACGAGCTGACAGCTCCCTGGTCAAAAGAACCATTATCGCACTACTCCCAAGAGATTTGTGAAAGAGAAATATTACTATGATTGTAAGCCAGTCTGTTCTATTTGAAGCTTCTGCCTTCCTGTTGCAACTTTCCCCCGCTGGTTCACTGTAAGAACATAAATGGGACATGGCTAAATAAAATAAAACTGCCAAGATGAAGCAATAGACAAACAGCACTTGTTGACCACTGAAAAGACCTACAGTTTGTTTCAAACTACAATCTGATCAATAAAGCAAAGAAAAGACTAATGGGTCATTGACAAAACTAAACGTTTCACTTTTATAGGTACTATACTTCATATAATGGATCTATAAATAAAACATATTAGATTTTAGTGCAAATCTCTTCAGATTGGAACTTTTATTTCCCATAGTTTAGTTAACAAACAATTTATGATAGAGCTTGGAAAGCTGATATCTATGCAGGATGCAGCGTAACAAACATAAGTCAGTTAAATTAATAAGACCATGGGAAGAAAAGCATCAAAACCATACCTTCGAATGGCACACCAGCAGATAAATAAGACATAAAGCCCCATAAGCCCTGGAGTCAAGAAACCAGCATTTATCTGTTTCAGGCAGAAGTGAGCAATGTAATTGCAGATTCATAGTGAAATATGAATAAACAGAAGAGGCTAAGAGCTTACTTTTGGGTGAAGAGAGACACTGGTCATGAGTTGGAGGAGCACCAATGTCCATGTAATGAAAAAAATGTTAAGCAGGCAAGAAGGATCTGGTGTATACCAAATGTACATCATGATGATCCCCACTATGCATATGATATATGCTGCAGTTGCAACTAGCATCACATGGATGTGGCTGCAATCCAAATTTTAGTGTTGGTCAGCACTGATATGCAAGTAATCAAAATCATACAAGACTCGATCGAAATTTCTACACTCAAATATTTAATTCATTGCAAGATAAAAAAATGACCAGCATCAGCCTGCCTACTCAGAATTGTACTCCCACTTGATGCAGTTCAATATGATCCTCATCAACAAGAATTGGCAAAGAGCATATTTAGATGAGACATGTGATAAACCATAGAAAAGCCTAACTTGTATAGCATTCCAGAATCCATCTGACAAACTATTCAAATGTCTTTTTCTTTTCTTTTCTCTGTTAAACATCAGAAAGTTCTACTCAATTGTCATCCTGAACTTTACCACCATGCTGGAATTATTCTAGAGACACAGAGTTTCCTTTCAACTTGGCTGCCTTTGGAGTATGACTATTATGATTTTCCAAGTATGAGATCATTTCTTCTTTATATTGAGTAGAAGACTGCTGATGCAATGCTAGTTCAGTGTTTGGCACTTTAATCTCCCTATTGCATAAAATTTTACACATGTTATTGTATTTTATGAGTGTGTAGAAACTTGTGAGAATGTAATGAATCAAATCACATGGCCAAGTACCGAGGATTTCAATGAATTTGGTATTGCCAAAATGCTCTAACCATCCAGAAGTCCAAATGAATCTCAAAACCCAGCTAGATCTTTTTTCTACTATGTCTTCAGATATAGTTGAATATAGGAAACACTCAAGACTACAAGTATAATAATATAATAATGATTTCTGGGAAAATGGCTAAAAAGGAGTTTAATACAGCTTTGCTTCCACATGAAGAAAGTCTTACCATCTTTCTGCATTCTTTTCAGACTGACAACAGTCATTCAGCCAGGTAATGAAACTGATTACACTTATTAGCTGAATCAGGAGAAAGACCCTGAGAAGCATTTGCAAAGGTCATTAAACATAAAGCTTTGAACAGTTTAGGTGACTGAACTATGTCTTAGACAAGAAAATATGACAGGAACGAATAATACCCAGCACCAAAATGTGCAATCTCCCCTGCCAAAAACATGAAAAGGAAAAATCATTACAAGCATGTCAATAACATAAAATAGAAAAAAAAAATGAATATGGACTTGCTATAATGGAACCACACGAACCATAAAGCTGAATAAAGGAAGAAGGAATTAGAAATGGGATGATTGTCAAGGCAATCCACAGGACAATCTTTACAGACCACCATCCAGAATGCCATGAATCCCTGGAGTTGTGCAACTTTGAGGTGCCAGCCGTTGAAAGAAACATTATGAAGTAAAACATCTGATGTAGAGTTAAGGCATGATGCAATGTGTGATAAGAAAGATCAGACGGCTGATGCCAAGTCTGGTTAACAAATAAAAATTAACAGTCCACATGTACGAAAGATTCAAGGCATGTCTTCAATATTCTATGTCATCTTTTAATAATCTTTTCTTAATCAAATATTATGATATCTTTGCTTTTAAAGTCTGGTACCCAAATGCAAGCTTATTAGGGACTTCAATGTCCTAGATTCACCATTTCCTTGTATATGGTTTTATGATGGATGCTGCTCTTTCTAATCAAGAAATCTCAGAAATGCTATCATCATACAGAAGAATGAGTTTCATGCTTAGGATTGAAAGGATACAAAGCATCCCAAGCTCACACGAAGAACTCCTTCTGCACCCAAACAGTTATTCCCACCTTTGCAATTCGTTAGACCTGCAGCAGAGTCACTCAGCCAATGTGGATTAGCATTAAATCAGTGGTATAATCAGCAAATTATACTATAAATATGGTGTGAATCTTTCATGCTGTGAAACACTTTGGCAACAGGAACGAAAAGCTTTCTAGTTCCTAATACTAGTTTGTAGCTGATGCAGCAAATTATACTCAGAAAACCAATGTATGCACTAGAATTAAACAAACAAGCAAATCTTACTTTCCATTTCTGTCAAGGCTGCTCTGCTGTAATCTCGAACGACCCATGCTAGTAGGTTTGCAACTAAAAATATCAATGCATAAACATATCTGGCCATCCAAGGATTGGATCCATTGCGAAACTGGCTAAACCACGAGTCCTCCTTGAATATAGCACGCCTCTCATTGCCATTTCTTGTTCCGCTCTCCATACCCCCTTAGACCCAAAACAACTCTTCATCACATAAGAGCATCAACGGACAGAAGCAATGGATTTCATTGTCTCAGTTGATCTCCACCTGCATTGCTGAAAATACAGGCATAGTCATCATAAAAGATCCATATTCTGTTACCTAAGCGTCGAAACTGGAATCATGTAATATACAAGTTTGGAAACCACTAAGAAAACAAGACTTGGGCTCAATTTTAGCTATCACTGTCTCGAGCTAATAAATTTCTTGACTTGATATAGGCTACTAGAATACATTGCACTTTCTAACTTGGCAAAATTCAACTTGCTAAATGTTGTTTGCTACTGAATGAGGCTCTCAGTTGAGCAGATAATGAAAACAAAAATGTGCCTGGGTGCTAGATTAGTCACAGATGAATCACGTGCCTACCATCAACCAAAAAGAACTATACGGCTTTGATTGAAACGGTGATCCACTAAAAATAAATACATATTCTTTTAGATAGACGACGTAGAGTGGTTAGCAAAGACGTGCAATGCATAGATTAGTATATTCTTCAACTTTGATAGATCTGATCCCGACCGTTAGATCGTGACCCCACGTTGTATGAATTGTATAGTACTCAGTACTGGTCAAATTTTAGGCGTGAATGTTTTCGTTAGAGAAGTTCCTTTATTTGAGGGTTACAACTCACACGGACTTATTCACAAAACAACACAAGAATTTGATGAACACTTGAAAAGAATCCAAAATGTCTGAAAATCGTTAAACTCCTGGGGATGCGTGTAGTCATTAAATGAGTAAAGGGAATCTTTTCTTCCCTCCTTGCAAGTCGTCTATAGTGTGCTAACCGTATGAAAACAATTCTGTAGACGGTTATACCCTCCAAGCTCCATCTAAGCATCCGAGTGTTATTTTGTTATGCTGGGGGTAAACTCGGTTATTGACTTGCTGCACTATTTAGCGGTGATTTTTACTTCAAGATTTGCTCTGTACAGAAAAACAGAAAATGGCACTGGATTGGAAGACGCTGGAGAATCGAATTCTTTTCATAGGGATTTGTGATTTAAAAAAAACAAATATCGAAATTAGCGGTGCAGGATAGAAGAATAAGTCAACAAAAGAATAGACAATTTTCAGATTTTTGAATTAATAAAAAAAGGAAAATTACTCTTCAGTCTCACTTTACTCTTTTGCTTGCTAGCTGGGAAAATGAATCAGTATCTAAAATAATACTTCTAATGCTGGTTCAAGTTACAGGGAGACGGAGAACACAAGTAGATTAGTGAAGCTAGTTGAATAATTCCTTTAAAATCACCTGCGCAGAATGTAGTGTAAGTTCTTAATTTCAAATCAAATGATTTTGCAATTTTCATTGAAAGAAACAGCTATGGAGATGAATGAAAAAACAATGAAAGAAAATGCAGTATTGTTTAAGGCTAAGATCGATGATCCTGATCACACTATATATAATCTAGAGATCTCTAGGTGATATTGATCAGAGGAATCTCGAACCAGAAGCTCTATCAATTATAGATATAAAAACGACAATGTCTCAAGAATCAAACAGCAAACTTCAAAAGATCGAAGAAATGGAGAATGTAGAATCGAAGTACCTGAAAATGCAAGCAGTTGGTGATGAATCTGAAGATCTACGAAGAAGGATGTTTCTTCGAGAAGCTCCACAACTCCACTTCACTTCACGCCTTCCTCTCGATCTCTCTCAGACAATTACAGAGGGAGAGAGAAAGAGGAAGAGATTATTGATTTTCTGTTCAATTCCTTTTAGATTATGGATTGGTTTTCTTTTAAAATAGTCGAGAAAGAGAGAAATATATAGCTTTTGAAGCTTTTATTGCTTTTTCCTTTTTCCCGCCGTAAGCTTTCTGTTTCCGCTACATTCCGTATCTTTCAAGATACAACCTCACGTAAATTTAACATTACAACAATAACATAAATTTTATTTATAATATTCTATACATAGTACAATTTACTAATGAAACTTAAGTAGAGTTAAATTTATTTATGGGTTTTTAAGATAGAACTTTTACATGAAATTTAAGATTTTAACACATAGATAAAGAATTTCAGAAAAAATATACTTATTTTACTTATCTCTCTTAAACCGTTAGTTGACTATCTATTTTTTTTAAATGATTATAATATTCTTAATTATTTTAAAAATAAAATTTAATTTTAATCTATTTAATATTTAAAATTATTAAAATAATTAAATTTAATTAACAATAATTTTAATTTATATTTATTTAAATTGAAATTTTAATTAAAGATAATTTAATTTGATAATTTTAATTTATATTTATTTAATATTTATTAAAATTAATAATTTAATTAATAATAATTTAATTAATTTTTATTCATATATTATATTTATCCAAATATCAAATCCTAATATGTAAAACAATCGTCTTTTTTACTTTTTTTTTTTACAAATCCTCCTACATTAACTATATTTCTTTTAATTTTATTTTACTAAATAATTCTATAACCTTATCAACCTAACTATTCTTACAAAAACTCTTTAATATAAGATTTATGTCATATATATTTATACTAAATTCACATTTCAACATCGATATTATAATTCATAAAATAAATTAGACTTTTGAGTTTGTACAAAATTTATAAAAAAATTAACATGAGTAAATTATTAATTTTAAATATCATTAATTAAAATTTTAATTTTAAATAAATGTTAAATAAATATAAATCAAAATTATTATTAATTAAAATTTTAATTTTTTTAATTTTTTAAATATTAAATAAATTAAAATTAAATTTTTTAAATTTTATTTTAAAGTAAATAAATATATTATATCTTCTAAATAAATGTATATGATTAACGAACAATTAAAGGAAAATAAGTATATCTTAAGTTATATTTAGATGTTAAAATTTTAAACTTGTGAAAAAATCTGTGTTAAAACCCTATTTATTTATTAATTGATTGTGCGATAATGCATGTCTCATGATAACATGATCTACTGAATTATATTTTATATTTTTGTTATCAACAATATTGTTAAGAAATGAATTGATGATGTTCTGAGGTAGATCACGATTTAAAAGTACAATAATGGTGGGAAAGTATAGGATGTCGGTTGACGTAGATCACGAATTTAAAGTTACGTGTGGATCAGACGGTTGAGGAGTGAGGTGTTGATGTTGCTTGGCTTGTGCTGTGGAAGTGGAGTCCTAATCACTCTAAAGGTAAAAATTTGATGCGTGCCTTATATGTATAATGATGTTTTGTTTTGTTTTGTTTTGTTTTTTGGGTAATTATGGTGGTTGTTTTGGTGTTATATCTGATCTACCCACGCAATGATTTTCTTTTTTCTTTTTTCTGTTCCCAAAAGTAATAATTTCGAATGTTAGCCTTAAATCCGAAGTGTGCTGAATTTGCTTAAATCACATAATCTTCGTTCGGTTGCGTTGCCAATGGAGTACGAAATCAAAGGAATAAAAGGTGGTATTTCATTTTTTTCAATTTTATTTTTCAAAAGATAGATCTTTCTCCATTACTTATAATTGTATTGTTAATCTAGGTTGAAAACGAATCTATAAGCTAATCATCGATGTCAAATAATTTCTCTTTTTATTTGAATTATAAATACATTTAAAATCTAAATAATTCTAAATGACTGATTTTATATATTACATTTTTATAAATATTATTAATTTAATTTTATATGTTAAATCAAAAAAATAAAATAGTTTTGAAATATTTTAATGACTAAAAATTAATAATATTTAGACTTCAAATAAAAAAAATGACAAATAGGCACTGATTTTATTTACTAATAATGCAAGTATGCTACAAGCATATTCGAAATATGGTCATAGATTTAAGATGAGATGAAATCTAAATTGTGAGATTCACTTTTGACTATTCAAAGTTTGGGGAGAAATGTTTTAGTAAAAATATAAAATATTGCATAATAGTAAACGTCATTATTCTAATATTTTAAAATTTTGTTAAAAAATTTCTCTTTTTTTATATAAATAAATAATTAGGAATGACAAAAAAATTCAGGTTCGACTCAATTTGAATGAACTCAATATTTTAAAGTCGAATTAAATCCGATTTTAAATATAAATCGAATCCGATTCGAGTTTTTTTATTATAACTCGAGTTGGGTTAATTCTGAATTTTTTTCAAGCTTCAAATAAATTGAAGTTGAGTCGAATTTTAACTCGGCTCATAAATAAAAAATATAAAAAAATATTTATTTTTTCAAATTTTAAAAATTTGATTTTTTAAATCGAATTAAATGTATAAAAAATAAACTCGAGTTCAGATCGAATTTTTAAAAATTCAGTCCGAACCTAAATTTTTGTCGAGCCTACAAACAACCATAAATGTTTGATCAATTATAAAAGGGGACAGACAAACATTTGATTGTTATACGTAATTATCCTGCCAAAATTTTGCTCACTAATTTATAAAAAAATAAAAAAACTCTAACTACTTTCTGAGTCAAGTATTTGAAGAATTTTTGGCCAGAAAACTAACTTCCTCTCAATTTTCTTTCTTTATGCAAATTGACAATGCCAAGCCAGGAAATTATTGTCGAATACTGTATTACTATTACCCTTAAAAGCAACACGCGTAAAAATCCCCTTTTATTTTAGTAGAAGGAAAAAAAGTGTTATTTCACTCTAATAAAAAGGGCATGACTATCATGAGAAATTAGGCACGTCTATAATCATTGAGTTATGCTGCAAATGTAATGCAACGCAATGATGGTTTACTTTGAGAATAGTTTCAGCTGTTACTGTGATACCCAGTTATTACCTTCTTAATTTAGAAACCTAGCGAGCTAGCTCTGTTTTATTTGGGCTTTTCCAATAGTTTGCCTCCATTATTACCAAACACAAGATCTGTCTTGTCTCATTTACGATGCATAAGCAATTGAGGTGAAAACTATTTAAATAGAAAGAGAGACAACTATTTCAAGCGCCTTAAACTACAGTGTCGCCCATTATATTGAAATTTCGTGAAGCAATATTATTATTGCAAGGCATTATTACATTAGTAGTAGTTTAAAGCCTCCCAAATGAGAAGCTCCGTACCGTAATTTATTTATACTGATTCGGAATGAAAAGAATATTCTCCCATGAAATCGCTTTATTTATTTGTGCTTTTCTTTTTCCAGTTAGGGGGAGGTTCATATCACTGCTAAAAGAACAAGAGACAAACAAAACCAAACGGGAATCTTTCTTTCCTTTGGGCTTAATTTTTTGACCATGAAGTTCCTTTTAAGCGTCGGCTATATGTGCTGCTGCTACGTGTACGTAAGAGTGTCGTGGTCAGGATCACGTGGGTTGCACATGTTTCCTACTTGTTCCAACTTTATAATGGAAAAAGGGTTTTGATGTTACTCCATTAACGTCAATCAGGGAGCCGTTGTGCCCCTGAATCAATACGCTTTTAGCACTTTATCGTGAAAGCCATTATTCATTATTGTTATTATTATTGTTGTTGTTGTTATTAATGGTTGTTCAGTTTACCATTGTAACAAATCATCAAGACTCGGTGAGGTAAAATTGATGGAAGATTGAAAAAGGTTTTCCCTAAGTACAAGTAAATTTGGGCGGAGTTTTTAAGATGTTTTCCTTTCTGAAAGTTATTAAAGACACCACACACTTTGCACACCCTATCCACTGTGGAAGGAAAAGAGTGACTGTAGTCAGAAATAGCAAGAGTTCATTTAGTAATTAGTATTAGAGGCCCAACTATGAGTGCCAACTGCTAACTGAACTTGGGCTTGGAGCAATACAGGCTAAGACCGACCGAGCTCTGCCCGTTTTGAAGGAGAGAATTATGACAATATAAATTTAAGTTTGATATTAGATTGATTTTTTTAATTAAATATGCAATACACCGGATTTTTATTTTAATCAGAATACGTATATTGAATAGATAGTCTTTATATTATATAAGGATATAAGAGTTTATAAATTATAAAGTAGATATATTTAATTTTTCAGGAGATTTTTTTATTAGATTGAATATGTTATGATTTTAAAAGAATAGTTATTGAATAATATAAGTTTTGTTGTGATTAAAAAGTATTAAAAAAAATTAAAGGGTTTGATTGAAATTTAGAGGTTAGATGTCTGTTCCTTTAATTAAAAATTGGATCCTACGTGTATATTGTTAGTGACTAACAAGCATAAGGAAAGTAATAATAATAATAGAATATTACAAAAATATAATAATAAATAAAGAAAATATTTGTCCTGGCAATGACATTATATATTCATAACTTTGCTTTCATAAATTAAAAGTCACGGATAAAAAACAAAATCGAAGAAAGAAGGTTCGTTTCAAATCTGTATTTTGGATGATTAACTTTTCTTTTTAAGAAAATTATAAATTATTTCATATAATTTAATTGTAAAAATTTAATTGTCAGTATATATATATAGATATTTACATATATACATATATTTTTAAATAACTAAATTTGAATTATTAAATTATTATTTATTATTATTGTTAAATTGATATTATAGAATGATTTAGAGGAGAACAAAAAGTCAGCAGAAGTGTAAAATCTATTGTACGATATTAAAGTAGGTATTTATATGCATTTAGTAGATTTTAGTTTTAAAACTAAAAAATATGATGTTTTATTACATTTAATGTTTCGATAAATGTTTACAAAATTCTTGAATTATTACGTGTTGATCCAATTGATTGTTTTTCGAATCGAATTTAAATAATAATTTTTATACGAATGTCATATTTACAAATATAGTGAAAAAATTGTATCAGTACGTGTTGTGATTTTATAAATAAATTATTTGTATGAATATATTGTGAAATAAATGGATAAATAAATGTGATAGCCATACTTGTTATTGTGATGTGGCACCGATGTTTGGGATGACGGTTCCTCTGAATAATGCCTGTAAAATAAGTTAGGCTAATTTTTTTAGTGGCGATCCTTTGGAATAATGCTTGTAAAGTACGCTAGAATAAAAATTAGTGGAAGTTATTTTAAATAGTAAAATGAATGTGTTTTTTTGTCATTTTTATGAATACTGAAATTGAAATATTGTTTTGATATTTAGTTAAGCTTGCTGTTGAAATTAAAAAATGTTTTATATACGCAAATTTGTTTATTGCAAAATTCTTAAAACTGCCTTTGTATATAAATATCTATTGGGTATTAACTTACCCATACTTTTCAGGTTCTTAAGTAATGTTGAGATTTTGTATGTAGAAGATAAAAGATACTTCAGAACAAGAGTTTTACTACTTTAGAAATTATATGTAATTATAAATGCAGGAATTTATAATATATGACTTTGATGTATTTTTTTTATGTTTGTATTTAAATTTTAGAAACCCTAAAATTAGTTATGTTTTGTTAGGTAATGAAATGAAGCAGTTGGTGTTAAATTTTATTAGGAGTGTTTAGAATGTAATCTTAAAATGTGTAGGTTTATATATTTTAACATATATTTGTTATAGAGGAGATTCTGTCAAATTTTTTTTTTTTATAGAATTATGGATATTTCAAATTAGATTCAATACATTAACTTTATTAGAGGAATGATTATGTTTTGAAAATTTGAATATTTTCGTAATACCTTAGTTCGATGTCACTTTTGTAATACCAGAGTCGAGTCGAGGTGTTATAAAATAAAACATCCAATGATGATGAATACGATAATTAGAGACCATTACCAAAATAATATTACTTAAGAAAGTTTCATAACGTGATAATGAAAATCATTTTCATAATACTTTAAAGAACATGGTAGAATTCATTACGTATGATGTTAAGTGAACTTTAAGCATTCACAACATAGAGACAAACCAAGCAAAAAAAAAAAAGCACTACTACATTTTTAATCAACCAAAAAATTCTACTTATGAATGTGAAGAAATGTATTAATAATAATTAAACAAAAACGGGGTTCTCTTGGGCCAACTGATTCTTGTGTTAGAGTAATTCCATTTTCATTAAAAAAAAAATTAATATAGTCACGGTTTTAATATAAGCTCCCACTCAGACCAACATCCACGGTATTCTCACAAACATTTAGGTTAGCAAAAAGAATACAAGTACCATTAATTAATATTATTAATAGTAATAATAATTAGTAGTACTATAAAGAATTTCTAGAAAGGTGGCCGGCTGTCTATAATACTCAATTCTGCTCTGACATTTGTTGTGATTCTTTATATAATTTTTATGATTATGATTATTGATTCAATACAGCACATGAAATAGAAATACTAAATTTGGCCGCCCGCCCGGTTTTGTTTCTGCTATCCAACTAATCTTGTTCTTAATAATTTGATTCAAACGTGATTTGATTATGATATTCCATTTGGCATCTGAGTATGTACTTGTATGGATGTGGGTGTCTTCTCTTTATACTGACATTTTTTTTTGGATAAAGTTTTGTTTAAGAAAAAGTTAGAGAATGGGAGGTAGAAGAAGAACGCTTCAAACCATGAGGATTTGGTGGAGAATTTTTCCCAGTTATTTTAAGGCATTACATCTCGGGTTATTAAAAAAATAAAAATAATGTGGTATGATATGATATGATGGCGTCGAGATCATCTCATAGGCCATAGCTTTAAGACATTAATATATTTGACCTAATCACAGGCTGTCTATAGGGCTCTAATTAAATGAAAGTTATGTCACATTTGATTTGGTGTAATGAAAATAAGTCAACCAACTTCTTATATTGTGCATTTACATTATATTGATGATCTGAAAAGCCCTAACATCCCATGTGACTATCATCCAAGGAGGCCCACTTTTTGTTTATATAAAAGAAAAAAAATATCATATGGTGGGATGTCTTTGCATCGCATCATTAAATGCCTTTTTCCTTCGCAAAAGTATTATAGGAGGTAGATAGCAATTGTATCCATAACACTACGACAGCCCTTCTAACTGGCAGGATAATGCAAATTTAATGGCATTCACTAAGACACTTCAGTGCCCGGAAAGTGACCCATATTGCTTATTATTTTTAGGGAGAAGAGTATCTACTATCTATGTTGTATTACGTGAAGGAGTAAGCTAACCGGTAGCAGTAGCACATAGTAGGACTGTTACTTATTGTAGGATATCAAACATTGTTTGCGTATAAATAGGTAAAAAGTAATGGTGGAATCTCAGGAATTCAGGATTTGTGTTTCAAATATGGGTAAAATTATAAAAAAAAAAAAAAAAGACTAATGATCCAATGAGGAAAGAAAAGTGAAATCCTTTTTTTAAAATAAAGAGCTGCAGAAGACATGAATAAGACATTCAGAACGCATAATTGATGCAAAAGCGACCGCTCAACTTTTTTTTTTTTGGTTTTAAACAGAAAGAAGAAAATGAAATGGTGCTAAAAAGCAACAGTTGTGACGATGCACATGCTCCTATCGCTGCCAGACCAGATTAAGGAAGCAACTCTTTAACAAATTTTCTTGTGGGAACGGAAAGAGATCGCTCCACCCATGAAAGTCCTATCAATTTGCCTCTCAATTGCCCACCACCTATATGAAATAAATTCTCAGCAGAAAGAGACTCGTAATTTCACGTGCAAAGTAGGCCCTTTACAAGGACTATAACTTTCCCGTGATGGTGGGTTTTTGATTTTCAGTCTAGAGATAGACCCTTTAGCGATTTGAAAGAGGAAATTATGAGCTTCATTTTACAGGTGATGAGACGACGGTGGGAGCAAAGCAGATTTGATTTCGTTGGTTGCCAAAAATTGAGGCAATGCTGGTTGATTTGATTATGGTAACAACAGTGGAAATGGTGGTGGACCAACAGGTATGGGGTTCACATACTTCTTTGGACATTGTATATTTGCCAGGCATTATTTGTTCACTGCCTGTTCCCCATGCTGGAGGGTTAATTATATAAAAAGAAGGTTCAAAAGTACAACCATCACAAAATACTCGAATATCTTCCGGACGTTAGATATGTTAAGGAACTTGGATTTGAAGATTCTTGAAGGAAAATTATATGAAAGAAATCACTTTGGAGTGGGGAAACCTGACAGAGTTTTGCAGGCTTTTTGCAAGAAATATATTGAAGAAAAGGAGAAAACAGACATAGTCAACTAACCGGGTTATCACTTTATCACAATGATGCATCATGCATTCACAAGAGGGGGTCAATATGAAAGAGACTACTTCTAAGCTGAATGTAAAAACTTTTTAAGCTTTTGACGAGGTTTGCAACATCAAACTTCCACATTCCAATGCAAGAAGAGCGTGTAAGTGTGAGGTAAACAGTGTTTGAATTCAAAAATCAAATTCCGAAACCAACGTTAGTGGGAGCACATGATAGCAATCCCAAACAACATTCATTAATCAAATTAAGAATTGGAATCAACCATCATTCACGGGGAACTTTCACTATGCAATGCAGGTCCCACAATACCAAATTTTGGGTCTTGAAGAAACAAAAACAATGAAAAACAACCATAGACCACAAGATCACAGCGAATACTAATAACAATAATAATTTCTCCCACATGCCGGAATTAGTTGTTCGATGTCAAACATGGAGAAACAAACGGATCACCTGAACAGAGCCAGAGGACCGATGGAAACACATTTCACAAACTGTATACACTTAATTTGTGTAATGAGATACAAATTCTGACCACGAATGACAAATAGATTCACAAATGAGGCATTTGCCGGTCAATCACACAACAGCCAAAACAATTATAATAAGACATGAATAACAAAATAGAAAGGAATGACATGAATTATGAAATCAAATACAAGTAAAATGTTCATGATTATACTATAAAATGGAAAGCAAAAGAAACAAATGTATGGTAGTTAAAAGAAGAGATAATAACAATAAAAACCAACAAACCACCACCATCTCTAGCATCAGCAGCAGTAGCAGTAGCACTGCTACGGCCATCTGCAAGCGGTGATGATGGTGGTCACCAATTCATCCCTATACATACACTTTCTCTGCAACCTAAAACTCTTTCTCTGCCATTTTTATTTCACAACTCAAATATTCATAACAATTCAAATAAATATGGAGAGACTTTCTCCTCTTACCTCTCACTTTCTCTATTCTCTCGACCAATTTTCTTTTTCAGAGACAATTGGCAGGATGATCAATTTAACTTCAACAACTGCACAGACCGTTTACTTCCAATTCAATCTCTTTATTCTTCCTCCACGAGCGATGAGAATTGCCCAAGAGATGAGGAAAATCGATGCCGTAACTTTTAAATTTTTTTATGCTTGATATATAAAAGGTTAGAGGATGAAAATTCTCAAAAGAATCAATAGAAGGGTGGTGGCGGAGGTGAAGCATATGAGACTCCAATCACTGGCGGCAATGGCCCCTCGTATACCGGGGCTGGAGGTGGTGGACTTCCATAAACAATTGGCGGTGGCGGAGAAGCAGATGGTGGTGGTGGGTTTTCACATGGAATTGGAGGTGGAGGCGATGGTGGTGGTGGTGAATTGTAATGAACTGGAGGTGGTGGCGGTGAATGAACTGGTGGTGGTGGTGAAGCATAAATTACAGGGGGCGGAGGTGGTGATGGTGATGGCGGGGGCTTGTAATGAACTGGTGGAGGTGGTGATGGCGATGGTGGTGGGGGTGGCGGTGAGTATTCTACACATGGTGGTGGAGGAGGTGGAGGTGGTTCTATACAAGGTGGCGGTGATGGAGGTGGTGGCGAATGAACAGGTGGAGGTGGCGGTGGTGATAAATAGGGGTAAATAGGAGGCGGGGGTGAATGTGGTGGTGGTGGTGGCGGTGAGTGATGTGGCGGAGGCGGTGATGGTGATGGTGGTGGTGGTGAGCTATAAATGTACGGAACTGGTGGTGGCGGAGAGAATAATGGGGGTGGTGGAGGTGAATTTGGTGGTGGTGGCGGTGGAGAGCGTACACAATATGGTGGTGATGCTGGCGGAGGGGATGGTGGTGGAGGAGAGTAAACTGGCGGAGGTGGAGGTGATGGGGAAGGAGGTGGAGGTGGGGGTGAGTAAACTGGTGGAGGTGGCGGTGGGGGTGAAGGAGGAGGTGGAGGTGGAGAGTAAACTGGCGGTGGGGGTGAAGGAGGAGGTGGTGGTGGAGAGTAAACTGGCGGCGGAGGTGAAGGAGGTGGAGGTGGCGGAGAGTAAACCGGTGGAGGAGGTGGTGGTGGCGGTGGTGGTGGTGAGTAAACCGGTGGTGGAGGTGAAGGTGGTGGAGGGGGCGGTGAGTAAACTGGTGGTGGTGGTGATTGTGGTATCACAACTGGTGGTGGAGGTGAAGGCACGGGCACTGGTGGAGAAGGCGGAGGCGGCGGTGGCAAAGTAGGAACAAAAGGTTTACATTTAAAGGAAGAACAATCCACTGGCTTGGACAAGAATGACTTACATTGAGCTGCCGACCGTTGTGCTGGCCTTGCCGGCAAACAATTTCTCCTGTCATCAAAAGATTGTAAACTCAAGCAAACAGGCGGCTCCCCAGTGAAGAAGTTGTAAGAGAAGGTGAAGTTCTGGAGATTAGGTAATTGACAAATGCTGGCCGGAATCGTACCGGAGAGCATGTTATGAGCCACATTGAGCTGTTCCAAGCTCACCATTCCTCCAATTGTATTTGGCAAAGGACCCAACAGCTGATTGAAGCTCACATCAAATACAGTCAAATTCTTGAGCATCCCTATCTCTGGCGGCAAGCAAGATCTTAACCCATTATTCATTAAGATAATCTCGTTTAACCTTGACATGTTACCAAGGCTTGAAGGTACACAACCATGGAATTTGTTGTTGGCCAAGACAATTACTGAAACCGGGGAGTTACCGAAGTTGTCCGGAATTTCAAATCTGAAGCGATTGTTGTTGATAAAGATAGCATCTAAATCTTTATCAAAGAGTTCTCTAGGCACAGTGCCTTCAAATTCGTTGAATCTCAGATCCAAGAACCTGAGTTGGGGCAGCTTGAGAACTACATTCGGGAACTTACCAGCAAACCTGTTGTTGCTAAGATCCAGCTCGAACAGTAACTTGAGGTTCTGGAACTTGTGAGGAACGGTACCACAAAAGCGATTGGAATTGATGTGAAACAATGCAAGATCAACAAGCAGGCCAAGCTCCTCAGGCAAGTAACCGGCGATATCACCATGGTTGAGATCAATGCCGGCGACGGTTCTGATCGTCTTGTTATCAGGGGCAAAAGCGCAGTAAACAGCAGTGTAGTTGCAGACATCAGATCCAACCCAATCACCAGTTAAATTGTAAGGATCAGAAAGAATAGCTTGTTTCCATGCTTGTAATGCTATGTAAGCATTTCTGATTCTTGGGTTTTCAAAGACAAGAGAAGGGTCTACCGTAACTCTCTCTCCTCTATCGCCAAACTCGTCTCTGTAGTAGAGAAGCTGGCGCTGCCTGATGTAGTGTGCTTCTGTATCAGTGAGGCTTCCATGGCTGGTAATGAGACCCTGTTCGGCAGAGCTGAAGCACAATACAGTACTAAGAAAGAAGACAATGAGAAGTGAGAGGCTGAACTGGGTCTTCTTCTTCATCTCACATGAGACATCTGATTTACCAATTGCCACTTTGTTTTTTAAGCTCTTTCCTTTTCTCGTTTCCAACCTGAGATTGAAAATGGAAATTGCAGAAATGTGTATGCCTTGAGATCTGAGGCAAATGTAGTATTTAGTTTTAGCTTTGGCTTTGCCTTTGGCTTTGGCTTGAGGAGAGAGAGAAAGGGAGAGAGGAATTGAGGGTTTTTTCTAGGGATTTTGGAGATATGTGTTGTGTGGGGAAGAAAGAGAGTATGTGTATGAGAAATAATACATCAAGAGACAGCTAAATCACAGCTCAAAGCCCACCAGATTCTCTTTCTTTCTCTCTCCTTTATATATATTTTTTCTCTTCATTATTTTATTTCATTTATAAATATTTTAATAAAATATTAACCCCTACCTTCTTCAAATTTAAAAATTTTCGTTTAAATATTAAATTTAAAGACGTTAATTAATCACCTAATTTTATAAAAAAATTAAAATATTTTAAATATTTTTTAACTAAAATATAATTTTTTTATTATCTCACATATTTATAAATATAACATAAATATATATTATTTAAATTTATTAATTTATATAATTACTATTTATTATATATATAAAAACATAATAATATTTATTAAAAAATTTATTATTCAATTAATAATATAACATCACCTTATATGAGATATAAAAATTAAAAAAAAATAATATGATTTAATTTTTAAAATTTATAATAGAAATATAATTATTAATTTTTAAGTATAAAAAATTAAAAGATAAAATAATTAATTTTTTTATTAATAAATTATGTTTACAATATCAAAATATATGTTGGTCTAATTTATAAAAATTATTTTTAAAATTTTAAATTAATATATTAAAAAATATAAATAAATTGATAATATTAAATTATTATTTTATTTTAAATTATAATATTAATTTATAAAAAATTAAATTATTAAATTAATAAAATATTTAAAAATATTTTTAATATTAATGATTCAGTTAACTATCTTTAAGAGATATGTATAATTTTTTTTTAAATTTAATATTTAAATATAAGTTTTTTAAATGGCAGGTAGGTGTTAATTACTCATATTTTAATTTTTTTCTCCACTCAAGACTCTACGGAGAAGATAGACTTTATTCTTTTTTCAATCCCATTCCCAATCAACACCGCAAGTTGAAGTTAAGAATAATAATAATTCATAAAATATTGTTAGCATTAAATCATTTAATTAAATTGCAACAAATAATTTTGGCCATTTTTAAAAAAATTAGAAAGTTGTAACAAACTTGTAATGCAAAGTTGTTAAAAGAGGAGTCGGTGGATGATTCCTTGTTCCGACGAGGGTTGACCTGGAAGAAAATTGATCCCGCCAGCTTTTCTTTTTCTTTTTCTTTTTCTTTTTCTTTTTTTAGTTTAGTAAATACTAATTGGTTGATATCACGAGAGGAGAGATTATTACCGATAAAATGAATCACGCGATTTTGGTTGGAGAGGTAGACGTGGACGTGGACGTGGACGTGGACGTGGTGGACCTGGGGCATTGGACAAAGGCATGAATCCCCTTTTAAGCAGGGTGGTGGAGTTGTTTTGTCTGTTTAGGTGGTCTCTTGTCAAATCAGATGGCTCTCTCAGTAAATAAACTGCCAGTAACGTTTTATGAAATGACATTATTGACCCTGTTCGTTTTCTTCGGAGGCATGTTTTTGGGCATTTTCTTAGTTCTCGCTTTCACTTTTTCTGTGCACATTACGCTTTGCTAATTTGCGCCACACCAAATTCCTTCCCTTGTTTTTACTGGCTTTAAATGGTTACCTTTTTTTTTTTTTTTCCACCCTGTCTCTGACAAACTTTATTTAGAGAGATTTATAACGGTAAAGTTTAGATAGTTTTCCCAATTTTATTATCCACTTTTATTAATTTTTTTTTTTCCGGGAAAACAGAAACTTGTGCTAACTTAAAAAGCTGAAAACATATCAAATAGAAATTTACAAACAAAAGAATCGAAATTGCAACGCTTTATACACCAATCACCATGTTGTAGCAATTCAAACAATCATTTTTTTTTAAATTGTTCGTAACGTAAAATCAATGGACCTAACCTAACGGTAATGATATAGAACATTTATGCTTGCATAAGCACAAATGTAATTATCTGTTTTTTTTTTCTTTTTTTTTTTGAAAAATATATATTTTCTAGGTGTTTTCTGTTTGATTTTTTTAGTTAAAAAAACAATGCTTTTTGATTAAAATTTTCAATAAATTTGGACATTAAATAACCGACAGATAAGACAGATTAACGTAATCAACTGATTAAAAGACATGCGTTTCAGCCATGAAACAAACAGCATTTACGTCACTGTACAGATAAAGAGATGAATGCATGCATGCATGCATGCATGCATGATCATAAACATCAATGATCAATTTTTTTATAGTTTGTTGAAGAAATAACTTATCGGGACACTACTAATTCAATGTCACTGTTCACATTCGCTAAACCGCATTAACGAAGCAAAGCATAATACAAGTGCCGTTCGGAGGGAGGGGTTAGTGGGCGGCCCAACGATGCATATCAAGGCGTCCGATATAAAGAAAACGAAATCAAAGCAAAGGGATTGGGCCCACGTGTCACGTCCTGCACGGCTGGATCGTCGGCGCTAAAGAGGGCCCCGCTAGCATGAGGTGCACCGCGTCCGCGTAACGCGTCAACGCTCACCACGTCTTCTCTATAACGAATTTGAAAATTTGACTAAAATGCCCCCCGCCTTCTGGATTAATGTACTGTGAAGCACAATTAACGCGGTTTGTGGATGACGTTGATGGAAGTCTCCAATTTGGAATGCATGTGCTGTGCTCCGTTTGATGCGTAATGCGATATCGACTCTCTCTCTGTATTTTTCATTTTTCTTCTACGGATAATAGGGCACAGAATTTTGTCTTTATTGATTTTAATTTAATTAAAAAAAGAATTTGAAGACTAAGCAGTCTTTATTGACATTGACAACAATGGCATATGGCTGAAATCTCCTAATTTTTCCTTCTTTTTTTTTTTTTTAAATCTTGCTAATGTTTGGGTAAATGAATAATCTCAATATGATAGGGAGACTACGATAAATAAAAAAAAGTAAAATTTCAAGTGTTGAATATATGCGTTCGTAGAACTTTGTTCTATAAAACTTTAGAGGGTTTTGAATTTTGATGTTTGGATGAGAATTATAATTCTGTAGTACTTGAATTCTTTAATCATGTGGTCAAAAAGAAGGAAACAAAAATAATAATAACAATATCTGCAATTGCTTGCATACGACAATTCAGATGGACGATATCTAGTTACTTTAGAAATTACTAGAAAGGGAACTTCAATTTGAAGGGATTGTAATTTGCAAGTACGATGAAATTTCCTGCCTGCAAAATATTTAATTTAACACGTTTCTATATTTCTACTATTTCACGTTATATTGTCACCATCGCATGTTAAAAATTTATGCGTGAATTTATTTTTATTTGCATCACAGCTATTAAAGTCTTCGTTCAAGTTTGAATTTAATAGTAAAATGTACAATTAAAATCAATGATCAATGCGTGACATTACGTATTTTCGTTGAAATACGTAACACCAAAAATCCACAAATATATGTATATATTTATACAAAAATTGCACAGAGATAAAATAAGAGACCAAACATATGCAATTGCTTGCAACGAGAGTAATAGAAATTTTACAACTAGTTAAATTAGAATACATTTCTAATGTATTTTTCAGCAGAAATATTTGGATAACTTTAATTGTACTAATATAATTTCCACGCCATTTAAATCCCAATCAATGGAATTATAATCGTTTCTAACATTTATGGAATTTTACCTTTATATTGTCGTTTGAGATACGACAATTAAAATGACCTACAACTCCAATAGACCAAACGAATCCGACGGCGTTACTTTTCTCCGCAAATAAATTATAAAACGCCACTTGTGTTAAAATATTAACGGCTGCTAGCTAGCCAACAAGAAGACCGCGTGGGACCCTTCTGCCACGTAGGACAGAGGCGACGACGAGGCCCGACAAATGCCAGCCGGCAAATCCAGCTGTAACGCCGAGTATGACACGTGTAAGTCGCAAACTTATCCATGTCGTCGTGATTTTTTTGTAACTACCCACGTGGCCAACAACTCGTTCTCGTCTAAACGAAGAAAAATTCAAAGCGTTAACTGCTATTCCACTCGAAATGATTAACGTGGATTATACTGCGAGGCTACGTAATTCTGGTTGCACAAAAATATAACAACTATCATCCACGTAAAATTTTTAAAAATTTATCGTCTAATTAATAAAATATTAAATTATTTATTATGAAAACTTGACTATTTGTGTTCATATTTAGATTTTTTCCTCTTCTATGCCTTGTTAAATAATTCTTGTTAAACTTTATCAAAAGTAATTAAATTGATCAATCCAGTGTGAATTAATTATTTGACGTCAGTTTAATGATTTTGATGAACTGGGTTGCACTATAATATTTTTAAAAAAATGTTACGATCATTTCAATCAATTAATCGAACTGCTATTCCATTTTTTTATAATAAAACTAATCATTCAACTCCATTTTACTCGTAAGTTGGATTATATTTTAATTCAAAGTTGTATGAGATAATATTTAAATTTTATAAAATATTAATACCACATATAATTGACTTTGAAAACAATTATTCTTCTCAAATCACCGAGTTTTATTATTTGTAATGACAAAAAAAAAATGAAATAATAAAGTCAAAACTGAATTAAAATACATAATTTGCCTGTCAATTTGTGATACATTAAATAAATATTATGAAGAATATAAAACTAGATATTAAATATCAACAAATGTCACACAGTTTATTTTATTAATTGATCACAATTTTTTTCTATAAAAAAATATTAATCTCAAGTTTGTAATTAATAAATATTGCTGAGAATACATAAAAATAATTTAAGATGCAAAGAAAAGTAGGTAACATTAACTCCGTAAAATTAGGTTAAGAATAAAATCTTTGAAGCTGGTGCTGTGAATAAAGAAATGGACTAGAGACAAAATCGCGAGGTGCACCAAAGGGCCAAGTATTCTAGAAAAAAGGAACAAAAAAGTGAAACAAAGAAACGTCAAACAGTGGGAAAGCGAAGAAAAGAAAAAAATTAAAATATAAAAAAAAAAAAGAAGAAGAAGAAGCAAGGGGCGGAAATTATGGATTCAAATTACCCGTAATTCATGAGTCTATGTACAGTTTTCTTGTTACATGTATTCGTCGGCAGCTTGGCTGTAGTTGTTTTAGTAAAACTGGGGTGGCATTAAACTTAATAGGTAGGGTGGGTGGGTCCCATGATCCACGCGGATCAAGGGGTAGGGAAAATTAAATGACTTCGAAAATGGACCCCACAGTTTAATTGGTTTTCTCGCAGCACGCTCGTGTATTTGTTGTCGTTAATTAATTGTCTAGTTACTACTGGTAGTGGTCTACATTACACCGTATACTCTCAACCCTCTCTATTTTTCTTTATTTTGCTTTTACTTTTGGTTGTGATATTCAATGGCCTGCAGCAGGGCACGGTTGGTGGAAAATGGCTACTGTTAAGCACAGCACATAAAAAATTATTTCTTAATTTACGATAAGATGATATTTAATATACTATTATATGCTATTAAATTATGAAGTTAAATCTTACTTAGAGCATTTTAATATATATCGTTTTGGAGGGAAAGGCGGGTTACCGTTTGTTATTAAGGTGGGTATGAATATGATAATTGATGAGAGTTAATCTGGTTAACGTTATTTATTATTGTGAACGTTTTGGTTGATGACAAAATTAAGTAGAGTTTGGTACACACAGAAACTATAAATAATTGAGTAGCAAATCATGAGATGAGATAAGACGCTTGATAGATAGATAGATAGATAGATAGATAGATAGCACTAGTAGCAGTGGTCCCTAAATACAACTGTTATTAAGAGTATGCCATGTGGTGGTCTCTCATCTTATCAAACCCAAAAGGAGTTCGGCATTTTTCAAGATAAGATGCACTCTCTTTATGTTATTGTTAAAGACCCTGTTCTGTGGTTTTCATGTGATGGCTCTTTCTTCTTAAACTTAAAACATTTATTGTATTTCAATTGGGCTTTCAGACCATTGGGATGTTGACATTCCAAACTATATTTTACCACAAACAAAATCCAAGACCCAACTTACTAAAAACACATTATACAAAAGAGAAAATAAAAAAAAGTACACCCCATTCCCATTTCCACAATCCTGAAAGCAGCATCCAATTCCATCATTTGGTCATGTTGCAGCAGGAACAAATTCATGATCATCATCAGCAGTGGCCCTTCGACAGGCTTAAAAGTTGAGACGGTGGATTTTAACTTACTATGAGAGAAAGCTTGTTCTAGGAATTATTAATTGGACCACTTTTGTCTCAGGAAATGAAAACGATCGCACAATATGTAAAAGTGCGATTGTGAATTATATTACAATTTTAGAAGATTATTTTTTTCAGAGTACCCCAATAATCCCTTACTCTCCAAAGCGAAAACAATGTATTAGGCGTGACGGAGGCAATGCGGCTGTCGTCTTAAACCGTTAAATGAGGTTTTGTTCTCACTCCATTTCTTTATCCTATACCGTGAAATTGTCGGCACGTGAGAACAAAAAACTTCGTATCACATTGAACCTGACCCTTCCAACAGTTAGATTCCACCGTAAACGCGTATTTAGCGAACCTATTGGCTAGTGACCCAACTACGAATAATAATTTTGCAAAATGCCAACTCACTGACTACTTAACCTATTAGAAAAAGGAACTCGAGTCTTGTGAATGAACTTGCTTTTCATATTTTATTTTTATTTTTATTTTAATACGAGCCTGCTGTAAATAAAATGTTTATTGGGGAGAGAATCCCGAATGATTGGTGCATTATTTAATAATGATTACGCAATCTGAGCATCAATATCAATTAAAAAAATAACATACTACGACATACTTAACCTGGAAAAAAGGGGGATGGACTCTGTCGTCCAAACCAGAAATTTTATATAACGCTGAAAGGAATTTTTGATAGACAGTGTTGATTTATGTTAACCAAACAAATCACTCTCAACCAGAAACATTTGGTCCCGGATTCGGCCCTAATGGCCATCTCATGACAGCAAGATTTGAGGCATAGAATATATGCACGTACTTACTTTTCTGTTGCAACAGTCTAGTGTAAAGTGTCGCAAGAATAACTTACCTTAGACTTAGAGGGAGAAATAAGATCCTCTTGAGGTGTCCTTGTATTGAGAGTTGATGTTGCTCTTGCTACTAAAAATTACGGGATGAAATATTCAACATAAAGTTAGAAATTTGAATTGCAAAAGTAAAGGAAGAGATACCGGATTATTTAACTACTGCTATGTATTTATTGGTCCCGCCGGTGACACAGGCAAAAAGTGTAGGTAAAACTTTTTCACCGAGGAAAAGGGAAATGAGCTGTTTAAGGATGGATCCCACTCACTAAATTCTGGGGACACACACCCCCCCCCCCCCCCCCCCCCCCCCCCCCCCCCCCCAAAGCATTATGGACCGTCCATTATAAATTGAATATTTACTATACCAAGTAACATGTCAGAGGCAGATCTTTAGTGGGGGTTAATGACCTAAGGGGGCTCCACTCACGAACTGCCCACAAACAAAATCGACCCTATACCAACCAAAATATAAATGGAGTAGAACTTTAAATTGCGAAAATTCATGGTAACACAAGCAAAGCATTAGGAGGGAAACGGTGATTCTATATGCAGCTTCATTGAGAATTCAGCTGCTGCCGGTGACTCACTCTAATTTTTGGTAATTAGTTTTGTTTAAACTTAAATTATTGAGAAGGTTCAGGAAAAAGAAACCCCATATAGTTTTAATTAAGAATGAAATATTTGTCACGACAAACAGCCAACCGAAAACAGAGTTTATAAAATGAAAGTGTCAAGTAAAGGATTTTCATAAAAAAAAGAAAAGAAAAAGAATTAGTGTATGACAGCTAGAACAAGCTGTCTTGATGGGAGCAAGTGACGTGGCACAAGAACTGCCATCTCAGCCAAAGCAAAGAAAAGAAAAATCAGGCCCATTAACATGTTTGAACTGCCCCGCTCGCTTCCATAATAAAATAATTAAACGGCAGATCACGTGTATCAGAAGAAAGGAAAGCATGGTATGTATATGCCTGTATGATACTCAAATCAACACCAAACTCAATATTAGAGACAATAATGACAGCAGAAAAGCATGCTCCTTTAGGTTCACAGTGGAATCCAGAATAGTCAAAAAATAAAAGAAAAAGTTTCATTGCTAGGAGAAATATACATAAACGACTAATAAACATACTTGAAGAAGAATAAGATAATCTTGAGGCCGGTGTTTTTTCCAATGCAGAGGAGAAGGCATATTCTATATCTTCATCTCAAGGAATACTGACTTCTTATATTTGAAGTATCATGCATGCAACTGGACATGTGGTACAAGAACAGCAGTATTTTTCCACAACATCATTTCCTTACCACAGGAAAGACATTCTTTTTTCCAACTGAAAAATAGGGTGACAAAAACCAAATCCACATCTGGCAACATGTCATAATTGAATACATGCCTGTCATTAGCCAAAGTCCCTTAGATAATGAAGAACCATACCAGTTAAGGCAGGTGTGGGATGGCACAGCCATTCTGTCATCATACCTATAGGTCAAGGTATTATGGGAAGACAATCAAAAAAAGTTGTGGAAGTTCTGGTGACAATGCTCGTATGTGTATGGTCATGATTGCAATCAGGTAGTTAAAGGCATTATGAAAATTCACAATTCTTGATTTTTACTTTTAGCACAAAGTTATAAGCAGGTGCGTATACTTTCAATCAGGCATAAAACCAATGTAATACCATAAGGAAATAATCAACAATGTTTCATGACAGGAAGATACAAGCTAAAACTTGCTGCTGAAACACAGCTTATTACTAAGGATGGTCAATTACTTTTCACCTTCGCTGCATTCACCTACTGACCTTGTAATTGTGGGCTTGTGGTTAATATTAGACTTTTCTAGCTGTCTTAAGCTAGCAGCTCGAGCTAAAATGTACTTCATGGTGTTCCAACTGAACTTGTAAGAATGTGTCAATGATAGTCTGATAAATAACTTATTTGCTAAAATAAAAGTGACTAGGAAGCTGGTAAATGAAGAAAACATAGTTTGAAGTCAAATCACATAAAAACAAAGGCAATATAAGCCCATTACTAAGCCTTTGTCCAAGAAAATAATAATAAAAAAGACTGTTCAAGCATGATATAAATTGGAAAAAGGAGGAAAAAACATGAAAAGAACTTAAAGAAACATCATAGGACTATGTCAGAAAAAAAGAAAATCCAAGATGTGGAGCAGAGTGTTGGCAACTCCATTGAGTTTATGCTTAATAAAGAACCAGAAAAGGGTGAATTAAAACAAGCAAACAAAAATTGGAAGCCAATAGGAGAAGCCATTTATTGAAAATTAACTAATCAATTAAAATAAGGTACACAGCTCAAACCATTGTCTCAAGGTCAACAAATTTTCCTTCATTATTTATACCTCACTTTCACTTTCATTCAACGAACACAACTCCATCCAGAGAAACAGTATCTCTCTCAATGGCTCTTCTTGATTCCATTTTGACTATTTTCCTGTCACTCCTAGTTAATATCAAACGTAGTGCATATGACCCTTTAACTTCAGACATTACAATACACACCCACACTCTCAAGTTAGATATAAAACCGAAGTTAATATAACTCGGGAAATGAGCATGTTAACTCCAGATTTTCTGACATATAATATTTTGCTTCTGTAATGGTTTCGGATGCAACATCCACAAACAAACATAATTTCCTTTTTATCCGGGTATGATAATACAAAATCGAATGCTGATAAGGCAACCACCAACTAAATTGCATCTTTGTTGTGGAATCCCAACTCATAGGAATCAATTCCTATGATATCAGCGCAAAGACAAGTTATGATGAACTTTCGGCTGTAACAAAAGGAACAAGGAAATTAGCTAGTAACTTCCTTCTATAATCAACACGACCAGATGCTGGTACTTCAGAGGCCCATCTCTATGATGTTTCTGCTTTACAGCTATTAGTAAATGAGATGAGACCAATCACAAGGTTCTCTTTGAACTGCCTCTCCACCCAAAATTGAGTGAGAAGTGCATCAAATAACATAAATAAATGAATTTTACAGAACTTGAGATGTGAATCAAGTGTGTACCACCCTGAAAAGCCTGTAATATTAACTGCATTGTGATAATTGTACTGTTGAACTCTTTCATAATTGCAAACTATGTTGTGCTTAACTTGAGAACAATTCTTCTAAATCCAATTAAGTATAGAAGTTCTGAGTTTTACAAGATATACAGCTATCAAACAACAAATGAATGCACTCTTTGCAACATATACAAGGCTTGTCATCAGTAAGAATATTCAGCAGGCTGGATTAAAAGCAGTACTTTGTTCCCATTAAAACCAATCAGTTAGCACTGGACCTCAAGATGTAACTCTCCATTTTCAACTGTGCTTCCCCATTGTTGATTTGAATGCTTCTGAAGCTTTCACAAGGTCAATGCTGGACGTCCCAGCCTTGTCTAAGTATTGGTCAGTGGGAGGATAAGCAACTCCAGGAATAATCCCAAGCAATTTACATACCATATACAATCTTTTTGGATCACAACATAATGAATTACTACATCCTTTCAACATCACAAACCACAATAGCTTTTAAGAATTATTTAAAAGGCACTTTCATGCCAAGACGTCACTGAAACATGACCCTTTCGTAAACAGTAACTTCACTGGCATAATTTCAAGAGTATTGGCCAATACCAATCCACAATTATTATGTTATCTGTCGCAGCACAACTTATGTACTACAACTCGCAGATTGAATTGCATTGCATTGTGGTTGACTAGCAACGTTTGTGAACCTAAACTGAATAAGGCAATATAATTATAAACTGACAATAGCTTGAGAGTTATTTGCATGTATCCTGCCAAGCATATATAATTTTTGAGGCGCATCAATCTCAATCTTGTTATAATTTATATGCACCAGCACAAGTAGGAGTAAAAACAATCGGACTATCTAACATTCAAATAACCTAACCAAATAAATGTCAAAACTCGAGAGAACAATGATCGAAACCACATCTATGATACTTTTCTCCACAATTTTACATCCTAAGGCGAGAACGACAACCCAGTCTGACTGCATACAAAAAGTACTGTTCAAAGTCAAACAAGGACTCAAAATAGGCGATTAAAGACGTTACTTTTGTTGTTCTTACTTGTAAGGTAGGATAGTACAACCAAACCGATTTCAGTATCCAGATACTGCAAACGGAGAATCTCAAAACAAGAATTAGTAGCTGATGCTAAACTATCACAATTATGATAATAGAGAAATTCACCTTTCCACCGGTCTTCATCCAGTTGTCGGGGCACAAATAAAGTAAACTGAAGTTCCTCTTCCCTTTCACATTGACGACAGATGCTAGCTCGATGTTTCTTTAGCATCTCTGAGAGAGAACAGAGAAGCAACCGATCAACTCCATTCTATTTAAATTAGTTGCTCACATTTCTCATCCAGTTGAAGCTGCATCAACAATTCAAGACTTCACGCAGTGGTTTTCTGTAAGAAGATATAATTCCAGACATATTTGGCATTCAACTAGAGCCCACGGCCATGGGAAATCTCATTTCCCTCGGAAATATAATACATCGTCGACATGATTTCAAGTTCCTTCGCTATCATTTAAATTCACAATGCCTACTCAATTGGAGACGAAATATCAATTGTAACAGGAACAAAAATCTAATGAAAAACATGAAACATTACGCATTTGCTTGATTATGGGAGAACATATAGAGATTCAAAATCGAACGAACCACACTGAGGTTAGTGTGACTGTCCGTTCAAGCAGTACGATGCAAAAATCAAACAATTTAAACCTTACAACTCATACAACAAAAACCCAAATAAACGGTTAGGATGGAGCAGCGCATCCGCTTTTATTTTAAATTTTAAACGTCGCCGTTTCAGTAGAGTAGTGGTGACAAATGGTCCGGGCCGGATCGGCACGGCCTCTGCAAATTGAGCCATATGGGCCGACTCAGACCCGTATTACAAATGCACAGCTCAGCCCGATTCATGCCGGGCTTGTCCGGCCCGTGCTTTGACCGTCAAGTCCGCTGGCCACAACCGGTTAGCCCAGTAATTATTAATCATATTTAGTTATTTAATATAATATAAAGATATTAATAAATATGATTAATTAAATAAATTTAAAAAAAAACTTATTTGAGTAATAATACATATAATAAATTAAAAATATTAGTTCTATTAGTAATTGTATAAATGTTATTTTATTATTAATCACAACTAAATATTGTAATACCACCTATTTATAGATGTTACAAAATTAAAATTTGTTAAGATTTGAATTTTGAATTTGATTTTATAGAATAAGATCAAAAGATTAAGTTTAAAGATTAAAAATTAAGAGATTGAGATTTTATTCATTTGATTTTAAATTTTTAAGTTTTAAACTAAAAAAATAGATAGAAATTTTAATTTTTGAATGCAAAGTTTTTGCTATAAATAAGAGTTAGTACTTTTCTCCCCTTTGTTTTACTTCTTTCAATTTCTAAATTTTACAAAATCTCTTACTATTATTGGTGATCTTTGAGAATTCTGGGTTGCTATTTATTCATGAAGTATTAGTGAACTTTGATTAAGTATAAAAGTATATAGTATTTTGCAACAATTTGAGATGAGTAAATACATGCATAATATATTTTTGTTCTTTTTAAATAGTTATAAATACTTGTTATGTAAGCATGTGAATGATTTCATAAAATATGTTTTTAAGAAAATTATATTTTCGAGACTTTTAAATTGTTTACAAATAATTAGTTAATTGTTTATAATCATTAAATGTTTTATATAAAATATAAATGAGAATTTTACCAAATGTAAATATTTTTGCTCATTGTTTATAGATACGATTATATTACTTTTTTGTTATGATTACTATTATCGTTCTGTTACGGTTATTACCATTTTGTTATTGATTGATTATTGAACTTCGAAATGCTTCTTACAGTTTTAATTATATTCTATGTGACATGAGTTTTAATAACTGAATTAAATAAATATTTAGAATTATGCTCACATATTTTTGAAATAATAATTTACCTATAAATGTAAATATTTAATAAATTATGAATATTATGCACAAATTTATTTATTGAGTTTACAACTTACTTCTCGTCAATAATATTGTGTTGTTGATTGAAGTTTTTAAATTGTAAAATATTAGAGATTTTTTATCGAGCTTAGACTATTGAAAAGATTGAAGTTAGTATCAAGTAGAATTTTGGGTGTTGTATTTAATCTGAAAAAATTTGTTTTGAATCTTTAAGTAATGTAATTGTACGTTAAGGTTTATTTATTCTTTTAATAGTTTAATTGTATATTAAAAATTTTAGAGTTTTGAATTTCATTTCAAATTTGTTATGTTTTGGTATGGAAAATTTAGAGGGTTATAAATATAATAATTTAATATTATATCAAAAAATTAAATACAATGTTAGCAATTGGAATACCATTTGACAAATTAATGATATAAATAAATAAATAAAATAAATAAATGAATTAAGTCCTTATCTAGTCTTAAACATTTTCAACCATGCAACACAATATATATATATATATATATATATATATATATATATTAAAAAGTATTTGACAAATTGATACAAATGTACGTAATTTGCATAGTTTTATTCAAAGTAAAATGAACAAGTAAATAATTAAATTTTATTTTAATAAGTTTATAATTTAAATTTAAATAAAATTTAAAATTAATTTTATTTGTTAGGTAATTAAAAAATTTACATAAATGAGTTAAATGAGCGTTTTTGTGCTTTGCCGAGTCGGGCCAAGTTAGTAAGGTATGTGAATGTTTTTTTTTTTTTTAAATCTAGTCCATCTGAATATTGTGCCGTCTTAAGCTGTGAACACTAACCGAGTTAGGTGTCACGGGGGTTTTTTTTGATGATGCGGCCTATCTCGCGATGCGCTAAGTTCCGACTTAGTCAGCAACTCACTTCCGAAATATTTGCCCATAGTTTCTCAACTATATGCACACTTTTGAGAATACGCTCACTCAAACATTCGAGAACATAAGTAAGGTTAAGCAAAGCAACCAATAACAACAATGTTTATAAAAAAAATTCTCCCTCAACTCTTCTTTATTTCGTCAAAGAAAATAACTACAAGTGTTATGTGCAAAAGGAAGCTTATAAGCCTTACTCATCTCTCCCTTTACTCTCTACACTACCCTATTTATATACAAGGGTTGCTAAGGCCACATGTCTCTCATACATGCTGCTATTACACATTGGCTTAGTCAAATGAACAAGTCTAAGGCCACTATAAGTGCCACTATCCTTAAGCTAAGGAACCATTCCACTAAGTCCTCTTGACTTAGTCCTTATTTGACACCTCATCAAGACTAGGTCTTCCTTACTTGAAGGCCACCAAGTGCACCCCGTCCGAGGCCTTACCGAATAACCCCGCTACTGCCTTGAGTGCGCTAGCCCATGGCCCGCGTCCGTATTCGCCCGCAATGTCCATTTTCGCTACCCATTGCACAGCCCAACTCCTACACTGTTGCTGCCTATACCATCCCCGCTTGCCTCGGCATTTTGGGTCAGATGGGTGCATTCCCGCTGTTCTGGTTGTGTAGCTAGTGTTCCCATAACACTAAGCTGTCCACGAATATCCTCCGACACTCTCCGCAACGTAGTCTCTTTCCCTCATCTCAGTTCAAAGAGACCCGCTGTGCAGTCTTGTGCCATTTCCTGCAATGTTTCTCCTTGGTGCAAGGCCCACACCAAGTATGTTGCGCGCACGATATTAAAGGGTCTAACATCAGGCCACTACTATTCATATGTTGGATTCGGTACGATTGATTTGTCACCTCTAATAAAAAGACAATTCTAACTAATCCGATTCTGAATCCAATATATATATATTATTTTAATTTAAAATATTAGTTTAATTGGATTTTAAATTAAAAAGTTAAATAAATCAAAATTAAAATATAAAATTATTTAAAAATAAAAATTTTGTAATAATTTTTTAAAGATTATTTGTTAATAATTTTTTATTTATAAAAGTTAATAGTGTAACTAAAATGATCCAAAATCAAACTAAAAACCAAACCCACTTCAACCTATTAAATTAGATTTAGTTTTATAAGAATTCGATTTTAAATCAAATTCTTAATTTTATCTGCCCCTAATTCGAGATATGCAAAATCTCCTACAACCGTTATATATGCAAAAGATAAAATTAAAACTCTTTTAGAAATACTATATAAACTTATATTTTTATTACCACGTATTTGTATAATTTATTTATAATTATAAATATAATAATAAATGTTGTTTATTTAAGTTCATAGACACACGCATACTAAATGTAAATTAAAGAGATATTTTATTTATAATATGATATCATTTTTTTATTATAATAATATTTATTTCTTTGTAGGTTTTATTTTTATTATATTTACTAGCTATCTTATTATAATATAAATCTTATCAAATTGTTATCCATTTTTTTAACAAAAATCATGAAAAGTTTCAACATTAATCAAACTACAATTATTTATTTTATTAATTATTTCTTAATATTGTATATAACATGCTTGTTAAATATTTTAATGCTATCATTAATTTCCTGGCTCAGCGGATTATTGAAAGTTTGTTTAACTTAATATTATATATATATATATATATATATATATATATATACATACTGGATAATACTTCATTTTTTGGTACCCATGTTCATTTTTTTTAATTAATATTACACTTACAATTTTTGTCCAACAAAGATGTCCATGTTTTAATGGATCAATGAGAGTGAAATGTCAAGAGCTATTGGATTGATAATTAAATGAATTTGAGATATATAAAAAATAACTCAAGTGTATTATGTTAAATAATTGTAAATATAATACATATTTATTACTCTTTGTTGTAGTTTGGATGATATGAGATATGTTTGATGCTCTTAAGTTATTTAAAATTCAAATAATAATATAGATTAAGATATTAATATTACATGCTGACAATAACAATATATATTTGGTATATGAAAAAATTAAAATTAAAATAAAAATAAAATATATCAAATATTAATATAGTTATTTTTAATAGAATTTATTTAAAATAATTTGATTATGATTTACTTTTAAAGTTATATTATAAATGGAATTACGTTTGAGAACAAAAATAATAAATAATTGAACTTTTCAAATTGTTAATGAATATTAATATATTGATAAATATTATAAGAGAGTATATTTAATCCAAAGAAAAGACAGTGGATAGTATTCTACTGATGAATTGCAGGCTGCAACCAAACAACAGAACACAAATTCTCCCACTCATTCCATTTAATTCCCTTTCCCCATTTCTTTTTTTATTTTTGTTTTTGTTTTTGTCTTTTTGTTTTTTTTTTTTTCGCCCAATCCATTTCCTTTTTGAAACCAAACACCAGAAAAAGTTCCTAGCTGCTAAATCTTATTTATCACTACCCAAAATTTTTACATGGTGTACTACTACAACGACTAATTAATGACTGAACTTCCCATTCACACTTGAAGGATTTGGCCTCATCGATCGCGATGCGGTTCAACACGCAACACACAAGATGTATTACCAATGCACTAAACTAAACAGCAGAAGGTTGGTCCGACAAGTCGGTCTGCCGGCCTTTTTCCGTTTGAAGTGAAAACCGACATGCCTCTACTGCTTCATCAATACACAAGAATACAGACTCCCTCCCAATGATGTCTATGAACTTCGATAGCATCATTTTATCCATAACGTCAATCCTGGGATTAATTATTTTCATCTGTAAAAGAATAATAATGTTAGATTTTCCATCCTTTTATGTTTTATATTATTATTTTTTTTTTAAAAAAAAAAGAAAATTGGGTGTAGAGAGGAGCACATTTATATGGGGTTATACCTTAGTGCCCTTTGCTTCAAGAATTCTGTTTATCTCTGTCAATGCTGCGATACCTGTCATATCAATTGCTGTAACACCTGCACAACAATATCAGCCAAATTCAATGAAGGATTAAATTGGGAATTGGATAGTATTAATATATAAATCTGATAAAGTGAATATTGTGATTAGGATGGGAGGAATCCTACCTGTTAAATCTAATAACAGATGCTCAATAGGATCGGATTTTGAGTCCGACAGTTGTTCGTCTCGAATCCATCGCAAAGTCCTATTCAAATTTAAGTTAGAGCTAATGATTTAGATGTTATTGCTTTAGACATTCATCTTGGAAATATTGTTGAAACGAAGCAAATAATTAATTAATAACCTTTCTCTTATGTAATTGCAGTTTGCAAAGTAAATAGGTGAACCAATTTGGAGAATGAGGACTCCCGGGGACCCTTTTGCACAAGGGTACTGCTCTACGTCCCGGTATATATCTGAGTCTGCAATTTTTCCTAGCTTGCAAGTAGCAGGTCTAGCCATATATATAAGTGCCCTAAGTAAAGCAAGCCCTACCTGAAATAGAAGAAGATTTTATCCAAGATTATTAATAAACTAATTCTAAGTGTATGTAGATATATAGTATTAGTTAGTTTCAGTTTTTGAAGAAGATGCTTACGGATATCATGAGGCCAATATCCATGGATAAGAAGGCAACACCCAAGAAAGCAGCCATGCAAACGGCGAAATCCGCCTTATCAACTTTGAAGAGGTGAATAGCCTCATCATACTTAATAAGTCCGAGCATTGCAGAGATGATAATGGCTGATAAAGCAACGAGTGGTGTGTAGCTGAAAAGAGGAGCCAAGAACAAGAGTACAAGCATCATGCAAATTGCCATTACTATGTTTGACATTGCAGTCTTGCACCCTGCATTGAAATTGACAGCAGTCTTCGAAAATGGTCCTGCAGACACACCATTAATTAATTATTATATCTATAGGATATTTAATTTAATCTTCTTCTTTTTCTTTTTCCTGCTTAATTATAAACAAGAATCACAGACCAGTTGTTAAGTAGCATGAAGTGAAGGATCCAACAATATTCATGAGACCAAAAGATATCATCTCCTTGTTGCCATCAATTTGTTCATTTTGCATTATCGCAAAGCTCCTTCCTATTGCTATTCCTTCCTGGGAGGATGATACATATATCAGACTTTTAACAATAAAATATTAGTAAACAGATGAAGTGTAAGAATAGTTTAGTTTACTTACTGCCAAAGCCACAAGGCCTGTAATGAGCCCGGCTTTTATAGTAGCTGGCAGATATTTTGATTCGAAATTCAAGTCTTTAATGGAAATAGGATTTATCCCTTTCTTCAAGTGACCCACCTGAAACATGTACAACAAAGGGAAACAAATTGGACACAATAAATTGAAACATGATACGAGGAAACACAGAAAAGACTTAAGGATTTGACTTACAATTTCAATTCCATGTTTCTCTGCGTGAGCGAAATAAGCAAAAAGACAGCCAACTATGACAGAAACCATGGGAGCAATGGCTGATACCCAAAATAGTTTTGGGTTTCTCGTCCTCTGAAAATTTACAGTTTCAAAAGAAAACAAATTGAAGTAATTGATAGATACGTCATTACACATCAATATCTCGCTAAAAACAACAAAATTTTTAACCTTTAATCATAAAATTAACATCATTAAATACTAGAAAAAGTCAAGAAAATCAATTGAATTGATACTTGATATTTAATTGAATTATATGTTATTTATATCAAGAAGTGAGAATCCTGAAATCACGCATGGAGAGAGAGAACTCACCAGGTACCTAGTGAACTGGAGGAAAATGAGGAAGCATATACCAATAACAGCGCTCTCCCACCTCCACTGCAAAACACAATCATTTTCTTTTATTTTTAACATCCCACTACTTCTTATAAAACTTTAACTGCAAAGTAACGGAACTTCACTTTTTACAAAAGAAACTTTTATTTTATTGTTATATTTGAATATATAATATGTACAAATGACAATTTGACAGCCTATTTCTTATTTTAAGTTAATATAGTGAGGTGTTCTTTGGATATAGTTCAGGTAGTCTAGGAACCCTTAATATTTCCAGACTATATATATTGAGTTCGAGTAACAGTATCAAATTTTAATTCTTGTTAAATTTTATGATGATTTTCTTTTAGAAAAAAAAAGGAAGAAACGATCATAAATTAACCTCTTTTCTATTGCTGAGGATTGCATGCAAGACGGAAACCACGTCAGTTTTATGAGTAAAATGTTTCAATCCAAAGATGCCCTTCAATTGTTGCAGGCAGATTATTACAGCAGTCCCTCCCATGAAACCAGTGATCGTGGAATGCGATAAGAAATCTACCAAAATACCCAGCCTGCAAACCCATAATATCATCACATATATTAATTCACCGGAAATTGTACCAATATTAAAACTTGAAAACAACAGCGTAAAACTTACAAAGATAATTAAAATGATGGATATATACAAATCTTAACCTTTAATAGAAATATTACCAATTTTTTTGACACGCTTATATCTCTTTATCAATATGTGATTAAGATGTATTTATTTAGGTAAAGATTGAAATCATTAATACTGAATCTTGTTCCTCGATCCATATAAAACTACGTGATATGCAGTATACTAATATAACTCACCTTAGGAAACCTAAAGCGAGCTGGATCATGCCAGTGAAGAAGGTCGCTGTAAAAACCAAGTGCAGGTACAATGTGGGATTATCTTTGGGTGGTGCTACTTCTCCAATCGTATCGGCTATAAGCAGTGAACATGCCGCCACTGTTCCCACTGCAAGATGTTTTGAGCTCCCGAAGATGGCATAAATAAGCGGTGGAATAAAGCTCGAATCTGCCAAATCACAATCATAGATAATATTTTCGTCATGTATATATTAATTACATCTTATTAATAAGATTACGGAGATGGTGAAAAAGAAAAAAATAATTGGGATATAGGTGGTAGATGTCATTTTCATGGTAACCCAGATAAGAGTAAGAGGAAAATAGGAATCCGATATAGCAATATAGATATATTAAAAGAGAAGGCAGCTGGTAGCTTACAAAGGCCGATGATAGGAGGAATGCTGGCGAGTTTAGCATAGCTGATCCCTTGAGGGATTGCAAGACTGGTAATTGTGATTCCTGCGAGAATATCATATCTAAGTAATTTCAAATTATATCTAGGTAACCATTCAAAGATTGGAACCAAATATTGAAAAATTTTCTGCGGTCTGCGGCTAGGCTTTTCATTTTTGAATTGCCGAAATGGATCGTCGGGGAATAATGTTTCTTTGCATTTAGATTTGAACGTAGTTGCAAAGCTTCTAGGGGCGGAGAAATTCACCAACTGGCGTGAACTTGTCCCCGCCATTCTCAGATAAAAGGGAAAGAGCGAGAGAAAATTTTGGGGACTTCGTTATGGGAAGAGAGGTGAGCATGCAATTTATATAGTGGACGATGATTTACTACTGACAGATATTGGATAAGAAGAATATTACGTGTCATTATTTCCTTGTTGGATTCAAAATAAATTAGTAACAAAACATCTTTTTCCTTAAAAAGATAATTGGTCATTAATTCTATATATATATATGGCATGCCCAGATTGAATTTACAGAAAGGATAATTATTATTATTATCATTTTTTATATTTAATATTGGCTGGTTTTTATTCCAAAGTAAAATTTAGGAATTATTTTGTGCTCTCTTCTCTTTAATTAGTTGAATTTGGAAGGTCAGTTCCAGCACAGACATACCTTAATTAAGTCGTGTTGGATAAAACTTCCTTAGGTGAAAGAGTATTAATTTTTGACAATCATAGCGTGTGTTCTGTCATGTCGTTTGTCAATTTTCCAATATCAATTGCTCATTGACTGGGTAGCCGGCTAGTAATTTGTATAACACGCGGGATTGTACATTTCATATCAATATTATTCACTCTTAAAATATACATATACGTACGTTGTTCTAAATTACCCCAAAACACATAGGACACCATTATTAGACGTGATTGCTTCTCTAAAGGAACCGTTAATACTGCTTTATTTTTTTATTCATTACTAGAAAAGGTTATTTGAAATTAACTCTTAAATTAAACTAATTAATAAATGTCATTAAAAACAAATCATAATTGTAAGTTGTGGGTATCATTTAATAATTGCTTGTTTAAAGGGAATTCCTTGATAGATTCCTCCACGATTTCGATTTCGATTTGTGCTCCGACTAGAGTGAGATGTTGAAGCCGTCCTATAGGCTACAGTCAATGAGGCATTAGATTAGGACAATTATGCTGCAACGTTTTCTGTAAAGATAGAATCGGAATATTTGGGTATTTATGGTTTGTTTATTTTTTTCCAAAATAAAAATCGAAAAATTTCTTAGTAAACACATTTATTAAGCACATGTTATTTTTAAAAAGGTCAACACAATACTAAGCAAAAGCTAATTTTGATTTAAATTAAATCCAATTAAAAAATATCTTAAAATATTAGTAAATTAAGGCCATGTTTGTCTCTATTTCCATTAATTTCTCCTCACAATTGAATTTCCAGCATATTTGGTCAATTCTTTAGACATTCGTATCATTCCAGGAAGGTAGAAGTGGTGCTTGGAGTTTGATTGTCGAGCTGAAATTTATCTAACCGAATCGTACCGAACTTATTTAATACTTCAACAAATCTTGAGGATATATAGCTTCAAAATACAATCATAAAAAAGATTTCGGTGATATTGAACTCATTTATTATTATTATTATTATTTTGATGACGGAATTCTTAGTAAACACATTCATAAAATTATGTAATTAAATGGTCGGACTATAACATGCTGCAGTTAATTTTATTTAAACATTTTAATGACTTTCTTTTATTTTAATTATCCTTTTTTAAATACATTATCGGGTCTACTTTGGTGGGTCTCCATAGACTATTAGTGACATTTTTTTTATCAAAATGTTTATTGGAGACAATAATTCCATCCAAATTATAATAAAGCCGCCACTCAATTATGGACTTTATCTTAATTAATTACTAAAATTTCTTAGTTGTCTGCACAAAGATTAATTGTATTTCTTAATTAAATATATAACCACATATAAAACTTAAAAAGTTGTCTCTGTTATATTAAATTCTTTAATCACGTTTAACTATTCTTTAAGGATTTAACATATATAGCATATAGTAATAGTAAAATGCTAGCCTAGCCCACCAGCCGTTTGATTGACTTTTGTCGTCGTTGGATTGATTAGACGGGTCGTCACCCGAAATCTAGAGCAGTCTTCTAACCCGACAAAACATGATTTGATTAATGATCTCAACTTCCCGATTAGATTATAGATTAGAAAGTGAAATCTGAAATTCGGTAACTGAGATACAGGCAGGGAAGCACATTGGATGGAAAACGAATTAATTGAAAGCTAATCAGAGAAAACGTTAATTTGTTAAATTGGATACCCGCATCGATCAGACACACAATTAATAAAAGATTATTAGTATAGTGTTAGCGTAAAGATGTTTGCTTCCCCAGAACCTCCAAAATAGATAATTTCAATTAATTAGTTTGCATGCCACCAAGACGGAAAGTTATTTGCTTCCAGAAAACCTCCAAAAACCAAAAGAGAATTCATCATATCAGCGTGGCTCAGTGTTTTACACCACCATATAAACCTTCCTCAGTTATCTATAGAATGCATCCCAGGAGGGTGTTTCTCATAATTCCATGGTGATATTGATAGTTTCTGCTCATCAATGGAGAGAAAAATTAAAATATATGTTCAAGTTTGAAACGCAAGTGCATGGACAAGTTAATTTATTGTTGAAATTTAAATCGTAAACTATGTTTTCAGCATCATTTCAACGGCTCAATCATTGTTGCAGGCCTGCCTCCTTTGAAAGTACTGTTTTTTTTCATGAGTGCTAGTGCATGTTTTCGAACCACCTCATTATCCACTACATTTCATGAATTCTGGGTATGTTCTTTACTTCCTAGAGAATTCCAGGAAACACGTGCAGCTGGATGAAGAAGTAGCCGCCCAGCCCAGGTCGATGGTAATTAAAGGTAAATGTGTAGTCTTTTCAGTTGATGTTGATACTATCTGTAGGTTATCGGTGAAGCTACTCAGTACTAATAGGAAATTCTCTCACTTTTGCACGAGTCACTTTCTTTTTTAATTGTCTAAGTTATAAATAAAATTCTAATTGTAACGTAATATTAGTAATTTTTTTTAAAAAATTGTTGAAAAGATACGTGATCAAAGTGACCTGTCCTTCTAAGAATTACCAAGTTGATCAAAGCATATTGAAATGAGCATGTGTTACAATGACTCGGTCCATTAGTAACCATATAATACATATTTTAATATATAAAAGGAAAAATATCAATAACCCTACAATTTCTTATACTATTTGTATATCGCTAGATTTAAGTATTTTTAATAGTTGAAATAGAATTTTAGATATATAATTAATGCATTGTAATTGATATACGTGTAGAATACAATTTCAATAATTAAAAGTGCCTACATTCATTGATAAATAAATAGTGTAAAATTTTATGTAAAGTTAAAGTATTTTGATTCATATTCATATATAAATAGATCACAATTATATATAGTTGTTATTTTTAATTTGTGGGAAGGGGTTTCTGTCAAATGTTTCATCATTAGTGCAATTTACTTCATCATTGCAATTTACTTTTGGTTGATGTAGATTAAAAATAATATGAGATAAACTATATATAAGGGAGTTTTTGGTTTAAGATATGACCATCTTAAAATTCATTTTTTCCACATAAGAAAAAGGTAAATTTTACATCTTAAAATACTTTAAATACCTATATAGGCGTAAAATTTTATATTCTAACATTTGTGGTGATATAATTTACTTTTGAAAACATAAAGTAACGAAATAAAATATTACTTCTTGGCCAATATATACTACTATTTTTTAATATATATATATATATATATATATATATATATATCAAAATTTTGACTTTATTTGATGCGCTAGTAATTTGCAAATTAATTAAATAAAATATGGAGTACCAATTACTTTAGTAAATTTAGGAAGAGATATAAAATAGAAATAAAAGAAGTTAGTTTAGTAAAACAAGGATTTTAGTGGGAGTATATAGTAAAAATTTATATTTTCAATATACTACAGGAGTACATAAGTAATTAATAAGGTGTTGAAAATATCTCTTGAGGCAGAAATAGCTTTTCACATATGATTTTTTTTCACAAAAGACAATTATATATAATCTTTAGTTACTAGTAAAATTTTTATTTATTTGGTCTCTCCGTAAATTATGTATAATTGTTATTAAAAATTAAAATTCATGCACATACTAAAAAAAATTTTAATGCACTAATTTTTTTTACTAATTGTATACTATTTTTAATACATGTGAAACAAAATTGTTAGAAATGGAGGTAATGCCCTTTTAAAATATAATATATTATCATATATTAATTCATGAGCATGTGTTATATATTTATACAAAAATATAACACAAGCACTTGTAAATTCATAATTTGTGTTGGTAGTTTAATATATATTATCCATTTTAAAGGTATTTGTCTCAGATTCTGTTGGTGTTGTTCCTTTGTATTTCACAAAAATCGTCATAGCTACGTGAGCATAATTGGCTTCTCCATTAAAAGAGCAACAGTATCAATTAGTTACATCACATGATTAATAAAACCTAGCTTTCTATTCTTCCATTCGATGCGTGGATTTGGTGGCGAACTATTATAATAATTTCTCTCTCACCGCAAAGATTTCCCTTTTGAAATTTAGCCACTCTCCCGATCATTACATCCACTTTATAATTTCTTTTGAAATCTTTTTAAATATATATCGCTGCTTTAATTCTATAGCACAGATCAGCCAAGTCAAGCCCGAAGAGAGGACTTGCATTGCACCAGTTGATGTTGCTAATTCCGCAGATGTGTTCTCCAAATGGATATACACGTGGTCTCCATTACCTTTGTTGAACGTAGTTGTATGCTGACATTTCAGAGATTTTGCCACCATTTTCACCAACTACCAAATTTTCTATTAATTCATACATGTACCTACAAGGCTGCACTGATCGTATATACTGGATTTTGCTTCTTTTAGCATGCGCTTTATTTGAACATATCATTAACTTTAAAATTCTTTCCTGGGACAGCCTCTTTTAGAGTACATATACATGGCCTTTGGTTAGGTTTTAAGACCTTGACCTTTGGTAGCTGGGAAAGTCAAAAATTTGGTGCAAACATGTGGGATGTTATGAGAGGAGCAGACGAAGTTGAGAACAACTCAAATCTAATTCGAGAACGACCTCTTCATGTTGTGCGCACTTCATCACTGAATGGTTGGAAGTTGTAGGGAAAAAGGCGTGCTCGCTCATTGCAGCATTGAGCATTGGTTTTTGTTTTTTTTTTTAAGGGTGCGGTGTCCTTAATTAGTGCCAAGGCGTGTATATATATATATATATATATATATATATGTATGTATGTATGTATGTATGTATGTATGTATGTATGTATGTATATTCTTCTTGCAATCATCGATCTCGCACGCACATGGATATATGAATTGCAAGCAAGATATGATCCTTAGAATCCTTATCCAAAAAATGTAGTAGGGTTAATGTGAAAAGTTTAGGTCTTCTATTATTAATTTCAATTTAAACTTTTTAGATTAATGATTAATTTTCCAATACAATTACGGAAAGCTGTGGTGCGTTCAATCCTTAAAACAAGAATATCATCCCATTTTATGAAATGGGCATACGTTTACATAATTACATCCACGTATGTGTGAGGTAGCTTTTGAATCTTTTGCTTCGAATATTTGACGTATTAAAAGCATAGAATAAAAAACGTCATGGCCAACTGCGGCAAAGAATGAAAAGTAATTCTGGGACTAATGGTAAGTAGACGAAGCACGTCTTAGAAGTCTAAAAACCTAAGATGAGGATTCCAATTACCTACGTATACATGAGTTAGTTTCTTACAATGTTTATCACAACAAACGTGAAACCGTCTCAGCATTTGTTCAAAATGACCGAAAAAGCAAATGATACAGTCCTCCCCACTCTGGAATAATAATGAATTTTACAATTATTTTCTTCGTGAAATGCAGCGTTAAGTGGAGGCACGGCAATGCCAAAGTCATTAGGCAAATAGCTAGGATAATTAACCTGCCTCAGCCTCGGCCTCGGCCTCTGGTTTTCATCTCAGCCACAAGCTCCAAAGGCAAAATGTGATTAAACTGGCTTACCCCACAACAGAATTGAGACTAGACTTGGTAGGAGATGAAGGTCAAAGTTCTTTACCCATGAAGAAAATTAATTAAAGTACCTTTATTCGTCAAACATAGGCGACCACTCTCTTCGTTCTGGTCCCGGGGACGTCCCAAAACCCCTGAGACACCGATACAATGGCCACTATATATAAATATTATAATGTTGTTTTTGATGACCGATCATATTTGTTTCAATTTCGAAAATTGAACAATGAACCCAATATGAGCTTTGAACTGTATGCGGTGCCACCACAAAGAATCATGATATTCACTGTTTTTTTTTCTTCAAATAAGTGTAATTAATATATAACATGTGCTTCTTTTCTCACCACTACCACCTGTCCAATGAAAGACTAAAACTATTTAAATGGCCCTCAAATCAAAACGAAATAAGAAATAAAATTAACAAAAAAAAACAACTATATATGCATCTCATTAAAACGCGGCATGTGAGAAGAAAAAGAAGAATTAAAACACACTATTTGATGGAGATGCGACGACGGACATTAATGCTTGTGTAATCAATGAGAGTATTGTTGTTGATGGGAGGGATTCTAAAAGTTAAACTTTTTTTTTTAAAATTTTAGGACCCGTTTAATTTAATTTTTGTATAAGATTTTTTATTTTTAAAAATTTCAAATGCAATGAATTTTTAGAATAAGCGTGAATAAGCTTTTGTTCAAAAAGTTATTAAAAATACTTCTAATCAAACATGTATTCTCACTTTTATTTTTTTAAAAATTATATCAAACATATTTATAAATACTAAAAATATTAAGAATATAATTCATATTTTCAAATTGAATTTAAGTTTTCAAAATAATTTTCGAATTGCAAACCAAATGGATCCTTAGTTTTTTATACTCGCATTCCAATATAATTCAAAAACTGTTTTTATTAATTATTAATGAATACTATTAAATATCATGTTATTGGAGATGCATTTTTGGCATATTTAATGAATGTGGCCAAACCAAAAAATATTTGTATCAATTATTTCTATAATTTTAAATAATAATTTATATTAGATAGGATAACTAAAAAATTTTAAGTAAAATTTTATGATTTTAATGAAATTTTTTAAATATTATAATTGTACATATAAGGTAGAATTGTAGATATAAATTAAGATTTTACTTGATTCAATAGAGTCTTTTCGAAATTGTAATTATATGTATAAATTAAGTTTTTAAATTTAATTAAATAATATTTATATTTTATTATTTATTTACGTTAAATAAATTTTAAGTGTTTTTCAATCATTTTTTTATCTTTTTAGGAAATAACCAAGTTTTAATATTTATTTTTATATATTTTAGATATCTACTTGAAATAATCAATATCAATAAAATATTTGTAGTTGATTATTGGAAACGTTTAACAAAAAAATCATTAAAAATATTTTTAATCAAACATATATTCTTATTTTTATTATTTTCAAAAATTATATCAAATATATTTTTACAATTTTTTAAATTGAAAAATAACTGTTTTAATATTATATCAAATGAAACTTTAAATACTAAAAATATTAAAAATAAATTATATTTTAAAAGTGTATCCATATTTTTTAAAACAATTTTGAAATCGTGAACCAAATGTTGCAATTTTATATTTGCATTTCTACTTCGTCATAACCTAATTAAGGCATGTCATACAAAATTAAGGTGTGTTTAAAATAAAGACGAACAATTTAACAATTAAGAATGGAGAAGTCTTACCTCATTGGTGCAGTGCATATCATTTGTGTGTTTACTATCCCTATGTTGACACTAGTGGATCATTCTGCCTAGCCCACAGACCCAAGTTGTATCTAGCTAAGGCCCAACATCAGAAGAATTCCCAGCAGCTGCTACAAGACAAAGAACAAGTATGGGACAGCAGCTATGGCATGCACTGCACAGATGGTTTACACATCACCTGCAAAGAAGAAAATCTACATATCTATGGTGATGATTTTGTAATACACATAGACTAACATAGAATGAATTTTACAATATTCTCTAGGGTTTGTAAATCTCCTGTGTGCCTCAATATAAAAGGTCACTATTGTAACCTTATCAGATTGTAAAAATTCCAACTCCCTAGCTAAGATGATAGGTTGAACTAGTTTAATGTTGATTTTATTTTCAATTACTCATAAGTTTTGATCATTATGCTTAGGAGGCCTAACAAGATATTTGTGAATTATCAAAGTTTTACATTCTATTGTAACCTTAAATTGTACGATTATGTGCCAACAAAATTGGTCGAAATGCGATCTAACCTTTTGACAATTAAGCCCTTGATGTAAACCTTATATTATAAGGTCCAACAACTAATCGAAATAAAAAATTTATGTAATGGTCCGATGTGGCGGACAATCATTTGATGTATCCCTTGAATTATAACACTAAATATTCCTCGGCAAATATAACTTATTTTCCAAGAAAATCTTGTATTCTTGTTTAAGGAAGTAAGAATATGCGTCCAGCAAAAAAAAAAAAGATATTACCCAAAATATATTAAAAAAAAGAAATGATATAAAATTAAATCTAAGTTATAAGAAAATATATACGAAAAATTATATAAGGTGTTTTTTTGCAGAGATGCAAAAGAGTGATTTAAAAATTAAATGATATCTTTTAGTAAATAATCAAGTACTTGCTTTAGTGGTATCTCCACAATGGTATTTATTGATATTTTGTATTCTTGTAATTCATATTAAGTATTATATAAATTTTCTTTTTATTCATGGAGATAGGTAACTATGCCAATTTAACATTGAACCATGTATTAATATATGTAATGTCTTATAAATATGATAATTGCATTGCACTTATATAATACACACGTTAAATCAACTGAAATATAAAACCCTACATGTTCACATACAAAATATGAAATATTACTCCATTAACTTGAACGGGTATAAGGTGGGTTGAAATTCAAATGAATCAAAATGCATCTTTTCATAATCTTAATTAATTTTTTGAATTTGGTTTCGTACGCTAACCTTGCATGTCTTGAAAACTTAATTAACAAAAATGTAGGCCGACATATATTGATATTCATTCAAATTAATTAAATTTCGAAACCAAAGAGTGCTTGATGTGCCTCGTGTTATGAGTCCTAATGGTGATTAGACCGTGCTTTTTATCAGAGCGAGAATATTTCTCTTAAATTGCCTGAGCCGTCAACTTCCCTCTTCTGAAGCGTAACTGTTTATAACTACCACCATTCTCTCTCCCTCCGAATTTCAACCAAGTCTTCTGATTTCTTATCAATAAATCATTGTTTCAACTCTGTGGCTGCCAAAATCTTAGCCATTTCATCAGATCAAAATTATGAATCAAGCAGAGGGAGAATCTTCAGACAACAATTCCAGTTATATAACAATCTCTACAGAAAACAACAGGCCTCCCCCACCTCCATTGGAGGTTCACCAAGTTTGTCTACCTCCCCCTCGCACAACCTTTCAGAAACTCAAGAATAAGCTTCGTGAGATTTTCTTTCCAGATGATCCACTCTACCTTTTCAAGAATCAGACTTCCCGTAAAAAACTCATTCTTGGTTTTCAATATGTGTTTCCTATATTACATTGGGCTCCTGCTTACAATCTTAAACTCTTTCAATCTGATCTTATCGCTGGACTCACCATTGCAAGCTTGGCCATCCCGCAGGTCAAACGTTCATTTCTTTTTCTTTTCATTTTCTTCATCATTCTTCTTTCTTACAGAGTACTCCATCCCATCGGGTTAATTTGTGAATATTATTTTAATATTTTTTTGAAACTTTTTTCTTATTTCGCATTGTAGGGAATCAGTTACGCTAAACTTGCAAACTTGGAGCCTATAATTGGACTATGTAAGTACAAACGCACTCCTTTTATATGAAATTTATATATAGACAATTAAGGAATTAATGCAGGATCTGTTTGCCAATTTTCTTGTTTATCAATTATCTCCAGACTCGAGCTTTGTGCCACCATTTATATATACTGTTCTTGGAAGTTCAAGACATATTGGGATTGGTCCAGTGTCGATAGGATCTTTGGTTATGGGGTCAATGTTGGAGGAAGTAGTTTCTAGTACTGAGGAAAAAGATCTCTACCTTCGACTGGCTTTCACTTCTACTCTTTTTGCTGGTTTATTTCAAGCAGCATTGGGGCTTTTTAGGTACGGTACCACCAATGTATTATTTTCCGAAATGAATTAAATTTAAATTACTTGCATAAATTTTGTCTTTTGAGAATAGCGACAAGAGGAAAGATTCTAAATTTGAAAAAGTGATTCTCAAATGTCGAAAGTTTGCACTTTTTAGAAAATTCTAATTATTGACTTCTTGTCATATAAGAAATTATTAGAAGACAATGTTTTGGTTAGATTTTTACCGAAGTCTTTTGTACATAAATTTGAGTAATCATTTTTTAACCATTCTTTATATAGAGAGTTACTTGTCTTGATTTTAACAAAATTTAAATATTCACACGAGAGAAGAACTTGATAAAATCTTGTAGATCGAGAAAGACTTAAAAAAATGATAATGTGGCTTGATATTGAAATCAAAATTCTTTTATTTTTGTACTTTTAAAGAAATATAGATTTAACTTTTGCCTGGTGTTATGCTAATCAAATGGAGAAGCCAAAATGAATGATTAATAAATTCTTATACTGATTTTAGTTGGATCTTTATCTATAGGTTAGGTTTCATGATAGATTTTCTATCAAAGGCAACTTTGGTTGGGTTCATGGCTGGAGCAGCAATCGTTGTGGCTCTACAGCAACTCAAAGGATTACTTGGGATCACTCATTTCACTAGCAGGATGGAAATCATTCCAGTTTTGAAATCTGTTTTCAGTATGACAAACGAGGTAAGACGGAATAAAACATCTTGATTTAAGCATATGATGCCTCCAAGGAAAAAGAAAAAAAAAAAAAACTTACATATCCATACTTAATATGAATGCGTTTGATCAGAGAAAGGAAAGTTTACCATGATTGCTAAGCTTCTTTGATATGCAGTGGACTTGGGAAACTATTGTAATGAGCCTCTGTTTTCTAGTATTTCTTCTGACAGCCAGATACATAGTGAGTTAAGCTACGTTACTTTTCAACTAAAGTTTGCGAATTTGTTTTTATTAATTTATATATTCCTGATACTGAAATGATTTGGACTGCGGAAAAAATTTTCAGAGTTCGAGAAAACCAAACCTCTTCTGGATTTCAGCAGCAGCTCCATTAACATCTGTCATTCTGTCAACTCTTTTGGTCTTTCTTCTAAAATCCAAACTTGGGGATGTTACAGTAGTAAGAATATGTATCCCTTCTAGCCTTAGATTTATTCTTTTAAGTGAAAAATTGATTTGCTTATGCAATAGAATTGGTTCTGAAGCTTGAATTTTTATTGTTGTTTTAACAGATTGGTAACTTGCCAAAGGGTGTGAACCCACCTTCAGTAAACAAGCTATTATTTCGTGGCCCCCATCTAGGCCTTGCTATTAAAACAGGGATTATAACAGGCATCTTATCTCTCACCGTAAATAGCCTCAAACTCAACTGACATTCTGACACTCGGTTCAATTTCTTTGCTGATATTCATAGTACTTTTTCTTTTTTCTTTTATCTTTTTTGAAATCATAGGAAGCTATTGCAGTGGGAAGAACATTTGCTACTCTACAGGATTATCAAGTGGACGGAAACAAAGAAATGATTGCAATTGGTTTTATGAATATCATTGGATGTTGCTGTTCATGCTATCTTTCTGCAGGCAATATATCTCTGCTACTTTTTCATCTCGATCAGCATTATTTTGTATAGCTGTACCTATTAGCTGATAACCACTTTAAAACAACTTAATTATAGGTTCTTTTTCTCGATCTGCTATAAATTACAATGCTGGGGCAAGAACAGCATTGTCAAATGTAGTTATGGCAATAACGGTGCTCATAACACTGCTTTTTTTCATGCCACTGTTCTACTACACACCAAACCTAATCCTAGCAGCAATTATAATATCTGCTGTGATTGGGCTGATAGACTGCAAAGCTGCTTTACGATTGTGGAAGCTTGATAAACTTGATTTCCTTGCTTGTTTTTGCTCTTTCTTTGGTGTTCTACTCATCTCTGTGCAGACGGGACTCGCCATAGCTGTAAGTAATATTATATTCCTTTCACATTAGTCTTATTATTGCTCCATTTGATTGTGGTATAAATATGGAGATTGTAAATAACTGACACCTGTTTTTTCTCTGAAAATCCAGATTGGGGTTTCATTATTCAAGATTATTCTCCATGTTACAAGGCCAAACACGACGGTTTTGGGGAACATTCCGGGAACTCAGATATTCCAAAGTGTTAATCGTTATAAGAATGCAGTAAGGGTTCCATCGTTCCTCATTCTAAGCATTGAATCTCCAATGTTTTTCGCAAATTCAACTTATCTACAAGAAAGGTAAATAATTAGTTCGTCAAGGATCGCATGGGGAATCTTCTATCAGTTCCATCTTGTGTTTCGTTTTAGTATTTGCAGCCAGGAGGGTTGCTCATATATTGCCTCCAATTGCAGGATTGTACGATGGGTCCGAGAAGAGGAAGAGAGGATCCGAGAAAACAATGAGAGTGACCTCCTCAAATGTGTAATTCTGGACATGACTGGTATTTATGCAAATAACATCTGATGTTGGCATATAGTAAGTGTCAATTGAAATAATTGATTGAGTCTAACTCTTGAGTTCTTCACATAATAATTTCAGCGGTAACAGCAATAGATACTAGCGGTATAGACGCTATTTTTGAACTTAAGAAGACAATGAACAAGAAATCACTTAAGGTAAAGGATATCTTAATAGACATTTTGTGTTAATTTTCTTGAAAAGATCACATTGCATTCTCATGTTGACTATATATGTTGTCAATTGTCTTGTAGTTTGTGCTAGTAAATTTAGTTGGAAACGTAATGGAGAAGCTCCACTATTCAAAAACCCTTGATTCATTCGGACCAAACACTCTTTATTTGACAGTCGGAGAAGCAGTGGCTGACATTTCATCTTCATGGACGCAATTACCTTAGATAGAGCAGTTAGATGTATGTACGTAGAACCCTATACATGTATACATCAACGTTTCATCATAAACTTATTTAATTAGAGGAAGTACAGGAATTCTATGCACAAATTAGTATAACTCTCACAGTTCTGACCCTTACATTTTTCTTGCATTCTGATGCGGAGCTTTAATTTCCATCTGACATAAATATGTAACATCTAATGAGGGTTAAAGCCTAACCACTTACTGCATGCATATAAAACAGAGTACTACTGATATATAATGATAAAGAAAAGTCACAATTAACAAATTAACCATGACCAAGCAGTGGAACTGCTTAATTAACATAAGTACTACTGATATATAATTAGATTAACAATGATTAAGTTCCGGGTGGACTGAATTATTTTCAGCAAACAAATCAAAGAAAATTCAAATCGACAGACAGAACAAGGAAATGAGAAATGATACATAGCATATTACACAGGTTGAATTCATATTCACTTCATGGTTTCTCTCCAAATCACATTTTTAATGTTTGCTGGTTAGCCACCAATGGTGCCTGCACCACCACCGTATCCACCTCCTGCACCATACCCACTACCACCACCACCAATCCCTCCACCCCCTCCAAATCCTCCTCCACCGCCACTGCCACCATTGCCATTGCCACCACCAAAACCTCCACCAGCTCCAAAGCCTCCCCCTGCCCCCTTGCCAAAACCTCCTCCTCCACCACCACCACCTCCTCCTCCTCCTCCACCAACTCCTTTGCCAACACCTCCGCCAAATCCACCACCAGCACCACCGCCAATACCTCCTCCAGTTCCATCTCCTGCACCACCACCACCACCACCACCCCCACCCCCACCCCCACCTCCACCTCCACCTCCACCTCCTACTCCACCACCAACACCTTTTCCCATGCCTCCCCCAAATCCACTGCCAGCACCACCACCAACTCCTCCTGCTCCACCGCCACCTATTCCCCCACCAATCCCTTTGCCAATACCTCCACCACCAATTCCACCTCCCACTCCTTTTCCAATGCCACCTCCACCAGCTCCAGCTCCTCCCCCACCGCCTATTCCTGCCCCGGTACCAGCTCCAGCTCCAGCCCCACCACCGATACCTCCTCCGCCTCCTTTTCCTATTCCTCCTCCAACTCCACCACCACCACCACCTCCACCTCCAATTCCTTTGCCAATGCCTTTGCTGGTGCCTCCTCCTCCAACTCCTTTGCCAATGCCTCCACCGGCGCCTCCTCCTCCTCCAATCCCTTTGCCAATGCCTCCACCGTGATGGTATTTTTTATCCTTTTTCTTGTGTTTGCCAATCCCACCTCCCACACCACCTCCAGCGCCACCGCCTCCGCCGACTCCACCACCGCTGCCACCTCCTTTTCCAACACAATCAGGCTTTGCACCTATGCCAGGGTTTCCGGTACCAAAACTAAAACCTACTCCTTTGCCAAAAGCAAAAGAATGTCCAAAACTCAGCCCCTTTCCTCCACCAAACCCACCACCAACACCATCACCAGCAATGCCGCCAAACCAGTTCGGATTACCATCAAAGAACCACTCTGGTTTCTTCACTTGCCCATCCTTCTTCTCTTCTAGTTTCCTACCTTCAACACACTCACAGCTCACCACCAAAGCAACCCATAAAACCACAAAAACGAACTTCCCCGCCATGAGATTTCTCATTACTTAACTGCTTGTGTGATATGGACGTGATTGTTTCATGCGTATTTATAGAAAGAAAAGGCTATAACAAAGTTGCACTGACGCTACGTTTCTGAAAATATTCATTACTGCAAAAAGAGTAGGATAAAATGCAGTTGGAAGTTGATGCATTATGGCTTTTCGCTGCTTAGCTTTACAACAGTTATCCAGCTCGATTACACGTCCATCTACGTGATTTGTTCATTTACATTCATAGCTCATCTTCTCTTTTTATCTGTCTCTCTCTCTCTCTCTCCTTAATAATTACTTGCTATCATTCCTTGAGAAACACATCACATTAATTTAAGATTTAGCAGTTAGCAGAGCATATATATTCTTTTGCATGCATGCATGCATGCAGGAGATTGAAATTAACCCCATGTTTAAAAAAAAAAAAGATGGAGATTCATTATTTGATTTTTATAAATAATAATATTTGGGGCTGTCTTTTGCTTAATTAACTGCTCCTTTACGTAGCTAATCTACATTCAACTCAGAAGTTTAATTAATTATGCTCAAATTTCAATATTTCTGTGGCGTAGTTAATGTTCGAAATTGTATTTCTAGTATACAGATGTATATATGGTTCATGCGGGATATGGTACCCAAAATAAATTGAGAAGAATGGGTTAGCTAGGAAGCAATTCCACCATGTACCAACTGCAAATAATAATAATAATAATAATAATCTATCTATATTTCTACAGATTAAATAGAGAGAATTAATTATTGAAACTAAATAATTACCATATATACATTCTAAAGAATGTAAATCGGACATGCTTTTATCACAATAAATTTAAGAAACAATTTGGAAAATGTTCATATTTCTGAAAGCCAAAAAAAAGTTTTATGAACAGTAATATAGCATGCCAAAACATAATAACTGCTAATCCACCTAATACATATAATGATACGGATGGAAGATAGAACCTGTTTCTGCTATTTTTTTTTTCTTTTATCCACAAAATATGCTTGTTGTTATATTCTTTAATAAATTGATGTGTTAAAATATGTAAAAATGGTAAGGGGGTGGAGTAGGGCTCTAAATAGCTTTTTGTTTATTTTTCTTACCTATTCCTAAAACTTGTGTTTTGAAACCAGGACACAAAGTTAAAGTAAAGTGTCTTAACCATCTCAGCCAGTCTTTGGAGGATTTATGTTTACTTAGCCAATTAATAAATAAAACAATAATTTGTTAATACACATTGAGTTTACTTATTCATCTAGTAACATATATAAAAGGTTGCCAATACATGTTAGAGGCTCATATTAGATATAAATAAGAGAATATTATTAAGACACTATGCATGTGCCCAAACATAATACATGTTTTATCCATATTAATTAATATAATTTGTGATGGTTATAGAAAATCCATCAAAGTGCAAAATTTTCAACAACAATTACTGAACATTTGTAACTCCAGTACGTTTTTACTTGCAAATATATTACATATATTATCATCAAGAAATATATTTTGATTTAGGAGTGATCTAACGTCTATGAAAAAGGTTTATGTAATTTGCAAAATTTCATATACATAGACTTTTGATTATCGCTTATTTATTTCTGTTAATCATTTCAATAAAAGATAACATTATCATTATAAAAATTTAGTAAATGCGGTGCTACTACACAAAATAATGAGAAAAAGGTACCACCCTTATCATTATTATGGACATTTTTAATTTAATTACAATTTTACAATTAGTAGTAGATAGCTAGGCCCAGCAATAGCCCTAAGAGAGGATTAGGCCCACTATTTTTTATGGTCTGATTTGTTCACTTTTAACTCACAAAGCCCAATGTGCAAAACAGCCATCCTCGAGCATTTTAGCACATCATTCTCTGATTTTACCAATCAAAAATTGGGGTATGAAATCTCCCTAATTCAATCCTTAGCAAGTTACGGTTTCTTTGTAGCCCTCTCCTAATTCAATTCCGAATTTTTCTGGGAAACTATTTAGTTTTCCTGGTGGGATAACCCATAACGGTATTTTTCGGCATAAACGCGCATTCGCCGAACCAAAAACCTAAATTTCCTGCTTTATCAATTAGGGTTACTTTCTTCTCAATCAATCAATCAATCTCCTATTTCTTATCTATATCTAAAGACCGGGATGGACGACACTGAAGACGATGCAAGGTACCCGCCGAAATCCTATTCCCTAAATCGCCAAAAACTGCCTTTATATTCTCGCCCAATTAAAAATCGTTATCAATACGAAGAAGGAGATGAAGACGAGGAAATTGACGATCACGTAGAAGAAGTAAACGAGGAAGAAGAAGGTTATGGTGTTGAATTCGATGACCCAAATGGGTACCGCCATAATTTTAAGGAGAGCGAGAGTTTTGAGAGATACCCAAAACGACAGAAGCTGAGAAACAGCGTTTCGGGTTATCAGCTCGCACCGAGAAGTGTAAAGCTATCTTTTGATTGGACCGAGCATGAGGCTTTTGTGTTGTTAGAAATTTGGGGAGAGAGGTTCTTGCAACTGGGGAGAAAAAGCTTGAGAACTGAAGATTGGCTTGAGGTTTCGGAGAAAGTAACGGAGGCGTTGAAAGTTGAAAAAACAGAGGCGCAATGTAGGCAAATGATGGATGTATTGAAGAGGAAGTATAAGAAGGAGAAGGTTAAAGTGGAGCAGATGGGAGCGAATGGTAGTAAATGGGTGTTCTTTAAAAAGATGGATATGTTAATGGATATGAGAAAAGAAAGTGGCGGGTTGGCATGTGGGGTTGATTCGGGCGAATATGTATTTATGGATACAAAGGTTTATCTGGACAGGTCTAATGGGTTTGATGAAATGAGGGATAGTCCGAGTGAATCTGAGGTTGAAGACGAGGCGGAAGAGGAGGACAATAGTGAGGAGTCTTTGGCTTCATTAAGGATGTTGGCGGATTCGGTGAATAAGTTTGGGGAGATATATGAGAAGATAGAGAATAGTAAGAGGGAGCAGATGATGGAGTTGGAGAGGATGAGAATGGATTTTCATAGGGAGTTAGAGTTACAGAAGAAGCAAATTTTGGAAACGGCACAAGTGGAGATTGAGAAAATTAGGGAAGGAGATGATGGTAGGGACACTGATGATGATGGTGATGGTGATGGTGATGGTGATGGTGATTCTATGGAGAATCTTAGTGAATAATCTTGGTGAGTGTCTGTTGGTGTTTATTTTATATTTGATTTGATATTGCTGGTTTATTGAAGTGTTTTCCGTAGCTGCCTGACATACTAGTACTGAGGATTTCTTGTTTATTTTGCTCTTGTTTTTATTTGTTGAATGACAGTGTACTCATATATAATGCTTGCTGGCATAAATAACTGGGCATATGATATTATTGCATTTACTTTTTTCTTTTTCTAATAAACTTTTATTAATCTTTAATTTTACCCCATATAACTTAGGATTAATGTTGTTGTCCTGCCTTCTACTGAAACTGAACACTGCATAAAAGTCTACTTCCCACTTTTATTGGTAGTTGCTCCTTTTCCCTGCAAAAAAGAAGTGTATTCCGTTGATCCTTTCTAAATATTTCTCTTTTGCTCACTGCCTCTTTTTTCTTTTTTTATGTCAAGGTTACCAGGATCTTTAATTGATTTGATTGGATTTATTGTTGTGGACCGCTTGTTGAACATAAACTGGCTGTGAAATGATCAATGAATGAACTTTTGAATTGCCTAAGGCTAATGTTTTCTGATATTTCTGGCCTGATTAGGAGATTGGAATTTCTCATTTAGTTCTACATTTTATCACATCGTAGCTTCTGGTAATAATTTTTCCTCTTTTGAATTTTCTCTCTCTCAGGAACTTGGTTTTGGAAGGATGATGACATCTGACCTGGTATAAGTGTTTTGGGCAAAAAACCCCTGCTCCCTGCTTGGTGAGAGTAGCTAACACTGCAATTTTTCCGCAGTTTTAAGTATTTATGTAGCATGATAGGCATGAATGTTTTCTATTAGTGCTTTAATATTATTCCTTAATTAGAATTTGATAAACTTCTGTTGTATTGGCTGAGGTACTCACTTCTGCATATTGTAAATGCTTTTCATTTTTGAATTGTTCTGTATAACATTTTTTTTGTTTGGACATTCACATTGTACCAGTTTTTTCTTTATTGTAGTATAACAAAAGAAAGTTCTAAGTCTTAATTTTTTGGACATTCATATTATAATGGTTTCTATTTCTAGATGTTCACCATAATATATTTTCATAATTCCAATTGATATCAGTTGCATCAATGTCTTAAAAAAAAAGGATGAAGAAAAGGAAGGTTTCTAGGGAAGACATCATTGTTGAAGTTGATACTAGGCAGGGTTGATTACTTTAGAGCTGATAAATGGGGATCACTCAGAAAATGGTATCAAGATATACTTAGATGAGTGTGTCTTTATGTAATTGAAGTTGAAGAAACTGATCAAAGTGTTATCTATTCATTGAGTAGTAGAAGACCCTCGGATACAACCATGAATTCACTGACAGCCAAAGTTGCGGGGTATTCCCTAGTTTAGGACTGCTGAGCATAGAGAAGTTGAGGAATTTTTGGGTTAAAAATAAAGAAACATCATATTCATGAAAGGTTTTGTATTTAACAAAGTAGTTCCCTTGTTGTATAGCCATCCATCTAAAATGATTTCTTTTTCATTATATAAAGAATTATAATACTTGTGCAAATTTGATCCTAGTTGATATAGTAAATTATTTTGTATTATCCTATCTAATTACATCATCTCATCATTTACATAGTAGCCAAATTGATTTGAGAAGAGTAGTATTACTTTTGTTTGATGTGGTTGGCTTATAAATTTTACATTGGTAGTCTAGTTCTAGTGTTCTCTTCCTGTAATAAATCTGTCTTCAGTAGGAAATACTTTAAAACCTTGTTTAGTTAAGGTGTTTGATCATGATACTTTTTTTAATCAGTTCGAAAAAGCAGTATGATCAATGGACCTGACAGTTTTGAAATATTGAAAAGGAACAAGCGAGATTCAACCCACTAATTGGATTCTGAGGTGGGAAGAAACAAAGCGCCTCCACACTCTGCTTCCAAACTGATTATTGTTTTAAATCTAAAATGACATTTGCATCAACACAAAAGGAAAGACGTTTCACACTGAATTTGCTTGGTAGGATCAGGTACTAGGTGACTTAGCTATTTCTTTCTACAAGGGAGCAAAACTGGACCAGGGTGAATTCTTATAAAAAAAACAGTCAAAGAGAGAGAACTTGATGGAGGATTTGGTAGGGTGATGATGAAAAAGTGGATTATATGGAGGCTATAATTCAGCGTGTGAATCAAATAATTTTATGTGCCACTAATCCTAGAAATGAAACAAAATATTCTTTGCTTATTAAAAATTACACTTGGAATATAACTAGAAGTAGACCCCCATTACATTGTGATTGTGGTTTGTGTTACTTTCTATTTTCTTTAATGAATGCCGGTTAAAAATCTCATCTGAAATCCAGAAATTCTGTAATTGTTTTGATGTCATAACTTCTCATTTTAATCTTTCCATAAAAATATTGATTTCTTATTGATTAGTTTGCAACAGGTTATCTTTTGTTAATCAGAATGGGAAGCTTTCAAGGTTTACATGCATAATAGAATACAGCATTCATGACTGTGTCAAAAACAAGCACAGAAGAATACATGGAAACCAGTATTGGACCTTCCCATATACTGATATCTGTGCACATTCTGAACTCAAACAAAAACTCAACTAATCTCAAACTCGTATTACTCAACAAAGTCAGGGCTAAAGCTGTCTGTCTCCTTCCTTCCGTGAGCTTGTTGGCCGTCAGAAATGACTCAAGTCCATAACACTCACTCTCTACTACTGATAACACTCGTGCAAGGTTCCCCACAACCATCAAGTGCGCAAATACTACACAGAATGGTATTCCTAGAATTCCTAAAGCACACAAGAATCCCAACATATTTGAGCATATACCAGCTGCAAGTAGCATCTTTGGCACTGTTGCCAAACTAACAACCAAAGCTCCAAAAAGGCTAACAACAATGATGAATTCCCAGAAACTTGTATGTAGAAGCTTAATCCAAGCCACACCACTTTTCATTAAGAGCCTTCTTCTGTCAATATTTATTCCATTGTAATTGTCTGAAACTGCTTGAATTGTTGCAGCTCTTCCAACTAGTGAGAAGGTGATGGAAGAAGGAAAGCAAATTATAAGGTGGATTATGGTTTTGGAGAGTATTTTGGACAGAGGATGCCCAAGGAAGTGATATGTGGTTTTTATTGTTAAGGATGGCATTTGGGGAAAATGGGCGATGAGAAAGCGGGAGACGAAGAGAGAGATTGGAAGAGGAGAGAAGAGAAAGATAGAGATGGAATGGAAATGAGTGGGATGGAGAAGTATAACTCTGATGGATTCCCTGAAAATTTGAGCTGTGTTGATCAGATAGACTGACTCAAAGACTTGTGATGTTCTTCTTGGCATTGTTGCAGAAGAGCAAGCGTGGAGAAGATTTGAGTGAATGAGATTGTTGACAGGAGGATTCATGATTAACTTAAACTAAAGTTTTGGTTGCTTGCTTTTTAATATATCATGATTGAACAGCTTTGCTTAAAAGGTGGTTTTATCATTGTCACAGAGTCCGTGAAAACAAGTCTTGGCTCTTTGGGATATTTTAAAGCTTATAATTATGACAATAATGGTAGTAACCTTACAAGTTTTAATAATTCTTGATTCTGAAGGTTTTCATGACATTTCAATGGGATGTCATGATTTTGCCTTCTTAATTGAGCAATATTTGGGTGGATGGAATCATGGATAATAATATGTGTCTCCTTGTTTGTTTGTGTTTGTATGCTGAGAGAGAAACTGGAAAACAATAATTAATATCAACTTGGATTGAAAGATTTTTTTATGAAAAGCTAAAGTATACATGTACACATCAAAACGAAAAATTTCTGAATATTTTTAATTAACATTGATTACTATGCCATTCTACATTTTTCCAGTTAGAGGCACAAGAAAAATGTTTGAAATCCCCCTTAAAAAATGGTAATTGCCAAAGAAAAAAAATTAAAAAATAAGAATCATTACGTTGGTTGCTATGTTAAAAAACTATCTAAAAGCTATCCAAATTACTCAATTGACTTCTTTTATATTTCATCAGGAAAAAGCTCTTCTTTAAGGGAAGGAGCTATCCATTGTATCTGGATATAGGTGATCTCCCATAGATCTTCACCTTCTTTGGGCACTAAAATCTCCTTTTCCTTCATCTTTGTTATCATTTTTCTCAATAAGTCTGGGATTACTTCTTGTAATTTGGTCTCACCATATACTCCCAAATCAGCCTTCATGCATGTATCCATTCTTCTCAACACTCCTAACCAGAATGTCCTAAACCCAGAACTCTCAGAAATTTGTCTTAGAAACTGCAAGTACGCATCTGTCAACAGCTCCATTGCTATCTTTAAAGTCCCTTCCATACTTCTCATCTCCCTCTCTGCATTATCTCTCCTTGAATACTCCACCATTTTTTCATGCAAATCATCAACCATTGCAAATACCACAAGGTTGAAACAGTTGATACAGTTCGTGGATGAAAAATCCAAATCTTCAGCCAACGCAAAGCTTTTCTGAAGGGATAATACTGCATGGTTTCTTATTTCTTCTCTCCGTGCTAAGCTAGTCTTTCTAAGTGCTTCCCCTAGTTTAATAAATAAATTTTGAGCAAAGTTCAAAGAATTAATGCATTTGTTGTCCTCTAATGATGAGGTACTTGTATTGCTTGCAGCGCTATAATTGTTTCCTGATTCTGAGCATGCATTTCTATACCACTGAATCAGCAAATTCACAGAATCTGCCAATAATTCCAGTATCTTCAAGTTCTTCTCTAATGGACTATTCTTGAGGGCAACAAAACCAAATGCACAGTCAATACAGTAAGCATAACTTGCCCGCGAAACATGGGTAGCATCAGACATCAACATGATTAAAGTCTCCACCGCCTGATCATACGTGTCTGGGTGCCGACCAGTTATTGATAACAAATGGAGGACCGACTTCCACCCAACTGCAGACTGCAAATTTGCGGGGTATTCAACAATGATCTTGCTCAGTGACTGTGTTATAAATTGACAACAAGTGTCGAGAATTTCTTTATCGAGCTTCCACATTAAATTTATGGACTTGAATATTAGCTCCTCCGGATATTTATCTGGTTGGTACGAAGCAAGTAGCTTCAGGCAGACCTTAAAAAGGCCTACAATTGCTTTTTCTGCAAATGGGATAGGTGAAAATAAAGGAAACTGGCAAACTCCAAGCAGAAAATCGTGGAAAGAAGGCCAAAATGTAGGGAAGCTGTTAATGTTGGCCAAAGTAATGGCAATGATCAAATCCCAACAGAAACCAACAGTTTCTTCCTCTTCAACTGAAGTACTGAACTTTTGGCCTTTTCCTGCAGCCGCATATATCAGAGAACGCCCAAGATTAAGCAATGCTTCGTGAGGTAAAGTTGTACTATTGCTGAAGATGTTTCCAATTTGACACTGTTTGATAACCTTCAAATTTTGTTCAAATTCATTCATGCCAAGGGATAGAGAGTCTTCTGGGCTTTCTAGGGATAGAAAATGGGTAAATCGACTGATCATGCCAGAACTCTGGCGGTTTCCAAATTTGGGATCATGAGTAGGGAAAACAATACCTGATTCATTTTTCGAATTAGACGGGGCATCAGAGGTTGAACTATCAAATTCAACGACTGATTGAGGTAGCAGCTTAAGCCTTTTCAGTTTCAACAAGCAGTCCACGATATTCCTCCAACCCGCTCTAATTGAGTCTCCGAAGTTGTTTGCAAGAGTGAAAACTGCAAGAGTAGCCATTTTTGGCTTCATGTCATTGCTAAATGCAAACAGTGTTTCTTCTGCTGAGGCATAAGGATTTAACAATGTAGTAAACTTGCAGAATGACGCAAGCAATTCGTCAAGAGTGTCTTCCAGTCTGTACTGAGCTATCCTTGCTATGGATATCAACCCTTCAATGCATTCTTGGAGCAGTTCATCTTCATCAGCATGCTCAAAAAATGCTGAAAGAGCTGCAACTGATGGACCCGCAATGGAAGCAAACATATCTCTCCCTAGTCGACGATCAAAATCACACAGAACAAATGGCTGTACACTTTTCGACCTGTTTATCAGTTCAATCCACTTGCTTGGGTTCATTTCCACCGGCAGGCCAGATTGGCCAAAAAGTGTGATTGCATTGTTTGCAATGGAGTGAAAAAGCTCAGACAGATACTCTCTAGGCAGATCTTTCCCTCCATTGATCGCTCTATTGTTCCTGATGAACTCCTCCTCCTGTCATCTTTTTCTTGACTTGTGGATTGTGTTGATCAGTATTGAGCATAATGAGAGAGTAGCAAAGTATGAACACAGTATCCTTGCCAGCAAAAATTTCTGAGGATTGTTGATCAAAAAATCTCTCCGAGAATGCTTCAAGGATCCGCTGAATCTTCTGGGATTCTCCAGGCAGCCGGAAGGTTTCTAGATAAGTTCGAAGAGCATTATCAAGTATCATACCAGGAAACTCAAATGTTTCAGTGAATTCTTTAAGAACTTGAATGTGAAACTCATCAGGGTCGCCAAGATAATCCCCCATCATGTTTTTATCAAGCCCCTGCGTATAGTGGAAGAAGAAAGCAATGGCTTTTGGATCTGGTGGATCGGAGACTAAATGACAAAGTTTGAGGTATTCCAGACCCTTCTTTTCATCTCGATTAAAATGGTTCCCAGCAATCATAATTTTTCTCTTCTGTGCTTTTCTTACCCTGATATATTCAACCCATGTTTCCAGATCATCTCTTGGTTTGTCTTCCCAGTAGGGTCTATACTCAGTAATTTCAATTGGGTATGGTCCCGAAGGGCTTGTATCTCCTTCCTTGTCAATGTTTTCCGCAATGTTGTGAATCAAGATTACTAATCCTTCAAAGGCTTGGATCTGTGAAGTGGTCAAAGGGCCAGTCCCTGGGAATGAGTGTTTGCAAAATAACTTTCCTATCTCTTCTACCACATTTCGGCAAAAAGGATCACAGTCATAGTTCACGTATACTTCAATTAGGAAAGTTGGCTGTCTGCAGAAATTTATAATTCCTTCAAGAGCAACTTCTTGGAGTTGAAGAGAGTTTCCGAAAGCTGCAACTTTCAGCAACACAAATGAAAAGAAAGCTTCTAGTTGGAGACGAATAAACCTACAAAAACAAAATATATAGCCATCAGATTCCGGTTGAGTTGAGTAATCTCAACTAAGAAACAAGAAACTTGTACTAGCCTAACCTTCGAAGAAAGTGATAAATATTTAAGACAGTGCTGCAAATCATGGATAGCACAAGCGGGCTCGACCCCGATCCATAGTGTATTAAATGGTGAAATAAATCATCTTGAATCATTCTTAAGAGCTTCGAATGCTTTCCAATTGCATCACCACTCAATTCGATGGCAGAATTTATCAAAACCAATGCAAAAAGCTGAACGTCTACATCAGCCGTGCGAGAACTTTCTGTTTCCATCAGTTCCACTACATTTAGCAAAGAACACAAGAAATGGAAGATATCAACAGCAGAACGAATTCCATACCCTGAATCCAAATTGCTATCTAAATCACCATCTTCAGTGTCAGATTCTGACCCCTCTCCAGATTTAACCTCAATATCAGGCAACCGTGAAAATATAATCTGTATTAATTCATGCATTGTATATCTTGCGCTACGTTGAAGCAAATCGCCTCTGCCTGCCGATTGTTGAACAACTTGAAAACATGTATTGACAATAGTACAAACAGCTTCATCCGTTAGCAAAATTGAGGCAGGGTGCTTCATAATTGCTGTCAAAACCTGCAAGATCCTCATCATTACGGCATCTTCAGACGTGGGGTCCGTTTTTTCTAGTTGGCAACTTGTAATTCCAGTGACAACAGAATTTATGCAATCTTTTACCCCTGGAGTCTTCTCATCAAATATTTCGAGCTTCAAAACCTTCAAAACCGCTGAGAGCGCAACACCCGTAGCTGCAGCTGGAATGTCATCGCTTTGGATTACATCGAGGAATGGGGATAGATAAATGGAAGGATCCACAGTACGCCACTCTTGTTGAGGGTTGAATATCAGAGAACGCAATGATTTTAAAGACTGCACGACTGCAGATTCGTAAGTGTCTTCTTGCAAGTACTGAGTGTTGGGATCCAGTGGTCGGCGGATCACTGCAAGGACAGACCCCACCTCGGTGTTTAGCATGCAAGAGATACCAAGCTCTTTTCTTTTGTATTTGATCATGTCTTTCTTTCTTTCGCGACCTGATGTGTGTTTGTCATCATCTTCTTCTTCATAGACATCTCTCATTTGATTATACAGAGTCAGAAAACCATTTCATTTCAAGAATTTTCAAAAAACCGTTAAGAATGTGTGTCCTGAAGCTGATTTGATTTTGTTGGTAAGTTGTAAGGATGATTTTGAGGAAAATGAGTAGAATTGGGGGCATTTGTGGAACTACATTTTTTTTCCTTGTCCTTTCCATTCGTTGGCAGACATGGCACGTGAGAAATGATGGCCGAATTGTTTGCTAAACAAGAGGTTAATTTAATTTACCCTAATTGAATTGTTAATAAAAAATCTCATGGCCAAGGGGAATTATTTGAACACTTCTACCATGAATGTCTCCCGATTTTAATCAGTTCTGTTGGTGTCAACTAATTACATTGTAATCGATACGAGTTCTTTATCTCATGCCACAAACAAAACAATGTATCATGAGCATCATCATCATCAGAATCACGATCAACCATCCTTGCGACATTTGTTATGGTTTTCAACCATTCTTCATGGAGAGTAGAGAATTCTGATCTCTGTTCACTGGACTTAAAATTTTCTCCAATTGATTTTTTCATCGCTAGGCCAGCATGTGATGCTGCTTCAACCACCTCTTGTGGGACCCCAGCCATGATCGCCACTTGCAATCCATAGCTCTCCGGGCATGCTCCCGAAGCAAGGCGGTATAGAAAAACCAATTCCTGCTCGCCTTTACAATAGTTTCCAGAGTTTGGCTTGAAAGCACAAGCCATATGTTGGAGTGTAACATGTGGATGAGAAGCAAATTCCTTGGTCAGTGGGTGGTAATGTGTCGCAAATAGCAAACGGCAATTAACCTTTTCTACAAGATGGCGGAACACCTGAAAAATAAAAAGAAATAACTCTTATGAATAGTTTATTTCATATAAATAAATGACAGATAAAACTTTATTTGAAACTAAATCTTAAATCAGCCAAAAACAAATAATCACTTATTAATTATTATGGTATATTACATTTGCTCTACATGAACTTTTAATATCCCTAGAGAAAATGCACCGGTGATCATGTGCATCAGCATGTCAGTGAGAGCAAGTCTATATTTATGGATTTTAGCACCTATTACATGTTTGTCCCAAGCAGATAATTTACAAATGCTCGATGATAATATCAAAATCAGGATGTGCAAGTACAGAAGAGATATATTATCATATATTTCAGGAGTTCCAAAAATCAATTCTAATTTGTGACTAAGCAAAGAATCTCACAGCATATGCAATGGCATATCCATCAAAAGTGCTTGTTCCTCGACCCAGTTCATCAAGAATGACCAAAGAATCTTGCGTGGCCTTCTGAAGAACTGATGCTGTTTCAGTGCACTCAACAAGAAATGTACCTACAGAAGACCAAGATTGTCTTGGTAATCAAACTTCACAACTTGAATTGTCCACATGCATATACCTAATTCTGTTCACATCTGCATTTCTAAACTTCTAAGTTACACCAACATTTTTATACCTTTAGCATTAAAGAGAAGTGTTAAATAAATCATATTGAAACAGATGCATCCATTCATTAGAAAGTCCAGTGATTGTATGTGCTTTTAGTGAAACGATACAATGATTGTAACTGTCCTATAAATATAAACATTCAAGGAAAGGACTTGTTATCTTTGTAAACCTTATCCAACATAGTATACCCCACACAAAAGTGCTCTCTCCATCATAGGTGTTATGAAGCAAACTTACTCTCGCCTGTCATGATTCTATCAGTTGCACCAAGCCGAGTAAAAATGATATCCACAAGCGAGAGAATGCACATCTCACAGGGAACAAAACAGCCCAGCTGTAGGTTATTAGAAAATTAGCAGTGCCATAAAAGAAAACACTGGTCAAAAGATCTTCACCATGTCCAATATCTACAAATATCATTTATCAATTATGACAAGCTTCCAAGTACTAAAAAATATTAACAAACCTGAGCCAGTATAACAGCTAAACATGTGGCGCGCAGAAGTGTTGATTTTCCACCCATATTAGGTCCAGTCAGTAGCAATGTACAGGGATGATAGTCACCTGAATCCTCACCAAGGAGAATGTCATTTGGGACTGGTAGTCCTCCACCATCTCCGAGTGCAAATGGATGCCACAATCCTTTGATTTTAAGTATCGGTCCTCCACTGCCTTGGCTCACAGATATATTTTTAGATTGAGGGAAAATGAAAGGTCTACACATAGCACCAGATGACATGCTTGCAGTAACAGCAAAAGATCTTATTACGTCGATACAACTAATGGCCTGAATAACTTCAGACCATTGACTAGCTTTCTCAATGAATAACTCGATCAGAATTGACAGTGTTTCTGCATCGGAATCTGTTACATCGTGGTTCTGATAACACATAATGTCAGTAATGAGCCCAAAGATAGGCACATAAAAAGTAGAAAGTAGTCACCAAGAGCAAGAAAGTTAATAAATGTGTATTCCTGCAAAATTGAACTGTAAAATAGATTTTTCGCATAGCCTGTTAACTAATTGGAAGTATTCCCAAAATATAATAAAAAAGCTGAGACAAAGAGAGAGTGAACACTTAATGCCATAAAAAATTCCTCAAGAGGTTTTAAAATCATCTGCGAGGCGCTATCGTATAAAGAAAGATGTAATAACCATAACTAATTAGCCTTCACACAAATGCTAACACGGTAAAAACAATATTCTTACATGAAAGATGTGACTCACAGACAAAGGAAAACTTAATGAAAACACTTCCATAGCAGAATATATAAGTAGAAAGGAGACCTGGTAATTGGGGAAATCACTAGCCACTGCTGCTTCAAATTGGGTAAGAAATTTATCCAGCCCATTACTGCCATCGAATATTGAAAATATAAAAATTTTAGATAATGATGGTATTATATGCCCTCCCTTGTGCAATAGCATTAACAAATCCATTGCGATGCGAAGACCTTTCACAAGAGACCCAAATACTCTCACCTGCAGCACAAGAAATATAATATACATTTTGATTTAATTAAAATTTCTATTTGATCAGATTTCTAGACGAAAAACATTATGGTGTTTTTAACATCTTTGACAATCTAGCATGTTTAAACACAGTCCTTCCTACACCTCCTACTGTTACAATGCATGCAGAGAGCAGTTCAATTTTATCATTTTTTTAATGGGTCAATTTTTATCATTTATTTCATGAAATCTTTGGGATTTAGATGCTAACATCCCTTGCTGCATTCTAAGCTCTACATACAAGATGAATAGATATTGTACTCAAATGCAAAGAAAATAGCATTTTAAATATAGAGGCATTCCAAACCCTTACTACATCCTTAAACCCTTGCAGCTATTTTTATATGTTTCTACATCCTTAAACCCTTGCAGCTATTTTTATATGTTTCTACATCCTTAAACCCTTGCAGCTATTTTTATATGTTTATACACTAAGAACCTGACAAGAGAGCAGTTAAATACAATATTTTGCTAACTAAATTCTTTGCATCACTCATCTGAAAATTCCACACATTCTGTTCACTAAGAGAAGGAAGAAAAAACCTAGGAGAAAAGGAAATCTGATCTAGAATGGTAGGTCAATGTATAACATTTTCTAGGGTGTAAAAGAGTAGACAGAAAGGTTTTGCTAACCTATGCCATTCAAACAAATTATCAGACAGTGAAAGATGAGTGCAGAGTTTTTCCTAATGTATCTAGAAGGTATAGATTCCATGTTTGGAAAAACTTACCTGCTGTTTCAGTACTTTCTTGCCTATTAAGGGCAGTACAAGAAGTGTTGATGCCTGAACTCTGGCCTTCACCCTTCCCAGTAACCTCTCTAAGTCTGGAAGCTTGCGCAGATACTGAGCAATAACTACCATAACTTCTGAATTTTTCATTAGATATTCAACCACGTCCAGCCTATTATTAATGACTTCCACATCTTTCAGTGGATGACAGATCCAGCTCCTTAAAAGCCGTTTACCAGATGATGTTAAACAGCTATCAAGATATTTGAACAAGGTACCTGCAACTCACATGTATAACTTTATGACGACACACTCCTCCTGTACTTAGTATTTTTCCCTAAGCTAAAGAGATGCAAACACTTACCTGATGAACCACCATCAGCATTGTTATAAAATATCTCAAGGTTTACCAGTGTCTGTCCATCCATTCTAAGGCAATCCCTATAAACTTGGTATGGTAATATGTCTCCATTTCTTAAAACATCATCCAACTGTGTGAAAACGAGAACATATTAGTCTCTACAAAAAACCCAAAATTAAAGAAATCACATTAATTATAAAAATGAAAATAGTAATACAAGAAAGCATACCATCAACCTGCATAAACTACTTATAAGTCCTCCTAGAGCACAGAAGGCAATATCTTGGTGCATTACACTATTAAGTGCGTTACTCCATGGACTTAAAGACCCTTTGAAGTAACCCTTCAACTGAATCAAATTTTTTACTTCAGAAGCATCCAAAAAATCAGTAGCTGCCATAGTTGGGGTCAATTCCAGAGCTGCAGAACCTGAGAAATAAGTAAAAATTGAGCATTCACTTATCATAATTATAATAAACTTCTAAGCATTTTTGGTCCACCTAATGGGAAGTGTATAATAAGAACAAATATGGCTGCTGAATCAATAATCCAACTAGCAATGATGTCAGATTGCCCAACAGTAACCAAACATGAATTGATTTCATTATCATGTCAAAAATTGCTACTGGCTAATTGAAGATGAAAGCCAAGCATAAATAAGTAGGGGTGGGCACGGTCCAATTCGGTCCGGGTTTCGCCGAAACCGGATCGAACCAAAAAAATTTTTACTCTTAAATTTTAGGATTGAACCAAACTGAATTTAAAAAGGAAACCGAACTAGAACTTGACCGAATAAATTAAAACCGATTAGTTTGATTTAGATTTTACTGTTTAATTTTTTATTTTTCACTTTTTTTCTTTAATTTTCTTAAAAAATGACGTCATTTCATTCTCTAAAACGACATCGTTTTACTATTTAATATTGTTTCAATCTAATTTCGAGTTTTTGCACTAAAATTGAAACCAGACCAAAAATTTTGGATTTTTAATAAAAAAACTTAGACTAGACCAAATAACTTACGAAACCGGACCGAACTCGTCGGTTCTGGTCCGGTTCGATTCAATTTTTCAGGTCTCGAATTTTTTTGCCCGCCCTATAAATAAGATGTTCATACAAGAAATACAAAATGCATAATCATAAGCATGAATGAAAGAATAGGCATACAATAGGCACCAGAACAAATTGCTGGTAAAACACTGCTGAAATTTTCAGCAAAGCCTAGGAGCCAAGCCGGTAAATCTGACTTGTAAAACATTAAAAATATTTTTCATAGAATTAGTGCTTGACAAAAGCAAAAGCTGCATGTACAGGACATCATTCAGTAGCATTGATAGATGACCAACAATGCCCCAAGCCACCTACTGGTATGTGACACATCTTCATGCATGTGAAGAGTTTTTACAGTCTCTGACACATACAGCATGTCAGTTCAGATTGCCCAAAGAGTATAGTAAGGTTATTCAACCAAATTCTATCTGTTCTTTTTGCAATAATAATCATAGATGCACAATTCAGAAGAGTCATGTTATAGTTGAAGCAACTAAGCAGGCACAAGATGTCAATCTCAAAATACTGCACCTACACTACAGACTCTGCCCTAGCAATTAGATGCACTATTTTGCATGCACAATTTCCAGTCAAACTACCAAAAACTTGAAGACATAACTATTCATCGGCAAAGTGAAAAATATTATACATATCTGTATGATGAAAATGATGAAATGATATATATTGACTTTCATCAGATATCTACGCATCAGAAACTTGATACAGATCTCACCTGTTAAGGAATGCTTTCTGAGTGCTCTCTGAGCTTCTTTGCACAGTCCTGAAACATTAAAATGATTAAGCTTAAATAGAAGAGACAATTTCCATTTATAACTTCAAAGCAGAATGCCGATCAAATCACAAAAGGACAAAGGAACAAAAATCACCTCTACTTTCATATATTACTTCTTTAGGTGAAACCTGAATCAATCCCAACATGAATATCAGAATTTTGAACTATCAAATCTGACAAGACTGGAAAACATTATAGAAGCAATAAGATAAAAAAGCATACTTGCATCAACAAAGCCCCCAAAGCAGCACATGAAGCATCATCATTGATGGTACCAACCCAGAACCTCAAAGCAGCACAATCAACAAAAGCAAACCCATACACAACTGAACCATTATTCGGCCCATAGCTCCCCTGCAGACAAAGTGCAATCAATAAACTTAAAATATAACCACCCAATCTGCATTTCAAGCACCAAAAGGAAACACCAAGTAATTTTTCCAAACACGGAGTCTAATATTAGCTAATATTGGGGACAGATAATTTCATTAAAAAATTAATCATCTCTTCATTCTCTTTAAAATGGTTACAATGAAAAACTTTCATTTCTTTCAAGAATTAGATTGCATCCTCTGTTCTAATATCGGCTGATACGCTTGGCCAATATGAGGGGACAGATCATGGAGCTTTGGCTGTTTGTCATAAAAAGCTTCTTCATATAATGCCATTTTATGAAATAATAGTCAGATTATTGTTTGAAGCAAATACATCACACTATGGGCAGGTGTCTGGAACAAGTCTAATAATATATACATTCAGAAAAACAAGAAATCCAAAAATTTGAGAAAGAGGATAAGATTCAATAGCCATTATTGAGGTATACTGATATAGATGGACTATATGGACTATATGAAGCATGCACTGAAAATAAATGCTAATAAGAAAAATAAGACGGTAATTTAACAGTATAGACATGAAAATGTGGCATTCAACATTACCAATAACCAACAAGAAAACATTACAGACCTCTTTTATAGCAAGAAGATGAACAGCATCAGGTCCAATAGTACCATCTACTGCAGTTGATGGTGTGACTACATTTACTAATTTTCTAGGAATTACCTGAAATCAAACATCAGAGTCAAATCAAGAAATTTAGACTATAATCTAATCAATCGCATGATAAAGAATACATCAGGAGGTGAGGAAAACGAAAAGAATGGGACGCAAACTAACTACACAGAAAAAGTATGACCTATATGAAAAACATAAAGTATGTCATGTTTGATGGGACTTGTTATTAATGTTGCTACAAGCATGCTCAGAGCAGCTAGGTCTGCCCTCACCCCAAAAAGAGAAAAAGGAAAATGAATGGGAAAAACATGTACAATCCCTATACACACAGCCAATCACTTCCATTTACAGGTGTGAAGTCCTTTAGTAAGATTTGACCAATGGTATGAACTTCAACAATGCAAGTTGGACTACTTTAAAGAAAGCAGTGAAAAGACGTGAAGCATGACAGGGAGAAAGTAAATCTGTGTGAATACATTATATTTGTCCATTCTCTATGCAGCAAGTAAACCTTACAGAATTTGAATTTCTTGTTTTTGCTTGCTCTGAAGTCTGCAACTGCTCAATCCGTCCAACTTTATATCTTCAGATGAACAAAGCAAGCAAAAGATGAACCATGACATACAAAAACTTGAACAAAGATAGATAAACAAATACTTAAGCTCAATTAAGAACTGTTCAAATTGCCATCAGCTAGATAAATGAAGTCATATCACCTCTCCAATCAAAATAATGGTACCATATAGGACGCATAATAGAAACTTGTAAATGCCCTCTTATGCATTTTCTAACGTAAATCCTAATAAAAAATCTTCCATGAAGTACCATGAAACTAATAAATAAGCCAATTTTAGTCACTAAGAAGCTGTATAACAAAGAAAATTGTAACCACACAAGGTAGTCATCATAACTTATAATAGGATATCCTTGTTGTTTCTAAAGCACACAGTGACAGGAGACTCGTATTAACAATTAGGCTGAGTAGACAAACATCCTTACCCCCGAGCAACTAGATTTTGAACAGCATCATCAATCCCACTTTCAGAGACACCAACCTGACCATAAAGAAATAATTTCTTGCATAAGCCAGAAAGAAAAGTGAATAAGAATATTCTCTAAAGGTTTATCACAGGATTCAAACAGAAGACACTTATTCACCTGCCGACATTTCCCAACACCGCTTAACGTAATCTTCCAATCAAGCTCCTTGTGGCCAATTTCAGCATCTAATTCATAGAGCTCATAGAATTTCCCCTATATTTGATCATAAGTTGCATTATTAGGAAAGTTTCATTCAGAGACCATAAACTTCCAATTGGATAAAAGAATGCATTAGTATAAGTCTAGAAATCTACAGGAAAGGATCTTTCCTATGGATATAATAAATAAGGAGGCCTTCCTAAAAGTCCATTTTTAAATTACAAAAGCATATCCTATAGATATAATAAATAAGGAGGCCTTCCTAAAAGTCCATTTTTAAATTACAAAAGCATATCCTATAGATATAATAAATAAGGAGGCCTTCCTAAAAGTCCGTTTTAATTTACAAAAGCATATAAAAGCAACAAGATGCTCATCTTGCAAGCCTCCACAATAACACAAGCTGTCTTTTTCGTAAGACTTTGTCCAGAGTTTCCTAGGTGAAGATACATCTGGGGAAGTTTTAGCATTTACTCCTTCATAGCACCCATCTTAATTTTACTAAGAAGATCAATAAAGCATCTGTCCACTTAATAGTGAAGTATGTTCACTAAATAGTCAGTCAAGTAACAATGTCTCCAGTAATTAGAAACAGTAGTTAAAATACACCTAAATGTAGCACAACACTAACCACTTTAAAGAAAAGCAAAACGTCCATGTATTGACATTTAATGCTCCAATATTGTTTTTGAGATGCTGACATTTTCTTCAAAGCATCAGGTGGTATATAAAGCGTGTTCTTGTCATAAAGGGGATCACCAGGCCTTCTTCCGTTAGCATCCCTAATTCGAGAAGGATCAAGCCATTCAAACTTGCTAGTTGTATCAACTTCTCTCCCACAGTTCTTAACTCCTGACATAGAATCCTGAAGAAGTTTCATTCTTTTACTAGAATCCAGCAATGAACAATCCTTCTTATCCCCAACCCTGGGACTATCCTCCTGAATCCGTTTCAAATGAGGAACACGATGCATGCCCGGTGTCTCTGGACCAGGAATATCAGCATTTGTTTCAATATGTAAAACACATCCTTGATCCATTCCATTGGAATATAAAACATTTTCTTTTTCAGGACTTAGAGTAGTTGTTCCCTGTTTATATGATGATTCCGAGCCACCAAGTTTACCAAATATTGAGCAAGCATCAGAGGAACCTAGCATGCTGTTCAGACCTGCAAATTTCACAAATCATTCCATAAAAGCACACTAGTAAATAAGGCTAACTGAATTAGCAAATGCATTCTCATCTATGATTTATTGCACATAAATTAGCTGGCAACATGCAATTTGATGCATAATGCATAAAAGCTTTCTTACATAGAGAATTATAGACTTAAATGCACATTTGAGGACAAATCACAACCTTGAAATGTTGGAGTTAACTAAACCTGTTAACAAAGCTTTAAGAGGCATGACCTAGTACAGATATTTTGGATCAAAAATAACTCGCCCTATCTGTAACAAATCGAAAGAAAAAAAAAAAATCTACAAGGAAAAGAAGCTATAGCTTCAAATGACTAAATTAATGGTCAACATTTTTCCAAAAATAAGCCCTAAAATATTTTTAAAACAAATTACCTTTCATTTGTATTTTGTCTACTATCAACCTTCACAAACTTATGCATAATACTTGAGAACAGTGAACCTCCACTGGTCTCCTCATTCGCCTTGAAGCTCGCAGGTAGAATCTGACGTGGCACCTTCTCCGGCGGAGTGTCGGTTCCTCTGATTTCCAGAGACGTGTCCTCTTTAGCGCGAACAGTAGTCTGATTGGAAACGGCGCCGCTGAGATTTTGCTGCTTCCACGGAAACTCGGAGTCTTTCCTGCCGCCGGGCAGGTCTCCGGTTCCGGAGTGTTGTTTCGCTGGTGAGGGTTTCGGAAAAAATGAGAGGATGGATTTTTGGCGCTGCATTTTCAAATTACAAGAGCGATACTGAGTGGGAAATGCAGCAATGCATAAAGTTAAGGTGAACAATTGGCGCCAAATTTTGCCCCTTCGATCTCAAAATGGCGGACTAATTGAATCATCAGCACTGCGAAGGTGAATCTATACCGTTTATTTCCAAATCCTCCTCTCAGCCATTCGATAAATAAACCAAACGAAAAGTCAACACTACCCTCACTCTTCACGAATAATCACTACGTCATCCCCATACTGAAGATATTTTTCTTCCTTGATGATCACGTATTCCGCGCTTAATTACGTGGCGGTTAATGTCCTACTCAGCAACATGAACCAATAATGAGTTGCCGTGTCATACACTTAACAGAAGATTTTCTCTCACTCCCATAACGACACCTCGAAGCTCGCAGAACTTTCCAGAGACAGGCTCTCTATATAAACTCTCCTTATCAATCGCTCGGACAAGTGAGGAACCCATTTGGTTCCCTTCCTGCTGCAGGAGGAGAGAGATCATTTCATTTTCGTCTAGATCATTCAACAATGCCAAGTAGATATCCAGGCGCGATTACGCAGGATTGGGAGCCTGTGGTGCTGCACAAGTCCAAGTCGAAAGCTCAAGAGTTGCGCGACCCAAAGGCGGTGAACCAGGCCCGGCGGTCCGGAGCGCCGGTCCAGACAATGAAGAAATTTGACGCCGCCTCAAACAAGAAGACCACCGGACCGGTGGTCAACGCCAAAAAACTTGATGAGGGTACCGAGCCGGGATCGCTGGACCGGGTGTCAGTTGAGGTGAGGCAGGCGATACAAAAAGCGCGGCTGGAGAAGAAGATGAGCCAGGCCGAGTTAGCTAAGCAGATAAATGAGCGACCTCAGGTAGTTCAGGAGTATGAGAATGGAAAGGCTGTGCCAAACCAGGCTGTTTTAGCGAAGATGGAGAGAGTTCTAGGCCTGAAGCTTAGAGGGAAGGTTGGCAAGTGATCGTGATCTTCGTTGAAAATCGTAGTGATTTGGGTTGATTGTACCTTATTGTTCCCGAATCTGAACATGTCTTGTTGATTGTACCTGTGATGTTTTCAGTCTGACGATTGTAAAAGGATTTGCAAATATCCTAATTTGGAGTTGAAGAATCAACGAAGTGTTGCTAATTTATGTATTTGTTTTGCTTTTGTCTGCACCATTGCTAATTTTCGTTATGATTTGTAAATTGGCATAGCATTTGGGCCAGGACTCGGCCCAATGAGTAAAAACTGGATTCTCTTTTTTAACATTTTCATCGGGAAGTAGAAGTTACTGATTTAATTGATTTTCATTTTATACAACCAATATTGATCTTAGCAAATTCGTTAAGAATCGTCATTTATCTAACGGGGTTAATAAGAGCATGATTTTATTATCACTCGTGTCTGAGAGAATTTTACGACCGTTACAACGTCCAACTATGTTTCGGACTTGGATACAGAGTCTCATCCAGGAATATGCAACGCCAAGCCCAATTCTTAATCTGTCCAGGCTCACATGCCCATTACAGCACCAAGAACTACATAGAAATACTTCAAAGAGTTTTCAAACTATTTATTACAATAACTAAGAAACCCCGAAGTCCCAAACTAGAAAATCCTTGTAAAGCATAAGCTGCCGATACTTCTTTTACAAACCCCATGTTCATTCAGAGCCAAGGAGAATTATAAATGGGAGTGACGACAGACTTGATGTGGAGATACTTATAAATACCTTCCATTCCACAGTCCCTTCCAAACCCACTCATTTTGTATCCTCCAAAAGGGCAGTCCTTATCAAAAGCAAAGTAACAGTTGATCCATATTGTTCCGGCTCGAATTGATCTAGATACAGTGTTAGCCACGTTTATGTCCTTGGTTACAATTCCTGCTGCTAGGCCATATCTAGTATCGTTGGCTCTTTTAATTGCCTCTTCAACAGTCCTGCAGTAGCTTATCAATAAATGATTTGAACATTGATTTAAGGGATCATTATAACATTTGATAAAATCCTGATTTGAGTTCTAAAATTTATTTGTAATTAAAAACCACAAGAATTCCAATGCGGTCGTATGGATTTTTGAATTTGAAGATTATGACCTTTTATATTTTGCAAATTTTATTTTTATGTTATTATTATTATTTTTGAAGGAGCAGTGCAAATTCTGAGCAAGGAGAAGAAAAGAGTGGATACTGATACTCACTTGAACTTCATCAATGACATCACGGGTCCAAAAATTTCATCCTTTGCTATTAGCATATCCTCCTGTACAAGTTGTAAGATTAATAAACCATAATGATGTACCCGAAATTCCCGAAGAGAAAAGTTATAAAGTTTACCTTAACATCAGTGAAAACTGTAGGCTCAATATAATATCCCTTCTCGCCAATACGCTTCCCACCTGTTAACAAAGTCGCTCCTTCTCTTGTGCCATGCCGAATGTAAGAAAGAATTTTATCGAACTGCTCCATATCAACCTGTAACATTTGACCAAATCATTTAAATTATACCATAACAGACAAGTCGATTGAATGACACAATAATATTCTTGCCACATTACTCTTGTACAAGATGATTCAAGTTTTAGCCTTTCCCTTTAGATATGGATTACATTGCCAGCAAAACTTGAAATTACCTACTTGGCAGTTATAGTTAGTTACCTGTGGTCCTTGACGAACTGCAGGATCAAAAGGGTCACCTACTACCCATGCTTTTGCCTTTTCTGTCAACTTGTTTACAAATTCATCATAAATCCCTTCCTGAACATAAACACGAGAACTTGCCACACAAATTTCTCCCTGCAAATAACAATGAAATAAAGTAGTTAGCAGAAGCTCAACAACTAGTTTATCAAAGAGGGAATAAACAATAATATTTTACCTTGTTATACAGGTTGCCCAAAAGAGCAAGTTCGGCAGCTGTATCTGCATCAGCATCATCAAAAATCAGGAGAGGTGATTTGCCTCCTAATTCTAACGAAACTGATTTTAAATTGCTTGTTGCTGCAGCTTGCATCACTAGACGTCCAACTTCTGTAGACCCTGTAAAACTAACCTGAAAAAAATCAAGACCACTGAAATCAAAATCCAATATCACAATGATAATGAAGCACTTCTAAAATTAATATTTTCCACAATATAGATCTTACTTTATCAACGTCCATATGTGAGGCAACGGCAGCACCAGCGGTTGGTCCAAATCCAGTTACAACATTAAGCACTCCATCAGGTATACCAGCCTTGAATTATAACAGATATAACGGTCAATAACATAAATATGAATTTTATTTTTATAAATTAACTACCGAAAGTAGTCCTTCCAAGGTATGAACGTCTAGCTTTTATTTTTATATTTTTTATGGGAGCATCTAGATTAATAATACATACCAGCTTGGCAAGATGAGCATAATAAAGAGCTGTCAGGGGTGTTTGCTCAGCAGGCTTGACGATCATGGTGCAGCCTGCGGCCAAAGCCGGGCTAACCTTCATGAAAAACATAGTAGTTGGGAAATTCCAGGGAATGATGTGTCCTACAACACCAATGGGCTCGCGCAAAGTGTAGCCCTGTAACTGGCGCGACATTTTCAACACCTCTCCGTGAATTTTATCAGCTGCCCCAGCATAGTAACGAAGAGTTTCTGCCGCCTGGGGAATGTCTATGGCTTTGCCCGACCCGAACAATTTCCCAGCATCAATAGTATCCAACGCCGCTAATTCTTCTACATTTTCGTCAATTAAGTCCGCTAATTTCATCATTATCCTTCCCCTCCCCTGATCACAATTTTAATATTTATTTAAAAGTAATAATAATAAAAGAACAGTGAATGATCAAACAGGTAAGAGGCATCTGAACAGCAATCGTAGAAAATAAATCAACTTACACAACCAGATAAACGTGGCCATGGACCATGATCAAAGGCATGTCGGGCAGCTTTGACAGCAAGATCAACATCCTCCTTGTCTCCTTCAGCAACTCTTGCTATCACTTCTCCAATTCTTGGATCAATTGTCTCATACGTTTTTTCTGTTACAATATATTCGTATAATAATTATTTTTAATACAATATAAACCTTATGAAAGAGAAACAAATAAACATTCAATATTTTTAAATTCAATTGAGTTCTAATTTTTCTATAATTACGGACGGGCCCAATCAGCTCATATGGGCCTCGGCTTCAGGTTGCCACCTCTACAGCAAACATAGCAAGAGTATTTTTCATGCACCAACGATGTCATACACATGCTCAGTACATTTTAATTTAGTTTAATTCAAGTTTGTTCACATTTAGAGTTAAACAATGAATATGATTACGTTGAATTATTCAGATATTTTTAAAATGTTGATTTTCTAACATAATATTAAAAATTGATGAGTTATATTTCAAGGGAATTAAATAAAAGTTTTTGACTCCACTTGATAAAAATGTTAAATATCATCCTGCAGCTAATTAAGACAAAATATATAATTAAAAACAAAACAAAACAAAAAATATAGGGGACGGTTATAACAAGAATGGAATTTCGTATTTATCATCACCGACTTCGTTGCCAAGAAACAATTAAAAATGGGAAAGAATTCTATATGTTATCATATTGCTAATGAAATAAAGAGACGAAATATAAAAATGATGAACCCTCGAGGGGGAGAAAGTCTATGATTATGTAATAACAATAACCGATGTATTATTTTAATTATAAATAATATATTAGGGGAGAATACAAAGTTTATATATATATATATATATATATAGAGAGAGAGAGAGAGAGAGAGAGAGAGAGTAAGGATGCATCATGCATGCATCATCTAATCTTAAAGAGTGTCCTGAAATCAGCTCAGACAATCCGTGGCCTTGAAATACCACCAGCAATTTGGGCCGGAGAAAGAGATTCAAATGAATTAATTAATATGTTAGCTCTTGCTTCCTCGTAAAAAGGAAAACCAACATCGCAAAGGGGGAATGGATCTCCATTCTCTACACGAATATTAATATGATAGTCAGAGGGATTGACTACAATACAATATTACATATATACTCTTTTTGCAATTTCTGTGTTGCGTGTTTTAACGATAGATGACGTCTTTATGTCTTAAAATGATAAAAATTGTGTGTCGGTATTTCATTCAATTTGGAAGTAAAATAAATTTCAAAATTTAAATTACAAAATTTAAATTCATATGTTCATCATATATTATATAGGCAAATCCCAAAAAGACATTAGCTCTATATATGTATGCATATATGTGAGACCGAGAGAGATTTATAAGAAAACATAAAACTGAAATGAATGAATGAATATATATAAAAAAACAAAAAAAGGAGAGAAAAACCAAACGCGAGCGGGGAGTGAAAGTTGAAACAGCTAGCAATGATAAGGAGATACCAACCTGAAACGGAATCAACAAATTGTCCGTTGATGAACAGCTTCGTAAACTTGATCTCCGGCATCTTAACATAACACTCGGAACTTCCATTCCTAAGAGTCGCCATCTCTATCTATATCTCTTTCTCACAATTTAATTAAGTTTCTCAACCCACAGCCCACCATATATATGTATATATATATACACACATAGCCGGCACATTGCAGGGAATCAGACACACCGCCAAATATATCACGTCAATCAATAGAGTTATATTTAATTTCTTTATTTGAATTTCCACCGTTGACTTGTAGATGTATACATCATAGAATATTTAAACTAAATATACAAGCAACTACAATAATTTTCCTTGACGTGACGAAAAAAAAGGATAATTAATATGGTATTATTTTATAGTAATAATATTTATAAGGAAAATTGAGAAATATCTCTCAAATTTCACCTAAAAATAAATATTTTTAAATAAATATCCTTTAAATATTTGAGATAAATAAATATGTCCTGAAATTTGGATAAAAGAGGAATATTTCCCGTAATTACTAATCTTTATATAAAATAACTATTATATTCTTAAATATTTAAAAAATATAAATATATTATTTTATCCCTATTATTAATATATAATAACCAATATAACCTTATGACTTTAAAATAACATAATAAATTATATTATTAATTAATAATAGTCATTATACTTTAATTTTTTATAATTTTAATTTTAAAATATTATTTTTTAGATAATTTAATTTTTATTATATTACTTTTTATAAAAAAAACTATTAAAATATATTATAAATATAGTTAAATTTTTATACGAATATAGCACAATTTTTTCTTAAATTAATATTATTTGAAATCAATTTTAATAGTTTATGCACAAAAAATAATATAATAAGAATAAAATTGTCTCAATTTATGTAAATTTATAATATTAAATTTTTATGAGAATCAAACACAATTTTTTTAAAATTAATATTATTTAATATTTATTTTAATGGTTTATGTACAATGAATTAATATAATAAGAATAAGATTATTTAAAATAATAATAATTTAAGATAAAATTATAAAAAATTAATGGTATGATTGTTAAAAGAAATAAATTAAGATTATAATTTATTATACTATTTTAAAGTTAAAGGGTTATATTAGTCATATGTATTAATAATAGGGATAAAATAGTCTATTTACATACATTTTAAATATTCAGGGGTAAAATAGTCATTTTGTGTAGGAATTAATAACTCCATGGGTGTATTTCTTTTTTGTCCAAAATTGGGGGGAGGTATTTTTTTTTTTTTTAAATATGAGGGGGTATTCCTCCTTTACCTTATTGGGTATCTCTTAATATCTCTATTGATAATTTATAATTTATTCTTCCTTTTCAGTCTAATATCATGAATATTCGTAATTTTTTTATAAGATCTTATTGGCAAAGCATGTGGGATGATATGACCATATCTTTTTATCTCTATTAATTCTATACATGATAAAGAGCTTATTGACTCGTTTGAATTCATTGCCTTCGAAACATTTTATCATTAAAATTAAGGAAAATTGATAGATATCTATGGATAAACTGCATATATCTCTTGTATTTTAGAAATGATAGATATCCCCTAAATTATTGATAAATCATAAATATTTTTTAACATTATTATGCATTCATATAAAATAATTATTTTGTCCTTATATATTTAAAGGCATATAATTTATAATATTTTTTACATATGAATTTTAGATATTCAATTTTATTTACCAAAAATATTCTCAAAATAAAATAATATAATTCATGTAATCCAAATATTATTTGGGATTTATTTGAGTTGATTGTATTGTAAATTAATATAACGATAATGAAATTTATTTAAAATATTAATAATAATTTAGAGATTAATTATAAAAAATATTGAATACATAATTGTTCAAAAATAAATTATAAATGTATATTGGTCTGTAGTAATAATATGGCTAAAATGATCAAGTAATATGACTTTTAAATATATAAGGGTAAAATAGTTATTTTGCATAAATATATAGTAATTTTAGAGGATATTTGTTGTTTGATAGTTGAGGAAAGTATTTATGATTTTCAAAATATTAGGGAATATCTATCTTTTCCTAATATCTAAGAATATCTACCAGTTTTTTTAAAATTAATTATTAATAATATGCTTTATATATAAATCTTGACTTTTTGTAGGAATATTATTATACCACTTGTTACCAAAAAAATTTATTTTAAAGATTAATTATATATCAGACGTGATATGACATTAAACAACAACATCATAAATACAAAATTTATTTTTTTTATTAATATTTATGTGATAATATTATATAAGTAATTAACATATATCTTTCTTGAGTTTTGAAAAACTCACATTTAGATATTAAATTTTGAGAAACTTACACATACCTCGTTTGGATCGTTAGTTGACTATTTGAGGATTAATTTTGTGCAAGTAAATAATTAGAATTTAAAATAAAATAATGATATTTAATATTATCAATTCATCTACATTTTTAACTATATTTAGTTTAAAATCTTAAAAATAATTTTCATAAATTAGACTAACATATTTTTTAGTATTTGTAAACATAATTTATTCATGAAAAAAGTGACTGAGTTATTTTATTTTTTAATTTTTTATATTTTAAAAATAGTAATTATATTTCTATTATAATTTCTAAAAATTAAAAAATTATAATATTAAAATTTTTAATTATTATATTTCATATAAAGTGATGTTATACTATTAATTAAATAATAAATTTTTATTATTTTTTAAAAAACTTATTATGCTATTTTATTATACAATAGATAAATAATAGTACATTGTATAAATTAGTAAAATTAAAAAAAATATAGAATTCATATTACACATATACAAACATGTGAGATAATAAAAAATTTATGTTTTAATAAAAGAATTAAGAGAATATTTGGGATATTTTAGTCTTTTAATAAAAATTAGATGGTCAATTAACGATTTATAAAAGATATGTGTGAATTTTTTTAAACTTAATTTTAAAATACTTTTCGTAAAGCACTTTTACTCCTGTATTTTTTAGTAATGATACTTTATTTTATTATTATTGTATCTCTTGCAGTGATTAATAAATTAATAACACAATATCTTAAAATACTTTAAATATTTTTTTAGTATTTGTTAGAGTTATTAAAATATATTGTCCATTATAACTACTAAAAAAATATAAATATTATGCATTTGATAATAAATTCAATCTCCAAAATTAAGTTTGTCTCTCAATAATAGGATCTTGAGATTAATAATTCAAGAATCAGATTTCAAGACTCAATTATTAGTACAGTTTTAGGTTTTCAAAAGTTGGACACGTTCTATATGCTTGAACAGAAAAATATGACATTATGAAAAGTCTTTTTATTTTTTTCTCCTACATCCTTTTAGAAGTGTTGAATCGTAAAAAATGCTTTTAATTTTTCAATAAAGCTCCAAACAGACTGTCTACTCTATATAAAATCTAAAAGTGAGATGTAACCATACTGCGTACTCAATAAAATTTAAAAGCGTTTTTGGCTTTTTCTCCTAAATACTTTTAAAAAGTGCTTATAGACCATGGAAAACACTTTTAACTTTCCATTAAGCAATCCTAAATAAAACTATAATCTTTAGTATATGTTGATGTGTGAAAATATTAACCCAGGTGAGGTGGTAATGCCTTACTGATCTAGTATTCGAGTTGAGAGTGGATACCCAGTCAACAGTTCTGAGCTCAGTATTCCGCACCCGATTCAGTCTCGTCCTAACCCCGAAGGCTCCCAAGCTGACCTTTCACGCCACGCTGATCCCGGGCCAAATCGCTTGAAACCTTCATGAGCTCGCTCTCCTTGCTGACCTCGGACACGAACTTGGTGAGGACGCCTGCAGCAGAGGTTTTCCGGCGAGCCCACTCCGACGCTCAAGTCAGTACCTTGAGGGGGTGATATTATGGCTCGATTTTGGTAGCTTGGAATAGCGAATATAAGGAGATGTATGTAGCTAGGAGCTAATGGACCAAATGACACACAAAATACATGTAGGAGGCAACAAGTATGGCCTTTAGGGAAGTTGGAACAGTAAAACCGTCCTCAAGGGACAACCTTCAATGGGTGTTTAAGGTTGTCTCTTTGTTTCTTAGATAGAACAATAATGAGGAGACTTGTGCTTGTGGTGTGTGTGAGCAAAGAATGAGTTCTAGCTTGAAGGAGACCTCCCTTTACCTTGACATAAGTGTCTTTTTATATTATACCTTTGTGGTCACATGATTGGCCAAACAATGCTGCCCTAGTTCCTCTTTTCCTCCCTCTTCCCCAGCTTGAAACCTTAGCTCGGAGTCAAGACTAGGAATACTTGGTGAGCAGGGATTGGTCCCTTGGTGAGCAGGGATTGGTCCCCTGGTGAGCAGGGATTGGTCCTCAAGACCTTATCCGAGATTACATGCCACATGGCACGATTTGATTTGAGTAGGGGATTACGTTATCCCTTGTGTACAGGTGGCGAATGCTCATTCGCCTCTACTTGTGGTCCCTCAAAGGTTGATCACGTCAGGTGGGGTCCCTTTTTCAGCTACCAAGGTGCTACACTGTCTCCTTGGTCAGCTTTCAGTTTTAAGCGATTTCAGGTGGTCCCCCCAGGTGACCTAGGATCATAGGACACCTTTTTCACATTTTTGGGGGAACCAAATCCCTTCAATTTTGGGGTTGTTCCAGAGTGGGGTCCACTCGTTTTGCCCTATCTAGGTGGACTATTGGTTATAGACCACGTGGCACCCTTCATGTGAACACCTTCTATACTACCTGAGGTCGGATCTTGCCTCAGCTGGGATCCGAGGTGAGGTGGGTTTCAGCATGAATGGATCGTCCCATAGGTGCCGACTAGAGCGTCGTGGGCTTACGTACCGCCATGTGTCTAGCCTATTTTTACCCCATAACAGTATATATAAAATTTTGAAAGTATTTAATTTTCTTAAAAAGTAGTACATTTAAAAGCATTTTTATTTTTTTCTTCTAAAATAATCTGTTAAGTGCTTATCAAACATAAAAACGCTTTTATTTTCTTAATAAGCTCTTCCAAACAAACTCTAATTTCAGTGTATATAAAATTTTAAAGTGACAAGTAATTTTTTTAAAAAGCATTACCTATATTTATAAAAATTTGAGTTATTTTAAATTTGTTCTAACATATATTAACATCTTTATATGTAGTTTAACACAGTGCATCTCTTAACAACAAATCATCAATCTTAACTTCAATTTTTTTTTAAAAAAGGAAAAAGATATTTGACCCCTACTAAATGTCAGTTTTACCCCATTTCAGAACCATCAAACATCCTTGTGTATTTGCTATAGTTGAGAGAGAGAAAAAAAAAAGGTAATTCATTTATTTATTATTATTATTTACTTTTTTAAGTAGTGAAAACGCAAATTTTAATATATAATACAATACATATTTATATAATAGTAATTCATTTATTAATTTTATTGAATTAATAAATCTCATTCATTTATCTTATTTTATTTCTCGAGGGTTAATTTTAATATATAATATAATATATAATAAATTTATTTTTTTTAAGAAAGGGTTAATTTCGTCTTTTCAATACATTGTCAACTACACACAGAGTTATCTTCGTCTTTGTACACGTGACGTCAATTGCGATGAAGAAATTCTATTATGTTTAATGGTGATTTATAGTTAAGAGAAACAATGATGATAATTTACGTTTCAAATTATACAAGAAGATTGTCGATTTAGGTACAGTTAACTTGAAAATAACTCCTAACTTTCAACAAACACTCCTTGATGGACTCATTATACATAATATGATATTTATTCTATAAATAGTGAAATAATATTTATAAGAGGTTATTCGCAAAATTTTAAATAATTTTTAAATGCACTCTTCTTATTTAACTTTAACAGAAACCAAGGAGTAATCAATGCACGCATATACTTAAAATTTATTACAGATTTTAATTAAAATAGTATAAATATATAAAAGCCCTTGAACTTATAAATGATTGCTCAGAGCCAAGGAGAATCATAAATGGGAGTAACGACAGACTTGATGTGGAGAAACTTGTAAACAGCTTCCAATCCACAGTCCCTTCCAAAGCCACTCATCTTGCAACCTCCATAAGGGCAGTCCTTATCAAAAGCTAAATAACAGTTGATCCATATTATCCCAGCTCTAATTGATCGTGAGACTGTGTTAGCAATGTTCAAGTCCTTTGTTACAATTCCTGCTGCTAGCCCATATCTGGTATCGTTGGCTCTCTTAATCCCCTCCTCGATAGTCCTGCATGCACCAATTATCGCTCGTTCAATAATCCATTTCAATGTAATTAATTAATTAATTATTGGAGAACACTGGATACTGAAACTGAGTACTCACTTGAATTTCATCAATGACATTACAGGTCCAAAAATTTCATCCTTTGCTATTAGCATGTCCTCCTGCATGTACAAGTTTAGTATAGTTAATAAAGAAACATAAGATATAACTTCAATCTTCAAATTGTAATCAAGGAGTTGGAGAGACTTTACCTTAACATCAGTGAAAATTGTAGGTTCAATGTAGTATCCCTTGTCACCCACAGGCTTACCCCCTGTTAGCAAGGTGGCACCTTCTCTTTTGCCATGCTCAATGTAGGAAAGAATTCTATCAAACTGCTTCTTGTTAACCTATTCATTTAGTTTTGGTTTTGGTTATTAATTAAGTTCAAATATGTTATTAGAGTTAAATCATGTTAAATTTGAAAAATTTTGAATTATTTGCTACTCATGAATTATTACCTGTGGTCCTTGACGAACTGCAGGATCAAAAGGATCTCCAACTACCCAAGTTTTTGCCTTTTCCACCACCTTCTTTACAAATTCATCATATATCCCTTCTTGAACATAAACACGAGAACTTGCCACACAAATTTCTCCCTATATATTTTTATTATACAAATACAGAAAAGTTGGTACAGCGTCAATTTTAGTCAGTTAATTTACTAGTCAATCAAAAATAATAATTTACCTTGTTAAACAAGAGGCCAAAGAGAGCAAGGTCTGCAGCTGTATCTACATCAGCATCATCAAAGATCAGGAGAGGTGATTTGCCTCCTAATTCTAATGAAACTGATTTCAAATTGCTTGCTGCTGCAGCCTGCATCACTAGACGTCCAACATCTGTAGACCCTGTAAAACTAACCTGAAACAGAAACAACAGCAGCGAATTCAAAATCCAATATCACAATGAATAATGAAGCATGCACTACTTGTAAAACATGTTCTATGATTTAGTTCTCACTTTATCAATGTCCATATGCGAGGCAATAGCAGCACCAGCTGTTGGTCCAAATCCAGTCACAACATTGAGCACTCCATCTGGTATACCAGCCTGAATGATAAATTACTTTGCCTGCGTCAATCTAACATTATATTTTTGATATTTTTATACTATGAAAAGGTAGATATTGATGGTTACCAGCTTAGCAAGATGAGCATAATAAAGAGCTGTAAGGGGTGTTTGCTCAGCAGGCTTGACGAGCATGGTGCAGCCAGCTGCTAGGGCCGGGCTAACCTTCATGAAAAACATGGAAGTTGGGAAATTCCAGGGAATGATGTGTCCTACAACACCAATGGGCTCACGCAGAGTGTAGCCTTGTAATTGGCGTGACATTTTTAGCACCTCCCCACGAATTTTATCTGCTGCCCCCGCATAGTAACGCAGAGTTTCACCTGCCCCAGGAATGTCAATCACCTTTGCTAGGCTGAACAATTTCCCAGCATCAATTGCCTCCAGCACAGCTAATTCTTCCAAATTTTCATCAATCAAGTCCGCAAATTTCATCATTATCCTTCCCCTCTCCTGATATGACAATTTTGAGAATCTTTTTTTTTCCATACGACCAAGACAACAGGTAAAATGACATTCTAACAGTTAATAATTTAACTTACAGAACCAGACAAACGTGGCCAGGGACCATGATCAAAGGCTTGTCGGGCAGCTTTGACAGCAAGATCAACATCTTCTTTGTCTCCTTCTGCAACTCTTGCTATCACTTCTCCAGTCCTTGGATCAATTGTCTCGAACGTTTTCCCTATTATTAAATACAAAATTAATATATCAAAAAATGGTTATTTGTGAAACCTTACAGCGCAAAAGCAAATGTAAAAGGTGAATGACGATGACAGTGGGGTCAAATGATGTAATATTTTTTGGGGCAAATCATGCTAGCCATACTCTGTCCGTTTCCTAGCCACCGCCCCGTTTTGCGGGCCGGGCAGCCTTCATGCCAATATTGTCCTCAATAATTTAGGAATTCATCCAGGTTCTATGAACCTTATTTTCAGGCATGAGGTGAGATTCTGATAATTACTAATTAAATGGTCTTCATAAATATGGAAATTAACAATTTATTAATTATTCTAGAGGCATAAAGAAAGGGAAATGTTAAAAGAGCAATTGAGTTAAAAAATCTAAATGCACCTTTAAATCATCTATTTTAAAATTTAATTCCTAGTTCCACGCAGACTAGTTGATTGAAATTTAAAGGCTGTGCAAATTTGACAACAATTTTTTTAATTATTTTAATAAACCACTATATCAAGAAGCAATCTTTTATCAACAACTACATTTTAAAAAAATCATAAAATAGCATTTCCGTTAGTAAAAATACAAAATGGTGACGATTATTCGGAAAAAAAAATCTTAAATTGTTTTGTCAATATCTACTCCTTTAAAAAATAGGGAAAAATCGTTAGTAAATGGCGTAACACTCAAGAATAGGCATTATATAATTACACATTAATGCTAGAATAATAAAATATATAATTGTACATTTGACAAATAACAATTATTAGTTAATGATGTATTAGTTGTGATCCAAATTTGATATCCTCAAATTTTGTAAGTATAGTATTATTTTATACTTAATAATGGAGGAAAAACGAAAAAGAAAATCATAAAGATTGCTAGTAACTAAGGAAATTCGGTAAAGTGAAAAGTACGTAAGACAGCAAAGTAGACTGGTTAGTAGTTACTAAACCTTCTCTGCAGGCAACAAGCCTTGTTTTGGAAAACACCCGTTCAAATTGAAATTAATACTTTTAAACAATTAATTAATTATTAAGATTGAATATTGGCATCCTGGTCCAGGAAATGACTTTTTCCCCATTTTTGTACCCCCAGAAATTCAAACAAAAAGCCACTGCTTTATATCTGAATGGCGAACTCCACATTAAAAGTATTTTCACCAAGTTAATTATAAGTTCCTACCTATGTTTATACAGAGTTTTTTTTTCTGGTCTTATCCGATCGATTTCTGTATTTTTTTTCGTCTTTTAATTTTCTTACAGTTTATAGTAGGCTTTTCTGTGGTAATGAGTATGTTAATGGATCAGAATAGAATGAATCTCGGCAAACAACACGACTGTGAAAATAAGTTGACCGAGAAAACTCGAAGTGTGAGCGTGAGCGTGAGCGTGAAGCAGAGACACACACATATATATATATATAGAGAGAGAGAGAGAGACAGAGAGAGAGAGAGAGTTGACTGAAAAACCTGAAACAGAATCAACGAATTCTCCGTTAATGAACAACTTCGTGAACTTAATCTCGGGCATCTTGAAAGAAGAATCCGAGCTTCCATTGCTAAGAACCGCCATCTCTGTCTCTCAAAGATTTCGGACAACTACGGCAACCGTGCGTCGTATATTGGCTGCCTCTCTCAATCTATAACGCCACATGAACAAAATATATTTATAGCCACGGAGGCGTGGAAAATAATTCTAGATAATAACACATGTGTCCCTTGATTTTAATAAATTATAAATGTGGGTACATTTTTGTTCTTTCCAAACAGGTCCCTGCTGTTATATTCTATTACTAGGTGTTATTGAATCGTCTGAATTCACAATTATACTCCGACTATTGCAATGGCTACTTATTCTAAGTTTTGTGAAAATGGTCGTAAGAGTGAAGTATCGTTGTCATTGTTACTTTTCATTTCCAGATTCCAATTTTGCGCAAAAATTACTATTTCACCCGTTTAAACAATAATACCTGGTTAATATTGAATAATTAATTACTAATAGTCTAATAGGGACCTTTGAGAACAAAATAACAAACTGTCTTTATTAATTATAAAATTTACAAAACTCAAGGAGATGTGATTACGCCAAATGTATTTCATACTGTTGGCTGCCTAGCACCTCTCAATTCCTAAAAAAGCCAAACTTTTTAAGTCAACTAACGTGTCATCTGTCAATATGAATCAGGTTGAGTGAAGTGAGAAGAGTAAAAGTTTGTTACTCAAAACTTTATATGAATGTAACATTGCTCTTTAATTTCACATCTGTCTATGAGATTTTACTGCATTAACCAGCTAGGAGAATTAATATGATATTGTTTTACTATTATGATTTTATATATATTCGTTTACTTGGACCTCAATTGAGATGATCATTATTTACACATAAATCTTCATAATTATTTTGAGGTAATTTTTTTATAATGTGTATAAAATTCAAATTATAAAGTTGAAACTTGAAACACAAATATAATAATAATTTTTTTTTGTATTATTGTTAACGTGACAGTTGTATAACGACCAAAATCAATGACTGAATTGTTATTGTTGTTTGATTCATTAATTTCTAATTTTACGGATATAATATTAATAAATTGCTATTTTAATATTGTCAACTGGGGTGAGATGACCCAGTTTTATGGGATAATCAAGTTGTATTAAATAAAAGTAAATGGCTTGACCCGGTATTACACTCTTGGGAATGATAAAAGGCTTGACTCGTCAACTTTGATCAGCTATCATCAGGATTATTCCAACTGATCGATTGCCGTGTTTCATATTGCTACCAGACAACACCAAAAGTTAAAAACTAACAGGGAAAAAGTTATTACAGATTGGTTCGTTCTACTTCTACAGAAATTGAACTGATAATCTTTTGATTCAATGTTTTTTAACTTCAAAAGTATTTGGTTCTATATTTTGAAAATAATCATCTCAAATTGGAAATAATTACAACATATTTGGTAGAATTATTTTACAAAAGACATATAAAAATTATTACTTTAAACTATTAAAAGACATATAAAAATTATTATATATTATTATTTTTATCTTTTAATAATTAATATAATTTTATTTTAATATTTAAATATAAAAATTATAATAATATTTTGATGATTAATTATTTTCTTTAAAATTTGACGTCAATTTATTATAAAAAAGTAGTTACAATAAAAAAATTTAAATTTATTTGTAAAAACTTTTATAAGATATTTTTTTAATATTAATTATAAAAAATTAAATGGTCTATTTTAGAGATTTTGACAAAATAAATCATTTAATATTATTAAAATTTCTAAAATAGAGCATTTAGCTTTTACAATTAATAGTAAAAAATTATATCGTAAATATTTTTTACAAATAAATGAAAAATTGCATATTGTAAATTTGACAATAAATAAATGAAAAATTGTAAATTGTAAATTTGACAATAAATTTTATGTTGTAAAACTTTTCATAATTAATATTTAAAAAACAAAAATTTAGAGATTTTGATAATATTATTATCCATAATTTTTAAAATAGACTATTTTAATTAAAGAATTTAAATAATTTTATATATAATTAATATTGCAAAAAAATTGACTTCAAAATTTGGAAGAAAAATAATTAATTGATAGTTCTTTTAATAGTTTAAGATATTAATATAGAGATAAAATATTTATTTTTTATTATAAATAACTAGTTTAGGATATATTTTTTTTAAATTAAGGATATTTTGTATTATAAAAAATTTAAATGAATATATTCTAATTTTAAAAAATTTGAAAGATTTAAATATAATAGTTAATAAATATATGATTATAAAATTATATTTTTTTATGCATACTCAAATTTTTAAAGTAAAATTTAAAATTATTAACAGTTAATATGGTAAATTAACTTTTGATGTCCATTACCTTTTATTAAACGAGGGGTAGGGTTTGCTTTTAAGTTTAGGATTTAAGAGGCCCGTATGTCACAGGCCGCCAAAACGGAAGCAGGAATCGCCGCAAACACAAAAGCACGAGAGCACGCAACTCTCAGGATCAGTGCACACAAGTTTCGGATTTGCCTACCCTTTTGAAACAAAGCGTCGATTCACGAATGAATAGTACCCACGCGAACTGCAGGCATGTCGAGAGCAGGATGGCAGAGACGGGAGGTGTGTCAAATGCATGCCCGGTTGCCTACCACATCTAGCACAGGTGAAAAGGAAGATGAGCAGGACATGTGTGTTAGTTTAGTAACCCAGCATGATTTATTTAGTATTGTGATCCAATAGACCCAAAATTTAAGTTAGTGGTGGTAGGTGAGATATTTGTACATTTGGTGTAAATATGTACACATGGATTATTTTTAGCCACTCAATTATAAATATATAAATGTAATTCTTGTAAATGAAAGGATGCTTTTCACTTTTCCCTTCCAAAATTGAGCAGCCGTGTCTTTTTTCCTTCTCCAAATTGAGTGCAATTTTTTTCAATTTGATAGTGCTCTTTTTCATCATTCATGCCCACACACACTCACAAGGGAATCTTGGGTTGAATTGGCTTACTTGGACAGTGACATCAAACTAATTCAAGTGCCGCATAGGGTTACTTTTCTTCCAAGTTTTCAGTATATGATAGAGTGGTATCAGAGCAAGCTTGTGTGGTTTTTGTGTGGTAAGAACCTCCGCAACTTGTGGTGAATTGATTAGTGTTACTAGCTTGAGCAATTTTGGATTTAGAACCTAGGGTTTGGTGTGAACAATAGCCGAATTTTCTAGGTTATAAAACTTGATTGCTGTTGTGTCTTTAGTTGTTGTGTGAAATTAGTTTGTAGTATTGCTATTACGGAGTTTGGCCGAGAATTGTGAGTTTGTGGAGATTGTGATTGTCAAGCTTTGCATTAGTGGTTTGTGTTGTGGAATTTGAAAATGGCAGCCAAGAATGTATGGGCTAGGAGTGTTGCGGAGACTGAGCGTGAGGGGCAAAGTGTTGCCCAAAGTTTGAAGAAGGCAACGAAGGAGAGGAGAGTGTCCAAGGAGATGGTGAGCTTTTGCGAAGATAGGTTGGCCAGAATTGAGCTTTCCTTGGGCGATATTCATGAGTGTCTTGACTTCCTCGATGATAAAGTGGGACAGCACGAGACGGATGGTGCTGTCTGTGTCGAAAGTCGACTTCAGCAAGCTTTTGATGCTTTTGCCGATTCTATGAGGCTGGCCATGGATGATTTTAAGGGAATGGTGATGGCTCAAATAGATGGCATAAAAGCAGAGTTGGGAAAAGTTCGACAAGACCTTACGCTTTGTAAAACCGTCATCGCTTCCGGTGTAAATATGGGCAGCGTACCGAGAGTGTGAGAGTTCCGGAACCGCCTAAGTTTTTGAGTCAATAGGATGCCAAGGAGATTGACAACTTTTTGTGGATGATAGAGCGCTACTTCGACACAATTCAGTTGCATGAAGATTGACTCTGAATCAGTTCCACGACACTTTATTTCGATGGTGAAGACGCCGACATATGGAAATATAGCGGGATTTATGCCAAATCGAGACTTGGGAGGTGTTCAAGGGGGAATTGAAGCGACAATTCTACCCCAAAAATGTTGAGGAGGCTACAATTCAGAAGCTCCGAGGATTGAGGCAACAGGGGTCCATTGTGGAGTATGTGCTGGAGTCTAGTTCGCTTATGCTTGAAATTTCTGAAATGCCGGAGAAAAGTCAATTGTTGTTTTTTCTAGATGGGTTGCAACCATGGGCAGAGCAAGAGTTGCAACGTTGAAATGTGCAAGATCTTGCCTCGATAATTGCACCAGCAGAATCCTTGACCAAGCGCAGCAAAGAGTCTCTAAAACAGGACCGGAACCGAAACTCGACTAAAGGTAGCCATGACAAAGGTGGGGAAGTGAAGCCTCATAGACCGGAACCTCGATATGAGACGAGGCGGCCATCAAAAGCTCTCGAGAAGCGAAAAGGCGACAAGGGGCAGTTTGACAAGTAACATGAACGGAGATAGACATACTACTTGTGCGGCAGAGATCATCACACGAAAGAGTACACGCAGTAAAATCATCTCAACGCCATGCTAAGCTAGTTCAAAACAAATGAAGATGCTCGGATTGCAGTACTGCTCATCTTCAATGCCGTAAAGGCCAAACAAGGCGCAAGAGGGAGAGACGTTCGAGGCTAAGTCAGCAGAGAAGCAGAAATTCGGGAACACATTGAAGAATGTTGATGATAGTATTAATGGGTCAAGCTTCAAAGCATTCATGGACAGCGGCGCTAATCACTGTTTGGTTGCAGAGAAGTTGGCGACACAACTAAGGTTAGTGCTTAACGAGGAGCCGAGATGGATTAAGGTTGTGGATCAACCTTTTCGGCCTATTTGCGAAGTTGCTCGGAGTGTTCCATTCAGAGTCAAAACATGGGAAAGCAGGATTGACTTCACTGTCGTGCCAATGAGTGACTTCCAACTTGTGTTGGGCGACGAGTTCATCGATAGGTTGTTGCCTTCACATTCACAGAATATGAGTGCATGGAGTTTACGGATGCTGGGAAGCGACACAAGGTGTCGATCGAGCGGGTTCATGTTGGCGGCAATGTGTTTGGAGCTTTCCAGGTCATCTGCAGAGAGGAGACTTGCTTGACGGAGATGAGATTTGGAATTCCTCACCCAGCCCTCCCGTGCACCTTTCAGATGCTGCACGCTCAATTCGTACCGGTTCGCGCAGGCGGAAGCGGAGAGCGGCGGGCCAAGCACAAGTCCTCTGTAGCCTGCAGGAAGCTTGACGAGGGCGTCAAGCACTTCAGTGGGGGAGAGTGTCACGGGCCTTCAAAATGGAAGCAGAACTGCTGCAAACACAAGAGCACGAGAGCGAGCAACTCTCAGGACCAGTGCACACAAATTCCAAATCGCCTACCCTTTTAAAACAGAGCATCGATTCGCAGATGAACAGTACCAGCGCGAACTGTAGGCATGTCGAAAGTGGGATGTCAAAGACGGGAGGTGTACGGAGCTGAGCGGGGTGTGTCAAACGCATGCCTGATTGCCTACCACATCTAGCACAAGTGAAAAGGAAGATGAGTAGGACATGGTGTTAGCTTAGTAACCCAACATGGTTTACTTAGCATTGTGATCCAATAGGCCCAAAATCTAAGTTAGTGGTGGTAGGTGAAATATTTATACATTTGGTATAAATATGTACACATTGATTATTTTTTGCCGCTCAATTGTAAATATATAAATGTAATTCTTATAAATGAAAGGAAGCTTCTCACTTTTTCCTTCCAAAATTGAGTAGTCGTGTGTCTCTTCCTTTTCTAAATTGAGTGCAATTTTTTTTCAATTTGATAGTACTCTCTTGCCTTTCTTCCTTTTCTAAATTGAGCGCAATTTTTTTTCAATTTGATAGTACTCTCTTTCACCATTCACGTCCACACACACTCACAAGGGAATCTTGGGTTGAATTGACTTACTTAGACAGTGACAGCAAATTAGTTCAAGTGCCGCACGGAGCTGATTTTCTTTCAAATTTTCAGCACGTGACACGTAGCTCATAAGCTAATAGGCAAGGCAAGTAGTGTGTCTGCGTGGCTCACAAGCCGACCGCCATCGCCCCTCCCTCAAAAACTAAATAAAATAAAATTTCTCATATTTCCTAATCAAATTTTCCTAATTTTCTATATTTATTATTAAATAAATAAACCGGAGTAAATTTGGGGATTCATGGATAGAGACGAGATGAGAAATGGGAATCCATCGAATGGTCCTCAAGAGATAACAAATGGTTTGGTTATCCAATAAGAACTGGAGAGAGAATCTTGTTGGCATTGCTATACTGTATAATACACCCAGAATCTTGTGTTTGTGTATCAATTTCCTTGGGTCCAGAAACATGCAAAACCAAATTTTAATTAAGAGTATATATACAGCCGGTTACCATTTCTGTATTGTATATTCCACAGTAACTCTTAGAATAAACTGAGTCGATAATGGAGAGAGATTGTAATAACATAAACTGAATATTATTAGAGTAAAAATCAATAGACTATCAGTGGTGCGTCTGTGTCAGAATAAAATAGCCTTTGATTGATACGGATCAACCACGTTACTTACATTCACAAGAATGGAGAATTCACGTGTTCTGTGCCTACTCCTCTCTGGCGCCCGGTTAGCATAGAAATGTGATTTACGTAACGTAAGACCATATGACATGTCCCGTCCCCTTTACAACAAATTCAGAATGGAAATAAAAGACTGCAGAGGGATACCAGAAATCATTTTGTCACGTGGTGAGGTGAAGAATCACATTCTAGAATGCCCCACTTGGCCTGGGCCTTACTCTACTCCACCCTATCTATCAGGAAAACTGCCCTTCTTCAACCTCAACCTACACCCTTATCCAACTAGGGAATCCAAATAAACACTGAAGGTCAAATCCAATTTCAACTTCCCAACTATAACCATCTATGGCAAGGATCAGAGGAACTCAAAATTAAAAAATTGCCCCCAACCTGAAAGTAAAGGATGAAGTTTAAACAAAATCCCTAATTATATGGAAACTTCTTCTTACACACTATTGAGTATATGATGAAGATTGGTGAGAGGTCGCGGGAGCAGTGCTATATTCATATGCACCATACCCACTCTGCCCTGAATTAGAACCGCTTGCCCTCAGCCCACCACCACCTATATTGTCCACAGTGAGTGTGTAATGTTGCTGAGGAATTGCAGCAGGGCTTTGAGCGTGGGGTGCACCATAAGTTAATGAATATTGGGCGGTATTAGAACCTTCATAGACACTCTGGTTAGAATAGTTGTATGAGCCAGAGTATCTTGCAGCTGGACTGTGCTGTGTAGGGGGAGCTGGGTTCCTTCGGCTGAAAGATTGGTAAGCATTTGAAAACTTGGCTGCTTTTGCTGGACGAAATGCAGGTGGCCCACTGCCTCGGCTACTACTAGCACCATGGCCTCTCTTATTTTGGGGCTTGCTGTTGGCTGCTGAACTTTTCTTCCTGTCTGCCTTGGCCTTTTCAAGCTGAGTAGCTCGCTTCTTTAAGCTATCGATAGAGAACTCTGATTCAAGCTTGTGGTCTTCTATGCATTTGATGATCGCTTTGATTGAATTCAACTCCAAATTGTTTGACTCTTCCTGAAAGTTTAAATAACAGTAGTGTAGTGTCTTTTCGGAAAAAAAAATGTGGTCCTATTATCAGAATCTAATGGTTATTAAAATATAAAGTAAATGTCAACACACCGTTGCAGCATTACTATAATTTCCATTCTTCAATTTGGAAGTAGCATTCTTTTTTGAGTTCCGGAGATGGGATTTGAGCAAAGGAACTGGAGGAAATCTTTCAGTTAAACCAGACTCAGCAGCAAAATACACGGCCTCTATCTCTTTACCACTCTTCACCAATTCATCAATCATGTCTGTACAAATCAGAGATTTTTCAATCAGCATACTCAGTCGCCATAAATTCTAATATAGTATATACCAATGTCATTAATCATGAAAAAGGAATACAGGCAATTTGACCATTTTTCATCATCGTTCGTCTTTGCTCAATGGTAGCTACTTTTTCACCCTCTTATCTTAAATGGTGTTTGCTAGGTCTAACAATGGCTGTACTTAGAATTCATCAATTTATGCCACCAAAATGATGCATCTATTGTTAAAAAAAATTATTTTTTAGATAGAGAGAAAGAGCCAATCAAGTGGAAGAAAAGTTTTCATGTAGTCCAACTAGCTAAGAATTGAGGCTCAATTAGGTTGGTTGAACATAACAAATTGTAGTAGAAGTCACAATAGCAGTAGAAGTCAAATATGAAAAGAAAGACAGTATGATATCATCACTTTTCCAATTATTAAGTAGATGTCCAAGGCTCAACATGTCAATTTCGTTAATCCTAGTCTTAGATCATAGAATTAGACAGAAAAGTTGAAATATCATTGAGATCTATACACCAAGCACATATTTTATCCCTTGTTCAGCTCTTTTCTGTGTCTTCTTTACTGAAATTATTTACACGAGATAAAAATATTAAAATTTGCAGCATTTTAGCTTTGATTTGAGCTTCATTCTGGTCCAATTAGCTGCAATTCTAATAGTAGAAGTAGAGGTTCTGTAATTTTTATTCTGTATCTTTCTCAAAGATGTATGACATACACTCATTAATATAGTTCCACTAGATAAATAAACGGAAGCAAAAAAACACATTTTTATTGGCTTTGTTACATGCCTTCCAGTGTATCACACAATATTTTGAATAAAAATTGGAAATGTCTATACATACAAGTGATATATTTTAATCAAAGACACGCCCGGGAAAAATAAAAGCAGCTATACGTCCTTAAAGAGATTTTATATACCACATTTGTCTATATTTGAAAATGTGTATGTGCACATGAACCCTGAAATAAGATATTAGAGAAAAATTTTACCTTGTGATCATGCTATACATTACAAAATTGGAGTTAGCATTACATAGCTTGAATAGAACCAAGTGAAGAAGTACACCTAGATTTTCCAAATTTTCCAAATTTCACATGAAGTGTAAAGAAATACCCATATCAACTAGATTTTCCAAATTTTCCAAATTTCACATGAAGTGTAAAGAAATACCCATATCAACTAGAAACTGATTATAGGTAAAGTGTGGATAACTAAGGTAATAAAAAATGTAAGCTAAAACTATTCTTACTTCATCCTAAATGCCCATTAAACCCACAGTATAACAGTTCCATCTCATTTTATGTGATGCTATAAGCATTCATATTAATACATGAATAAAAATATATATATATCCAAATTCGACAATTAATAGAGTTCAACAATACCTTCAGTCTCAACAACAGAGATCATTTGCAAGGCAATAAACTGTTAGGCACACGTTATTGATGAGAGGCTAGCTAAAGATTTCCACAAGAAGCTGACTCTCATCAGCAAAGAAAGCTGAAGAAATGCAACAACTGACATTCTAACAAGCAACTGAGAACTTCGACATTGAAGAACAGAGACTAGTAAAAGAAAGTCTAATCCAAATTTAGTTGCCTAACGAAATTTGAATGGCTGCGTTGTATTCATCATCCAAATGTCTATTCAGTAAAAAATTTCATCCCAATATAAAATAACATAACATAAGAAAGCTAAAGAGTACAGACAACAAACCTCCCATTTTGTCCCCGAACCCCAAACCAGCAGCAAGCCTAGCCATATCCCTCCTGGAAGCATAATCCACCACTAACTTCCTAAGAAACTCCTGATCAAACCTCGAACTCAACCCAAACCCCACCACGATATGCAAAAACATGACGGCCTCTGCAGGGCCCAATTCACCATCCCCAATATCCTCCTTCCACCTCTCCACGATCCTTGCCGCTCTCTCCACTACACTCCTTGCATGCTCCGGCCCCATTGCCTTTTTACAGTTATTTACCGGAACTTCAGGAAAAATTGCCTGGACCAGCATTCCGCAGGCCCACCTCTTATCTGTAACCCCGACCCTCTCCATCTTTTGATCTAAAAACTCCTCCACCGCGTCAAGGACCAATTTTGACGGGTCAACAGACTCCCAAATTGCGCGGGAAATCTCCGCCCGCAACGACACGGATTCTTTCCGTTTAGAGATTATAAATTTTAAAAGTCCAGAAGAATCCATTTTGCGGCAAAGGGATTTTAACGAGTCGGATAAATCGGTGAACTTGGCCGGTTTCTGGATCTCGGCGAGAGCTGCTTCTTTTTGGTCGTTGATAAGCTGTACAGCGGCATTTTCGCGGTCGGGGATGGAGTTCTCGCGGTGAGTAAGAGATTCGAGGGTTTGGGTGTAGGTGGAATCGAGAGAGAGAAATTTGGATTCCAGGGATTTTGATTTCTGGGAGAGAGAATCTTGGAGGGAAGCGAAGTGGGAGGTTAGTGATGTGAACAGCTGCATGCACGAGGATAGAATCGTCTTTTGGGCCTCCAGGTCGTTGAAGAATTTCTCGACTGTGTCCGTTCTGATGGGTATCTCGGTCGCCATTCCGGAAATGTTTGGTGGAAACGCTGACGACGTTCTCTTCAATTAATTCGGAAGGTTGGAGAATTTTTCGGGGGTAACAAAAACCCTAGACCTCAGGGAAGATGTAAACGGTGCATTGGTTATTTTGTGCGCAATTTTTCCGGTCGGGTTCTTCAACATTCTGCTCCTATGGGGAAGACAAGACAAAAACAGGCCTGCGGAACAAGAGACAACGGCCGTCGTTTGAAAATGGTGTTTGTTATTCTAATCGTGCAGGCTTTGTGTGGATTTTACTTTTAAATTGGCCGATCCAAGCATGACCGGTCAAATCATGGCATAAACACAGATCAAGTGGCATAGCCCATATGGGCTCGTTTCTGTGCCGTCTGCCTCACCCCAAATGTCGACCCAAATTTATGATTGAGTTGGTCGCGCCTGGTTAATTGAAAAGTCAAGGGTGCATTGGCGGATCTTTTTATTTTAACGACCTATTATTTGAAATATAATGTTCGTTAGAAATGATTTTTAAAAATTTTACAAAAAAAAAAAAGAAAAGAAAGAAAATATATGATAATGTACAATTTTTATGGGAAATAAACTATTAATAAGTGTGAGATGGATTGGTGAGTCCGTCCCAATCCTATTTTATTAAGGTGCTTCTCCACTAAATTTGTAATAGTGTAGTAGATAACATAAGTGATTATAATCTGTTAATTAAGTGATGATGTAGTTTTGATTATGCTAGTGGTTACGTGTATTGGTCTGCCCGTTCTAATAGGTTAAGAAATGGAGAAAATGACCCTTTTCCGCTACACGTAAGAGTCGTCGGTTAGACGTAAATAAATAAATAAAGGTTTTTGAAGACAGAGACAGCACTCCAGCTAGTAGAAGTAGAAGTTGACATAAGACGGAGATGTTATGTGTGTATGTTCGCCAACCAAAGCCATGTGGATTTCTCTTTCAGAATTTGACGCTAATCACCTCCCCACTTCGGTTCAAATAACTACGCATTGTTGGGCGTTTCAAAACCACAGACTCTTCTACGATACGAAAGCCATTAAAGAAAAGCTGTTGGTTATCTTTGGACTGACATGTTCACAAGTTCATTCATTCACTCACGACAGGCAGGAGGGACATATCCCCCCTTTTTTTCTTTTTCAGTATCAGGATTCTGGAGGCACATTCAACTACCCTGTTCGTCCAAGTAATTCAAGAACCAAAATTTGCCCACGAAATGTTTGATCATATTGATCATTGTTTAGCTAGTTAGGCTAATCAATTAATTATGGCGTGTTGTACTGCTAGATTTTGCCCTTCAATCTCAGAAACGTATGGCATGCTCCACAAGATCTGTTTTTGACCAGATTAAAAATAAGATTCCTTTCATTTGGAAAATTAGCGGATTGCTTTGCCTAACCTTCCACACGGATGGATATAGGGAATCTCAAACGCTATTGAAGCATCTCACCTCACGGTGGTCAACAAAGTAAAAAGTCACGCTTTCCCATCTTGTCGTGTATATGTTCTATTAATTGGATGATTGGTACTTAATTAAAACCTTAATCTTATTAATCACTAATTACTTGGATCCTGCAGTAATTAAGCATGCAATGCAAGAGCGCACTGACTTTGAAGACCAGAAGCAAATTATGAATTCAACGAAGAAATCTTCTTTCTTTTCGTTGTCTGCTTATGATAACCTTGAAGTACTCTCTCTTCCGGCAGCCTAATTACAAGATTAAACCAAAAGGCAAGTTGATAATAAATAATTAAACAAAGACTAGCTCAAGAGATCATCAAGAAAATTAAAGACCAAGGATTAATTACGATACAGAGCAACGAGTAAATAACATCATAAATATATATATATCACAGTTAATTAACTTAACTACGCCTCTGTTTTCCTGAGAAAGATCCTGGAAGGATCAGCAAAACGAACAGAGAATGATCTGGAAAGGTTATCTGGCTCATCCCGTGCAAAGCCTTGATCGAAATTCTGAGAGTAAGTGTAGACATCATACGGAATCTGCACAGAATTGGGCGGACCCTCCAACATCTTCCTCTTCTCTTTCTTAAATTTCCACCACAGCAGTTTCCATCCCAGCTTGGCGGAGGCAGGAGGGACTGTTAACAGGCCCAGTCTCGTAACAGCTGTGCCCCAATCGAATGGTTGTGCTTGTGCTGCCTGAGCCTGAGTTGCACCACTTTCTGACGTCCATTGCTAGCTTTAGTTAATTGTTAGCCACTTACGAGTAGAGTCAAGAGAATAAAAGAGAATAGCATAGCATTTACATAAATGCACAATGGTGATGGTTCATTCGAGTGATCGAATGGTCTATGTTGGCTTCCTAATAATAAAAGGGAAAAGTCCACGTACCGCTTTTAAGTGTAGTAAAAATTCTAATTTAATAGAAAATTTATAAAAAGAGAAATTGACACGTACTCTTACGAAGTATGAAGAAATGACAGATATTATCTAAAGGTTTAGAAACGATAAATAATACCTGATTCTATTGATAAGTGATACTTACCCTCTGATGTTAGTTGACTGTTTATTGACCGGTTAGTTTATTATTACTTATATTCCTAAACGTTTAAAAAATAACAATATAATATATATTTTATTTAAATATAATAATTTAGTCTATATTTTAATATTTTTTATAATAACTTTTTTAATTTTAATAATTTAGTCTCTATTTAATATTTTTTACAATATACTCAAGACTAAATAATTTTTTAAAATTATTATTTTAATAATAAAATCAAATATACAATTATTAAAAAATTTAAATAATGAGTTAAATCACACTTATATATTAAAATATTTTTAACTTTATTCTTTTATTTTTATAGTAATAATTTCATATTTAATTATTAAAAAAATTTATTTGAAATATTTTTTAATATTTTATTTTTACATGTAACATATTTATCTAAAAAAAATTAAACTCATTATATATATTTTAAAATATATGAAGATTTAAATCAAAAAATATAAATAATAAATACATGTTATAATATATTTATATATTATAGATAAAAGTAATCAAGTTTTGTTTTTTAAACCTTTATTCATATTTTTAAAATATGTATCATTTGTCAATATAATTAATAATTAAATAGATTTTATATTCTTACTAACCAATACAATCTAATTTTAATTAAAAATAAAAAAGAAACCTTCCTCGTTTATCTATATAACCAATACAATTATAATTTAATTTTAAATAAATTATAAAATTATAGTTATATTCTTTAAATTATAAAATTAAATTATATTGATTAGTAAAAATATAAAATCTATTTATTTTTACTAATTTGGTAAGTTTATTATTTATTCACAAAATTTTTACTAATTTGGTAAGTTTACTATTTATTCACAAAATTTTTATTAAATTAAAATTTTAATTAAATTAAAAATTTTATAAACGTTAAGGAGACGCGTGGACTTTTCCCATGATAAAAAGATGACCAACAGTTGCTAGTCGGGGTTTAATATAAAACTCAGCTGAAAAACGGATTTGAATCCATTATTTTTTGCAATTACAGTGGATGCTAGATCACATCACATCACATCACATCACATCACATACAAAAATGGGTTACTTTTAAATATATTGCTCCTATGTTTTGACAATTATCAATTTAATCTCAACAAATTCAAAAATAGTCCTGACAGCCCCACTTATTAATCAAATCTATTCACGTAGATCGTTGACTTAGTTTTTTTTCTTTTTTTTTTATGACATAGATCGCTGACTAACTCGAAGCTATTAAAATAATATTTTACCCTTAAATAATTACCGTACTTTTATACAATATAATTTTACTCCTCCAGTATATTAGATCAAATCAAATAGTGATTTGATTTGTTCCTTCCTCACTCCATCTTCTTCCTTATTTTTTTTGGGTCCTTGGTGAGAAGGGGAGTTGTGTTTAACTAGTAAGAAAGTTAGCTGGTTGTTGAATTATTGAATTTTGTTGATCAAAACAGAATGAGGGGCAGTTTTTGTGGGGCAAAAATGGCTGTTCGTTTCAATTTTTAATAGTCATCGATTAATTAAAATAAAATATTTCCCATTTAAAATCGTCAAGTACACTGCCCAGTAGCTCCACTAATTAACAGTTGCAGAGAAATTTCGTGGAGAGATTAGTGAGCAAGAGGGTTAACATAGAAATTTTTTCATACTACCAGAACATTTCTTCTTGACGTGTGGTTGCGTTAAGTGTGTGCTGCGTATGCAAGGACACATTTGAGTAACCAGTCGTATAAGACCTTAACAGCGTTTACAATACAATTCAGCTGTTATACTTTCTGGGAACCCAAGTGCATAAATCAACCCGCTCAATATCCCAAGTAAATGGCTCAAACAAATTCTTATCGCATCGTTAGTGATGTTGTTATATAACAATTTACATCAGGAAAAACGATTACAGCAATGCAATGACAGTAGTACTCACATATGATAGATTTAAGAGAACTCCTTTCTGAGCCCTCCTCTAATCAGTTTTTAATTTGACATAACCTTTTTACACTTCAAACGCTTGAAGAGGTCATTGTCGTCTTCAAATGTCGAGCAGAGCCTTCAGGAACCAACTCTTAAAAATGATGGATCACACAATGTACAAAATTTATGTGTGGGCTTTTATACGGTGGACCATTTCAAGGCTCTCAAACACATTCTCCCATATAGTGTGTGACCTTCGAGGACATGTAGGTAGTGCTCATCCCCGAGGATCAGCTCCAAATCAACCTGAAAAACATATGATGTGGGCATTGCTAATTTAGAAAATACCGGTGACAACAATAGGAATAGGCTAATTCCAAGCACGATTCCGTTAACAAAATTATCCATTAACTTCATACGGACATTGCTAATTTAGGAAGTAAAGGTGACAACAACACAATTTAGCCAATTCTTGTGCTTATTCTTCAGACATGAAAATATTTTCAGTCCTATCCTAAAGGTGCAAAGCTAATTTAACGGGTGAGATCACGTAATCTGCATTTGAATATCCTAAACTGCTTACAATTGGACAGATAGTAAGCAGTGTACAGATTTTCTTATTAGGAGGCAGATGAAAATTTTGTACAGATTTTCTTATTTTTTACCGATTATATATGTTGTTGTTTTTCCATCTGAGATAGGCGCTGCCTCCTAATACAGACTATGAGGGTGAACAACAACATATATAATCTGTACAAAATAATGCAAGGAGAAGCATCCGAGATGGTACTTACAAAACGGAGACTCGTTACCAATCACCGTATATATAAAGGCCATTAAAGTATGATATATCACATGGAATTAGACAGGAAAAGCCTACCTGCATTTGATTGGTACATGCAGCTTCTCCTCCCAATAATGAATTTCAAGACACCGTTCTCCCATAGCAGATGGAAGCAATATATAGATTTTTTGACCATTTATCCTGTCAAATGGCAAACACATAAGAAAATAAAATAAAAACCATCTACTATGACATCAAACCAACCACTTACACTACAAGTATTTAACGGAAACACTGCCACAACATTTTGAAAACTCCCAATAATTATCTGTGCAATCTGAAAGCAATCATAACAATGTCTCAGGGGTCTGCCGTATTATAGCAGCCAATGCCCAGCTAAAGTGTTTCACAGAGAATCTTGTTAATAATTTTGCACACTGGTTATTTCAAAAGCTCAAACTATTTTCATTAGTAATTCATCCCCAAAATATCCATTCCCTTGGTAATAACAAAAAAGATCAGATCAATGCACCACTTTTTCCAGCATGAACAGAAGCACTTGCATAATCAAGTTGTTACTCCTAAAACCTCAAATTGTGAATCTCTTTGAGAAAACTAATAATTTAGCTGCTCCATAAAATATAAAATTAAAAAGAAAAATGAAGGACAGGTCAATTCAAAAGCTAAACAAAAACCTTACATAGTTCTAAAATACACTACGGGACACACATATAGAAATGTTGAATAGGCATAATATATATCATAAACGCCTGTGGAAGGCAATGCCACATTGGATAAAAAGTCGGCCTGCACATTAGTAGCTTAACAGGAAGAAAGCTACCCTGAACCCATGCAGTAAAAAATATTTGTTTATTAGTATGCTATGATGTAAACCACATATCTTTATTCAAATTATGGACAAAAGGTTAATGATCTTTTCATAGACGATATAAAATGAGCTAGGCTAGTTTTAGTATCATTTTTATAGTCTTTATTTAGTTGGATTAGATTTTATTTCCTTGTTAAAGTTGTGTTTGGGGCATTTATGTTATTTTAATTTCCTTGTTTGTGTTAGAACAAGATCTCTATTCTCTTACTAGAAGTAGATTTTGTCTCTTCTGTTTAGGTTTATGGCCACTATAAATAAGACCTTAGTTTCCTTTTTAAAGGTAGACTTGGAGATTATTTAATAAAGATTATGATGTTTTTCCCCCCAGCTTTTCCATTGTTGCTCCGCATTCTTCTAATTTTTCTCCTCTTTCTTCACAATTCTTCCTTGATCTTCTTCTATTTGGTGCTACGTCACAAAACTACCTCAACAGTGAAAGTAGCACCCAGTAAATAAAACTAAATCAGTGTAGGTAAGGACTTTTTCTTCCTGAACCTATGTAATGCAATAAAACTCCCTAGTTCGTATTACTGCCATAGAAATGAATAACAGAAACTACACAAAGCATTAAAATAATGTTTTGGTAGGGGCAGCCAGGGAGGGAAGCTTGAGAACTTCCACATGAGCTGATATACTATGGACTGTCTAGCAAGGATTCTTATCTATCATTCTCAAGACAAGATCTACCGGAATAGGATCAATACCCCAACCGTCACCAAAGGAACTAATTCTCATCTCAGAATTCATGTGAATTTCAGAAGTTCCAAAAATTGCGGCGACGTAGCACATAAACAAACTCACATCAAATGCAAAAGAATATGGCTACAGATCATCGCACACTGCAGTACAAAAGAATCCCAGAAATGAGGAATTTAGAGATTGTGCAATTTAAATGTACCTTGACATGGGTACAAGGAAAAGCAGATGTCCGCAGAGTTTCCTGCATTATGTCTTGTGATTTCCTCTTGGGTGAACTGAGTATAAATGCAGCTTGATCCTCTGTGGCAGCAGTTGAGGTGATTCGGTATCCATTCTCCCATCTTCTATGGATCCCTTCACTTGGATAAAGGAAATCAAGTTCAACAACCTGATAGTAGAGTACAGAAGACATGAGTGAATTATGAAGCACTCCATCAAACAGGGTATAACAGCTGGAAATTGGATAACCTGATTAGAATAGCCGGCATTTCTGGACATGACAATGCCCCATTTGCTACCGGCTGTAGTCATAGAGGTAACAGAGAAGCCTTCTTTCCACTTCTTATTGATCCATTTGAAAGGAAATATATCACTAACTTTGTAGGACTGTTGAGTGTAAGGAGCACCTTTAGAAGCAAGGAGAGAAAATTCAGTGATTTTGAAGATTATGTCAGAACGAGTTATTAAGAATATGACTCCTCAGGACTTCGTCCGAAAGACTATTCAAAATTTATACATTTTGAAGTCTAATTGATTTATATCTTCTTTGGTGTGCAACCAGATTCTTCAAAAAGTAGCACTAGTTGGCAAAAAATTCAAAACCATCAACTAATCTGTAAATTCAGGGCCATCATAAACCTAAACAAGCAAATCCAGACTGTCCAGAAGTCCACTAATCATAAAACTGCAATATATACCATGCAAAACACAAACAATTAACTTATTGACTTAAAGCAGTTGTCAATGACCTCAACCCCACAGCCATAGCATATGCGGCCTAATCAAGAAACCAAATTTGTGCACCACACTGTACTCTCATATTCCTGGATTCATTATGAATGCATGAATATATATATATAGATAGATGGAAAAAAAATGCTAAATTTCTATTACCCTTGGACATAACCACCAAGGCACTTCCATTGCATGTGCCAGCAACTGAAGTGATGTAGAAATTCTTGTCCCACTGTTCCATTATCCACTCCTGATAGAAATTTTGAGAAAAGAAAATTCTGAGCATGATTAAAGTAGAAAAATTACTAAATGTCTGCTACGATTTTTGAGTAATACAAACCTTGTGCAAGAAATTATGTGATAATTCGTAAACCTGGGAAGTGAATCCTGTCCCTCCATCCATGACAACAGCCCACAAATTATTGGACGAAGCAACACAGCTAATGTGCAAACCATCTTCCTTTCCCTTTGCCACATGCTGGTGAAGTCTGGAATCTAAAACATTGTAATGGTACCTGCCGTATAGATAAATCAGTTACCTTACCACCAGCATTTAGTAGACACAAATTCTAAGGTAAACATCTACAACTGCCCCCACCTTTCTTTTTTTTTTCTCTTATTTCTCCCCTTCTTTAGTTTTGAGACTAGTGAACAGGGGTACCAACACTATTTGGCTTGTAAATGGTAGACATGAACTAAGGTCTCCGGTGACACCAAAAGAATTAATCAACCAACCTAAGGTAATACCTTTCATATATCCCACCACTGCCATCCCAAATTATTCCATTGTGCACTTTTGAGGCACATCCACTATCACTCGGTAAATGCATTTTATCTTCAAGAGTACAAATCATAGTTTGAAATTCACCCCAGATTTAGTCTGAGATGAAAATTTGAAACTGCTGATCTTTACCCATCGAAACTAATTGTGGCTTGCATTTTCAATGTACAGTATAAAAGCATGAAATTTATATGCTGAGAAGAATTCAGATAGATAAAAGCAGAAGTGCTTCCTACTGAATATTATTCATCAAATGCAGAAATAAAATACTTCAGATCCAATCCTGGCACTCATTTGTTAGACAATGATACAAATTTTAAACTTAGAAATTGACTTAGTTTATAGGTCAGTGCTCTTCATCCATAAATTGCATCATAAGCTTTACCTTTGCTTCATTGGTGATCTGGAATTATAGACTGAGATCCACTGAGAAGCTGGAAAACCCAACCGAATTTTCTTCCGAAGCTGCCCCCCATCTTCCAATTCAGCGTGCAATCTTCCCCTTTTTTCACCCACCTACAGTGATAAAAGATTTATAAATAAATTACAAAAAGAATGATCCACAACTATTAAAAAATAGATTAGTCAACTTCAAGTAGCAGGCAACAACCTTAAAAGCTCCTTCCGTTTTAATAGGTCGCAGGGACACATTGGAGCCTAAGCTATTGTCAAAAAGGGAAATAAGCTTTGCATAATTAGGTTCTTCATCAAATCTCATATTGGTCACAATCTCAAGAAATTGTTGGAAAGGAGGAGGACACAAGCAGCAAAGCATCTCCGGGGAAGTTCCCATCTTCTTCTTACAAACAAGGAATCCTCTATTCTCTCCCTGCAGCACAACACAGCATAGCAAAATTTAATTATCTACAAACAATTCTTAATCAAAGCTACAAGTTGAACTATAATACAAGGTGGAACAGTAGAATTAAACTCACAACAAATCCTTGCCATGGAAGTTTTCCTCTGAGAAGAAATATTAGGGTATACGCCAATGACTCAAGGTCATCTCTACGGCTTCCTGTCCTACCTAAATGAGCATGTACACTTGCATAACGTACAGTTCCCCTGCCAAAAATATATATCTGGCTGTTACAAGATAAGTTTTGTTTTGTGCACTTAACTTGAAGGAGGATGAAACCAGGAAAAAGGTCTTATTTAATAAGGCATAACTAAAAGATATGCTATCACACTCAATAAAGTCCTAATATGAAATATATGAGGCATAAATGAAGGTAAAACCATTTTTATAACCTGAACATCTGGTGTACCAAAAGTTACCACAAGTAGAAACTCATTGAGTGAGGGAACGTGTGTTTACCTGAAAACATCAGGCTTTTGGTCATAGTCAACATGAGAACCAGAAGCTGCATCTCTCCATCTTGAAGCTGAAGTAGACAATAGTAGACCAGTTATAACTCATTCCACAATTATCCATGACATAAAATTACAGAAGCATCTCCATATTCCATGTACTGAGTGTTGTTAAAACTGGACCGCAAGAGAAGCCATACCCAAACCAAGGTCAATCAGATATAATTTCTTCTCATCAGGCGTTCCAGGCTGGCCAAGCAAAAAGTTCTCTGGCTTAACATCTCCATGTACAAAACTGAGGTAGAAACCAAGAAATTGTAGACAAATACAATAAAAGAATAAAGGTAAAAGCAATAACACACAAAAGAGCATAACAATTTTATAGTACCCTCTAAGGTGAAGCTGCTCTAGAATTGATATTCCCTCCACTGCTATACAAGCCACCATCTCTTCAGATAGCCTGTGCCAGAAAGAAGCACAACTGGAAATGATCAAGATCGTACCAAACATGAAAACTGTAACACTTAAAGGCAGGATGTAACTTTTGGGAAACAATAAGTAATTTTTTAACTAAAAAAAATTGTAGAATGTAATTGTTTCATACATCTGGTTGTTAGAATTCCAAACATCCCAAAGACTAGGGCCAAGAATGTCCATGACCTGGATTCGCATAAACCAAAAGACATTTGAGTCAATTTAATCAGAAATTATTACTCAAGATATCAGTAGCCAAAAATAATAATAATCTCCAATATAACCATGAAATAAAAAATATGCAAAGTGAAAACTCACAAGGATATAGTAGTCTCCTTGCTGACCTTTATAATGGACCAAAGGAAGTCCATAACAACCATTAAGGGTGCTAAACAATAATTTTGGAAAGGAAATACTAGTTAGGTCATAATAATCACAGTTCAAACAACAAGAAGAATGTAATCTCACCTACCTATACACTTGCCACTCATAAGGAGGATTAGAACTGCACCCTTTATTATTTCGACGCTCAAACTTCATAGCAACCTACAACAGAGACAGGAGAATATCACTAAGAACAGAATCCACTTCCTAAGAAATTCTACACAGTTTACCAGAATTGCACAAGAGAATAAAACCTCAAAGGCATCAGGGCCCACTGCGCCCTGCACCACCAGCCATCCTCCTTCCAACATAAACTTGACCGAATCCTCCTTTTCCCAGCTTTTTCTCAACCTTGTATGCAGGGGAGTTCCCAAACTGTATCTGAAGAGGAAATACACACAATAGATTAAAACATAAACTACTTCCAGAAACAGGCTCCAATACATGTTTGCACAAAGGCATGACCGTCAGCAGCAAAAGTTATCAGTATCTTGTAAGAACTATATTTTTTGGTTAAAACAACAGATATACTCAAAACTATATCATATATTGACCCATTTCACAAAAAACTTGATTATGTTTTAGAACATACGGCCAAAATTACACATAGTTTGACTACTTGACCGAGTTGAGAAGAATTTATTTAATCTCAGACCACTGCCACAGGTTTTCTATAGAAGGAGGTAATGTTCAAGAAGTATCTACATAGTTAATAAGTGAGAAAAAGAAGAAAATCAACTCAGGCTATGAACAGTGTGACTTTCATATTAGACAATGTAAAAGCAGTTAGTTTTTTCTTATCCGCTTGTTTTACCTACAGCTGTTCACCGTGAAAAATTAATACCTTTTCAGGAAGTGGACTCACACTCCCTTCCTCCTCAACAGCTAACAATTTTTCCGCCCGTTTCTCAACTACCTGTTTCACTGGCAACTCCAAACCTGTGCCGCCCCTGCCACGTACCCCAGCAACAAAAGGCTTGGCATTCTCTTGATTCATCACTCTACAACCTCTACCTCTACCAGCTGGGCCTGAACTTGGAGAATGATAACCAACTTAACCAGATTCGTATTAGCAGATCCCAAAACTAAAGTTCTGTAGCCATTACCTCTTCCAGCACCACGTTGAGCAGTTGGGGCTAAAGAAATGGGGTTCTCCTGGCTTTTATTGAGCCTCTTTGATCGGCGAATTCCACCTTCCAAATCTGGCATTCTTTTCCCATAAAAGGATGAACCTTTTTCTACCTTTTAATATCCTAGCCCAAATGAGAATCAATAACATACAATTTTTCCCCATAAGTAAACAAAACTTAGAAAAAAGAAAAAAAAATTTTAAAAACAAATGCATGATAAAAACACGACATGCATATGAAATCCAATAGTCAAAACTTACCTGTTTTGGAAAATGTTTAAGATATTTTAAGCATTACTAAAACCCAAATACAACAAATGGACATATTCCCTAACATGTGATGAGTATCAATTCAATAAAGACACCATAAAACAATGCAAAAATACACATGCTCACACAATGGAGGTTCATGACATCAATAAAATTCATAGCTTCATTCAATTTGGATGTACCCTTGGATTGTTTATTCAACAATCATATGATACCAAAAAGAAAATCGACAATGTTATTCACTAGAATTGGCTTGCCAGGTTATATTCATTAGAAATCAATTTTTATAAATCCTCCAACAACAACACTGGAGATAAAATCAATCCGTGTGCAGCTTATACTCAAAGCATTACTGTATGCTGAAACCTCACTGATTGTTCATCTGGCGAGAAAATCCAAATAACCACATGTTTAACAGCATCAGCTTTACCATCAACGCACGACCAGCGCACACAGACAATACCGCCAAGTGAAATTCAACAACCAATTATAAAACATAATCTAAAAATCCAAACACCCAACTGCAATCCATCCTTTATAATCGCAAGAGTTAAAGCAAAAGAGAGAACACGCACTCTTATCATGTAAAGTAAACAACTCTCAAATTATAAACTTTCCAATCCAAGAGTTACAAGCAATGCTTAAAGTTGGAAAATTTTCGCCTCTACGAAACTTATATGAATCAAAACCCCGCGTCTACAAATCAGGCGATCATCGGAAATTTCATGCAAAGACAATCAAAGCACAAGAACCAAGAAAGCCAGATAACAATGGAGGGGAAAAAAAAACCAAGTTAAAGACAGAAAGCACATACCTTTATCAGATGAAATATAAATTGATGATACAAACACTCATGTAAATTTATAAGCTTTGATGAGAGTGACGAGTTCTTGGTTATTTGAAACCAAGATATAGAGAATTGACGGTCGGTGGCTTGGTGGTGTGGAATGGTGAGTGTGAGAAAGAAGGAAGGAAATGGGGAAGACGGCGCACGATAGCACGGTGGCTGACGTGGGGAATGCTGAGTGGAGGACTACCTCTTTTACAGTGGGTATCTACAGTACATTGCCTTTACCCCCACCAAATGATAGAGAATGAAGATAGTGTTTGAGTTATGCTGTCACCTTTTTGGTGGTCACTGACACAGTTTTAGCCGTTTGATTTCCTTGGAAACATAATCAATTGGTTTTGACACAAGCACCACTGATGACACTGATCTTTCATTTTTTCTTTTCTTTTCCTTTTCTTTTTTTTTTCTACAGATATCATGAAGATATTTTACATGTAAATTACCAAGCTAATCTTGAAAGCAACGGAGTGTTTGGTAAATTGCTTGTGGAAAGTACGGTGAGTTTTAAAATGTGATGTATGCTTTTGGTAAATTACCAAGCTAATATTGTGATGGTATACAAAATGTAATGACCATACAAGCCACCTTCTAAAATTGTACATAAAATAATTTCTTTTTTTTTAAATTATTTTCAACTCCCATATAAACATAAAATATAAAATAATAATATATATTATTTTATAACACATTAATAACTAAATATTAATTAATATATTATAACTAAAATATAACTTTATTTATTTTACAATAGATTAATAATTTAATATATTAATTAGATATTATAAAATAAATTATAAAAAATATTAATTTATACATAAAATATATTATAATACAATATTTATATTATTGTATTATAATATAATTTTAAAATTTTACAATATATTACATAGGTATTAGAAAATAAATAAAATAAATTATATATTTGATTTTTTTAGCTAACTATTATTAAATAAAGACATAATTTTTATAATAATTTAAAATTATGAGTATGTTTAAAATTACTAGCCATGACTAATCAAGTTAATGGGCTATGACTCACATGTTATTAATTTATTTTCAGAATTTCAAATAATAATAAGTTCCATAACTCAAAAAAATAATATTTTAAATTAAAAATATTGGTTCCACAACCAAAAAATATTCAAACTAATTTTTTTTATAAAAATATAGAATATATAGTAATATAATATAACATTATCATATCAATTTATATAAATAGATTTGTATGTGTAATAGTAATGATATGATATTTTTCTTAATGTATTATTTTTTATATCTATTAGTCAATATAAAAAATATTTGTTATATTAAATATCAAATAAAATTTTATATATTATTCTCATAATAGAAAATTATCTAAATTTTAAATTTTTTAAATATAATAAATCTATCTAACTATCAAATAAAATTAAATGATCAATTTTATAATTTTTAAAATAAATAAAATATTACCATTAAAAAAATTTAAAAATTAAATAAATTTATATTTAATATGTTTTAAAATAATATATATTATTATTTTATATGTATTTTTAGTTAGGAGTTAGAGATAATTTTTTACCTAATTACTATTATATAAAGATATAATAGTAAGTTTTAATAAATTAAAATTTGTATGAATATTTTTAAAACTATTATGCTTATTTAAGAATAGTTTAAAGTTTAGAGACTCGTATATTATTTTATTTAATAAGAGGAATCGAGATATTTCTAAAATAATATAGAAAAAATGAGATATTAAGTTAAATAATAAGAGAAAAATGAGAATTCTCCCTTTTAAAAATAATAAGACACAACATAAATATTTATTTCAAAACTTTATTGTAAGTGATATGATATTTGTATATTGAATAACAAGTTAGAATAATAAGTAATGTGATATTTCTCGTTATTTTTTTTCCTTTAGTTGGTATTAAAAACATATTTTAAAATTAAAAAATATATATTTTACTTCTAACGAAAAAAATAAAATGTTTAGAAAAATACCCTAAGGTCAATTAAGGTCAAAGTCAAACTCAGGAAAGTGAATATATACAAAGACTTAGGTGAAGGTGGTCTTAACTGAACTTGCAATACAACAATTGTGAGATTAGCTTAGGAGCAAGCTCCAAGCCAAGTCAGAAGTAAACATTATTGATTATAACACAAAATCATAATTGACAGGTGAATCCGGATAATAACTACTCATAAACACATAATCATAAAATCCAATTAAGAATTTCAGTTACAAGAGGAATTTGTCTGTTTCTAATAGAAAACCAAAATATAAACAAAGGTAAATGAAGAAAATATGTATAAGATTCTAAGAACAAATATAAAACTCTACCAAAATATTGTCTCAATTGCCTCACATGCACTTAATTTATTTTGAAAATTTCAATTTATTTTCATAATTTAACTTTAAAACGTTAGTTGTTTGGAGAGAAATATCGTGAGGTCAGCAAAGTCAGATGCCAGCGAGTACTTAGGTTGATCAGTCAAGTTGAAGAGACCAAACGACAATATGATTCACCTTGCAGCAACTTATATAATATCTTAAGATAAACTTCCATTGACATCAAATGGTTGGACTAATCTAGTTCTAGATATTGAGTTGGGGCGAAGGAGAGACTTCACCTCGAAAATTTATTAAAATAACCGCTATCGAAAAAACAATAGGAAGATCATAGTGATAATCTCCCCTAGACCCCACTCCTCTTAAAACTCACTTCATGGTTATTTGTTATCTAGATGACATGGACAACATCTCTTAAAAATCTTCATTGCAATTACCTAATACCCAGATATCTCGGAAGAAGACTTGGTCTTTACCTTATAAGGACTGCGAGCCTCGAGAGGAAAGCAAAGTCCCACCTCAGGAAATTTTTCAAAAACGAACTAACCACAACCTTATGATGGGAAAATCGCGAAATAATCGCCCAAAACCTCGTATCACGTGAAAATCTCACCAACTTTGACACTTCTTATCGCATTCGATGTAAATGAATTCAAATTGGACATATAAATATGAGAAACAATGGTGACAAATATGTTGAAGCTTTCTACTCTTACCAAAACTCTGTTGAACTTTCTATCTTACTAATATTCTTCCTAAAAAATATCTTTTAACTTAAGTATTAAAAGGATTTTGCAGGGAAAAAATCGGTTTTCCTCTGATTGTATTTTCTTTTGTAGGATTATCCATGACACAGTAACGGATTTAGTGTTGAATATGGAGTTGTTTAAATTTGACATCAACGTTATTTATTAACATTATTACACAATTTTCATTAAAATTTATTCGTGATAAATAAATAACAAATAAAATTTTATTAAAAATTCGAATTATAAAAAATGCACTTATAAAATATCTATAACAAAAACTTTTATTTAAATAGCTATACAAATCATTTTAAAAATGGCGAAAATGACTGACCTGGTAGACATAAATCTAAATAAAATTGGCTAAGGTGTGAAGAAAATATTATTAATTAATAATTGGAAAGCATATATTTATCATAATGAATTAATTTAAAAAAAAATTGACTGTTATAAAAAATTATCTATTAAAATAATTATACAATTTTTATTAAAAATTATTTATGATAAATAAATATTTAACAAAAATTTTAATTAATAAAAGATTTTTTTTAAATAACCAAATCGTTTTAAAAATGGGAAAACTTAGTGACCTGGTATACATAACTCCAAATGCAATTGTCTGGTGTGTGCAGAAAATATTTTTAATCAATAATTGAAAAGCATATAAACCTCCCTACTCTGTTGAGATTATCCCACCGCATATTTGTGGGATTCTCTGTGCGGAGATTTTTGAGTTCCAATATTAATAGTTTTTTAGTTATAATATTAATAGATATTGTCATGTAAACAAAAAAAGAAAAGAAGAAAAGCATATAATTATATTTTGAATGGATAATTAATTAGATACGAGATGGGGATATTTATTGATGCCGTACCCCTGGGCTACCTACAATATCTGAAATTCAATCTCCAATGTATTCAATTCAAATTAATGGTCCATATAAATTAAATGCCATTTTACCATTTGATTTGATTTGATTGGATTTGATTTGATTTTCCACTTTCCCTAACAAATAAAATCCCAATTGAAATTATACGCACTCACACACAAGTATTGGTTTATGAAATTCAAATAATTCACATCTGAATAGGAAGAGGAAAAAAACGTATATTAAATTAGTATAGTAATTTTTTTCTCAGAGGAGAAAACAACCACATTAAAGAATAATCTAAAATTAAGTAAATAATGACTGGAAATCAATCAATGTACGAGATATGTAATAGCCAAGGCCACTAGCAGAAGGACGAATGCAATTCCTTGATCGATCGCCGTTCCTGTAATCCCCAAATATAAAAACAAACAAACAAACAAACGAAAGTTAGGCGAATTCAAAAGCTCAAATCTGCAAAATCAAAATAATCTAATGCATGTTGTTAAGAAGTGTTGGAGTGAGATCAGGGATGTATGCAACGGTAACTGACCATCGCTAGATGGAGGGGGCGGAGCAGGCGAAGGAGCCGTGTTTTGAGCATAACCCAGTTGCAGCAGCGCCATCAGCATAAACCCAATCACCGGAACAGCGTATAATCTCACGGAATTCGCCATTTTCAATCCAATCACTCCCTACCTACTTCCGCCTAATTAATTATTATTTATCAGCGCGGTTTAATAGAAGAAGAAGAAGAAGAATTCGAGAGAAACTGTAACAAGTCTGGATTAATGCGTTGATGCGAAGAGCGAGAGACTTCTGTTGCGGTATTTATACGACGATTAACCACACGAGAAATGTCATGTGCAGAGCAGATTCCAGGAAAACTTCTCGAGAGAAAGTGGAAGGGAAGGGAACGCGTGGTGGACGCGACGCCAGTTTGTTTTTGTTGACTCACTCGATCGGTAGGCGGCTTCTTGACTCGCTTCGGCTCCACGAGTTTACAAGTTTCGTGTTTTGACTACAAACAATGATAATAATGCAATTAAAATTCTAGAAAAGGATGAATTCTTCTTTGATTAAAATTTAAAATTAAAACACTACACTACACTACACATGCTTATAATTAATTAATTAATTAATTAATTAAAGGTTGTTGTTCTGATGTTATACGTTCACTGTTTCACGTGAATGCTTTCTCTTAATTTAACAATTAATTATTTATTTCCAACGCACTACGCTTACGTCTCTCGTTCTATTTATTTTCATTTCATATTGGGATTAAATTATGACCAATTTACCTTTCCATTATCCAATTTTGACCATCGTATCACTTAATTAATATTAAGTTATGATCAAGAATCTGTATATATATATTTAATTAAGAAATTATAAAACATTAGGTACAATTACCAAACCCATTTCAGATAAAGTTTTAGTTTAGAGGTATGACCTTTACTTCTAAAATTTAGAACTGTAATAGGATGGAAACTTTTAATCATTATCTTATATTAATCAAATTCTTAAATCCTACGATTAAGTTAATAAATAAAAATAAAAATAAATATGGTGAATTCGAGAAAGAGTGTCAGTGTCAGGTAGATTTACAATGAAAGAGACGTGTAGACAGATTGTCAAAAGTGTCGTTGGAGTCTTTGATTTTGCTAAGTTATTCATAATATTTAGAATGTTCTTATTTATATAATGTTGACTGGACTAGCCCAAGAGAGTCGTTGAATACCAAGTCTTCCTTGATTGCTACATTTACTATACAAATTAACTTGGAAAATTAAAACGCTCTTTATATATATATATATATATATATGTGTGTGTGTGTGTGTGTGATAGGATCAAATTTTTACATTAATTATTAATGTTTAAATTAAAAATGCGTGAATAATATAAATTAAATAAAATATAATAAATATTTTATATTTATTAATTAAGATATTTTATATTTTTTAACTCTTATTTTCTTTCTTTTTCTTAAATCTTCTCTCCCCCTCACTATATTTTTATTTTAATTATTACTTGTAAACTAAAAAGTTTAAAATTTTAAATAAAAACTATTTTAATTAATTAATTTTATCTAAAAAATTTAAATAAAATTATTTTAATTAATTAATCTATAAAATTTAAAAATTATCATAATTCATAAATATTCAAAAAAATATTTGTTCATGAGAATGCAAGAAAATTTTGATTGCAAAATTTGAAATCCTTCACAATCTAAACTTTTGACTTTTATTTTTAAATTTACAATATAAATTTATTTTCAAGCATTTAATTAAGGTATGTAAAAAATATTAAATGTCGCGTAACCTTAATCTCAAGGTTAATAATTAATATAAAAATTTGTCTAAAAAAACAAGGTCGTTGATTATATCCTATATATTTATATTGATATTAAATTAATTATTTTAATTAATACATTATAATTAATTAAAAAATATAATAATATTAACAATGGAGATTGTTTAAATTGAATAACATATTAACGATATAAAAAAATTATGTAAATATAAAAGACTATTGAATTGTGTTTGTATATATATTCAAGAAAAGAAGACCTAATTAAAATTATGGATGAATTATAACACGTAAGTCATTGAAAAGAACCAATTCAAACTACATACATACATATATATAATATAATATAATATAATATGTCTATTTCTTCAAAAGAAGAAAAATATTGTATAAATACGTAATTATATGTGTACGTAGTACGTACATGTATAGCGACAATTACTCAAAAGTCAAAGATGCCAGCTCTAAAAATAAATACACAATTAATAATAATAATACTCCGCGTTTGCTTATAAATTATAATACATTACGTAGCCATTGACATTGAGTAAGTGATAATTTTTTGTTTTGAAAGATACCAGAATTTTCGAGTTTGATTTCTTGTGTCACATTCATATAAAAAAAATTATGGTAATATTTTTGTAAAAATTACAGGTATATAGAAAGTTTTTATAAAAGTTTAACAGGATCTCCTCTACTTGACTACTACAGTATCTATTCCATTGATTATTAGTTTACCAACACAAAAGTTAAAAGAAATACCTTTATTTTTCACACTTTAAATTTTACATTTTAACATTGTTTATTAAAAATAATTTATTATCATCCACGTTATTCTTCTTATAAATCTTCAATTTTTTATATATAATTTTTTTCTATTAAACTAATTAAAAATTCGTACATTTTCTTATTTCATAATTATTTATTTTTATGTATAATTAGTCAAGAAAGACTCATGTTAGCAACAATTGTTAATTAAGCAAATAAGTTAAACAAAATTCAAGTATATAAATTTATATGTGAAAATGTTCAATAATTTATTTTTGTGCTTTTTTTAATCTTAATTTAAATATATATGCATATAATTGAAAGAGTCAAAATTTATAAATAAAAATATTTAATAATTAATTTTAATTTTAATTTAAAATATATATATATATATCGATAAAGTTAAAAAAAATAAGGAAAGTCTTGTGAATTTTCACAAACTTTCCATTGAGCTATAATTTTCACAAATTTTAAGAAAAATATATGAAAATATCAAAACAACAATCTAATATTCTATATACACGCTATGCTAAAAACTCACTAAAATCATGCAAATACGACATTTATTCTCAAAAGGTAATAAACTTAGGGTAGAGTTAGGATTAAATTTTAATGGGAGGTCAAATATAATGATTCAAAATTTATAGATAGTCGAGATAATAAAAATAAACTTTCAAGAGTTAAATTGATCAATTTTATCATTAAATTTTAAAATTTTCTGCCATTGAGGGCCCGGCTATATATCTATTCAAAATTGAACATAAGAGAAAAGTCTCTGAGAGATGTGGAAATTTTGTGAAAACAAACGTAAACCTCCCTTATAATGTTTGCCCCTGACAAATGAACAATATACTTACAAAAATATCCCCAAAATCTTTATTTTAAAATGCAAAATAACATGGTTTTTAGTGAGAATCAAACTCATAAACTTAAATAAGAGGCCAATACCTTAAGTGTACTGTTTATTTGTTAGGAATAAATGTTGTAGGGGAGGTTTGTGTTTTTTTCATAAAGTTTCTATTAAATTAGAATTTTTTTAAACTTTAAGGGAGGCATGTGGACTTTTCCCTTGAAAATAAATTGTATTTGAACCACATACAGAATTGAAGCTAAAACTGACAAAAAGCCAACACCAACCAGTTGCGCCCCGGCTCTTCTATTCTATCCAATTAGTCATGCGGCCTTTATTTGTGTGCAAGAAATGATGAGTCTTATGATGGACAGAGTACTAGCACCGTTCGTCCTCTTTTGCTACAATCCAAAAACAACTGCAACTTAGGTTAAGAATCCGACCTGGAAGAGCATCAGCATTCGCCTCCAACTTGTCTCCTTTCCAATCACAATAACAGGCAATTCAATTGTATGCTTGTGTGGAAAAATGATCTGCCCAAACAGCTATTTAAAAATAATAATAAAAATAAAAATAAAGAAAAAAGAAATAAGCATCGTTATCAAACCAAAATTTCAATAAAGCATCCGATAGTGGACCGGATGATTTTGCTTTTAAGTCTCTCAAACCTAATTTTCCATATCAATGGAATATCATTGTATTTTCTTCCAGGCGAAGCAATCCACACGGGAGCTAGCGGCTGGATTCCCGAGGAAAACTTGAGCTACGCGAGTATAGTACTCTTGTTACTGGCCACCCATATATTGCCGCGGCAAAGATCGGGACACACGTGGCATAATTAGAATTAGCAAATGTACAGGTTCGGTTGTCCGGTGCGCTGCGGCTGTGCGTAGCTAATTAGGGCTTTGTGGTGCTTGAATCTCAATAGACAACGGTTTGTACACGTGTATGCTCGAGAACCTCGTCTTTGGAAAAGTCTCAATCACCTGATCGACTGAACGAACATATGCAAGAAATACCTCATTGGCGCTTTGGAAAAAGCAAACCCTTTTTTTCCCCCCGAATCAACCTAAATGCTCTTTATTAATTATGTAACAAAAATAAAAATTATAAAACCTTTGCTTAGCCACCCCTCTTTAATTCTTCCTTTCTTGTCTTCACATGGTCATAGCACGCAGATTCTTTTCTTTTCCAATACATTCGTATGAACCCGAAATAATCGTTTGGTAGAACAGGGGAGGACGCAGAAAAAAAAATGTGCTACGCAGGCGTTGCCCGCAGGGACTTGGTGGTGGTGGTGGTTCAAGGCAGATGGTTTGTTTTGCGGACAACAAACTCTGATTCTTATTCTAATTCAAGGGTGGTTGCAGAGAGGGCAGCAAATGAAGTGGGTGGTGGTGGTGGTGGTTCAACAAAGCAGTGCGTTTGTTCACCGACGAGGCACCCGGGTTCATTCCGATGCAGGCTCCACCATGCTGAGTATGTGTGGCGTGGTCGTATAGCCAAAAGCCAGTCCACTACTCAGTAAAATCAGCTGCTGTTTCATCAGACAGCTTATCTCATGTCATGTAAGCGTACAGAAAAACAGGACGACATCATCATATCTATGAGATGGGCACTTTACCCTTTTCATGTTTTCTTTGGATTTCCACAATAATCAGTCTTCATATTCAGAGCTGATTAATGTCAGCGTTGAATTGTAATTAATAATCAGGATTTTCTTGGATGTCCTCCTTGTTTTCTTGTTTACTTTCCGCACTGATTTTGGTAAAACAGCCTGTCATAATAGACAGAAGAACGGGAACAATTAATATAATCATTGCATATTAAATGAAAATCAGTTTCTGTTTAGAACGGGCAAAAATCTCCACCGCCGTCACCGTTCTAATCTGCAATTGTTCGGAAATGAAATTATCAATTTTCAGTATATTTATAGAAATAGATTTTTGAGTACAAAACGTGTTTAGCAAATATTGTTTTTTTAAAAGTAAGTTAAAAGGATAACAATCCTAAAAGTACAAAACGCATTTCTAAATAATTAAATTAAAATATAACAATTGTAAATGGCCTAACTCTAATTTGTCTATACTCGATCAAAATTTAAGAACAGCGGTTGTTGCATCCCGCGTCCTGTCCAAATTCCGATTTAATCACCAGATTAGATGTGAGAGATCAATAATACGAGTGAGTTCTATTCTACACTTCACTGTACTATACTAGAGGGTACAACTACGAGTCTACAACAATGAATATTGGCGGTGGCCATGCTCAAGACAGTGATTCGTTAACTTCTTTCCTTAATCTTTTATGGAATGAGGTTGTTCATTTATCAAATCTCAGGCGGGACAATGAGTAAATTGCGGATATATGCATCCATAGAAATTCCATTGTCACCTAACATCAGCCCAATTGCAAAGCAGCACGCACGATGACTTCCCCAATATATTTACAACTACAGTTTTCCAACGCACTAATTGATCCTCGCCCTTCAAAAGACAGGCATTTCCTCTAGTCAGTTTCTCACATCAATACTCTTCTCTCAGAAAATTCTAGCAAGATGGAAGAGATGACTTGAAAGTTATGTCACCGATACGTAAACCCGACCTCCACGTATACCAACTTCAATTTCGTATCCATCATGTTATCCGAGCTTCTTACACGAGTCTACTCCCACGGGGACCATTCAATAAAGCTAGGCCACTTATCTTAAGTTTTTTCTTTCACTATCTTAATCACTACCATGATTTATTGGCTTCAAAATAAATAAGCCAGTTATTAAAATTTCATAAAATGAGATGACTAGTGGTGGGCAGCGGCATATGATACAACACTTTCCATGTTTATGCAATCCAAAGCCACTCTATAAAATTATGGGCTATAAAAGCGCCCCATATCCGTAGCAAGCCTAACAGAAAACATTTCCATCTTTGAATTTTCTTCAGTTACAAGGATAAAAATGCTAGTCCATCAAGTAGAACTTAAAATAGAGCACTTGTTGCACAGTTTTAGTTAGACAAATATACATAGGAAAGTTCGTATTAATATTAAATTTAAAGAGGAATGTAGTATGGTTTCTTACTGAAACAAATACTTTTCCTAGACAGAAGTTTAACACACGATGAATAAGGCTACTAAAATTTAAATAGGAGTATACAGTGTGCTTTCTTTCTCCCTGAAACAAATACTTTTCCTAGGCAGAAGTTTAACACATGAGGATTACAGCACACCAACCAAATAAGGATTTAAAATTTTACTTTTAAACACCTTGTAGTGTAAGCAGTGCTGCATCCAAGGCATCAATAAGACGATATACTACTTTGATGACGTCCAACACATCACTGCAAAATCAGAGATCCCAGACAACAGGTTAGCTTTATAAAACTTGTTGCTTCAGAGCAATTGTTTTTTTTCCTTATTTCTATATATACACACATATGTATATTACCTAGAAATCTCTTAACCTTTTATATTTTCACACACGGTGTTCACCGAGTTCTGAACTACAGACTATTGCCCACCATGTTCACAAGATTTGAACCCATGGGCCATGACTCTTGGTTGTATGCAAGGATTTTTTACCACTCAACGAAACCCTTGGGGTTTTAGGACAGTTATTTGTCAATCATGTGAGACCAATCAAGGACTCTAATGTACATTTAACTAACGTAGTCAAACCAGAGCACAAATAATTGGAGTTAGTCCCTTGATTCCTTTAGTCAGTTTCATGCACACAAGATTAGGCAAAATAAGCAAAATAATCCACGATTATGCATGCAACTAGATCTCTCTTGCAATCATAAGCCAAGAATGCTATTATCTTCTCGCATTTTAAGGGATTATGGTCAGAAGGCAAGAAAGATATAAATAAATGAATATTAGTAACACTGGTGAGGAAGATTTTTGTACATAGGAAATCCAAGAAGCATGTATCTGGACAGTTCCATATACTATTTCAACAAAAATCCTGTTCACCTATATGAAAGAAAAGAGTTTCCTCACCTCAGGGTAACAATCTTGACGGACAACTGTTTGGTTATTTGTATTCACATACACCTCACACGATACTCTTGCCTGGAACAGTTCAGAAACCCGTTAATAAACACATATAGACAAGATATCATATCGCATATACAATTGAAGAGAAACAGTAAGCAAGTAAAAGATCATTGGAAGGCAGCATATTCTCTCTTAATTAGGCGTAACTATTACAACATGACAAGACTAAACCCAAGCATTATGCTCATCGCTGTTCAGTATTTTCCAGCTACTATCACATGTAATGTATAATAAATATGATTTCAGGAAAAGATTGAAGCAGTGTTCGCTGAATTATTTCTAAATCAATTAATAATTGAACTTGGATATAAACATACACGCGAATACAAACAATTCAGCATACCGTGAATTAATATAAAATAGAATCTGGAAAAAAAAAATTACCTTTATAGGAATTTCAAAGAACAGAACCCCTAGGTCGCCTTTGACCTGAGTAACAGTATCAAAGGGGATTATTCCCTTACTCAAATCCTCGATCAAGTAAATCACGTCGTGTATAACCTCCAGACCATCGAGCACCAGCGTGGCATCAACATACGAGCTCCCTCTCGCTCTCACTTTTCCTCCTTCCGACCTCACCAGCCCTAGCTCTCTCCCTCTGTAACCAACTGACACGAGAAGCGAATCGTAGTCCAGCGAGAAGAAGTCCCTGTTGTAGACCTTGATGGTGAGAGAGAATGAGAGGTCGAGGGTCGGTTTCGGAGACGAGTTGACTTTGATGTGGTTGAGGCGGATTCGGGAGAGTTGGAGGGTCGGATCGGAGGGGTAGATTAGGTATATAAGTAAAGAGAAGAGGATAATGGTGGCGGTTGTGTAAAGACAAGGGCTGAGATTACAGTAGCGGCGGCGGCGACCGGGATGGTTGTAAACAGGAAGAACGACGACATTTTCGGATGGGATGGGCGCGTACCACACGGGTTCGTGTTTTGAAGTCATGGTTGATTGGTAATGGCTGGCAGGGAGCTCGACCGTGGCGTCATTTAGATGGGGCCAAAAAGGTTGTCGTGTGTACTAAACGCTGCGTCGTTTACTCGTTTTGTGATGTAATATTGTGATTTGATGCGCGGTTAGTAATGACTTGCTGGTTCATATGCTAACGTGGCAATATCAGAATGATTTACAACAGGGAATATCGGTTGTTGCCATGTCATAGGTCGTCAAATTTTAGTTAAAAGGGAGAATGACCAATACCCCCTTGCTTGTTTTGCCAATTACCAAAATCCCCCTCATATTTTAAAAATGTATCTATTACGTCCAACCGTTAAACTAATTAACGAAAAATTATAAATGTTAAATATAATTACAAAAATAACCTTACATCCAACAAATATATGAATTCTTTTTGTTAGACAGTGGACCCGTGCATATAATATATGGATCCCCTATACAACAATATAAATATAATAATATATTATTTAATTATTTATATAACAATATATTTTATTAATATTTATTTATTTATTTTTCTATCTTACATTTTTATTTTCCTACTCTTTTCCCTTTCTGATTGCATTGAAAATTATTTATACAAATACTAATTTTTTTTATTTTTATGTAAGGTAAAAAATTTATGTAAGGTAATTATACTATGTATTTTATTAATAACAAATTATAATTTAACATTAAAGAATATAAATACAATGCAAAAATTTTATGTAAGGTAACTATTTTATGTAAAGTAATTATTTTATTAATAATAAATTATAATTTGATATTAAAGAATATAAATACAATTCAAGATTTTTATGTAAGGTAACTATTTTTATGTAAGGTAATTATTTTATTAATAATGAATTATAATTCAATATTAAAGAATATAAATACAATTTAAGAAATCCTAATTAAGTTCCTAACTGCACCTCCCCAGTTGTACCTTCCTGACACTGTTTCTCCCCACTTATCCCAAATCCTCCTCAAACAACAATGTAGATTATTGGGTTTCCACCATTGCTGATGTCATGACCTCATCATCCATCGCACATAGAAACAACAGTTTATAATATTTTCAATTCAATAAAAAATTCATACAACAAAATGGCAATAATTCAATTTCTCCCCAAGAAATTTGTGGCATTTGGTGATAACGACGACAATTTCTTGCAATGGAAAGTAGTGTCATTCGAATGAGAAAAAAGGCTACAGTGGTTAAAAGAGAATGATAATTGCGGTGAAAAAAATGGGTTTAACAATAAGTTTGGAGCTTGTTAATTGGGAAATTAACAATGGTAGTGGTCACTATTTTTATCCTATGAAATTCTCCCAGATTTTTGTTGCCGTTTGATATTTATTCCAAATCAGAGTTGGTTCGGCAATTAATAATGGGTTTGAAGGATTTATGGGTTTGTAAGATTTATAGGAGAGAAAAAAAACGGAGGGAAAAGGAAAGTGGATCATCGTCATTGGAACGATGGTTACAACCATCATCATCAAGGGAGGTAATTGAAACGGCTGCTGGGAAGAGGGGTGAGGGAGATGCACGGCAGTTGAGAAGAGAAGAAGGGTTTAAGGGCAGTTTTTAGGATTAAGGGAATAATTTATTATTATTTGTATTTAACTGTTATATATTTTTATTTATAAATTATAAAAAGAAAAAGATATTAATAAAAATTAAATTTTAATATTTTATTAATATATTTTTTATTTTTATAATATTAAAAATAAATTTATCTTTAAAATATTAATTTAACCGTCAATTTGACTAACGATTGGACGTAATAGATAATTTTTTAAAATATAAAAAAAAATTATTAATTAACGAAAAAAATAAGAGGTATCAGTCATCCACCCTAATTAAAACCATAGAAATAAAAAGTTTTTTAAAAGGAAGTTTGGTTTGTAATTCAAAAACTTGTAGAATGGCCCATATTTTAAGCACACGAGTTTTCCTAAAAATATTGAATAATAAATATTGTTGATTACTTCGTAATATTATTTTTAATATATTTTATATAAAATAATGTATTAAAATTTTACTTTTTAATTTTATTATGATAAAATTGTAAAAAGTGCCGTATGTAATGAACTAGCAACCATAACTTTTTTTTTATTATTTTTTTACCTGAAATTTTTAAAAGACCATTTCTCATTATTATTTTAAGAATTTATAAAAATAAAAACACAATTTTATATATTAAAAACCTCAAAACATATAACAAAATGTTGATTAGAATATCAATAAAAAATTTATAAAAATTCATAAAGAATTAAATAAAAAATTGAAATAATGTGGATAGAGTTATTTTTAAATATAATATAAATAAACTTATAAATAGAATATTTATAAGATATCTATATATAGTTAAAATATAAATAAACTGTTTAATAAATATTATATTATCAGTGGTGCTATATAATAATAATAATATTTATTTTATTTAAAAATTAAATAGAATATTATATTTTACTAATATTAAAGATTTCATCATTATTTTTACTAAATAACTATATAATCATATTTTTTAATAAATAAGAATTTTCTAAGTATTTTAAAAATTATTGAGACTAATTAGTATAATAAGTAGGTTTGGCAAATATCTGGGTTCGGGTCGGATTTTCAAAAATTTTGTTCGGGCTCGAGTTTATTTTTTTATATATTTAATTTAGTCCGGATATGAGTTTAATAAAATCGAGTCGGATTAAAATTTAGACTCAAATTGAGATTGGATTAAAAAATCGAGTTTAAACAATTTGAAAAAATAAAAAAAAAATTATATTTTTATTCACGGACTAGGTTAAAATTCAAGCCTTGTTCGATTTATATTTAAAGTCGGATTTAATTCGATCCCTAATTTATATTTAAAGTCAAATTTAATTCAACCCTAAAAAATCAGATTCACGTGAATTGAGCAGGGCTCGAATTTTTTTGTCATCTCATATTATGACAAATTTTAAGGTATAAATTCTTTTATCTTTTCAATATATTATTGAATGAAATTTGTTTAAAAAGTTCTTGAAAGATTATAGAAGGGATGAAGTAGCACTACTAAAAGATAATAACCGAATAGATACCGAAACAATTGGCAAAGAGAAAAACTTTAAAATTGTGACAGTAAAATTGGAATTCTATATTAAATGTTTAAAACAAAAATTAAAACAATAACTTAAAAACTCTAAGAAAACTTGCAATATTTAGCAAGTTCGAGGCTTTTCATTGCAAGTTTTTTTTTTTTTTTCATTGAATGAATTAAAAGGAAAGTTTGTACTAGGAAGAATTCATGAACTGCTTTATACGTAAAAATTAAAGGATTAAAAATAATAGATCTATTTGATATAGAATTTAAATACAATTAGTTATTAGCTTTTTAGAAATAAGATAACTAAAAAATAATTTTAAAAAATTGAACTTTATTCACAAAATACATATTTTCTCTTCGAGCTTGTAGATTACTGTGCTTCGTATTATAGAGTAGATATGGCTGTTCTGGACCTAAACGTTTTGAGGAGTTCATTCAGGTAGCATTAGCTTGTGGTAGCCATGCGATTTTATTAGAGTATTACTTTATTGTCTCATTCTCTACAAAAGTATGCGATGTGGATAGAGCGGAAGAACGGAGATTATTGTGTTTGACACTATTACCTAAGATGTTTAACACTATTAATTGATGATGTCAATTTCAGTGGATTATTTAATTTAATCGACATCTATAATAATGTGTTTGATCAATAATAATTGAATTTAAATGCCTAATATAATACCAAGACGGTGACAAAAACATCATCCACTGTCGTTATCCAGCGCCATCGCCGTCACAATGTACATAGCTTTATTAAAAAAGAAAGAATCGTGTATAATACACGGTGTATTCCTCATCAATTGGTTTAACATATATAAATTGACAAAAATCTTTTATGAGATCATTGGCTAAGGTGAGAGCCATTCAAAGCTCATCCCATCCCAGCAATATTGATCAGAAAAAAAAAAAAAAAAACCAGAGATGATGATAAAAAAATTTAATACCCAGACATCCATCTGATCTGATCTAATAGCCGACGAAACGCAGTGCTTTATATATTAATTTCATTGGAATAAAATTTCGATATTAGCTGCATCAAATTTTCAGTGTGCAGTAAGATTATAACAGATTTGGCAAAATCTAACCAATAGATTGATACCAAGAATAAAAAGGAAAAAAAGAAAAGAAGATTTGCAATTAATACAAAATCCCAAGCAAATCAAATACAAAAAGAAAGTTATATTAATTAATTATTTGGCACACCTATAATATGATGTTCTGTTTATCATTTTATACAGAGACGATATATAGAAACTCTTTTCCATTTTTATGTATATGAAGACGCAGCAGCAGAGCTAGACCTTACAGGAGCAACGAACTGGTGTTCATGTGGACTCGACGGACTTGGGGGAAAAAGAAGCTGCCACCGGCGCTGAATTTTTGGCAGGCATGGAATTTGATCGCTTCATGATCCAAGCTGAAGACCCAGCGGTGCGGTGAAATCTGCAGCGGAACGAGCCCTGGTGCGTGGTGGGCGAGCACAGGCACTGTCCTAATTTGGGTGAACCGGGTGGGCCGGCAGAGGCAGAGCCGTCAGCTGCTGTAGCGCCTTTTGGGGAGGTGGTAACTTTGATATTACTATGAGCTTGAGACGCCATCTCAATTATTATTTGGTGGAAGACTCCGGAGAAGCAGTTATGAATCAACCCCTCTCTCTCTCTCTCTCTCTCTCTCTCTCTCTTACTATATATATATATATATGAGGAGATAATATCTCTCTTTTAATATTTTTAAGAAAATTTCGGGTTTTTGATAACTATTGAGATTGGGATACTGTGATTCATTGATGGTTATAAAAGTAAATGGAATGAAGTGATCAAGTGGTGGTGGCTGCATGATTTCACGTAGTTTGTCCGTGTTGAAACAATCCAAACAAAGCCTATCTCTCCTCCATATAATATATAAATTAAATATTTATATTTGGGGAAGGCTGGTTAAGTTTCCAATGTACAATGTTTCCGGTGCAAACTAGAATATGATTTGGATACTCTACTCAACCATAACTAACTGTTAACTTAGCTTCCAATTAATCGGTTGACAAATATCTCCCTAATCTAATCCAATCTAATCCACAAAAACTAAAATATTGTTATTTCTCCGATATTTGTGGTAATTCATAATGTATTGATAATTATCAATTTGTCCGATTAGTAAAATTAGATAAGTAAAATATATGGGAATATGATTATTGCCTTCCTATATTTTTAGTCAATTAACTAAATTACTTTTTAATTTTAAAAAATTATCTATTACGTCCTGTCATTTGGATGATTAATGAAAAATTATTGAATTTATTAAAATATTTTAAATTTTTAACTTTACAAATAAAATGAATCATAATTTATAAAATGTAAGTCCCACAAGTAGCCATTTAAAAATAAAATATGAATTTTAAATAAAATAGTATTTTAATAATATTAAATTATACTTATTACAAATTAACATAAATAATTATCAAAAAATTAAAAAATCAAATTCTCAAAATATTTTTATTTAAATTAATTAAATTTATCAAATTACTTATTTGCCCTCAAAATATTAATTTTTTTGTCAGTCAACCAAACAGCAACCAAACAGTAGAATGTAACGAATAATTTTTTGAAATTAAGAGATAATTTAGTTAATTGACCAAAAATATAGGGAAGCAATAATCATATTCTCTAAAATATATATTTAAAATTAAAATTATTAAAAAATCTGATAAACAAAATATTTCTAGTGAGGGTTGAAAAGAAATAGGTGCATGGTAGAATTTATAAATAACAAAAACATACGAGGCTAAGAGATCTAAATAGAAGAGACAAAGAAGCACGTGGATGCGATGGAATGGAGTGTGGGTGGATGATGATGGAGATGAGGTTTCATGTGAGTGGCAGATTCTCCTCTACTAATCAAATTATATAATGATGAATGAATAATAAAAGAGCAAATGTCAAAAGCGATTCCCGACTTCTGTTAGCCAAAAAGATTAACGTTTAACAATCCCCATTTACATTCTTCCACGTGTATTAGATCTGTTCCAATAATGGATTCTTTCTCCGGCTGTGTACTGTATATTGTAAATCATGTAGTCACACAGTAACGGTGTCCGTGACCTCGACCACCACTCTGGGAGTACTGCCAACTCCTGTTCTTTGTTTTTTGTTTGTCTGTCTGTTCAAAGACGATATGTAGTAGTATTAAATTTCGGTGGGGTCATTTCTTATGTTTCGGTATTATAAATCTCCAAGGGATAATTTTAAGTAGCTGAAATTATCAAATTAAATTTGTAAATTTTAATATTATGATCAATTTTAAATTAAATATTTTGTTTATAATATTTATTTAATATGTAAACGAATTTCTACGTTAGACTTTTTCTATTATAAATAATTATCAAGATTTACATTAAATTTTTTAAATAAATGTTAGAATTTTATTAAATTAATTTTAGTGGGATTGTGTTGGTGTGCCTTTTAAAATTGTAGACGTGAAATTGGATAGATTTTTTTTAAAAAATTATATAAAACGAGAAAAACAAAGTTGTAAAGTTTGATTCATACTTATAAGATAAGCATTGATGTAAATATCTAAAATATAACACAAATAAGTGTTGTAATTATATGACTTTTCATTATATTATCTAGTAGTTAATGACTTACATAGATGGGAGATAGGGATGAAACAAATATATCACATCATCCGTACATTTATTTAAGAAAATATCATTATATTCATATTTATTTTAAAATATTATAATAATATTTACAATATATATTTGAGAAAATTTGTTGCATGTGATATAATTTTAGTAAAGAAAAATGATGAGAATAAATATTCGAGAAAACTTTTCTAATAAAAACACGTATGTAACCGTAGCCATTCTGCCTTTCGACAGCATAATCACCTGATCATCTTAACGATCGAATCCAAATCGGTTCGTTGGAATAATGAGTTCGAGAATACTGTGATTTGATGCCCTTTGGTTGGTCCACGTGGCCAGAAAGTAATTTGGGAGTTTCTCCCAATATTGGGAGACCTGAAAGATGAAGCATTCATGTTCCCTTGTCTTCTAATGTTAAACGTCGAGTTGAAAACGCCACATCGGTTAATTGGAGATGGGTCCGCACTGGCGATTGCCGGAGAGATTAGATTCATTGACATGAACCCCATGTTCCACTTTGAAATTTGAATTGTCATGGTCTGGTCACCATAGCATCTCTTTTACTTTTCTCATAGAACTTTTTGGTGGAAATATAATCCAACAAGAAGAGTTGAAGACCGGACCATTGGAAGGAGGCTAATGTTTTAATGGCCCAAAGCCCAAGTTACATGGGCTGGAACATTTTTCCTCCAGTGAGCCCTTTAAGTTTATGGTAGGCTCAATACTCTCGCTTACCACAAAATTTACAGGAATTGCCATTTCTTTCTTCGCGCGAGGGGGGAGTGCTACGTTGACTCTCTCTCCACCAGGTGACGTGGCAAGTTTATCCAAGACGGTATGCTATGTTTTAATATATAAAAAAAAGGCGCACCAAAACTATACAGATGCATCCGATAAATGAAATTAATTAGCCAAAATCACCGCCCGATATTTCGCGAAATAGACTATGCAAGTGAGGATTAAGAAACGTACAAAAGGAGAAGCAAACGGCAACCGACTTACCAGTCAAACTGAAAACCTACCAGTCTCGTACATGAACAGCGACGGCTTACTGGTTTGGCTACTTCCAGGTTTTCTTCTGCTAAATGTCCAACTAGTCGTTTCATGCTTCCGCGGAAACAACAATTCCATTTCTGGCAACAGCAATTTTCTTTCTTGTTATGGTTATCCGCACTCTTTCACATAAGACCTTCCTGTTGGATTGTTGTTGCCTCTGCTAAGGTTTCGCTTTCAACTAATAGCATCTCTCCCTTCCTTCATTTCCGGTCACTGAATTTTGATCGTTAACTTTAACAGAATTAAGAAGAGGAGAAAGAATTTTGTTTGATTGGTAATGGCGAGGACAGGCAACAAGAACATACAAGCCAAGCTGGTGGGTATGTCTTTCCCTCTTTTTTCATTATATAACAAATATTCATGTATACATAGATTATCGATATTATGGTGTATCACAGTTTTTGATTTATTTTTCTCTTATTTAGATTATTATGCTGGTTTTTTCTTTTCTTGTATCAGTTGTGTCTCATTTCGGGGGTTCCATGTCACCATTTGGTTTTAATGCTTTGATTTCGTTTTTCCTATTAATGCGATCTCATAAATCAGATATCGGATTCTTATGTTTTACATAGATATGTCTGCTTTGCTTTTAGCTTTACTAATTGAACAGGCAACACAAAGCATTAGTTTCACCTCAATACTTTACCAAGCTGTTATAATTGTTTCTTGAACAATTTTTTGTAACCAAAATAACTGCAGTTATCTTATGTTATGTACCGAGTTTCCCTGTGGATCCGATGCATAAAATTCTGTTTTTTATTTCTTTTAATAGAATTAATTGAGCTGAGAGCCTGATAATTGTATTTCATTTGTAAGAAGTGTTTAAACAGCTAATTCTAATGTATAATTCCTAGTGGTATAAGTTTGTGGATGCCTGATAAAACATTGAGGTATCAAAAGCTAAAGCACATCAGTTGTAAACACACCCTTACTTGTATGATCTCACAACTTTATGTTTTTCTCTTCCATTACTCCATCAATGTCTTGGAGATAACAACATTATTGTTGGTCATAATGCTTACATGAATGATGTAAAAGGGAAAAGGTCTTAGCTATTGACATGATTAAGCATTTGTCAGGTACTTCTTGGGGACATGGGAACTGGGAAAACAAGTCTGGTACTGAGATTCGTCAAAGGCCAATTTTATGATTTCCAGGTTTGCTTTTCAATAAGTTTTGGTAGTTGACTGTGTTCATTTTTTTATTCCTCAAATTGTCAATTGCATGAACTCTAATGTAAGTATACGCTGCAGGAATCAACAATTGGAGCAGCATTCTTCACACAGGTTTTGTCATTGAATGAAGCTACCATAAAGTTTGATATATGGGACACAGCAGGGCAGGAGCGATACCATAGCTTGGCTCCTATGTACTACCGAGGTGCAGCTGCAGCTGTTGTGGTGTATGATATTACTAGCATGGTACTTTCTTGTCAAGCTTCTAATGATTTTGTTCTGTTCCTTCTTCTGCATATTATAAGAAGTTGTTTGAGCTTTATGGAAGTTGGTTTCCAATCAAGACATAATGAATTTGCCTCAATTTCTTTAATCCTAATTTAATGTTCTAATTATCTTTGAGAAACTTATGCAGTGGATTGTTGACCTCGACTTTTCATTAACCTTTTTACATTTTCTTTTAGCTGATGAAAACAGAGGATTGTATTATTATCTTATTGGAGTATAAGACTAGAATGTCCACGTTGTGAGACAAGAAGGTTATGAGTGATACATTGCATTGAATAGTACATTAATGTAGCTAGTTCAGTTGTATTAACTTTGTTTAAATATAGATTTCATAAGAATGTGTCATACTGCAGGCCTTTTCTGAGTTTTCTCTTCTTCTGTGGATAGCTGCTCTTGTTATTTGGTGCTTTGTTCTGTGCCTGAAACAAACTATGTCTTAGTGATGGGTGAAAATACAATCTGTTGCGCTATTACATCTGAATGGAGACTCATGTTGTATTGAATGATTATAAAATTGCCCGTTAACATTTTCTTCCATTTGTTGCATGACTGTCATGCTACTAATATGAAAGCCTAATGTCTAGTTTAACACATTATGTTTTTGTATAATAGGATTCATTTCAACGAGCGAAAAAGTGGGTTCAAGAATTGCAAAGACAAGGTAACTGACAGAAATATAGCACATGTGAAATGTTTTCTTTTTTTTTTTCCAGCTTAGAACCAATTGAAGGTAACTTACATAAACTGAGGTTAGAACTTGTTCAGTCTATCCTTCGTATCATTGGTAGTTCTTGTCTCTCTTTCGTTTTTGCTTTAGATCTTTACATTGAACTTTTCTATCAGTTTCTCTGCATTCCACATTTTAGACATTCATGCATGATATTTTCATTGGCAGACCCAAAGTATTTTGTTACTTACGGTGTTGGACCCTGAATATTTAACTTGGTACATGTCTACATGCCATATATTACTATACCGTAAGCAGGCAACTCTATTTTTGCTTTAAAGATGTTTTTCTAGCATATATTTGTTGTGGCATATCAAGATGCAAATATTGCTGTGGTTATGTGGACTAGCAACCAAGTTCTATAACCACTAATGTTTGGATTTTGACATGAACCAGAATATAGGTGAAGTTGTAACTTGAATCTGTACAGTTTACGTAGGGCAGAATTTTCTCCTTCAAAATGATGTTATGAATATACGCCATATTTCTAGTTATTTAAATAGAACAAACATTATTCAACATCTTATTTTTCATTTTACACGGCCTCAGGCAATCCAAATTTGATAATGTTCCTTGTGGCAAACAAGGTTGACTTGGAAGATAAGAGAACAGTGAATACTGAGGTATTTCTCAATCTGATATTCTTGCACTTTTTTTGTGTATGGGTGTACTGCTATATCTCTTATCTTTCAATTGGGAGAGTATCTTAAATGTGTATTATACATCAGATTTGAATCATTTTCACAATTGTTGCAGGATGGTGAGCAATATGCTAAAGAAAATGGTCTATCTTTTCTTGAAACATCTGCAAAGACTGCACATAATGTCAATGAGCTCTTCTATGAAATAGGTAATTACAGTATATGCTTTGCATGGAATTTTCTGCAAAAATAGTTTCTCATCTCTGTACCTTACTCTAATTGTTGGAGCTACTAGCTCTGACTCACTTAGGATTCCATGGAAAATACAAAGGTTGATTGTTGTCTTCTGATCTCTTGAATACTTGTTTCAACTACAAACAGTTTCCCTCCCTTCTCCATAATAAAAAAAGTATGGAAATCAACTAAAAGAGTTCTAGCTCCACAGCAAAACCAAAAAGTTGTATATTTACATTCAACAGGTAGCTTCATTCAATGGCAATTTAAGTTGTGGTTTATGCAGTCATCACCATTCAAACAGGGTAGATAAGTGTCTTGTTGAGATCTGATTCTGAGGTTCATTCAGAATTTTTCTTGCATGCTCATGGATACATTTCTCTTGCAGCAAAGAGATTGGCAAAAGCTAACCCTTCACGTCAAACTGGAATGAAGTTGCATACAGGACGCCGAGAAGGCGGAAGAAGAGGATTTTGTTGCTCCTGATAATGCCCAGACTTGCTATCAAATTGCAGGTAATTTTCCCTAACAAAATTCTGTTCTGCTAATATATTAAGGCACATGATTGGATCATTCAACATAGAATCACCCTGCCACTCAGATCCACTGAAAAATATAAACTTAAGAGATGTCTGACGCTTGCTTCATCACCTTAAGGTTCCTGGATCTGCTGGTTATATTCCTTGGGGGATGTAATCAGCGCATTTTGATTACATACTTTCAAAAGCAATATCTGGAAGGTTTTCCTCAATGAGTATGATTTTATTTGTTGACAGGTTTTTGGCGATTATTTTGCGTTCTATGAGACCGGAATGAATGGCCGATTATCAGAGTTGGAAGTTGAAGCCACACTCTGGACAGACTGATGTTATTGCTTGCCTGTTGTATGTACTGTAGATGGGAATTTCAGTACAAAAGCTTTAAATTGTTAAATGTTCAGATCTCTTGAGAAACTAATGAACTTAAAAATGAATAAAGGCGTGTTCTATTTTCTAAGTGTCATAGAAGAAGTTAATTTATGAAACATAGGACAATTAGAAGTTAGCTGATATCGAAAATCAAAAGCAAATACTGTGAAGTAAACAGTGTCAATATGGTGATAATCTATTTTGAGGTATATGTAAAGATCATGTTAGGACTCTTACACGTTACACCCAGGCATCATCTAGTAATAGTCAGACTAATATATTATAAAATAAAAAAAAACAAAGGAACTTCCTTAATTTTATAGATGAGTTTATAATAACGACTAATCAGTTATATTTGTAAGGGCAATTTAAAAGAAAAGAAACTATGTTCCAACGTGGGATTCTATTATTCTATTATGTATATATGTACACACACAGGGAGCTTTCTTTTTTGAAAACGAAATCCTAAAATGTTATATGAAAATTTCTCAGATCTTAAATTTGTATATTCACCGTAAATAAATAAATAAAAAAATGATAGATTTTATGCGAGTGGATATAAAATAGATTAATTAAGTAGGGATAATTTTGTTATGTCATCAAAACTTTTTTTTTTTTTGTATTCAATTAAAAAAAGTATTCTTTCAAAGGTTTTTTAAAAAAGTATCAAAATCTGTATTATAAAAAATAAATTGACCTAGAATATATATAATTATCAAATTTGTATTGTTACTGAAAACACATTTAAGATAAAAGAATTTTTTTTTATGAAAAAGTGATAATAATATAATATTTTATATAAATTAAAATTTAAGTAAGAGTTTGTTTTTTTAGTAATATTATTTATAAAAAGATCAAACCTAGGTCAGAATTTCGGGATAAAAATTTAGAAGTGATGTTACTAAGAATTTATAGCATTAAAATTAGGGTAATTTTTAACTTTATTTATCGTTTTATTAACAATCGTCACAAATAATTTTAATTTTTTAACAATACTCAGCTGTACTTAATTTTTTTTTAGTAACTAATTACAGTGTCATTAAAAAACTAAAATGATACATTTACTCTTATTATCATCAATAATGTGCATAAAAGATAAAAATAACTCTGTATAATTAAAAAAATAAATTAACTACATATTAAAATTAAATTAAAATGATATCTTAAAAAATAAATTTGAAACAAAATAATTAATTAACTACTTAATTAAAAATAATAAATAAATTGATATTTATAAAGATATTTATTAATAATTTGATATTTGATACATGAAAAAATTAGTAAAAAATTTAAATATAATGTTTAATTAAGTAACTAATTAATTATTTTGATATATAATTTAATTTGAGTTTAATTATTTATCAATCATTTAAGAGAAAATTTTAATTTAATTAGAAAATATAAGTAATTTATTTTTTAATAAAATATAAATTATTAATTATATATAAAATAAATTTATTTTTTGATTTACATGGTTATTTTTATTTTTATATATATAATATTAATAATAATAAAAATAAATATGATATTTTATTTATTTTTGAGATACTATTGATTAGTTATTAAAAAATAAAAAGTAGCGTGAAGTATTATTAAAAAATTAAAATTATTTATAAAAATTAACTATAAAATAGTAAATGGAATTGAAAATTATCCTTAAAATAATTCTGTATGATGTATGTATGATGTGTAAAAATGAAGGTCGTCCAAAATTTGAAGTAATAAAAGTGTCACAATTCTAAAAAGACATAGCGTGCAAGCGAAAAATATGATATTATAAAAAAAGACAAGAGAAAAATAAAAGCAGCGAAATTCACAAAATAATAATATTAAATGCATGGTACTGGAACCAACAATACCAACCGAAAACCGCAAAAATCTCTCTGTAAATAGAAAACCCAATCCTCTTCTTCTTCTCTGTTTTTATTAAAAAAAATACAAAGATAAAGAAGCAGAGTAGTAATGGTTTCAATACTTCCATTTGCGTCCAATTCAAGTACCGATACATGTTCGACGTCTGCTACTCTCACACTCAGACTCAGTTCTTTTAAGCCTTTAAAACCAAATCCCATTACATTTCTAAAACAAAAACCTTTCAAATTTTCGTCTTTTAAAATACTCGCGGCTGCTGCTTCTTCTTCATCTTCGCCGATCGAAGATGGCTCTGCGGACCAGTTTTTGCAGAACAATTCTATCGCAGATTTTATGAGATTTAAAACGGGAGCCAATGGAGGCAGCGGCAAGTTGCAGACTGCTGTCGTTACTTATAGAAAGAAGTTCCCTTGGTCTCTACTTCGACCTTTTCTTGAGGTACAGTCTTCGGATTTTTTTAATTGATTTTTAACTTTTTGGCTAAAAAAACATTCAATTGTTTGAGCTTTTAATTTTTGATTTGGAGTTTTCAGGTTGATTTGGTTTCAACAATTCATATTGCTGATAAAGAGTACGTTTACTTATCTTAAATTTTGGGTTATTTTCATTTTTGTTATGACTGCTCTAGATTACATTGGAAATAATTTTTCTTATTTTTCCCGTTTTGTTGGAAGTTGAAAATGGGTAAGTTGAGAATTAATTTTAGTATACAGGGGGTATAAGCCACAATAAGTAAGAGTTTAAGAGATATTTCGTGATTAAATAAAGGCTACCTCCCTTGTACATTCATTGTTGATACACACTTAGGGGTAATCTTAGTACCCATGTAAGATTTAAGGAAAGTAGGGCTGTAAACCTGACTGCATCTTGTTGTATGAATTAAATTACTGCTGCCTTGAAAAATAAATATACATAGGAGTCTCATTTTGGTTCTGCCTTAAAAGTATTTTCATTTAAACCAATTTTCAAGATAAAAAGGAAATCCTTTGTGTAGGTATTTTGCAACTCTTCAGAAGGAACTTGAACTGTATGATTGTGTCCTTTATGAGATGGTGGCTAGCAGGGAGAGTTTACAAAATAGAAGAAAATCTGCTAATACAAAAAAGCTCAAAGGTTCACGCTCACGAGGTTTCAACATTCTTGGATGCATCCAGCGGCAGATGGCTCGAATTCTTATGCTTGATTTCCAATTAGACTGTCTTGATTACCAGGCTGAGAATTGGTACCATGCAGATCTTGATTTTGAGACATTCAAGTTACTTCAGGTTACTTGTCTTTTCTTTTATGATCATTCTCTTTCTCTGGAGAAGTTACTTGATGTTGCATTTATTGATTGCTCATCTTAAATTGATGTAATGCATGATAATATGATCATGAAGGCTATCGCAGATACATTGCAAGGTACTTTATTCTTTTACTATATTCTATTTATTAGCTAGGTGGTCAAAAGATGTTTCAAATACAATGCGGTAATGAAAAACTGGGACAGGGAGTCTGTCTTTAGGCCTTCTTAAGTTCGTTCTCCCTATACTTACCACGTGTTGAGGACGGTTTTCTTTTCTTTATTCTAAACTATACACGGTTCATATATGTTCTTCAGTATTAGGTGAATTTCTGTATTTTCTTCTCTTCCAAGTTTGATGCCTTTGCTCTGTTTCCCATTGACAGCTGACTCATACATCTAATACAGTTCTATCTTTCCTTCCAGCTTGAAAAAGGTGAAAGCTTCTTTACATTTGCAAGGGATATGACTCTCAAATCAACTAAAGCTATGGTGCAACCTTCAATTCCAAAAGACCTTGATCCTTGGAGATCCAAGCTTTTATGGGCTTCACGTGTGCTTCCTATGCCACTTGTAGGTCTCGTCATAATTGGAAGTGTCTGTGCAGATGTGGGAAGTCAGCAACCAGAATACCCAGAGATAGAAGCTTTATCTAGGCTTGACTTTGGGGCTGCAATGAAGGTCTTCCTGGCAAAGCGACTAACATCTGAGTAAGCAATAACTACTTTCTTTGTTTCATATGATCGTTTTGTTGCTTCAAGGTCTGATTATTGATGTCTCATGTCATATGATATACCAATCTCTTGGATTTTATAGTTAAAATTTGCTTGTTACTTTGATTATACAGTTAATTGTAAAATTGTAACACTATTTCTTTGCATGACTGAAAAATGATTTCAAGCATGCCAAAGTTTGTTGTCGTTTAGCTCCAAAAGAAGCCTCTAATAACTGTACTCTGACCTTGCCAGACTGTTCATTTTGATCTATTGCTGTCTCGCTGGTTAGTGGGAGCAAACAATTCTTGTTCACCAATGAAGTATTTGTACTTTTAAGCTACTTGTTTTAGGTCTCTGGCTTACCTGCATCAATTCTCAAACAGAGATGCTTATTTGCTTCTATATTATATCTTGGTGTTGTGTCTGCACGATTATAATTTATCAAAAAAACGTTGGGGATAGGGGTAAGAGATGATGCATCGGCGCAGTGTGTTTAATTTGGTGAAACGTCTCGTCTCTTAAGAGAATTGATCAAAGGATCTATTGTGCAGGTTCACCCAAGTGACCACAGATGTAGAGGAGAATTCTGTTATCATTGGTGAGAGGAACAGAGCCGCAGTAGAAGCACTTAGAAGAGCAATGGACGAGGGTCACAACAGGATTGCCATTCTGTATGGTGGTGGCCACATGCCTGACTTGGGAAGGCGGCTAAGGGAGGAATTTGATCTGTTTCCTTCCCGAGTTCAGTGGATAACAGCCTGGTCCATAAGAAACCGTGACTTGAATAGCAATTCCCTTCCATTTCTGAAGACAATGGCTAAAGTTTTAGGTTGGCCATTGAACCGCTACCAGACATTGGCATTGCTCATTTTTTCTTCAGTCCTTGCATTGGATCTCTGGTTTTGGGAGCTCTTTTTCGGCACAACAGTGAACTGGATATCCCAGATTGCATCCCAAGTCTTTCAGTATGTTGATAATGCACAACTGATGTGAAAATCTCAATGGTTTTAAGTTGCTTTTACTCATGAGGATGAAATTAATCTGCATATGCCTATGTAAATATCTTAACCACCTCATCTGAAAGGTATAGTGATTTGTTTATCAAGCAAAAATGTGAACACTGTACAATCCGATTGAATTTTCTTATAATTTGTTATTGAGCTACTTGTGGACTCTTGTGCCCTTTCTTCTAAGTATTCCTTCCTAATGCAATGCGAAAACGTAACGTCATTCAATTGATAATACTTTCATTTAGAAAAGAAAAAAAAGACATAATATACGTTCTTCTGAAACTGAATTCCATACTCCAGAACAGCTAAAACTCAGACAAACTACAATGGAAACTGTTAACAAACTAGAGGCCAGCCAAAACGGACGTCCTCTTAAACCTACGAAGCTGAAGCAGTTGCCTTTTTCTTCCTCGGAACTGCCTCTGTACCTAAAAAGATACCAAAAAAGAAGAAAACAATCCTGTTACATTAGCCAGTATTAAAAAGGTAAAGAAAATGTCAAAACTGAGAATGTATCTCATCAAACTACGAAATTTCAAATAACTTCTCTGAAGTTGGTCTTGAATCTCACTGCAACATAACGAAGATACCTCATTCTTCCAGTTCCCGTAGTCTTTCTCCGAATTGCCTTTATGCTCCAGTTATCTAATTACTCAAGTAAAGATCCAACAATTGAAGCACGACAAACAATTATAGCATAAAGTAACGCACGTTAGATTGGCTGACGTTTTCTAATACGACTAGAGGGAAAGCCACAAGCGGCGCAGCGACTCTTCTGAAGATGGAAGCTGCGACGGCCGCATCACACACATAGCGTGTGTGTCTTGTTCCTTCTCTTGCGGAAGCTCCCTGTTCTTTTGCCCTGCGTCAATGAACACTCGTATCAATTTCTATAGAATGAAAAGCCTTTTGATTGTGTACAACTAAAGGAAGAGCACCATCCTTTTCTTCTTGTTCTTTTTATTTTTTATTTTCTATTTTTTTTTTGCAGAAGCCTTTAAGAGGTGGGGCTGTGGAGCTCTTCTGTGATATATGAGCTTTAACAACTGAGGTGTCACCCTTTAGCGGTGACTGGTGTGCAGTTAACACCTTTCTTGGAACCAGAGCATAGACAGCACAATGAGCTACCGTTTTAGCGTATATCTTTCAAAACGACCCGTTTCAGTGATGCAAGCAGACACAGAATACTGCCAGGGGTATCCAATGTCCATAAATTCATCCAACTTTTAAAACGGTACTAGCCCATCTTTTGCTCGAGTTTTACTACTTTTGCCCTGTGTCAATTGGCCTCAAATATGTAAACTTTGACGAGAAACATTATAGCTCAAGCTTATAAACAAAAAATATTTTACCAATGGAAAAAAAAGCCAGCTTTAGATTCGGTCTTTGTATGTTTAGTGCTTCCAAGTTCAACCCAATTTTCGAGTGATCAGAATGTTTATGATAAGAACTTTCTGATCTTGCTGAGAATCACTTGCCCATTCATTATTGACTTCAACTGTAAAAGTGAGTAGTTGGGGAATTTTGTCTTTACTTTCTGGCTGCCTTTTGCTTGTCACTATTGCAGTAGTCTTGAAGCGATTACTCTAATATGCAACAGATATACCTGATATTGTATTTAATGGGGAATTTGGGAGTATTTATACAAATTCTTATGAAGAGTGGATATCCCTCCTTTTCCACGTGTGGAATTTTTAATATGAATACCAAAAGGCAAAAGGTCCACAAATTAAATACATTGATTCTTTTGTCGTCTTAGCCATAAAATGTGAATTTTTCCGTGTCAGCAACCGACCCAGGTCTGCCTAGTTGTTCAAATGTGTTTCATCTTTACTGAAATGGATCAGTTGATCATTATCGAGACACTTACTTGTGCTAAGCCGATGGATTGGGTATTTATTTGCATACACGTGGATGATATGGGAATAAGATAAGAACAGTTTATTTTATTTTATTTTATTTTTCTTTTGGGTTTCAGCTAGATTTAGATTGGATAAAAGAGATTAACGACTTAGGTTTAGTTAGAAGGTTCGCCTAGCTAGCCGACTTGTATCAGATCAGTGATCGAGACACGTAAGCTGAATAAGTGAGGCACGTTAAAATGCAATTGAATTAATTGACGGTCAAAGCATGTACAACCACTAAGTTTTGATTAAAAAAATTACGAGCACAACTGGAATGACAGTAGCAGCGCTGTTTTTCTGGATTTGGCTTTCCTTAATTTTGAGTCTACATGTTTGAATATTTAAATAAAAATATTCCCCTCTAAGATTGTGTTCACACTGCGCTGTGGACAGATCGTCAATCTGCAATTTAAAATGAAGACGTTGCTTATATATCTTATGAGAAGTAAGATATATCGTGCCAGGAAAGAGGCTTAGGTTGCACACAACTTCAACCAGCAAGCTTCCCTGGAATTCCGATTCAAACCTGCCACAATATTGCTCAGATGTTAAGGCAGAAGAAAGAAAGAAAAGGAAAGAGAAAAGTGGGATTGAAACTTGGAAGAACACTGGAACATATTTCAAGTTGGGGAGGGGCCATGGTTTGCAGGGACCAATTCCACCTTGCCTTCGACATATATATGTATGTATATACCTAGCGGTTAAACATTACACGAGCTTATTTCCATGATTAGGTTGATAACTGTGACCACCGCTTAGTTGATTTACTCATGGATGGTGTGGATCATGAGGACTACTGCTTTTGCTCATAATATTAAATATTAATTGTATTTTATTATAATATAATATTGGTAATCCTGCATATTTAGAAAAATCAGCTCAAGCTGTGCTGTTGTTGGGTAGGTCCATATTGTTATTATTATTATTATTATTCCATTTCTCTTTACAGATTCACAATATGATTAAGAGGCGTGCCTGGTTTCCTACTTTTGCAGAAAGTGGCTTTACTAAAGGAAAGGTCTTCGAGTCCTTCCACTTTTCCATAGTTCTCGATGAGTATAAAAGACAGATGTTGAACAAGTTTGTGTTGAGCACACGCCTTCAATTGTTTTTATCTTTCTATTCCATGTGTTAGCTTTTCAGAATTAATCTTCCAGTCATGCAGTTCAATTGTGCTCTGGAACCAGATGAACACCATTACTACTATCACCAACTTCCAGATTCGGAATCTCCTTCGCACAAAGAAGGAGATCCGATAAACAAGAGAAGATATGAAGAGTCATGGCACAAAGGAGCAGCCGAACTTGAATCTCAAAAGCACAACGCACCACAAGGTGTTTCTGTTAATAAAAAGAAGGCTCGTCTCAATAAATATGCTCTTGCTGGTGCCATCTTGGCTTCCACAAACTCTATTCTGTTGGGCTATGGTGAGTTTTATATTTTACGTACTGTGCTACTTTTGGTTTGATTGAGTTTTCTCTTCACCAAATCTGTCTTTCTATTGAACGAAAAAAATAAAAATACAGTTAGAGGGGAAGACAGATCTTAAAAATCTCATCCCGTTAAATAAAATGTTGTAAAATTGTTGTGCAGACATTGGGGTGATGAGCGGAGCAGTACTTTATATCAGGGACAACCTGAAGATAACATCAATACAAGTCGAGATCTTGGTCGGTTCCTTAAATGTATGTTCATTGATTGGCTCACTCGCTTCTGGTAGAACTTCTGATTGTATTGGTAGGCGTTATACTATTGTCCTAGCAGCAGCCACATTTCTGATAGGTGCCCTGCTTATGGGGCTTGCACCGTCGTTTATTTTCCTCATGGCTGGAAGGGTAGTTGCGGGTATTGGAGTTGGCTACTCTCTCATGATCGCACCTGTCTATACTACTGAGATCTCTCCTGCCATGAATCGGGGATTCCTCTCTTCCCTCCCTGAAGTTTTCATCAATTTTGGGATCCTATTGGGTTACATATCCAATTACGCTTTATCAGGTCTTCCAGAACATATAAACTGGAGACTTATGCTTGGATTAGCAGCAGTCCCAGCAATTGCTGTTGCATTTGGTGTCCTGGCAATGCCAGAATCCCCTCGTTGGCTTGTTATGAAAGGCCGATTTGCTGAAGCAAAACTGGCTTTGATCAAAACATCGGACAGTGAGGAGGAAGCTGAAATGAGACTTGAAGAAATGACAAAAGCTGTTTCAGATTTACCCCATGCAACAACTTCAAACAACTGGCGCGGTGAAGGTGTTTGGAAAGAGTTATTATTAAGGCCATCTCGTCCCCTGCGCCGAATTCTGATTGCTGCAATTGGTGTTAACTTCTTCATGCAAGCTTCAGGGAATGATGCCGTTGTTTATTACAGCCCTGAAGTGTTCAAGGATGCTGGAATTAGCAGGAAGAGACAGCTTGTGGGTGTTACAGTTATCATGGGAATGGCCAAGACAACTTTTGTTTTGATATCAGCCGTTTTCTTGGATCATTTTGGGCGGCGCCCATTATTGATGCTGGGCTCCATTGGAATGGCAGTGTCGTTAGCTGGGCTGGGCCTAGGCTCGAAGTTTCTAGAACAGTCAGAGAGCAAGCCAGCATGGGCAATTGTCTTATGTGTGATAGCTGTATGTGCTGCTGTCTCATTCTTTTCAATTGGGCTTGGACCCATAACGTGGGTGTATTCATCAGAGATATTTCCAACTAAATATAGAGCCCAGGGTTCAAGTCTGGCTATATCAGTAAACCGGTTGGTGAGTGGGATTGTGGCAATGACATTTTTAAGCATTTCTAGGGAGATAACATTCGGAGGAATGTTCTTTGCACTTGCTGGAATTATGGCAGTGGGTACAATTTTCTTTTATTTCTTTTTACCTGAAACCAAAGGAAAGAGCCTAGAAGACATTTGGGTTCTCTTTGAAGACAAAAGTCCATGATAATCACAGGCCCCTTGCTTCTGGTTAGATCGGAACATTAATTGAATTCCCCCAACTCAACGTGTACAGTTTCATTTTCAAGTTTTGGATTGCAGTTGATGACCATTGTGTGTTCCCACATTAGTGAGAAGAGAGAAACTATATGAATGAGATTGATGTATTTTTTTTATAGACATAGTCACATATTAATGCTCATTTTTACACATCTAAATTTTTTTAGTTTGGATAATATTAATTAAAAGTAAGGGGCAGCGTGATATTAAAAAGCTCTGTTGAGATATTTCAGTAAGAGAATTTGGAAGTTATCAAGAAAAATACAGATGTAGATAAGATAGATTGTTTTGATTAAGTGCCTCTGACACCTCAAGATCGCAACCAAATCGTATCTGTAGTTGAAGAACGTGTTAAACAGTCCTCTTCTCTCGCAGGCTTTTCGGCCTGAGACTCAGAAACAAAACCAGACCATTGTTCACTAATCAACTCAGATCTCTTCAGCCAAAGGCAGAAGCTGATCTCTGAACCTCGGTGGAAGCTGAAATGGAGACGACTACCGGAAACGAAAATCAACACACAGAAGCAGCTATGGGCCAAAAGACTCCTCTCAATAAATATGCACTGATCTGTGCGCTTTTCGCCTCGGTTAACTCAATTCTTTTGGGCTACGGTGAGTCATTGCTTTCCATTAGTCTTTTTAATTTTTTTTTAATGTTCTCACAGCGTTCATTGATTTTCTTCAGTCAGATTTTAAAATAGCAATCAATTCAAATTATCCACAGAATGTAGTCATATAATCTAAAATATTCATCAAGATTTTCAATTTTCCGGAACAATAATAAAAACCCCTCGAATGCATGCAGATATTGGAGTGATGAGTGGTGCAGTTCTTTACATCCAAGAAGATCTAGATATCACGACATTTGAAGTAGAAATTCTGGTGGGTATCCTGAACGTATTCTCACTACTAGGCTCCCTCGCCTCCGGAAAAACCTCGGATTTGATAGGCAGGCGATACACCATTGTCCTATCAGCACTAACGTTTCTAATTGGTGCTCTTGCAATGGGAATGGCACCATCCTTCGCAGTACTCTTAATAGGCCGTATGATTGCTGGAATTGGCGTTGGCTACTCTCTCATGATCGCACCCGTTTACACAGCTGAAATTTCTCCCACCTCGAGACGTGGCCTCCTCACCTCCTTCCCCGAAGTCTTCATTGTTTTCGGTATCCTGATTGGTTACATTTTCAACTTTGCATTATCGGGCCTCCCAGAAAACATAAACTGGAGATTAATGTTAGGCCTGGCAGCAATACCGGCATTAACCATTGCATTTGGGGTTATTGCTATGCCAGAATCTCCCCGTTGGCTTGTCATGCAGGGGAGATATGAAGAAGCAAAGAAGGTTTTGATCAAAATTTCGGATAGTAAAGAGGAAGCTCTGCTTAGACTTGATGAAATGACTCTAGCTGCAATTTCAACTGCTGAGTCTAACCCTGATGGATCTCCAAAACAGCATTTCAACGGAAAAGGAGTATGGAGGGATCTTATTTGCAAACCATCTAAACCCGTTCGTCGTATGCTTGTGGCAGCTGTTGGTATCAATTTCTTCATGCAAGCTTCGGGCAATGATGCTGTTATTTACTACACCCCTGCAGTGTTTAAAAGCGCTGGAATTCACAGCAAGCCGGAATTGTTTGGGGTGAATGTTGTTATGGGATTAGCGAAGGCCTTTTTTGTGGTGTTATCGGCTCTTTACTTGGACAAATTTGGGAGGCGGCCCCTTTTGTTGTTGGGTTCTTGTGGGATGGTTCTGTCGTCACTTTTATTGGGTTTTGGATCCAAGTTTTTAGAGGATTCAGAGAGCAAGCCTATATGGGCTCTTGTGATAAGTATAATTGCTGTTTGTGCGTTTGTCTCATTCTTTTCAATTGGGCTTGGACCCATTACTTGGGTCTACTCCTCAGAGATATTCCCATTAAGGCTACGAGCCCAAGGTTCAGCCCTTGCCATATCGGTAAACAGGCTGGTGAGCGGAGTGATTTCAATGACGTTTTTGTCCATTTCCAGAAAGCTGACATTTGCGGGAACGTTTTTTCTGCTTGCGGGAATCACGACGATCGGTACTATTTTCTTCTATTTCTTTCTGCCGGAGACTAAAGGCAAGACATTAGAGGAAATGCAGGCCCTCTTTGAGGATAAAAAGACTAGGGATGAGAAGGGGAAAACCTAAACACGTCAAGAGAGGCGTGATGTACACAGCAAACTTATCAAATAACAAAACGATATTTGTTTCATTTTTCTTGTTTCATAAGATCACTTCACAATCTGCACAGTTAATTAATTATTTGATACTTTTGGGGGACAGGCCATATGAATGCACAAATATTTGTTTCCATGCACATAGTATTTTACAAAGGGATGTCGGTCGCACAACACATAACGGATAAAGGTGTGTTTTAAGTAATCATAACTACTAAATATAAATAAATGAGTTATTTTATGTGGTGCCTATATATATATATATATTAATAAACGTAAATATATCCTTAATCTATTCAAAATGCAAGTTCACTCTGTCTCGAACGAACCTCTCTTAGGTTAATTACTTAAAAGACAGAATAGAAATAGTTACCTCCTGGGCATATATATATATATATGTATATAGGTCCCGTTCTGTTTAAGCCAGTTCTCGCACTGCATTGACTCTGGTGGGCAATATACACATATATAGATAGCAATATTTGTGATTCGCTCTTTGAAAACATACTCGCTTTTTCAAGGTGGTGTTTCAAAATATGTATGGACTTTAATTTTTTATCAGATAATACGTCAAGTACTCGTGCACCATGTATAATATGCACAATATCACTGCAGCTACGAATTTTCATTATCGAAATCGGGCCCATGACTTTGATTTTGAAATTCCCATGCACCCAATCCTCGTACTTTCGCATCCTTTTATATATACTTGGCTCAAACTCTTACTCTGGTCGAATACATTTGTCTCATAGTAACAATAGTATAAATTAATATATAAACATCCGTGTAGTTAATTAGAAATTGTTAAACTAATTATATGATCAGTGAATTAATTACTTAAAAGAATAATGACGAGATGAGCAAGGTGGAAAATTCCATAGTTTTGAAGCCAATGCAAAAGACAATCAATCACACATGAAATCCAACCTAAAGATCTAGCAAAAGTCATAACCTACGTGGCAAACACAACCCTTGTCAAACCGATCGATCGGTGGATCTGTTAAAAAAAAAAAATGCCAGGATTGGAATTGAAATGATCAAAGATGCATATGGGTTTGAAATTTTCAGTGTTGCTTGTAATCATAACCAAAGAATCGACGAAACAGAAAAGGTGGGTCAGGAAATCTATGTCAAGAACAGTTTCTTCTTGTCATTCAGCTAGCTAACTTCATGCTTAGAAAAGCTGAATCCATTTACACTAAACTGTCTGTTTGCTCTTGGTGGGGCATTTTAAGTCATCAGAAATAGCTGCAACTCTTTGGTAATATTGTGTTTTTGTGTTGTTGGAAGCTTCTTAACTATTGAAGATGCTCTTGGGGGAAATGAGAGAGGGAAAGGCTTCATATGCGTCTTGACATTATGATTTTAGAGTTTATTATTATGACCCATTATTTTTTTGTGGGAAATAGAAATGCAGTAGTCTCTAAGTTTCAACTTCTTGGTGTAGGCAAAGCCTTAGACCTCTTTACTTGTACTTTAACTAGTTTTCATTTTCGAACAAGACAGGAACAATAAGATAAGTGTTTATATAAAAGTCTTTATAGATTAAAACATGGAAAAGATGACAGTTAAAAATTTTGTCATTACCAGACAGGGGAAAGTGACAATATTTCCTTTGTCCTCCACTCACAACATCTCATTTCAAAATGCTCTTTCCCTCTCTCACTGTTTCTTTCATACATTGTATGAGGCAACTCTTTTCCAAGCTAGCCACATATTTTTTCAACTCAGTACTTCAAGTGTCGAGATTTTCATTATGTTTGACCTAGAAAGATGGTGTTATAATATCTAATTGGGAAAAAGAATCTTGGAACCTTGGAATTTGAGGACAAAACATATGCCTTTGAATTGAGGTATATAAGAATATTTTGAACTCTTAATTAAGCTACTTTTACAGTGAAAAATCAGCTGATCATAAACACTTATGTTAATATACTGTTAATGCTTTGGACAAAGCAAAGTATAGCCTCAAATGCTAGCTCAATTTAAAGTAATGGGGAATTATATCGAGACCTATAATATGAGCTAGTTAACGTAGTATCAAAATCGTAGCAGTTGGTGATTGCAGATACAGAGGAACTGATTAACAAAGATGGGTACTGCCTAAGCGACGCCTTCTATTAATTTCCATGTGAAACTTTGGCAAGTCTTTATCAATCAATTAAGTGGTGGTTAATGGTTATAAGCTGGCAAAAGGGAACCCACACCCACAGAAAGAGCAAATGCCAATTTCCTAATAAATAGCTGTGCTAGCGTATACATAAAATATTGTTTTTCAATTAGTATAATTGGTGAAAAATAATTTTATAAAAAGTTAATGAAATATAGAGAAAATTTGTCCACGATTGTACACTATTATAGCAAATGATATACACGGTAATAGTATAATTTTTATGACTTTTCTATATGATAGATCGTTTATATTTAAGAAAGATATATACTTAGCCCTATATGCTGACTGTTTTGGGTTATTTGTTCATAGATAGTAGTTCCTATGCATGATTTCCTTTGCTCTACCATTTGAATTTCAAATACAAACGAAACCCTAGCAAATCACTTATTTACTTGGTCCCCTACCCACTCCTCTATATATGTATACTTCAATTAATAAGGAATTTATGCATTTTCTGCTTTAAACAATTACTTGACAAATCATGCATTTAGATTTCACTCATCTGCCCTTTAATTTGAATTACAAGATAATAATGACAATATAATATAATTACATCCATATTTGTCACATATAAAATGCTGAAGAGACATATATGACTAAATGCAAGTTTTTGTTTGGCTACTGTCGTGTAAAAAAATAATAATATAAAAAAATGAATAAAAAAATTAAAATGTCAACAATTTCAAACAATTAATAGGTTAAATAATTTAAGCTAATGAGATCGTCAATCTCTTCTCCCTAATTTTCCTTGATAATGACAAAGAAAAAGACGAGAAACAGCAAAAAGTATCATCAGACACTCATTAAATTATCATTTAAAGGACTTCCACTTTGGGTTTCTCACGTATTTATTTTCATTTTCTCTCTTACACCGCGCCATCCTTCCTCCACCTTCAAATTTCTCTTTCTCTTTTCCTGAGTTCTCTCTCTTTCTGATGGAAAACCGGTTCAAGCTGCGAATCTCTCGCATGTTTCGTTCTTCATTCGGTTCTTGCCGGTCCCGAAACACATCGGACGTACTGGAAAAAGCCGTTTTCACTCCCCAAAACCACAAAAACTTCCGCATGATAGAGCCTTTGTCTCCAAAGCCTCGACCTTTCCCTTCCATTTGCAGACCCAGATGCCCAGAAACAAGACACATGATCATTGATCACACTTGTATTGAATATGAGTCTGCTCCCAGACGTAAAGTATCCGAGCAGTATTCTCCTTTTGCTTTAACTACAAGCAACGGACGTATGTGTCCTCCTGCCTCACCAATCTCGCCATTGAACCCATACTATGAGAGTAAAGATCAGTTTGAGTTCAGAGACAGAGATAAAAAGAAGGATTCAGTGAAAAACAAGAAAAAGAAAAGGACCCGTAATGCCAGAAAGACTAAGAAGAGATCAGACAACATGTGCATTTTCAGCTCATCTTCTCAAGAAAGTTTTAACTATACAGGTTGGTGGTCTAGCACTGATGATGAGAAAGAAGATGAGACCGAGACTCTTTTCTCTTCAAGAAGTCTCTCTTCTGACTCATCGGAGTCTCTCCGGCGCCGTTGTGGCCATAAAAGGCAAGGAACTCGCAGTCGAAAAGCTGCAAGTAAGAGTTCTGATCAAATAGGTATTCTGCCATTATCAGAAGGGAAAGTGAAAGATAGCTTTGCTGTGGTGAAGCGTTCTAGTGATCCATATAATGATTTCAGGACATCAATGGTGGAGATGATCGTTGAGAAACAGATATTTGCTGCCAAGGATCTTGAACAGCTCTTGCAGTGTTTTCTGTCACTTAACTCTTATCATCATCATAGGATTATCCTCGAGGTTTTTACAGAAATTTGGGAAGCTCTGTTCTCAAACTGGTGTTGAAGAAAACCCTTACCCGTTTTCCCTTGTTTATTATGTTCCACGAAAATGTAGTTCAATTTAGACTTTAGTGTTCTTCTCTAACTTAACTTTAATTCGTCATGGATTATCTATGTATTGATCCATTGTGTTATGATCCATAGTATGATGTGATTTCTAAATTGATGCGACTTTTCTGTTTGTTTGTCTTACTTTTGACTTTATTTTGAAAGGTCTGTGTGTGGAAAGATAGATAGTGCAGAAAAAGAAAATAATATCAGCAATGGAAATAGTTTTGTTGCTTTTGATGAGATCAAATTTTTTTTATATTCTTTTGAGAAAGTAAATATTGATCAGAAAGTTTTGAGCTAGGATGAGTCTAGTCGATCGTCTGTGTGGACATTTCAATAATTTGAAACTTGAAAAGGTGTAGGGGACTGGGGGTGGGGGATGGCACTCAAAAGTGGTTTGTTTGATTGAATAGAAAATGTTAAATCATAAAGTCGCCCCAATTTTCTTGTACGTGTGGACTTTTTAGTGACTTCTTTTCACACAATAAAACATGTTCTATATTTGAAAACGTGCACTTTTTATGAGAGATATTGGAGATAATATCTTCTTTTACTTTTTGTGAAAATATTTATAAAGGATCATCGGAATGAGTGTTGCCAATGTGGCTAACAAAATGCAAGATTAATATGTGTGTCACTAGCTAGCAATATACAGTTATATTGCGTTTGTGTATAAACGAACTCTCAAGTATAATGAATAGTACATGGTTCAATTTGTTCACTTTTTTAGATGCTATAAGAGATTTGAAATCAAATTTAATTTATATTAAAATTAAAAATTTTAATTTATATTTATTTGATTTTAGAAAAAATAGTAACGAGTTTTTGGTTGAACTCTTTTTCCTCAAAGAAATTTGGACATTTGCAAATTAGAGAATATATACAACTTTTAACATGTAAAAATTAAGGGAAATAATCAAAAATGCCCTTATTTTATAATAAAAATTCAAAAATACCCCCTCAATAAATTTTCAATCAAAAATGTCATTTTTTTACTCTTTCGGACAGAATTGCCCTCATACCTCTTACCGAATTTTATTTGACCAACCCTTAGTATTTTCGAGTTAAGTTATACTCGAAAGTGTATTTATAAAGTGACTCGAAAGTGTATTTGTAAAGTGACTCGAAAGTACACTATCTAGTCACGTTTTAAATATACTTTCGAGTTAAAGGTAATACTTATAATTTCGAGTAATGCACTTTCTAGTTAAAGTAAAATCTATAGTTTCGAGTTAAGTTCAAAATACACTTTCGAGTTAAGTTCAAAATACACTTTTGAGTTAGGTTGAAATTACACTTTCGAGTTAAGATAAAATTTAAGTTTCGAGTAAAGCATGGATTTCTAGTTAAGTAAAAAAAAAGGGGGTATGAGGGTTATTTCGTCAGTTTGGGAAATAAAGGGGCAATTTTGATTGAAAATTAGTGACAGTGACATTTTTGAATTTTACTTATCAAATAGGGGCATTATTGGTTATTTCCCAAAAATTAATTCTCTTTGCATATATACATATATTTTGGTTTTATTGTCTGGTTAAATTATTGGTCAAAATGACAAAAGCATTCCATGATCGACCAATTCAAACGAGATCTATGCATTTATTGCATAAAATCCAACATATACCAACTAACTATTAGAATATGGAACATTAAAAACGATTATCTTGCAATATTGTTCATTGCGATTCATACGATATATCCATATGTAAATCTACTTCTGTAAACAAATACAAAAGAAGCTTACACTAAAAGTATGATGTTTGAACCACCAAAAGATGCGTGCATCATTCATCAATGAACCCTAATTAATTAATTAATTCCACCAAGCTTCGCATATTGTAGCATAACTTCAGACCAACTTCACTACAAAAATGTATATGGTCCATCCAAGAAACGAAATGGTTAATAATATATAGTATCATTTAAAATAATATAGCAAGTATGATTGGCAAGATGCCCCGAGACAAAACTCCAAATAATTAAGTCAATTTTTATAAATTGTTTGTACATACATATATAAAAGAGACAAAACATTTCATTCAAGTGTTTGGTACATCCGATTTTGTTGTGTTATTAACCAAATCAATTTCTTAATACAGTCTTCTTGTTTCTCTATTACATGGAAAGAGAGGCAAAGACAAAACCAAGCACACCCCACCTACCTAACATCGAACAGAGTTTTAGTTTTGTAACATAGTGTTCTTCCAACCTTTTTCAAATTTGAAGCAGAAAGCTTCTTAGCTCAAGATATATATATATTTATGTATGCATATATTAGTACGTACTATTATTATTGGACAATAATTTTCTGTCTTGTAATAAATCATGTGGGCTAGGTAGGTCTACAGCTACATAACGTTACGCCAAAAGTTTCAAATGAAAGGGAAAAGGGGGGGATTCTTTATACAAGACAGCGGGGACGAGTAAGACATTTTTAGCACAAGAAAAGCTTTGAAATTGATAGGTAAAATAAAAGTAATAGTTTTCTATGGACAGTGATACGTCTGTTTCAAACCATGTGTGATGTGGCCAAGGAAATTGACAAAAGAGAGAGAGAGAGAGAGAACACCACGGAATGAGAAAATGGGTGCAAAAATCTGTTGAGGTTCTACAGAGAGAATGTGAACCAAACGAAACAGTTGAGGTTCGGTAGCTTTCTCTCTCTCTCTTTTTTCTATATGTGCTAGTGATACATACATATAATCTATAAATGGCGAGCACTGGGGCAGTGAGCAGGGAGAGATGGTAAGTAGTGAGCTTTTATCGTAACAAAAGAAAATAAGGACATTCTGATTCTGTCAAATTGATGACCAATTGTGGACCAAAATTGGGGAAAGGTATTTGCCTGATAGGACGAAAATTAAAGAATGTCTGAGCACAGCAGTTGTCTGTTCATTGGGTTAGCCTTCTCGTTTAATGGTAGCATTTTTTGGGTCATTGAGCCCCCCAATTCTCTTATCGGCTTTTCCCCTTTTTACCTGTACTGCTTTTCGGTAGTGCTCAGATGCAGACACCACGTGCATGACATAAACTCTCTCTCAGAGTGTAGATCAATCCAAATTCGTAGGCCATTTGGGCCTCGTTCCCCACTTTCTGCCTTCTTTTATTGGACGAGGCCCTAGCATTTCTAAACAATGGCTCCATTTGGGCTTTTACATTGAGCAAGCTGCATCCACAAGTCATGGGGGAAGAGTGGTTAAGTGCTAAACTTAAGCAGCAAGAGACTGGACTCTCTTTTAATTAAGGGTAAAGGGCCGTGAAAGCGCCGCCTAGGTCACACTCTCCTGTCCTCGATGAAGACTAGTTCCAACTCTTAATGACACGTGCCCACTTCTGTTTGGTCAAATATCTTTTAAAGTACTTACTACCTAACTGTTAGTTTGTTTCTTCTGAAATTAGACCTAGCCGTTCTGCCGTCACAATCAACCCCAATTCTTTTAGCCGCCGACGCCGACTAGTGAGTGCTACTATTGCAATTATAATGACTATTATTAGTGTATTCTTTTATTCCTTTCGAAATAGTATAATACAATTGTACAAGAAAGTTACTTTCACCAGCAATTTTAGATTTAGTTAATGGCTACTACATTTTGACAAAACCAGCCTGTAATTAGATGCAACTGTGGTGATGGGAATGGGATGGGGACATCAAAAGTCAAATCTCTGGCTGAGGCGTTTTGGAATGTGTTAGGTCAACAATCAATTCCCTACTTTTACATCTTAATTAGCTTCGAGTGAGTCACATGCTTTACTTGCAACAAATTTTTTTATATTCTAATTTTGTGGTTAAAATACTGCCGTAAAAAATAATGTAATGTCTCGAGTTCTATGATTTTGGTTTTGAACATCTTCTGTTAAAACAAAAGCCAAACATTAATTAAACGATGGTGATAGATTCTCACTCGAAGTCTGCTCTTTTTGCACGTTCATGATGTTTAAGAGTATTATTATTCAATTAGTTATGGGCTTTTAAACCAAGCTAATAAGCAAATTAGTGCAATGTGCCGTGATTCACGGGATAATAATCTATTAATCAAATGGACGGTCCTAATGAAGTTGATTATCACTCAATCCAAGGACTTAAACAAATAAATAATTAAGAAGCAGACGAATGTATTTTTGAAATTGACCAGCCAAAAGAGTTCCAAATAGCAATATATATATATATATATATATATATATATAGAGTGGGGAGTGGGGTCAATTACGCTACGGTAGCTCCATCATTAACATAAGGTTTTCATTCCCAAACTTGGGTGGATTTAACTTTAATTACTAGATAAAGAGTAATACATATAAGCATCGGAATATTTATATGAATGTGAAAATACGTATAATTATAATATTCTTATTATTATTATTATTATAAATGGAAAATTAAACAAGTAAAGCCAATCAATCAAATTAGATAACGGAGAGATCCAATTCAACAACCACAGCCCCGCTCCGCTCCTTCCTTTTCTCCTAAAGAGGCTACACACCAACTCCACCATCAAAAGTAAAAGTAACGAAACTTTCTATATCTATTTATATTAGCAAATATTGCAATATGAAAAGCTTCTATGAATCTTCCATATTTTCATTAGAAAGAGAAAGTGGGGCTCTTTGCTGTGTTGGTCGAGGAAGAAGAAAGAAAACACACAGACAAGAAAGGAGCGTGTGAAGACTATTTATAAACATAAAGTGAAACCCAAAAGAGAGGAGGAGCTTTCTTTAATTCTTTTGATTATATTTCTTGAGTTTCTAAACATTAACGATCCTAATTTCAACGGGTTCCTAATCTCTCTTGTATATATGCATAAAGATATCTTCATTGACATCATCACAAGAGAGAAAGCCAAAGACATCAGATCAGATAATCTGTGACTGTGAGTACTTGATCGTCTTTCAGGTAAGAGCAACACATCAGAATCCTACTTACCCCCACTAACTAGATCATATCGAGCTACCAATGCTGCTAAGAAATTCCATTTCTAACACCAAAAAGTTCTTTCAGAAAACCCTACAAAATTTTAAGTCTTTATTTTCTGGTAGCGATCATTACCAAAGAATACCCAAAACTCCTCCATACTCTTATCCTCTTGGAGTTGATATGAATATTCAACCGAGTTACAAAGATTTTGAGAGGTTTTGTACTGACTTCACCGACCAATGGGAGTCATCAGATATGGACAAGGCAAAGAAGAGATCAAACAAGAAGACTTCGTCATTGAAACAAGAGAAAGAGGTTCTCAGCGGGAGTTTCATGAAGTTTGCAAAGTCAAGTCCGGTCAAGAGTAACAATCAGATACGAAGAAGAGAAAATCATCTACATTTGAAACCAAAAAGACAGGAAGATTCACGTTCCAATATGGTCGGTACCAGAGAGGAAAGGAGTTGCATACTTGCTGAAAAACTTAAGGAGCTAGAGCTGATCGACGTGAGCAACGTCGATCACGCTTTGGACATAGAAGAGTTTCTTCATTACTATTCCCGCCTTACATGCCCCGCTTATGTCGACATTGTTGACAAGTTTTTTATGGAAATGTACGCTGAATTTATCGGTCAGTCTGCAACCCCATCACGTGTCAGTTCAAGGCCGAAGCTACGATCAGAAACTCTTCAATACTGACTACTGTGAATTGATGAGGCGAAAGACGATCACTGTGGCGTTGACAACAATCCTGGCTGTTACAGATGTTTTATTTTATTTTTTCGGATGCATTCTTGATTCACCTGCAATTAATTTTCGTTGTTTAATTTCATAACCTTTATCGGTGGAACATAATTGTTTGATTTTATGTAAAAAAATGTCTAATCATTCTATCCGTTACTCTTTTTCTTAATTGATGTATAATGTATTTCACACGTAATAACTTTTCCTTAGTTATATACTCTGTTTAATTCATTAATTCCTTTCTAGAATTTGCCTTTCTCTGGTCGCAAGCATGAAAATCATCAGTTTTTTGTTTGTTGACGATAATATATTATACTATACCGAACAGTTTTCCAGTAATTCTTCATTTGTTAAAGATTAGATGATGCCTGGAATAATCATGAAGTCATCCAGCCTCGCATTGTATGAGCTGAATAAAATTACTTGGAATATGATGACTTAGGATGTCCTATGCTTACGTATCTTTTTCAACAGGCCAGCCGAGGCACGCAGGGCCCATAGGTGCATAACTGAGCCCGTTCTGAACACCATTTCTATCTAATAAGAAAACTCTAATTCGTACCCAAGCCCAGCCCATAGGTCTAGATTGGTTGTTATCTTAGTTCTTATCCAGCGGAAGATGTACTTTTGTCATGCTTAAAAACAGCGAGTAGGATGAATACTGGCATGAAGGTTTATGATTTTCCATTGAGTTCATGCATTATATATGGCTCCATCCAAAAATTCTATTCAACTAAACGAGATCAACGTCCTCATGAGTCGTTATTAGTCCAACAGACAACACACTTTTGTTCATAAACTCGCCCGCCGGTGAATCGTATGGCATGAGTTTATGATGGGCCGAAAGGTCAAATTCGTAAGATCCTTAAAGAATTGAAGTAGCCTTAGGGTGATAAAAAAATACAACCGATTCGTCATTCTGATTGCATGAAATGTGAAGAAGTGGTATGCATATGAAGTTTAGAAAGTGAAAAGTCTTGTAAGGTAGATGATTGGACATTCTAAATGGCTATTCTCATTTCTCAGTGTGATGTGAAATAAAAAGAATAAGACCAAGAATCAGACCAAAATATATATAATTAAATACTACATGTAGTCTAAGAATTTAAAGAGAGTTTCACACTCAGCTTATTGGGTGGATCCCATAACTCTAGCTATTTCAACTTCCCACTACTCTTGAAACCAAAAGCAAAGTAGAAACTCGTAGAACTTTTGAAATTCCAAAATGTTGAAGCCCGTAGCTAGGATCCGTTAAGATTCCAAAAGGAAGGAACGATGGGTACTGCACCAGCAAAAGTTACAAAGTGGGTTTGAGTTGGAATGGAATGCAGCATGCAGTACTTGCTACTACTCTCTTTTAACACTTTAAACAATCATGCATATATATATATACACACACACACACAAATGCACTTGCAAAGTAAAGAAGGAAAGATAACATTTTCTCGGCTGTCACTCTCGATCTAGCTAGCTAGCTAGCTAGCTATCCAAGCAAACTCTTGGGAACAGACAGGGAGAAAGAGAAAGAACTTTCATAATTAAACCACATTGTTTTTATGCCAATTTCTCAACATCTAAATAATTAATAATCAAATTTTAATTTCTTCAACTTAGCTATTAGCTTTAAGTTTCTTCTTATTGAAATAAATTAAGTTGTGCTTAGATTTTATGATTAAGCTCATCGATCGCTAGCTTTAATTTTTCTTCTTATTGAAATAAATTGAGTCTTGCTCATTAACTAATAATTTTAACAGGAAATTAATAAATTAAAAAGTTAGAAAGAGATGTCACCAAAAAAGATCAGAAGGTGCACTTGGGTTGTAGTACTGAAATATATTCCACTTCAGAAACTCAGAACATGCGGAGAGAGGTAGAGCTTGCTTGCTAGCTAGCGATGAGCTTATGATTGAAGAAGACAAGTATTGAAAGTGGTGGTCCATCCCTTTCCCTTATCATACCATATGTATATATATATATATATATATATATATATATATATATATATATATATTTACTATTACTAAAAGAGAGTCCTTACTTGTTACTCGATCTTTTGCTGGATACTGGATCTGTCTTCTGTCCTTCATTAAGTTTGTGGTGTGTGTGTGTGTGTATATATATATATATATGTATATATTGTGACGAATTGACTATTATTCTATCTCCATTAATTTAATTCACAGTCATCGCGCGCCTGCATATGTCTTGCCCCTTTCATCTACGTAATAAAGTTAACGCAAACTCAGAAAGAGCAACTGTATTTACACCCCATTATGTATTATTCATTCTATATATCATCATCATCACTACTTAAAAGTAAAAGGCCTAGCTATATAGACAGTCTCAACTTTAATTCAATCGCATGCTGTATGCCAAATTAGGTGTCTCCTCAATTTACCAATGGAGTGAAGGAACGGTAATAAAATTCTTTCCAAGCTAATTTAGCCACTGATTAGAATATAATATTACTCGAACTAGCTAGTGTTATAACGAAAGCAAGAAAGATAATTAAGAACGTAAATAAAGAACACAGAGATTTAACGTGGTTCACTAACGATGTGTTAGCTACGTCCACAGGCAGAGGAGAGAAAAGTTTTATTGATCTTGAGGAGTAAAAATTACAGATTGCGGCTAGGTTATGACCTAGAGAGTTTATATAGTACTCCCTAGACAGATGCGGAAAAGCCCAGGAAAAATAGGCCCAAACAGATAACCCTAGCCCAGAATCCCGTCTGAACAGGGACTAACTAATTCAAGGCATATTCTAACAAATCTCCACCTTGACTTGAATCCTCTCACAAATAACAGATGTACCAAATGCACCATACACAATGCCAGATGTACCCAAAAGAAAAAAATCTCCTCTACCTCAGATTTTGCCCTCTAAAGGGCAATCAACAACTTCTAACATTTAGCAAGTCCAAACAATGTTGGAACTTGCTATGCGGAACCGGCTTGGTGAACATATCAGCAGTACCCACTTTGTTCACCTTAATTCTCTTCTCACTTCTTAGAAAATGATACCTTACATCAATGTGCTTAGTCCTCTCATGATGAACTTGGTCCTTAGCTAAACAAATTGCACTGAGACTGTCACAATACACTATAGCCTGATCATGATATAGACCCAAATCACTGACCAATCCTTTCAACCAGATTCCCTCTTTGGCTGCTTCTGTCAATGCCATGTACTCTGCTTTCTGTAGTAGACAAAGTCACTGTAGGCTGCAAAGTAGCTTTCCAACTGACAACTGAACTACCAAGAGTGAAAACATAACCAGTCATAGATCTTCTACTGTCAACATCTCCAGCATAATCAGAGTCTGAAAACCCTGTCACCAAAACACTGTGTATCACCTCTATAAATGAGACCAACATCAAATGTACCTTTGAGATACCGAAAAATCCTCTTCACAGCTTGCCAATGCTCCTTACCAGGTTCACCCATAAACCTACTAACAACACTAACAGACTGTGCAAGATCAGGTCTGGTGCAAACCATCGCATACATCAAGCTTCCTACTGCACTAGTATAGGGAACTCGAGACATGTACTCCTTCTCCTCAACAGATTTAGGTGCAAAAGCAACGGACAGATGTGCATTTGCAGCACTAGGAGTATCTATGGGCTTTGCGGTAGACATGCCAAATCTTGACAAAATCTTCTGAATATATCCCTTCTGTGACAAGAAGAGCTTCTTTTTGCTTCTATCCCTATAAATCTCCATTCCCAGAATTTTTCGAGCTGCACCCAAATCTTTCATCTCAAACTCAATACTAAGAAGATCCTTCAACTTCTGAACATCAGACTTGTTCTCTGCAGCTATCAACATATCATCTACATACAGGACCAGATAAATCAAAGAACCATTTGTTGCCTTGCTGTAATAAACACAACAATCATACGGACTCCTGGTGTAGCCAATCTCTATCATATAGCTGTCGAATCTCTTATACCACTGCCTCGGAGACTGCTTTAATCCATACAAGGACTTCTTCAACTTGCAAACATAGTCTTCCTTACCAGGAACCTGAAATCCATCTGGCTGAGTCATGTATATCTCCTCTTCCAACTCTCCATGTAGAAAAGCTGTCTTCACATCTAGTTGTTCAAGCTCCAAATCCTGATGTGCAACTATTGCTAGTAGCACCCTGATGGAAGTGTGTCTGACCACTGGCGAAAAAATCTCATTGTAGTCTACTCCCTCTCTCTGAGTGAATCCTCTAGCTACTACTCGAGCTTTATACTTAATACCCTCAACAGATGTTTCTCCTTCCTTCTTCTTATAGACCCATTTACACGTGATGATCTTTCTGTCTCGAGGTCGCTTGGTTAATTCCCAAGTCTGATTCTTATGAAGTGACTCCATCTCATCTTCCATTGCAGCAAGCCATTGGGTAGACTCAGTACATGTAACCGCTTCTTTATAGGTGGACGGCTGATTAGAGTCAGTATCTACTTCTTCAGCAACCTGTAGTGCATAGGCCACCATATCTTCAAAACCGTATCTCTTGGGAGGTATCCCATAGTTAGCTCTCTTTGATCGATTAAGAGCCAAACTGTGCTGACTTGCTACTGGTAATGAAGAACCTGATGGTTCTGATTCTAACTGTGGGTGTTGATCTTTATGTTGTGGTTCACTCTCATCTAGAGTGACTTGCTGCTCCACCTGTTTCTCAACACTACCATTTTCTGACACAACAATAGACTTCACAGTAGGGTTAAACATAGAATTTTCATCAAAAACTACATTTCTACTAAGTATAACCCTCTTTTCAGACGGGGACCAGATTCTATACCCTTTAACCCCATCCCCATAACCTACAAATACTCCCTTTTTAGCTCGTGGCTCTAATTTACCCTCATTTACATGATAATAAACAGTACAACCAAAAGCTCTTAAATTAGAGTAATCAGCAGGCTTACCATACCACACCTCAAAAAGAGTTTTGAGATTTATACCTGTGTGAGGTCCACGATTTATCAGATAACACGTTGTACTAACCGCTTCTGCCCAGAACCTTCTAGTTAGTTCAGCATTAGAAAGCATGCACCTAGCTCTCTCCAGAAGTGTCTGATTCATACGTTCTGCTACACCATTCTGCTGTGGTGTATCCCTGACTGTATGATGCCTAGCAATCCCTTCATTCTTACAGAACTCATCAAACTCAGACCAGCAAAATTCCAGACCATTATCAGTTCGCAGCCTTTTGATCTTCTTCCCTGTTTGATTCTCCACTAATGCCTTCCGCTGCCTGAAGTTCTTAAAGGCTTCACTTTTATGCTTCATAATGAACACTCAAGTCATCCTTGAGAAATCGTCAATCATTGACACAAAATATCTGTGACCCCCTAAAGACTCCACCCGAGAAGGACCCCAACAATCAGAATGGATGTAATCAAGTGTGCCTTTTGTTCTATGTATTGCTTTAGGAAACTTGCTGCGATGTAACTTCCCGAAAATACAATGTTCACAGAATTCAAGATCCTTGACCTTGTGGCCACAAAGAAGATCCCATTTTGACAGAATTTGCATCCCTCTTGCACTCATGTGACCAAGCCTCATATGCCATAACTTGGTCATATTGTCCTTATCAATCTCCGAGGATGCAACAGCAACAGAACTTGACAGCGTAGAACCTTGAAGAAAATATAAGGTACCACGCTTTACACCTTTCAGAACCACATTTGAACCCTTGCAGACATGTAAAACTCCACCTTCACCTTGAAAACTGAAACCCTTGTTGTCTAACATACTCAAAGATATCAGATTCTTTGTCATAAGTGGAACATGCTTAACATCATTCAATGTGCAGAATTTACCATCATGTGTTCGTATTTTAATCGAGCCTATTCCAACCGCCTTACAAATAGAACTGTTAGCCATAGAAATATTGCCTCCATCTACCTGCTCGTAGGTTGTAAACCACTCCCTGCGCGGACATATATGGTAAGACGCTCCAGAATCCAGAATCCACACATCATTGTGATCCGTGTGCTCATCAGCAACTAGAGCAATATCTTCTTCAGAATTGGTATCTGCTATAGCAGCAGTACCTGTCAGTTTATCCTGCTGCCTCTTCTTCTTGGGACAATCAGATTTCCAATGTCCCTTCTCTTTACAGTAGTTACAGACATCATTGGGTTTTGGACCCTTAGAAACTGGCTTCTTGAATTTCTTCTTCCCTGAATTTCCATGTCCATAACTTCCACTGGCTACTAACCCAGCAGCCTGATTATCTGCACCTGTACCAGTCGCCTTGTGGCGCAGCTCTCTAGTATGGAGGGACGATCTAACCTCCTCCAGAGACACAGTATCTTTCCCAACAATAAACGATTGCACAAAATTCTCATACGACAATGGTAAAGATACTAACAGAATTAAAGCAGCATCCTCATCTTCAACTTTAACATCAATATTACGCAATTCTAATAAAATTGTGTTTAACTGATCTAAGTGATCTCGAAGAGGCATACCTTCCTGCATTCGCAGACTGAACATACGTTGTTTTAGAAGCAACTTATTGGTTAAGGACTTTGTCATATAGAGACCCTCGAGCTTAACCCACAGACCTTGCGCGGTTTCCTCCTCCGCGACCTCGGTAATGATATCGTCTGCAAGACACAGCATAATCGTCGAGTGTGCCTTCTCCTCCAAAACGGCCATCTCAGCGGTGATTGGATCCGCCAGCTTCCTCGCAAGCGGCGCCCACAGCCCTTGTTGTTTCAACAAGGCTCGCATCTTGATCTGCCATAAACTGAAACTATTCCTCTCCGTGAATTTGTCGATCTTCACGTTCATACCAGACATCTTTCTCACCGAATTTCAAACCCTAGACAGATCTAGCTCTGATACCAGTTTGTTATAACGAAAGCAAGAAAGATAATTAAGAACGTAAATAAAGAACACAGAGATTTAACGTGGTTCACTAACGATGTGTTAGCTACGTCCACAGGCAGAGGAGAGAAAAGTTTTATTGATCTTGAGGAGTAAAAATTACAGATTGCGGCTAGGTTATGACCTAGAGAGTTTATATAGTACTCCCTAGACAGATGCGAAAAAGCCTAGGAAAAATAGGCCCAAACAGATAACCCTAGCCCAGAATCCCGTCTGAACAGGGACTAACTAATTCAAGGCATATTCTAACAGCTAGTTTAAGCTGTACTTATCAATTAGTTGATGACTCTCGGTTGTCAAAATCAAATCTTCACGCTTTAATCTAGTGTTAGGAAAAAAACAATTGAGTAATGATTAAAAGATTATGATTCTTCTTTTTTTAAAATTTTACACAAGTAAATACATATTAGTTACTGATCAAATAGCAAATATTCAGAGATTAAGATTTAATATAGCTTTTATTTTGTTATTTTAAATAAATAAATTTAAAATCTCAATAGTCTTAAATGTTTGAATTTTAATAATATATTTGTATTTTTTTCTTAATTAATATTTGAATATAATTTGTGTACTTACAAATTTTAATTGTTAAATAAACATTGAATAAATTGACAGAAATAAAATAGGATTATATCACTTCATATATTTAACTAAAGCTGTATTAATTAATGTGAAGTTTATTTTATAAAATCATATTATAGTTACCGTAGATGTGTTTTCATATTCTTAAAATATTTTATGATAATTGACTTATATATTATACCCATTATGCATCTATGTTACTAGTTTATAACTAACCTTGTTCGTTCTTGAATTGTATGGGATAATAACTTAAAAATTTGTGTCTATTATGATCAGATTTTATTTATTAATCAAGTAATGAGTATTAATTTAATGGTTCTATTTGTTGGGAAATTATTAACTTGATTTGAACAACTGATTGACGATTTTGATACATGATTATACAAAATTTATATATGCTAATTAATTTACTGGGGAAATTAAATATTGTTGAGCATTTAAGTGACCTCCTATGATTACGAGCGTTGACCTTAGACTGATCCTTGTAAAGTGCATGTTCAAACAGCAACATATATACATACATACATACATACATACATACATACATACTTTTGGTTTATTGAGCGAATATTTGACACTATTCTTAGAAAGAGACTGTATGTGAAGATGAAACAACATATAAACAACTCTGAAAGGGGAGCGAGTACCTTGTGCTATATGTATATGTATGATTGTGATTATTTATTTACTTAATAATGCAAATTAATTAACATGAAAGCAAGAGTTCCCACCTTAAAAGAGAAGCTCTTCAAATTCTCTCTAGCTTATAATGTTTTAGTATCTCCGTAACATCAATTCAATTGTATATACGAAAGGTAACATTGATATGTATATACTAATTGGAAATGAAAACAGAAACATGGAAGTAACATGATGATGATGATGATGATGATGATGATGATATGATGATGATGATTAAACGTACGTACGTAACTCAAAGGAGAGTAGCGTACCGTTTGCTATTATTTAAGCATTTAATTATGTTAATAGTGAAAAATGGTCCTGCAGCCACGGTTACAAACTACTACCACAATAAATAAGATGGACCACCCATAATAAAAGCAAGCAGTAAATACATCAAATTGGATGGTCCTAAATCGGTGAGCGTGCATGTGATCCCTGTGTAAACGCAGTACTACAGTGAAAGCTAGCTACTTAATTACTCTACCCCGTCTCCTTGTCACAATATTTTGAATTGAATACTTGTATTCTCCGTGTGGCTATCACGTGCGTCTGGACCATGCACTCTTGCACTCCCCCCCAATTACATCCATCTTTCTCTATTCTATTATAATATAATATAAAGCATTCTATGTAGGTAGGGCAACTCATCTCCAGCTACAGTCGGATCCATTCTTCTGAGATATATATCAACACCTGTTCATTAAACCCTTTTATACCATGTGATCAAATTAATTACATAATGCTCATATAGATATAATTAATTACGTGTTATATTATTTGGATAAGTTTTGTGGGATTTAAAATGTATATACATAATATAGAGAAAACACATAAATATATGATGATGATGATGTTAGTGGGAGAAGGAGCAACTTGAGTTGAGCTGGGGCGGAAAGTATTGCATATAAATTAACTAGGATATACCCTTAATTAGCGTTAAGCATGTCTTTAAGTAAAGCTTTCTTAATTAATTTAATTTAATTTAATTCGTTGTTCCGTTCGACCAATGGAAATGCAGTGGATAATTAGAAAAAAAAAAAGAAAAGAAGAAAACAGTCGGCAGCCGAGGTGACAGCAGCAGCAATAAGGGGGCCGGCGGGTGTGTTAGAAATTAGGATAGAATGAGATTAAGGGATCAAATGGACCAGAAGGCAATAATTAGTAGGCCATGCCCATGCCATCTCTTTCTCTTCTTTCTGGTCCTAAATAAAATTTGGATTTAATTGTAGGAGTTGAAGTAGAAGTAGAAGTAGAAGTAGAAATTCTTTTGATGTTGATACTCTTCCTGTGTCGCTGTTCTCAACCCCAAAAATATATATTTCATTAATATGTATCTGCTTCTTCTTCACCACCCCCTTCGATCTCAAATATTAATTCAACCTACCGCCAACGATTCTTCCTATTTGCTTCACACAAATATCACATGTTTACTTGATTGGTACGAATTAACTTATTAACCTAACCTCAAAACCTAATAAATAAGCTCTAACAGATTATATATTATAGTGATCAGAATTGGTTTGCAATAATTGTCGTGAATATATGAGAGACCCCATCCAATGATTGACGGGGAACAAATTATGGTGGAGATTATCTATGGAATTTCGATAATATTAATGGTGGTCCAAATAGTGATGAGGATTCGGGAGCCCAATCAACAAGGCAACGATTATAACATTTGATTCCATTTATAATTATTATATTATACAAACATACATAAATATATATATATATATATATATATGAATATACACACACATATACAAATAGCCTGTAAATTAATGAAAAAGGTTATCTGCAGAAGATACATAATAGAACCTGAGGAGGGCCACTTCCTTCCCTTCTAAATGGTTGTCCCAAAGGAATTTTTTTCTTCTCTTTTCTTTTTTCCTTTCAAGATCACTTTTTCTTTTTATTTTCTTTTCTGCAAAAGAAGAGATATTATATATGGTCCCCATTTAATTGTTTTGTAAAACATGAGCAGCAGTAATCTGTCACTATTCATTTAATTCTTTAATTATTTCATAAAAAATGTTTGTTTTATATCTAATTAAAAGTTAAATAGATCCCAAATTATATAAAATATTCAAAAATCTACTACTACTCTAATACATAAAAAAAAAGGTACAAGGATGAGAGCATATATATTTCAGGAAATAAATTAACTTAATAATAAATAAATTACAAGCCATTAAAGTAAAGATGGAACCATTTATTTCTAAGTAGTTCTTAATGACGGAATCAATCATAAGAACTACATTAAGAAAATTAAACATATTTAGCACTCCACCCACATTCACCCACCTAGAGAGCAAAATCTAGATTGCAACTCATCCTCTCTAAATAAAATTTCAAGCTAGAGAGAAAAATGACCATGTACAAGATATATCATGTATATATATATATATATATATATATATACTTCGCAATCTCAAACAAAACCTAGCTACTTCCTAGTCTTTAAATGTAATCAGAAGATATAAGTTACTACGGGCTTAACTTGAATACGGCATGCAAATAAACGACCATTGGTTTTGTAAGTCATTATCAATTAATGTGGCAATGCATGAGCGAAGGCCATGCAATTTTTGGCCTCAGTTTTCCACTGAAGTTCAATGTCTTGTGCGATTTTTGTTGCGTTAACAGACGAACCAAGAAGGCCACGTTTTGAAAATCCTACGGCATACAAACCATTATCTCCTTTCCAACCATTAGGAAATGGATCTCGAGGCATCCCATCTTTCTCGGAAAACATGTCAGTATCCTGAGGAGGAGAAAAATTCAAGGGACTCTGGATAAAATAAATATGTTTCTGGTAATTAATTTAAAGCATATTATTGATCAAAAAGAAATTATTTTATCTATCTACCTTTAACCAAGATGGTACATTGCTTTTGAATCCAGTGGCTAGGACGATGGCATCGAAAATTTCTATTCTCCCATCAACAAACTCCACAGTATCTTGTGCTAACCTCTTAATTCCTCGGCATACCTGCGTAGCGTATACAAGGAAGTCACACCATATATGACAGAAATTAATATTTGGCTAGAAAGAAAGCTGATGAATGTAGTAACTAATATATATTCATCCATCTACATAGAATGGTAGAATCATTAAACAAAAGAAGTAGGTAAAATTGATGAGAGTATAACCTTAATATTTCCATTTCGGATCTTCGCTAGAGTCCCAATATCTAATACAGGCGTCTTGCCAGTCAAGTTCTTGAGTTCAAGAGGGCCAACCTTTGGCCGTTTGAGTCCAATTTGAGCAGTGTCTCCCAGCAGTAACCAGGAGATTACAAGTAAAATTTGATCCACGAGGCGCAGGGGGAACCACTTGAGCAACCACATGGATAATCCAAAAGTTGATCTCCCTATCACCTCTTGAGGCAAAACGTGCACCTGCAACTTAAAAGAAAAGTTGCTTTAATTTAAAGCTCATATAAAATAACTGATCAAAGATGAAATTATTTATAACATTCCATAACCTAGCTAATTGCGAATGCGCACATTTGCCTGTGTGATCTGGACAATACTCAACCACATGGTGTTGTTTTCCATGCTTTAGAATCTGTAACACTGAAGACTCTGGTTTCTTTTCAGAGACATTAAAAAACTTATACAAAGAACATTTACTGCATGATATAAGATTTTGTGGCTATGACCAATATTGCGCATGCATACCAAGTTCCAAGAAAGTTAGAGAACAAAGATCGACATATATTATACAAAGTTCTTGCTATAACAAGTACCTAGCGTGACTGGGTTTACTTTTGAGTAATTAAATTCCTCCAAATCTGAAGTCAACAACACGACGTTGCAGATATTTTGAGCGAGGCTGCCCTCAACAGATGGTGTGTGTGTGTGTGAAACCGGCATCGAAGAACTTGTTAAACCTTTGCTTCTACTTCTGGTTTATATTTAAATCTGAATTAAACGAGGTTAACATAAATCTCAAGTGGGTCTTTGCTTCTACACTTCTTTTTTTTCCTTTTCTAATTGAAGCAGGTCAAGACTTGATTTTGATTTTTTTGTCACTTGCTGATTTTATGTTTAAGAGAATGCTAATGTTAAGGAAATGCTCACCGTATCTCTGACGACAAGGCATGGACGGGCATTATAGTTGCAGAGATCCAAAGAGACCTCCATGCCTGAATTCCCACATCCAACCACCAACACTTTCTTTTCACGATAGATATCTCCTCTCCTGTAAGTGCTTGAGTGAACAATTGGTCCTTTGAAAGTATCCATTCCTTCAATATGTGGGAAAACTTCCTCTGCATTCTCTCCAGTTGCAACCACTAGCCACTGACTCAAATACTCAGTCTCCTCTTGTTTGAGTCCCAAAGTTTTAACTCGCCAAAACCTACTGCGATGATCATATTCTGCATTTACCACAGTCTGGTTAAAAACTGGGTCCAAGTCGAAGTGGTTGGTGTAAGCCCGTAAGTAGGCGAGAAACTGCTCTTTGTTTGGATATGTGGGATAATTTTCCGGGAATGGCATAAGAGGGAGCTGACAGTATTGTTTAGGGAGATGAAGTCGGAGACGATCATAGGTTTTGAGCTGCCATAAGGAAGCTATGCAATCAGTCCTTTCAAGAATCAAACTCGGGACTCCTTTATCTTTAAGACAAGCTGCTGTCGCTAGGCCTGATGGACCAGCACCAACTATGATTGGTCCAGGCACCATTATGCGCGTACGCATAGCTGATATACCAGTCTTCTTGTTAAATTGATCATGGATGCTTTTGGCTTCCACTTCTTTCCAGTAATCCATTTGATCAACCTGCTGCTAGCTGTGCGCTGCAAGAAGTAGCACTCTGATGAACTTCCGATTTATCTAAGAAATAAGAATCACTTTTCGACACAAATATACCACTGAAGTGCTAACATATATATACAACTCTCTCTGATGATCTACGGATGGATTTGGCTTCAAATTTGAGACATAGTTTTATCTTATCTAATCCACGAAGAGATTTGACAGAGATATTGGGGGAAATTCCCGGATATGTGGAAATACAGATTGAGAGAGTCTTATCTGTTTTGCGAAATGAGTGCTTGGTCTCTAGGATTCTAGAACCGCAGAATAACTAAACACAGGTAGCTAATTAAGAGTATAAGAGAAATTGAGAGATTTGATATGATATGATTTGATTCATCGACGGAAATGAAAGAGGGCTCGTTGTGATGTACACAAGTGGCTATTCAGTGTGGCAACAGTGATAGACACTGGAGGCAGGCATATTAGTATTAACTAACTTTAACCAACAAGAACCTCCTCTTCACCCACTATTTATTTTATAATTTCAAATTCAAAGAAGAGAACAAAATAAAAACATACTTTTAGTTAAAGAGTTACAATTAAAGGACAACAAGTAGATGGCTAACTCAGTCCTGCTATGACACAACTTGATCGATCAACAGAGTTCATGTTTGGGGACGACATGTAGTTTTAGTCAACCAACAATGTCTAGTTCAATCAGGGTATTGATATTTTGGAATTGCTTGCCTACTGCTTATAGAAGCTTTGCAGCGCTTGGTTTAGTACTGCCGGGCCTACAAATGTTGTGGTTGGTTCCTTTCAAGAGTAATCAAACTGGTGACCCATTGACAGTTACTAACCATCCATCTGATTTACCAATATCACAAAGCATTTTAAGATTAAGATTGAGATGGTTAGCTAGCTAGTGTATGTTGTAAGCACAACAATATAAATATATAAATGAGAATAATATATATAAGTATATAAATCAGAATTTTATATATAATTTATCAAAAGGAGAGAAAGATAATTAATATATATTTGATCAGTGATAAACAACAATTCAGTTTATTAATGATAATAAGGTTAGCAATATATACTATAACTTTGATAGTTATCCCTAAATTGTGATGATCCAAGGTTCTCTAACTAACTTCCCAGTAATTTAGGGATTGTCGAGAATTTGGGTGCAATTTTGTAGTGGGGACTGTAAATGAGGATCAGCGTACACTATTTCTAAGTTAGGAGTTAAGAAAGTCCTCATGATCATGATCTCTCCCATTAATTTGTCCACTGTGCTTGTCCTTAAGAGAGCAGAGAGGCTGCCAAGTATATCTATCTTTATATATATATACATATATATCCCCACCATAATAGCTAGTAAACCCTGTGATTTTGGAGAATCTCTCTTTTCCATCCACTCTCTCTATTCTTGTTTCAAATATAATTAAAAAACAAAATTGTAACAAACTATATATCTTTCTTCTTTCGAGATTCTTCACTCTTCTTCAAAACAAAACTTTCTTTTAACGCGTGCACAAATAGTCGTGATTTCCTCCATAATTATCTCTTGGATTTGATATTTTCAATTTTCCATGACATTTTGAGATTGTCAAATCCTATAACTTCTTCCTTTCTCGGATAGCTCTTTGACTGAAAGAAAGCCTATCCGAAAAGGAAAAGTTAATACAAAATCCCCTTGAATTCATGATGCGATTTGCGAGATCAATTTAATTAATTAGATGTCTCAAACATGTATAAATCAAGTATATATATTACATTACCAAGATTAATGGAATTAACTGAAAATTATGACTAAAATACGGGCAGATCAACGGTTGACCTTAATTATATGTTTCATAGATGTGATTGATTGGATGTAAGAGAAGAGAATGTTATGCAGTCAACTTATATAAATAGATATAGAAACCCCACGCCCAGGTTGCACTAAAATTCTCTTGAGATTTGCTAATCACAACTCAACTCATGAAACAGTTACTTAGTCGTTGTTACAGTGAGGAAGATTCTAGACCATTGTTAGTGGCCGTTTTCATAATTGATTTCTGACACATTCAGAATCCATTTCAATCCCACCCCACGATCCCCACCGTCTATATATCTCTTGTAGTACTTCTGGTACAAATTGTTCAAGTTTCATTTTAACAACATCATTACTCTTTTTTTTTTTTTTTTTTCCTTTTAGTATATATATATATATATATATTACTTTCTCACTCAATTAAAGATTGGTAGCTTTTTCACTTTAAAATTGTATATATGCATAAAGAACAACCAAGGAGTGATGAGGGTGAGCTATGTTTATATATGTAAGTTTCCAAGAATAAGGCTAGGCTATTATGATTAGCAATTAATATATACCCCATTCCACATTGTGCTTCTGGCTGGCTGTTAGTTTATATATGTTGGTCTGTCGTCATTAATTTTATTTAATTTTAATTATACTCGTATATCTAACTTTTAACATTTTAATTTAATATAATCCATGCATTAAATAAATTAATTGTAGTAGTACAGATCCATCCAGTATCGTACTACGAAACTAGGGTTTCCTTTCCCATGTGTTTTTTGCCATTAGCTGGAGGTCACAAGAATTATATTATATATACATATATATATATAATCTACACACATACATGATTAATTATTTCCTATCATAATTAATTACTAATTATGTAATGACGTCGATTACAGCTACACAAAAGGACTCATGGAGGTACAATTCTTCTAATGTTTTTTTCACTTATAATAAAATTATACACGTTAACCCACGACCATATATATATAATGGAATTAAATCTTTTTATAAAGGTAGAACTAAGAATTTGAAATGTGTTCACGGATTGATTGATGTTATTGTTAGGTTTCACTTTAATGATCAGATTTTCCCCATATCCCAACGAAATTTAGAACTGAAAGTACGGGACTTTCTGGCATAAAGCTTTGGAGAAGACTTCACAAGCTCTCGCTTTCTGATCTATTATATATAGCAGCATTAAAAGGTAAAGACCTACTTAATTAATTGCATGCCATCGATAATCTTTCTTAATCTAAGCATATAATTAACTTAACCTTTCTTTTCTGTAGAGATAATCCCAAATTAGTAACATATAAATTCTTAAGCTTCAAAGAACTGCATATTACCCACCAAAATTAAGTAAATAAAATATTGAATCATGACATAAGAGTGTACTTCAACACAGCGTTACGGTACTTGTATACATATAATGTAGATCAATATTTCAACACTTGTCTTCATTTCAAACTCCTTCATATATATTCAACATGCAATGCCTAACTGATCTATTAATGTGCTGAATATGCAACAACGCAACAATCTCTTTTTTGAATAAATTTTTTAATAAAGTTGCACTATATATTAATCCTTTTTATTTAATATATGCAAACCAATGCATTGATAATTTTCTTTTCTTTTAATTAATTAAAAAAGTAACACTAACACTAACAGTTTCGTCTTAAATATTATATTCATTGTATCAACTTCTCTCTTTAATAAAAAAAAATATCATACCTCTGTCTTAAATATTATGTTCATTGTATTTTACATTTATATTATAACTTTATATATAAAAAAAATTATGTGCAAAACATCCAATTAATTTAATTTATAATAACTTTTGTAGGCAGCTAGAATTAATTATTTACCCCGGTGTATTAAATTTATAAAGAAGCTTCATACAAGTACATGGGGCACGACAAAATTCAACTCTTGTTGTGGGCATGCAGGGACATATACATAAAATGCACTTCATTATAATAAATAATAAATATAATTTAGAACTAATAATTTTATTGACAATTATATATATATATATATATATAATCAATATATAGATTATAGCCTTTACGAGTTACTTATGAGGCTATAGTTCTAGCTAGCAAGCCCTGAGTTGTATTTTTAATTATGTATAGAAACACCTCTAGCTAGCTAGGTAAGTGGAACTCAATTGTATAATCATAAAAAAGAAATACCTAAGAAAAATAAATAATTATAGATGATCACTTTGTATGAATTAGCATCTCTCTAACCTTTTTAATTATGAGCTACCTCTCTAGATCTTTTCATATAGTATAGTATATATTATTATTAAATACTTGCAAGGAGGGAATTTCGAAATAAATAAAATACAATATCTTGAAAGAAAGTAGGTCCACGTGAAAATAACATATATCAATAAACGCACAAGATCTTTTGTTATTTATATTGAGCACCAACACTTATCATGAAAAGAGAAGAGTGTTAATTGGGATAGGTCCACATTATTATAATTAATATGAATATTAATTTTGATATACAAACTTAATTAATTATTTGCTTAAAAATTAAAAGCAAAAAAGAGAAGGGTCACGAAGGAACGTCTAAATTTAAAAGGGTTCGACCTTTAATTCCCGTTGAAGCGGTCCCTCTCTCCTTTTGCTTTGGAACATTCTCGAAAAATTAATGTATATATATAGAGAATGGGTAAAAAGACAGGAAATTTTTACCTTTTTTTATTCAAAAATAAAGATTTAATAATTGAATTTCAATAGATAAACTAAAATATCAAAATATTTTATGATACTCTAAATATAATGTATGTGTGTGTTTGTGTGTGTGTATAATAGAAAACACATGATTCGTTAAAATTAAGTAATACTTTATCGTCAGAATATGTATAGAGAATTTGATTAATTGCACTTCAATTACCAGTAGACACAAACCCATTAATTATTTGTATGCTCCTTTAGCACATTACTTATTAGGAATGTCAAGAAGGATATGTTCAAAACCAATATTTATTTTAATTAATTAAGAGGAACATATACCATTGCCTAATATTCTTAATTTTCTTTTTCTCCCTTCTTCTTCAGTGCTGCTAGGAATAAACATTTAGTGATATAATATTAATGATGATCAGTTAGTGGAAAGAAGAGAGAAAATAGAAAGTAAAGCATCCGATCGGTCGAATTTGACTGCATGCACTCTGCCACTCAACATTTTTTAACTGGTGGTATAAATTAATTGGAATTCATTATATGCCAATCATTTTGTACTTTCAACTATGAATATTATGTACATATAATGGTAACCGAGATTCTCAAAGAATACACACACACACACACACACACACACACATCAACTTTAAGATTTGGACTTGATCATCATTATTATATATTTGAATTATATTAATCTACATCCAAATTGTGATTTGCTGCATACAACTCGTGGTTGTGAAGCAAAAGGGAAAAAAATAATGCCAGCCAACAGAATATTCTAACAATAACAAATTAATTATTAACTTAAGGTAGATATTAATTAAGAAGGAACTTGTAATTGACACTACATGCGCGCATATATGAATCATTTATCCCATGTAAGATTGATTTGTTGCATATGTATATACAAGAATGAATGTATTTGTAATTACATTTAATCTAGAAGCATATAAAAAACTTGGGCTAAATGCATGTACTAGATGAAATCAAAGTGCGTGCATTGGGATGAAATTAACCAATCTTCTTTGGTGTTGAATCAGATTTTGTTGTCGTTAACATTGATTAAGTCGGAAAGCAGGCAGCAAGAAGAGAGAATAATATTTTATGTGCCTTAATTTGATGATTTTCCAGTTTAATTATTAGTGAATGGTATTGAATTATAGATGCATTAATGTAGTTATATATATATATATATAGGGGCAGTTTTAATGACTTATTTTTTATACAAAATCTTATATATATATATATATATATATATATATATAATTATAGATGCATTAATGTAGTTATATATATATATATATAGGGGCAGTTTTAATGACTTATTTTTTATACAAAATCTTATATATATATATATATATATATATATATATATATATATAGGGACAGTTTCAATGACTCATTTTTTATATAAAATCTTACATTAAATACACGCCATTAGATTTAGGCATATCTAACGATTAAGATTACATCTGACCATGTATTTAATGCATAATTAATACATTTATAATTAATACACTATCAGATACAATCTCAACAATTGAATGTGTCGAAATTCAACGGCCTATATTTTGATATAAGATTTTATGTAAAAAAAAGTCATTGATCATGCCCTATATATATATATATATTATATGTGTGTGTTTGTTAATTCTTTGGCCGATAATTAATGATACAATTATATATTCATAATTAAAGTTCTATTCTTTTTATCTCTTATTAAATATAATTAAATGTGTGTGTATTAATTCTTTGGCCGATAATTAATGATACAATTATATATTCATAATTAAATTTCTATTCTTTTTATCTCTTATTAAATATAATTAAATTTCTCTCAAACATTTAACTTAGGCATATGTATTTAAGTCTAAATTCACAGCATATAATGATACATAAACTAACTTGTCATATTTCTTTTTCAATCGAGCTTAAAAATAGGCTTTCTTGTTGCGAATTAATTATTAATACTTTTCGATTGCCAAATTAAACTAGAGAATATGTCCAAATAACAATGTTATAGCCAATTTAATAATTAGTTGCTTTTTTGAATACCAAATGAAAAGCTAAAGACATAAATTAAACAATATCAATATGCATAAAAAATGATTATATATGCATACTTGTATTCAAAATGCAGCATATATAACTAGTTAATCAATCTGCACATACATACTTACATACATACATACATACATACATACATACATATATATATATATATAGGGCTTTGTCCTTATCGCAAATAGGGCAAGAGGACTTCGTGTTTAGGGCATCGCCAGTAAGCTTGCAGATACTTGTCCAATCGAGCTAATTAATTTTCCCTGGAAACAAACAGCTACTAGAATAGCCATTGTTAATCATTCAAACAACAAATGAGACAAAAGAATCTACATGGCCCGTGCACCACTTCTTCCACTCATTCGAGCTTTTCAGGAAGGTTACATACTTTTTCAATCACTTGGAAATTCAGACCTCGATAGGACAAGTCGTGAAAGAGAATGTTGTAATTAATTTAATTTAATTTTCTAATAGTATATATTGAAAAGCACTATTACTGAAAGATTCTTGACGTGATTGATCACATTATATATAATAGTGAAAAGACCCAGTCTCTAACGTCAATGATGACGTACTTAACACATAATTAATTAATATTATTGGAATTTACAGAAATGAGCATAATGGCCGTGGTTATGTGAGTAATTAATCAATAATCGTGTTAATTAGTACCTTAATTAACAAAGAATAAAAGGATATATATATATATATATATGGCAAGAGAAGAAATTAATTAGCTCTTAATTAATAAAATATAATATAATATAAATTGAGACCTAGGATAGGACGTATGAAATTAAATAATAAACAGAAAAATAATAATGTTGTGGGAGACATTAATGGTATTGGTAACCCCACATGGGAGAGATTAAAGTGAAAGGGGTTTTAGGAAAAGGTTTAAAATTGTATTATTTGGAAAAAAGTAGATTTTTAGAAGAAACTAAAAGTAATCGAAATTTGAAAGAAGAATGTTGGTGGGGATTCTGATCTTGAAATGAAATGATGGGGGGATAAATGGAAGGTAAAGGTACCTGAGAAAGTGAAGGAAAAATCCTGCTGCTATTCCTATTGCTGATGCTAATGCTACATAGCGCCAACCTTTGCTTTCCTGGTACCATTCCATTCACACATTAAATTAATTAATTAATGTTTTGCTTATTTATTTATGACTCTTTGAAATCAGACAGAGACAAGACTAAAAACCCATTAATCAGTCAATCCTTTTACCCAACATTAATGTTCTGGTTATATGTTACAGCAATGAAATTGAACGACCCTTTTGAGTTAGATAAATCAACAAATCCAAATCAGACCAAATTACTAGCATCAGCAATTCCGAAGCCACGATTGGATTGGGCCCTTAATGACAAGGCCTCGGCGCCTAATACTAATAGGGCCTCATGTTAACTGAAATGTAAAACAACACTTCTATTCCTTGCAAAATACAAACCTATAATTAATATCATATCATTGCTAAGGACAATTTTGAAAGTAAAATAAAGCAACAACGAGTTTAGTCTTCTTGACTTTGTTTTTCTTATGGGAAAAAGATTTAGGTAAGATGGTAGGTACTAATACTATCACGTTTATATGATTGATGACGTGGTGAGATTATCTAATTATAAATTGTTATATATTGTATAATTAATAACTTTAAATTTTAAAATAGAGAGACAAATTGTAATTCAAATTAGTATTCTTACTTTTTGATCTTCCTAATCAAAGGATTTGGTAGCCCACTTTGCTAATTATTGTGATTTAACTTAGTTTTAATATCGTAGGAAATACCCATTAATATTTACTAATGTTTCAAATTTAGATGATACAAAATTTTAACGAAAAATATAAAAATAAATAAATAAATAAATAAAATAAAATGATTGAACAAACATCAATACAAGAAGTAATAAATCTATATTATCGATAGATGATGCTAGTATCTTACTTCAAGTACTACACTACCATGTAAATGTTACTAAAAAAATTAAAAGCTTGAAAATGATCACATTAAAAGTAGTTTTAAGTTGGATTTTAAACTAAATGAAGAGATAAACGAATATCGATTCAATTAAAAGAAAAAAAGTGATAAAGAAATTTTGAAATTCATGTTAAAGGGGCGTCATTCACAATAGGATTAGAATAGTATATATTCTCGTCATCATTGAGTGAGTGACCTTATTTTGTTTGGGTTCAAATTTCTCAAATATACGAAGAATAGATTTTCTCCATTAATAAATTGTCATTATTAAGAATCATTTTAAATTTTTGAATTTAAAATTTTGAGATATTCTATAATTATTCTAACTTTTACTTGTATTTGATCCAAAATTTCAAGTTATATGATCATAGTTTAAATCTAAACTCTTGATATATCACTAACTTTACAAGTCAATACTTAGAAATTAATATATATATATATATATAATCATTATAAAACTTTAAATTTAAATTAGAAGTTAAAACGTTATTTCAAAATTAACACCAAATTTCACATAGGATAATTAAAAGGTTTTAATATGCAATATTTATATAATTAAAAAATACTAATTAAATAAATTAATGAACTGATAATAAAAATTGTTGTATCTTAAAATAAATTAATGAAAAGTATCAGAGTCATGTTGTAGGAGCTGAGGACTTAAAAAAATTTAAAATTTAATTAAAAATTATCAATTTTATCTTTTTATATTATATATTTATCGTTTTAGCTTTTTTAAAGTTTAAAACATTATATTTTGACCCCTCTAATGCCATCCTAACTCCGTCCATTAGTTAAAACCAATTATAAAAGTTAAGGGTTATAAAGACTCTTCCTTATCCATATAAATAATTTTTTTTTTAGTTTTGGGTTTATTACACATTGTGGTGACTAAATTAAATTTTGGTTTTAATCTAAAAATTCATATAACAAACATAATTAAAGTGTTAGTTCATTAATTAACTTACAATATGGACCACTTCTTTACTATTTTTATGCTTTATTTTTTCGCCTATTACATATTGTTTGATGCCCGAATTAACTCTGATTTGGCAATTTTATAGACTAGTTTTGAGCATTATTTTTGTGGCCGAACCGATTTTGATTTTAATTATTTAGTAATGTTGTGTTAGTTAATTACCTAACTTGCTGTATTTGGGCTTTATTTTATTTTTGGGTCTATTGGTATATTGCAATGTCTTAGAAGCAGCAACTCGAACAGATAAACCTTAACAATATAGCAATTGTCCGAACAAAAACCGTTTCTCCATATATAAACATTTACATATATAGCTTCGTACTTTGTAGAGTCATGCATAAGCATATTAATAGATACTACATAATAATGTGCTATACGTTCTTCCACAACAACCTTCAATAATCAAATCAAAAATCAAATATTCAATTTAAAAAGAGAACTGAATTAAATTATGATTGTTGAATTAGGTTTCTCTTCGTAATTAAATTTATATAAATTCTTTAATATATCTTAATAAACACGTCTGTCTCATATAATTTTTTTTTGTATGTTTTAAAAACAGTCCTTTTACTTTTAAAATACTAAAAAAATATGTTTAATAATATATTTTGTAATTTTTTTTTCAAATTCTAACGCAAAATGCCAAAGCTAAACAATTTGATGATAATAAAGATAAAATGTCACGTGCTAAAAGTCACATGTACAAATAACTCTTGGCCTTCAGCTGGAGGTTGTAAAAGAAGGAAAAATAAATCCCCTCTATTTGGTTTATTATTTTATTGAGGAATCAATCAAACTTAACTAATAAACAATAATATACGTGGGTCATTTAGAACCACGATTTAATTGATTAATTAATTAAAAAAATTAAAAGAAAAGAAAACTATTTTCGTACTAAACGACAAATAGCCTAATACATGGTCCGGATTTCCCGATCACGAGAGACAGTGACCTTCCTCGGATTGGCTAGGGACAGGTGTCACCCTCTTTTTTCACTTTAGATTTAGAGAAAACAGAAATAATAATAAGAGCCTCAATATCTATGTCCACTTAAATTATGAGTGTATTCTTCTCTTGAACCCCCAGTATATTAATTAATTAATTATTTTTAAAAATAAAAAAAAATAAATGAAAAGAGAGAATAAGCTCTATTTTAGAGCTATGTCAAATCTCAGTGTGTTTTTGCATCTTTTCCTTCAGTCTCACCTGGCCAACCATCACAATTACACGTGGTGGGCCATCAATGAAGTTATGGGTCCAACGTCCACCATGATTGTGTGTGCCAGAGCAGCACCACATCAGCCCTCCTCTTGAGGTGGTATCTTGTGAACACTTTTATGAGAAGGAACAAAAGGGTTGTGCATTGGGATGCGGACACGTATCCTTCCACTGTCATCACACCCACGTGGACGCACCAGCCGAGAGCAATGGTCCCCACACATAAAGTGGAAAAAGCGACCTGAGATGAGATGAGATGAGACGATGTGATATGAGAGTAGAGTTGAGAGAAGAGATGCTTTTTGTCCAAAGTCCAAACTTATGAAAAGCTGGGTCCCACCAATACTTTCTATTATTGTCAAGTACTGGGACCCACTTTCTATTTGGACTTACTCTCCCTGCATGAGACACGCGTCTCGGTTAACCGCAAATTGTATTGGGCCCAACATGATCAATCCCTCACGTTAATCTCTCGTCACCTTCAAGCCTGACCCAATAGCTAAAAGGAAGAGTAGGCGACAAGGCTTTTTTGACCTTTCCATATATCATTGGTCATCATGTTTGACTTCAGTCCTTCAAGCCTATTCTAATCTACTCTTCTTGGTTAAAAAAAAAAGTCTAATCCAAAGCTCTTCTAGATAACAATAAAATTACACTGCTAAATATATATGTTATAGATCTTTTATAAAATTATCATTTATATATTTTATTTTTAAAATTTAAAAAACCATCTCCCAATTTTCTATTTGATTAAGCATTTATTCAAAATTATGTTATATAAGAATTTAGCAAATTTCAAGAGGAATAATGCCTTAAAATTTGATATGATGCAGTCCTGCCCTGCAAGCTGCTTACTTTAATGTAGAGCATGTGAATAATTGATATAAGAGTTAAAATAAAGACATCGTCGAAAATTCATTAATACAAATAATAATAATATTAAATGACAAATTTAGTTGTCGATCACATGAAAATCCCGAAGAAAATTACCAAATAAGGAATGGTAGGAACACGTGTGGTACGCGTGATGTATATGGGTGAAAGAAAGGAAAGAAGGGGCAGAACAAATGTGCCATCTCAGGTAGGGCAAGAGTACAGATAGGTTATGGGCCTACGATATTCATTAAGTGAAGTTTATGTAACGCTGTAATCTTGAGCTGTCTTTATGGGCACCAAAGGGTCGTAGTCACGTGGGATTGAAATGAATTCTCTGCTCTTGACTTTCACTTCCAAATCTTGTAATTGCCAATCCCACAACGGTATGCCACAGTTTAGTTCCTTTATATTACCATTTTACCCTCTCCAAAGACTCCTTATGAGCTTTTTGAAATTTACACATTCAACCTCGCCAGCTTCTTTAATTTAACTAAATTAAATTAAACTCAAACAGAAGTAGCATTACCAAGGTCTACTCACTACTTCTATTAGTAGAAAGTTAATATTCTTCTTCAACTATATTATTAATAATTAATTTAAGACTAACCAAATATTAAACAGTTTATTATTACTATTTATTCTACCCAATTTGGCAAGGCAGTTTAGCATTATTTGGCCTGAAAACTGGGAAATTTTCCAAATATAAACATTTATCAACCATATGTTTTTACCCAACATTTAAAACTTTCAAATCCAGAACTTCAAAAATTATTATTCTAAATATGTTGGTTTTGCTTAAAATTCTTACATAATAAATATTTTTTAATATCATTTTCATTTTGTCAAAGCTTAATATTACTGATGATCTATACAACGAATAAGGTCAAGTATATATATATATATATATATATATATATATATATATAGACAAGAACTGCATATTATCCACGTAAATATTCACTTTTTCTTTCTTTCTTTTTTTAGTTTGCAACATAAAAAAAAAAAAAAGCGAAAAAGAGGACTGAAAAAACAAATTAATACAAAGATAGAATCCAAGATAAATCTTGTGATGAGCAACTAAAAGCCACCTCCCAGCAGCGAAAATGGATAAGGTGGTGGTGGAGACGGCTCCCCTGCTGTTACCATTTCTCCAAAATAACTAATTTGGCCGGAAATACTATTTCCCTGTGCGGCCACCGCCATACTGTTTGCAATTCCAGACGTTCCTGGAATCGCTGATATGGTAGTAGGAATGGCGGCGCAACCGTAATTGATCATTGGTCTGCTTTGCCCGAACCACCCTGTTGAAATATTATTATCATTATTATTTTCTGGTGATGGAGATGACTGACAGACGTTGTTATCAAATCGTGAATCTGCGGAGGAAATTAATCCTAGGGGTCCTTCTGCTTCTTCTTCTTCAGACTTGATTGAACTGGATGCAGCCATGCCTGAAGAAGAAGAAGAGGGTTGCTGCGATGAAGATATCATCAAGCGTCTCTTTTTTTCACCAAGTCTTTTGGTTCGTTCTTTTTCGAGTACCATGCGAGGAAGCAGGTCAGGGTCTTCAACCACTTTGTATAAAAAAGCCATCATTTGTTCTGGACGTCTCTCTGTTGCTTCTAATCTCTTGTTCATCCCTTGAAGCTCTTCCTCTAACGATTTTTGTTCTTCCTTCAACCTTGCTATCTCCATAACTATTTCATCATCGTCTAAATCTTCACCCTTCAACAAGTAAGCACCACTTTTACTGTGCTTTCTCCTTACTATATTCTTCAGTAAGTGCTGTTGCCCGCGCAGAAACCACTCGTTCGCGAATTCCCATCTATCTGGATCGACTTTTCTAAAACCCTGTTCAATAAACATGTATATATTATATAATAACTAATAATTAAGCAAGATTTGAACTCAAAGCCTTACATACGTATATTATCTCGGGGAGTTATAATAAATTACTCACATAGGTATTGAGTTGACGAACAAAGCTAGAGAAGTTGTTGTGTTTGAAGTAAGCAGGTAAGATCCTCTGAGAGAAATCTAAAGGTTCGACGACGATGAAGCTGTTGTTGGCTCTACCCCAGGTGATAAGCATGTCAGTCGTTGGATCGTTGACCATCTGATAAGTCTTCATAACGAACGGTGCGATAACGTTGTTGGACTCCATCCCATAAAACTTGCAGCTTTCTCAGTCTCAAACCCGAAAAGAAGGAGAAGGGCGGGGAGAGAAAGAAAGCAGGAAAGGAACAGAGAGAGAGAGAGAGAGAGAAGAGAAGAGTGTGCTGTGATGGGTTTGGGTTGCGTTGGTTGCGTTCGCCTTTTTCAGAGTTGAGGCAACACCGTGAATATATAAGTGGACGCACGTACAGTAACAAGAGCTAACGTGGCACAAATCCTGAACGTTATGATATTTGATGGGTCAGAGAGATGCTGGGACCCACGTGGCTGCCCTTTTATCATCTTTGGCTACATGTCATGGTCCCCAACGTTGGATATTTTCAAAGGGAAATGCATCCCCCACGCGCACATGGGAGGCGATTGAGGTGTTGCCTTTTGATTGGTGGGGACGGTGTCTCCGTTTACTATATAAAGAATTAGTATATCAGCTAGAAGACAACAAGACGGCTAATGGGTCTGCTACTGCGAACATTAACAAAGACTCTGTCGCTTTTGATGCTGTCTAATTTTAATTCACAATTATCATCTAATCTTAGACAATTTATTTTTAATTCCTACCTCTTAATTTTTTTTTTATTTTTTATCCCTGCTTCAACCGACAATTTATTTTTAAAATTTTATCATAAAATTAACCAATTATGGAGCCGAATTAAAATAACGTTGAAATGTGCTATGTCATTTATTTTGTACAAATAATTGACTTAATTTTAATGTCTAATACATAAAAAAAAAATTGTTTGATTTGAGTAAATTTGAGTTAACTGTATTAAAATCACACCGATAAATTTAGTATTAAAAAAAAGAAAAAAAAATACAATTATTATATGAATTAAAGTTTGTCTCTTTGAATTGTTAAAGAAAAAAGGAATTCTAAAAGTTTAACTATTTCTTTTTCTGATTGATTAATAACATCCTCATGTTAGTGTTTTTATAATAAAAAAATTTAGATGCATATTTATGAATAAAATATTTAAATTATTTTATAATTCGGTTGAGTGGATAATCACATGCTGTTATACAAATTAAATTATAATCAAAATTGTGATTAGCTCATAAACTAAACCAATAATATTTTAATTAAAAATCGATAATTATCAATTAATATAAAATACTCACTTAAAAGATTTGGAGAAATAATACCTAAAATAAAATGAAAAGAAACACGTGAGTGTAAAGCGAGTGAAGAAGAATTTGAAGATATATATATTATATAATATTGAATAAAATGGTTTTTTAATTTTGAAAGAAGAAAAAGAAAGTATCAAATAAGAAGAGGAAACAGCGGCTGGATTCGGTCGCTTGGAATCGGATTTGCTTTTGGCATTACTTTTGGGCGCCGACTGCTCGTGCGTTGGCAAATAAAGGAGTGGGTCATATGTGGCACCTAGTGATCGCTCCACGTGTGAGGCCTACCCTTTTCAGTCTTTTGGATTGATGTTACCAGCTTGGGGAACAGATTTTTATACACCAAACCTTTGCTCTGTTTCTTTATTATTTTACCTTTTTTTTTTGGTTTAAAAAATTATCATAGAGCTTGTCGGCTTATTTTACTATTTATATTTATTAGGAAAAAGAGTCAATCATATGAGAGTAAAAAATTTAATAAATGTTTGTATTATTTAGACTATTGCAAGTAAGATGATTAGGTTCATAACATAGAATGTTATGTTGTAGAATATTTTATTTTTACACACACACACACACATATATATATATATATATATAATATTATTTTGTATGTCCTAGTAAGAAGACATTTGATTTACGACACTAGAATAAATTTTTTTAAAAATTTATAATTTGATTATAAATTCACAAAAAATTAAAGTAATTTGAATATGATATAAATTATGATATAAAATTTATATACAACTAATATGATAGATAATGTGACTATTATAAATAAATAACAAGATAAATAATTAAGTATTATCATAAATAATAATATAAATAATTAAGAACTATAATAAAACAAGATAAGTAATTACTTGTACACTTTATGATTGTGTTATTATATTAATTGAGATGTGCATTTTAGATTTTTTTTTAATTTTTAAAAAAAATTTGGATAAGAGCAAGAAATCTCACCTACGAAATAGCAAATCCTTATCTTTATTTCTCAATAAATTCTTATCTTTATGCTTGTATTGTTACTTGATTTTGAGATAATTTATAAGCGTTAAACATATCCCAAACCATCAAAATTACAACCAAACCAAAGGGTTATTTTGTAAGATAACTTTATATATATATATATATATATATATATATATATATATAATTTATGACATCTTTTAGAGGGGCATATATGTAGATACACCTAGACTTGATCATGACAGTGGATCTAACATATTTGAACCCATATTTTCCTTGTTACTATGTGATGTTAGAGCATTGCTATATATATTCGCGTATAAATAATGTGTAAATATTATATCTTTGTCATATGTTTTGTAATTTTATAAAATTAAAAAATTTATGAAAATAAAAAATATAATAAATTATATGAAAAATATAGTAATAATTTAATCTTTTACATAATTTATTTATATTTGTCTAAAGTCTTTCCTGGTTCATACGAGGAGTCAATATGTATATATATGGTTCAGTTTCAGGGAAGTTGGAACTAATTAAGTGTAAACAATAAAATTGATAGTTCATCATTATATTTTCCCCACATGGCCATCTATATGTATTTACTAAATAAAATTTATATTTTCCTCTTTAAGCAAAGGTAGGTTCATCACTTACCCGAATAAGTAACATATGGGTCACTAATTCAATTAATTATAATTTCAACTAATTAATTAATTAAATAAATCAATCAATCAGTCAATCACTTGACCCAACTTACAAGCAAATGCAAAGAACAGAACCAACCGTATCTCTTTCACGAGAAGAAAAAGAAAAGATACCATATATATATATATATATATATATATATAGAGAGAGAGAGAGAGAGAGAGAGAGAGAGAGAGAGATCTTTCATTAATTTATTTGCAAAAGCATGCACTACCATTTCGTTCTGATCAGTTTATGAGGTTTTGTTTTTAGGTTTGAAGACATGTTAGAGAGGTAGCAAACTGTTTTAATTTGTATACATGCATGTATGCTTTTAATTTCATCTTATGGAAGTGATTCTCATTTTCTGAAACTTAATCAAATCTTTTTAACCCGATGATAGATCATGTTTAAAGTTTCATTAGTCAAAATTTACTGCTTTTTTTTGGAGTCTCTTTCAGTGGGAATGCTCTGAAAAAATAAATGTGTAATATGACTTAGCTAGAGAAATCTGATGCACCTTTCAATTCATCGATATGTATATAATTCTGTCTTCATACCCATCCAAATACAATCTATAATAAAACTTTTCCCTAGAGGCAAGGTCACTTAACCACCCAATTGCATGTTAATTGCTCTCCAGTCTGCTTAGGTTTGACTTGTTTTCTTATGTATATAATGAAAACCTACCCCCTTGTCTATTTTAGCACGTGTCATTTTCATGCACCCCAGACCCATGACATGCATGCTCGCTCAATTTATTACTTGAATCTCAGCTAAAAATCGATCTCATTAAGGAATACTTCCCGAACTTTTATGTCTAAATCAATTTCATAATCATGCTCGCTAGCTCGCTCGCTCATTCATATATACATTAATTAGCTAATTAATTACAATCAATTCATGATCATGATTTCGAGACCTTTCTTGATATTTTTATGTAAAACTAGAAAGTGAAGAAGAGTCTATCATTGGTTGGTTAAGTAATTAGAGAAATTAGTGCTCATATCTTTTTCTTAATTAAGGTCTAAGTTTGATAAACAACTCCATAACAGCCGCTTCCAACTTACAGTTAACAGACATGATAGCCAACCAATGAATTTCTTTGTTAGATCGAAATCTGCTCGTTCTGTGTGTGGTTATTATTTAATTATAATTATCAAGAAACTAATCTAGCAGCCGTTTATTCAGACAATAAATAGTATTAATAACCGACTTGAAATAAAATGCACGCACGGATATCTTGTCTTAATCTTACAATCCCACCAAAGTAGATAAATGGAGATTTACAATAGATTTTGTGGGGCATGGTATTTAGATTTTGTGATATAAAAAATAAGAGTAGTTTTCAGTTAGCTTTTGATTAATTTAATTGAAAGTGATAAACAAGAATCACAAAGGCTTAAGGATCGAAGTTTATGCCGCACGCAAAATTCTAATTAGAAATTAATTAAGGTCAAAATATGGAGAATCCAAGGTTCTTTAGACACAAAAGAAATTAATTAATAGTAATGCATATCGCTTATAATTAATTAGCTAGGTTATTAGCAGAAGACTAATTAATAATATCTATCTTTAATTACAAAGATTTGGGTGTCTTATCATATCAACAAATGAGCTAACAACACAAGTAAAGTCTTTAGAAACCGACTTAATTGATTGCAGGAATATTCAGTTATGATGTTTGCAAATGCTTTCCTTAGGAGGGTTTGGATTTAGATTTGTAACTGTTATTAATTAACATTTGTCCTAAAATCACATATAGGGTTTTATTACATAAGTATATAACGTTTTCAATTAAAAGAATAATAATTAATTGTTAAAGATATACAAAACTTTTTTTTCTTTATCCACTTATTAAATAATAAATAATTGAAAATTTATTGCAAAATGATGATTGTTAAAGATAAATTTTCAATGCAATATGATTAAATAAGTTAAAAAAATTGTGGAGACAATAATATTGGTGAAGGGACACATGCAACCGAATATTTGGCCCATTAGACAATAAGGTTGGCAAAGCATTTACTTAGAAAGGAATTAATCCCAAAAGAGACAACATTGTAAGCACTTTTTAAGTAGAATATATTCTTTCACTAAATTTTTGTTGTAAAATTATTTATTTAAAGTAATTAATAAGCATTACAAAAATTCTAACAGCTAGAAGATTGAATTATATTTAGAGTAATCAAAAAAAAATTTGAAAGATTGATCCTGTTTTATAATGTCTTTATTCATTAATTGTTATATGGGCTCAAGTAAAAAAATTAATGAAATTAATTAAAAAATTAATAAATTTTAAAAATAAGTTAAGATTATATAAAAATAAAAATAAAAATAAAAATATTGACAATAATAATAGTAATATCTTTTTAATCAATTTATTGTCACTGTAGATTGTCCTATAAATTATTGAGGGAAGAGAGAAAAATACAAGTTTCAACTTTTCTATCATGAGTGTTATTTTTTCCTCTTTTTTTGGACTTGTTTACAGTGTTCGTGTGGTAAAATGCACAATAATAAATAATAACTAAAGTGAGTGAATTTTGTGTTCATTTATAATTTCTGTATTTATTTATATTTTTTTAGATTTTGGCCATAATATTATTTTTATAATCTTTATTCTGAATGTTGTTTGACTTATAGAGATAATTTGAAGATATTTTATAACTTTACTATCTTATATTAAGGGATAAATGTTATAAAAAAAGTTTATATTTTTTTTTTATAAATTTTTTATTAAATTATAATTTTTATAAATTTAAAGAGAAGGATGTGAAAATATCCCATTAAAACCATACACCGCACTTAAGAAGAAAAAGGTGTAAGGTTCCTATCTCATCCACATATTTCCATGTTTCTCTGAAGAACCAACCAATTAATCTCTTGCACTTAGCATTCCATTAAACCTGTAGTTAATTAATGAGGAAACAATGCCATAACATAAAGAAAGTGTTGACTAAATCAACCAAATTCCGGCCCATTTTCATTGTCTTTTTGTTAATTCAAACTGAGTACTTATGATTTATGAATGAATAAATGGATAGATAAACAACAATATTAACTATATGCACGAATATTAATACTTGTGTGATTTGTGTTGGTATTGACTTCTTAGGAAGAAAACAGACATCTTCTATTGTTTGTAGGTCATGATGAAAGGCTTGAAATAATTTGGCAAGTGTTTTCTGTTGCTGTGACATCTGTCTGCCCACCTATATTTGTACACATATACATATGCAATAAATTATTAATGTCTTTATCAGACACAGAACTCAAGACATGAGGATGTTTAGTTTAATTGAATTGAATTGAATTGAATTGAATACAAAAGTACCATTTTGATTGGATGGTTATAATATGGTCCAGGTTGTTATTATTATTATTACCATTTTTGGAGGCCTGCTGCTGCTTGCTCGATGCTAACACTTAACACTTGGACTCAGCTGATCTCAGGATCATCTTCTAATCGATTTATTAGGTTTACATTACATTGCATCTTGGCATCCCAATCCACCATTAATTGGTTGAGTCTAGGGCCACAAATTGAGTTACGACATGAATATTTTTCATTTAACTCTGTAATTATACAGGTCTACTGTGCAAATTTGTCCAAAACCTGTTTAATAAACTTGCGTATATTTTTTAAGTTTCTAAATATACGATATTTCGAAGAAAAATGCTTTTGTTTGAAGTTCAATCTTCTAATTTTTCTCGCGCACACCTAATCGATTTTGATCTGCTAGATCGTATAAGCGAAACAACTTCCATTCCCTGTCAATTTGTGCAAGGTTGGCCAAGATCTCTCTTGACTCGTGTATTAAGAAAAAATAAGAAAATATACAAATAGAATACATAGTTTCATTCACATTGCCCACGTAAAAAAATTTGAAATTATTTCTTTGAACAAAAGTATTTTTTAGCCTTTTCCTTTCTCAACACTTCTTTATGATGAAAAATGATATAATGTTTATAAACTATTAAATGGTTAGACAAAGAACTTTTTTTATAGGAAAATTTTTCATAATTCAAAAAAAATTTCTTCTCCATATCTCTATCTATCATGGATGTGACTTTAAAATATTTTCTCCACCAACCACAAAATATGAAAGTGGATAATCAATTTTGTCTCCCACTACTTTTATTTTATTGTAAAGAAATTAAATAAGACTTAATAACCACTAACCTTTAAATAAGATAGTGGATAATAAATTTAATTAAGATAATACTTAATAGGAAAAAAGTTAATAATTATTTTTTTTATTAATATAATATTTATCATATGAGCCAAATAAAAAAAATTTACGTTCTCTCACTTGGACCACATGATAAAATACTTTATAATAAGAACTTTTTAACTTTATATGGCCGTTTTGTAAAAAACTATACTACCAAAATAAAAGTGATACTTTATCAACTCAAAAGAAATTTTCAATACTTGAATCATGGCAGTTATATTCTTGAAAAAGAATACTTCCTTCCATATATTATAAATATGAAACTTTTCAATTTAGTTTTACTAACCTTATGAATATCATAAGTTATTCAAGGTCTAATTTAAATAATTCCAATGAATTACTAACTTTATGTACACAAATAACAACTTTATTCTTTATTGTAATTACAAATTTTATATATAAAAGCCTAGAGATAATAAAGTAAAAAATAAACTTAAATAGAGTCAATAACATGAGAATTTACTAACATGAGATCTGTTTTGATATATTCAACAGATATTTCTTGTTTCTTAATGTGATCTCTAACAACTAAATACTTTATATCGATATGCTTATTTCGGCTTCTACTTTTGTTATTTTTAGAGAAGAAAATTATAGTGAAATTATCATAATAAATTATCAATGGTCTTTCAATTGAATCAACAATTTTTAAGCCATAGATAAAATTTCTCAACTATAATGCTTGCGATGTTGCTTCATATGATGCGATAAATTCTGTTTCTATAGTAAATTAAGCAACTATGGTTTGTTTAATGCTCTTCCAAGACATAGCAGACCTTGTATAAACTTGAGCATACATTAAACTTCCTACAGTTGACGCAAACGATATATTTTTCATACGTTTTTTTCCAATATATTTTGTAGACGTTGATCTAGATTAAACTTGTTTCCTTTAATAATGAGAGTTGGAGCTGGTGAACAATTCTTCATTCTAAATCTCTCTAAAAAAATTTCGATATAGGCTTTTTGAGGTAGTTCTAACATTCCTTGAAATCTATCTATATTAATTTCTATGCCAATAATATATGAAGTTTCACCTAAATCCTTCATTTCAAAATTTTGAGAGAGAAATTTTTTTATCTCATGAAGTAAACCCAAATTATTACTTGCAAGCAAAATATCATTTATATATAGAACTAAAAAGATATATTTACTGCCACTAACCTTAAGATATATACATTGAGCAACAACATTCTCTGTAAAACCAAATGACATAATAATATTGTGAAATTTTATATATCATTGATGAGATGCTTGTTTTAGTTCACATATATACTTTTTTAGCTTACAACCTAAATGATTCTCATTTTCCAAAGAAAATCCTTCAGGCTATGTCATATACACTTTTTCCTCTAAATCCCTAATTAACAATGTTGTTTTGACATCTATTTGATGTAGCTCTAAATCAAAATGAGCTACTAAAATCATAATAATTCTAAACGAATCCTTTTTAGAAATTTGAGAAAACGGTTCATGGTAATATGCACCTTCAGTTTGAGTAAAAACTTTGGCTATATGTCTGACTTTATATCTTTCTACATTACCACTGAGAGTCTCTTTTTACTTTAAAAACATATTTGCAGTTTATGGCTACAACTCTTTTTGGCAAATGAACAAGATCCCAAACTTGATTTTTGGCCATAGATTTTATCTCTTCCTTCATGGCATCATACCACAACATTGAATTTTCTCCATTGATGGCTTGATTAAATGTATTTGGATCATTTTTAGTTCCGATGTCAAAATCTTTTTCTTGAAGGTAAAAAAATAATCACTAGAAATTGCCAGTTTATTTAATCTTTAAGATCTCTTTAAACCTATTATTTTATCAATTTATGAAATTTCAATAATATGTACTATTTAAGCCTGATCCTCGTGGTTTGATTATATTTCAATTGGTTGCTCTAGAACTGTTTATTCTTTATTTATAGGCAACTTAATTAATTTTTGTTCTTCCTCAAATTCTATTATTCTAGAAAAACCACTTCTACTAGGTTTTGAATCTTCAAGAAATTTGACATTTCTGACCTCATCTATTTTAGTAGTGTGTGAAAGGTAATAAAACCGAAATCCTTTTATTTTTATTGCATAGCCAATGAAAAAGCTATTAATTGTCCTAGGGTCTAATTTCATTATGTGGGGATTATAAATTCTCACTTCTATAGGACAACCCCGTACATGTAAATGATTTAAACATGATTTAAATCAATTCTATAATTCAAATGACGTTTTCAAAACTGCTTTGGATAGAACTCTATTTAAAATATACAGTGTTGTTTTCAAGGCTTTACTACATAAGGATAATAGAAGTTTAGAATCACTAGTCATACTTCTTATCATGTCCATTAATGTTCGATTTCTTCTTTCAATTACATCATTTTGTTGCGGTGTGCCTGGCATCGAATATTGAGCAATAATACCTTCATGCTTAAGAAATTTTACAAATGGACTTGGCATTTGTCTTTTTTTTTTATGTATCTCCTATAATATTCATCACCTATATATGATCTTACGATTTTTATTCTCTTTTTCTTTTGTTTCTCTACTTCAACTTTATAAAGTTTGAAAACATCTAATACTTCTGATTTATCTAACAAAAGATAAAGATACATAAATCTAGTATGGTCATCAGTAAATGAGATAAAATATCTTTCACCATTTAAATAAGGAGTAGAAAAAGGCTCACATATGTATGTACAATTTCAAGAATTTTAGAATTTCTTTTGACAACTTTAAAATTCTTATTGGTTTGTTTTCCTTTAATACAATACACACAATTCGTGTTATCGGGTCGTGTTCGTGTCGTGTCTAAATAGTAATCGTGTCAATAATATTCAACCCGAACACGACCCATTTATTAATCGTGTCAAAAGTTCTCAACACGAACACGATTCGTTTAATAAATGGGTGACACGACACAACCCATCAACTCGTTTATCAATCAAGTAATCGTATCGGATTAACTCATTTATTAATCGGGTTGACCCGTTTACCCGTTTGTTTTAAATGAAAAAATATTGCAGTTATGGAGAATCGAACCCAAAACCTTAATTTCATATGATTTTAACCATTAAGCTACACAATATTTTTGTTTAAATTATGAATGCATTATTTATTTATACATTTTAAAAATTTTCTTTTATATTATAATGCTAAATTATTTTAAATATAATTATTTTATATTCTAATGTTAAATTATTTTAAATATAATTATTTTATATTATAATGTTAAATTATTTTAAATATAATTATTTTAAATTATGAATGTTAAATTATTACAAGTAGTTAGAATAAAATTACCTAATGAAAAGTAATTTCAAATTAAAAATTACTAAAATAAAAAAAATAAAAAAATTATAAATTTTTATAAATTTTACAATAAAATCAATTAAGAAAATAAAAAAAATTCTCGTAAAAATTATTTATGAATACGATGTTTATCTCATTATGAATAAGATTTTTTTATAAATTTTTATAATCTAAGAATAAATTATTCATTTTATTCTTAAAAATATAAATAATTATGATCATAATAAAAAGTGGTTATTTTTTATTTTTTATAAAAAGTTTAAACGAATATTATTTCTATTTTTTTCATTTCTATATATTTTTATTAGATAATTTTATTGTTATTATTGTTTTAAGTTTTGGAATCATTGTTAATTTAATCATCCATATAATGTATATAGTAATAAAATATTGTATGTACAATAAATTGATGATAATTAATATAACTAATGAAACATTCCTATTTAACTATCAACACCAATCGACTATAATTTTTGAAATCAAAATGTGATAGTATTTAACTTTTATAATAGATTAAGTAGTTATTAATTTTTATACTATTATTAATGTAACAATTACGCATTAGTAAGTCAAATATCACATAAGTTATTAAAATTATATATATATATATATATATATATATATATATACACACACACACACACGCACACATATATATACATATATATATATAGCAATGTAGTTGAATTAATAATATTGATATACTTTAATTAGAAAATTAAATTTTAAAGTTTTTTAAAAATTACATATTTATGAAGTAATATATCACCTTATTATTAAATTATAAACAATGAAAAATATATTGCTTATGCAATAGAATTAAATTGCAATAGATATGTAAATATGCTAATTGTGAATTTGTGATATAATAACTTAATTTATAATTACATAATGAAACTTTATTAAATTACATATCAAAATTTTATTAAAATTATTGTTAAATAATATATTACAAGAAATTTATAAATGATCTATTATAAATAAGTTAAAAATATCTTAATTTTAAGTTAAAGATATATCAAATTGAAATTAAATGATCTTAATTTTATTGTAATTACAATTTATAAGTAACTGATTTTTATTATTAAATTAAAAAGAAATATTTTTAAAATTATTAAAGTAATTTAGTTAAGAAGAATAAAAATATTTTTAATATATAAATAATACACTCACAAATTATATTAAGTTGTGGTTCAATGGTCAAAATTTTTAAAAAAATTACGTATTTATCAACTAGTATATTACCCCATTTTAAATTATAAATAATAAATGATATATTGATATGCAGTAAAATTAAATTACGATGGATATGTAAATATACTAATTGTGATATAATAATTTAATTTATAATTACATATTGAAACTTTATTAAAATCATTGTTAAATAATATATTACAACAAATTTTTAAATAATCTATTATGATTAAGTTAATATATCTTAATTTTAAGTTAAAGATATATCAAATTTAAGTTAAATAATCTTAATTTTATTATATTTATAATTTAATAGAAACTAATTTTTAATATTAAATTAAAAAATAAATATTTTTAAAATTATTAAAGTAATTTAATTAAGAAGAATAAAAATATTTTGTGATATATAAGTAATAGATTCACAAATTATATTAAATTGCAGTTGTGGTTCAATGGTATAAGTTTTAGTACATTGATTATGGAGTCTTAGGTTCGAATCCAAACAACTAACTTTTTTTATATTGAATAGAAAATTGTTCAAATTAAACGGGTCAATGGGTTGGCGGGTTAATCGGGTCAACTCGACACGATTATTATTTAAATTTAAATAGTAATCGTGTCATAAATGGGTTGGCGGGTTGAGAAGGTTAAACCCGGACACGACCCGATTAATAAACGAGTGACACGAACACGACACGATTAATAATCGTGTCAATTTTGCTCAACCCGAACCCGTAATTTTCGTGTCGGGTTCGTGTCGGGTTGGCGGGTCGTGTCCAATTTTGCCACCCCTACACACAAGTCTTAAAATCAGTAAAATCAAGAGTTTTTAAAACTTTATCATTTACCAATTTTTAATTCTTTCTATAAATATATATTTTAATCTCTTATGCCATAGAAAATAAGAATTCTCATTTATGATACTTCATTTAGTACCACAATTACTATGCATATTCAAATAATTGCATTCATAAGTGAGATTTAAATTTATTTTATACAAACCATCAACTAATATTCCATCACCAATAAATTTTTTTTTCAAGATGTTAAAAATTTTATTTTCAAATAAAAAATTATAACCCAGAAAAACAAGTTTTGAAATAGAAACTAAATTTCTAGAAGACGACGGAACATAGACAACTTCTTTAAGATCTAAATTAAAATCATATTTTAAAATAAGTGTAAAAGTTCCCACAGCTTCAACTTTTGAACGCATTCAATTGTCTGAGTAGATGCTTTTTTCATTTCTCTTCGGCTTCCTTAGGCTAAGAAAGTTCTGTATGGTATGAACAATATAGATTGAAGAACCCAAATCAATTCACCATATATTATAAGGAACATCAATAAAACAAGATTCATGACATACTAAGGACAAGAAGTTACCTTTCTTTTCAAGCCATTTTTTTTTTATTTTAAGTAGTTTTTCTTCATATACCATTTTTTCTTACAAAATAAGTATGCTACCTTGTTACATTACTGGCTCGATGGCTTGTTCCTTTTTTTTTTTTTTTAAATTGAGAGACATCACCACCATTTTTTATATTTCCTTAAGCTACCAAATGAACACTTTCGACCTTTTCTTATTTTAATCTTTCTTCCTTTTGAACACATATAGTAAAAGTTCATTCATAGACCAATTTTCTTTATATGTGTTATAACATATTTTAAAAGTTCCATATTCATTAGAAAGAAAATTAAGAATAAAATGAACAAGAAAAGAGTCAGAAATCTCAACCTTTAAAGTGTTAAGTTGTGCAGCAATATCTCTCATTTTTATTATATGATCTCGCATATTTTTAGAACAATCAAAAAAAATTTCATTAAAGTGTTGATCAATACTTATCAAAAGTCACAAATTGTTCTTCTATAACCTTCATATAATCTTTCACCTTTGAGCATTTAAGTATTGAATTCCTAATGCTTTTTACATATATAAGACTTTAAAAGCATTAAGCTTAAGCGATTCGACCGCTCCCACCGTTTATATTCTTCATTTTCTTGTGACGTATTTGAGTCAGTGGGAACAGGTGGTTCCTTCACATGAAACGCCAAATCAAAATTCACACATCCTAAAATAAAGAAAACACTTTCTTTCCAATTAGAATAATTTTCACCATTAAGCATTGGGATACGAGATGCATTATTAACTAAAGAAGCAGGAATAACTGCAATAATAAAGAAATGTATTTTAATGCTATTATATCAAAAATTGAAAATAAATTAACCAACATTAATATTTATTAGTAAATTCGAATCTTCCTGTGGGTAGAGGTTACAAAACAAATGCATTGAATCTACTTCATAACTTTATTAATAAGACTAGTAAACGATAAATATTAAAATCTCATGCCTATGGGTATAGAAAAAATAATATTTAAGTTTACTATCTTATTCTTATTAAAATAATTATCTCCCTATGGGGACAAATAATTAATTAACAAATTAATAGCAACATATTTAAATAAAAGTAAAAGTATTTATGATAAAATATACTTTAAGATTATCATATTACTTTATTAATATCACAATATTTTAAAATGTTGTGGCTTCTCTTAAGATATTATGATATTAAGAAAAATTAACTCGATATCACCATATAAATTATTAGAAAACAAGAATATCCAAAAAATAATAGATTAAATAGCAATACAAATAAATTGATATATATAATTAAATTGCTATCTTAACATAATTTGTTTAACTTTTATTTGATAAAATATATATATACACACTTTATGAGAATTTATAGCTCTCAAGAGTGTATATTAACAATTCAAATCAAAAATAAAAAATATATATATCTAAGTGCATGCAATATTTAAATTCATATGATTTAATCTTTGATACTAAACAAAATATAACATCAAAATAAATAAATATTTGAATAAATAAATATAGTGGCAATGTAATGACAAATTACTTATCAATCAAATTCAAATAAATCTACAATGAAATATTCAAGTATTATAAAACATAGTAAATAATATATATTCAATCATAAATATATATATTCAAATTTCAAATTAATTTTATTGAGCAATATGGTATGAAGATGACTTTGATACCACTATGTAAGAAAATACATAAATAGAATATATACCTCCAACCATGTTGCCCAAGTAAAGAAAAAATTTTCTTTTAACAAAAGTATTTTCTAGTGTATTTCTTTTTCAAGGCGCCTTTATAATGAAAAATGATATAATTTTTGTAAGGTATCAAATGGCTAGGTTAGGAACCCTTTTTATAGAAAAATTTTCCATAACTCAAAAAACTTTTCTCCTTCTCACTTCTATCAGTTATTGAAGTGACTTTAAAATATTTTCTCCATTAACTATAAAATATAAAAGTGGGCAGTCAATTTTATCTTCCACTATTTTTTACTTTATTATAAAGAGATTAAATAAAATTTAATAACCGCTAATCTTTAAATAAATAAGATAATGAATAATAAATTTAATTAAGATAATAATTAATATTCTTATTAATATAATTTTTATCATGTAAACTAAATGAAAAAAGAAAGAAAAAACTTGCATTGAAATCTCACTATTAATTTTCTCCCCCTCGCCAACGCACTCAAAATTTTGAGATGTAATAACCACCTCCCCTCCGCCCATCAAAAAACATGAGCACCCACGCTCCTCATGCGCTCCTCCATTCATTAAATTAGTTGTCTCAAAGGTTTTGACCCTACCTATATGTCCCTGTCTAGTTCATCTTCCTTTTTCAAAAGACCCCTTGCCCATGGAGACAAGACAATCCTGTGCAAGCATATCTAGCGAAAGTATTTTTAAAGATTGACAACACATTACGTAGAACCATTTTCTCTCATTCATACTCTAATACCGAATTGTTACAGATCCAAAACCTCTAATTCCTCTCACGCACACTTGATTGTTTTCAATCTAACAGACCTCATCAAGAGAATTAATTCTAACCCACAACCAGTTTGTGTAGAATTGGTCAAAACCTTTCTTAACTCCCACATTAAGACTTGAAACTTTCTTCACTAATTTTTTCACGCAACTAGCGAATTCAAAATATTGAAATATATAACAGTTACCGTCTAAGATGAGGTGTACACGGATGAAAAAATGAGTATTATGTCGTGCTGCACAACAAAGGAAGGATTTTTTTTTTACTTGAGATTTTGTAAGACCCCATTGAATAAAAATGACAAGGATAATTTCGTAACTTCACTGCGTTAAGATGACGTGCTCTAAAAAAGATTTGATTAGGGGTCCAAGACTCTTTAATCTACGCTCATGAATATCGTAACCAATACAAGTGTACTCGTCCACAAAATCAAAATCTAATCCGTCATTTTATAGATACAATTATACAAACGGTCTTCTTGGTCATGAAATGAACCATTTCATCCATAGCAAACGAAAGGGATTTATTATCAACAATGACCTCTCAAAGATGATAAGTTGGGCGATGCAAAAGGTCTAGTTCGGTGAAGGATATGCGAAGTCAAATCGAAGATAAAAGCGAAAAAGATCAATGAGTCAATGCATAAAATTATACCAATCACGTAGAGATCGAAACTGAATAACTCGCATGAAGCCTCTAGCAGTCGATGTAGGCTCTTCCCTTTCATCTCAAGAATAATAAAAGGTCAGAAAGATTGAGATCATATACAACGTAGCTCTCAAAGAAAAATTCTCACTGGAGGTGCAGAATCTCTATACAAAAGCAAACTCAACAATCCAAACCTTTTTTTTTTTTTTTAAATTTCTGTTGAGGCCCAAACAGGCTGTCAAGGCTGTTAAGAAAGATTACATTGGGGCAGAGCTTTTACAAAGACATGCAAATGTGCAGAACATAGACATATATGGAGTTTTCTCAGAACTCACAAGTCATAACAGCAAATGACTGGAAATAACATTAACTTTATAACTTAGATCAAGAACAATACTCCAGTCCAGTCCGAGGGAACACTCGCTGCATAAGGCAATATCCACCTGTCCCAAGGTGAAGTCATCCTATAGAGCAAGCAAAACCGCCAGCTAGAAAAGATGTCAGCACCTCACATCAACTGCCCACCCAATTCCATTTCATATAAATTGATGGGCCAAATCAACACCACATTAGACAAGGATTTCTTGGCACTCCTCTAGACAATATTAATTATTGGATGAAGATACTAATACATTATATTTATTCAGATGCCTTTGGAATTGAGCTAGTCGGTTCTGCAGTTGCAGAATTCCTGTTGCCTTCTTTGAAAGTATGCTATTTAATTTAGAGATATAAACGTCTAGTTGATTGCCAGGTTGGTCAGCTTCAACCAGCAAATTCATTTCCTGCATAGAAATGGACAATCATACAGAGTTAGATCATGGTAGGCAACAACCAAAATTGAACACGCAAATAATTACGCTTACCTCTCGAACTAACTCCATCGTCTCCTCCACTTGTTTACGATGAGAAGACACAAGATCTTCCTCTTCCTAAAAGAAAAGCATATAAATTTCACATGAACAATGAATGATAGATTAGAAAGGTAGCATTCAACATTCAGAATGTAATCACCTTCAACAGCGCATTAAGATCATCATCTGAACTATAGTTTGCCTCAAACGCTGGGAGATCCCTCCTCTTCTTCAGAACATCAGTTTTCCGCCTATCCTCTAAAGCTGACATTGGGTCAGTCTCAAACTTGTTATTTATCTGCAATCCTTTTTCTTGTTCATAAATCTCTAAAGAGTAATCATGATCATCTTCCATAATATCATATTGACCACCTTTCTGACCCTTATAATAATCTGAATATACAGATGCTGGCAAATTTCCTTCTACCCTTCCACTGGGAACACGATCCACATTCGAAGGTGGAGATGGTTCTCTTTCAATTTGATTGGCCCATCCAAATCTGTTCTTTTCATTGGGAACATCAATTAAAATATCCTCAGAAATTAATTTTGCTGGTAAAACCGATGATAAGGGCAATGCAGTTGAGTCTCTAAGGTTTGAAGATGAAGACACTGGATCCCTTCTGGAGCTGCTCCCTTTTGACAGACTCTTAACCCTGGAATATATGTATGTCAATCAGAGATCAATACGAGTAAAAAACTAACTACTCATTCCCTCACCTCCTTTTGGGGATTCAAGGGGGCACGTTTAAAGAAACAAATACCTGTCAGCGTAACGCAGTGTGTTGAGTGTATGTTCACATGAACCTGAGCTTGGTGAGATGCAGGATATCATAACAGTGCGTGAGTCACCAACAAATGAATCTCTGAGAACTTCAGTTAATTTACTCCCTCTAAATGGTATGTGACCCTGATCATTATCAAGAGCTCTAATGCATTCTTTCAAAGCAAGCAAACTTTTATTAATTTCCGCACCTTCCATTCTGCAAAAATTAAAATGGAACTAACTTTATTGAAGCCCACAGATTTCTGAATTTTGTTGTCTAGAAAATGTTTCAAAATACTAGGTCAACCAGTCATGCCTTCTGGCAATATAAATCTATAAATCTCTTAAGGGTACTCAAAAGGCTCCACCATGGTGCACACTGCTATTGCCTAAAAAGGACTATAATACAAAACTTTAATTTTAGAGAAAGAATTAATTGAAGCCCATTAAGTGATACCTTGTCTGTTTATCATTGTCAGTAGTATCTGCTCCACGCTCACTTCCTGCAAGATCTATGAAAGACAACTTTCCGACAGGTCGAGGAGGCTTCGACTCAGAACCATCAGCTGATCTCTTGATGGCAAGCTGGAGTATAGCATGTGATCGGGAGGACTCTTCATTTGCACCAGTCGTACCAATGCTTCTTGTGGCATTTCCTTTCTCAATCAACTCCTTGATAGTCTCAACATGTGACACTTTATATTCTTGCAAACCCACTATGCACACCTGTTGTTTACCATCCTCCCTCATGCAAAGCTTCCTGCAGAATTAAAATACCATGCAGGAATATAAAAATTACATCATTTTTTTTTTTTTTTTTTTTTGGTTCCTAGTATACCCAAAGTTCACAAGCTAGAATGACTTACTTCCTATCATTTAGGAGATCAAAAACCTTTCCTCCATATATCTCAAAGAAACTGACATACAATTGGAATCCTTGATTCCGATGCATCTGGTGCATTAATCTTAAAATATCTTGGCACGCTTTTAAGGGCAATGGTTGCATGGTGTATGTCTTTCCACTGCCTGAAATATAGGAGAAAAAAGAAAAACTCAACCGCTGTGGACAATGTTACCGTGGAAAAAAAAGAAACCAGTTGAAAATCCAAATCATAGATTAAGATGTACTTCATTACAAAAATGTTGAAATATCATCCAAGCACATGGGAAGAGTGTGCAGTATGCAATTCCAGTTAAAAAATATACATCATTTCAAGGTGAGAAATATATTAGGACAAGCTTCACACAAGAATCACCAGAAAATATTCAAGAATAATGTCCAGAATAAATTTATAATGTTGCAAATGCTTACTAAAGAAGCTATAAGTAGCATATAGGCTTTTTCTGAAAAAGCAGCTGAAAGAATAGTATTTAATTTATGACAATATCTTAAGCAGTATAGTCTTGGACTAGCTGTACAAATGGAAAAACATTAAAACAATTAATAAATGCCCATGTGCTGATATTGTTTGTTATCTTTTCAATGCTTTCAGAATATTCTTTCACATGATAGAAAATCAGAACAGAAGTAAATAGTCCACTGTACATACTTTTAGACAGCACATCAAAGTAGTTACCACTATAACATGTGAAAAAACTATCCCGTGTATGGGATATCCAACAGCAAGCAGGCAATAGCATCTAAATATCCATTTGAGGACACCCAAACCACTTGCCTGTTTGCCCATATGCGAAACAGGTAGCTTTCGTTCTTTGGAAAATTAAGGGGACAATTGGTTCCACGGTCTCAGAATACAGCTGCAACAGTTAGAACAGAACTACAGTGAATTCAGTTTAATTGTACTATAAATGTTACCCAATTCTAATCATATATCACCTCATCATTTGTGACATCTTCACTCAGCACGGCATCAAAAACAAAGTCATGTTTCTCAACATATTCTGTCAAGTCAACCTGCAAGAGCAGCAAATTAAACTTTGAGGAAAACAGCGACTAAATCACTTAAATTGATTATACTATGTGGAGATATAACTCAGAGAGATTGTCAATAAGTATTATTTTCAAAAAAATAACTCAGAAAGTAAATACTGAGTTAAGATAAAAAGCTATCAAATGCATTTCTGAAAACCTAGGTCAACATCTAGTTTTCATTTGCAATAGCATGAATTCATTTATACTAAAAGCCAAACTCCGGCAAACCATTGATAGACAAGAGAAGAATACAAACATCTGTAAGAATGTCTGTAAAGAGGATGATTCTTCACAAGTGGAAAAAGAAAATGTCCATCTCAATATTGATACAACTGCTGTAAGAAAGATCCCCCAGGTTCTCACCTTCAGTTTTGTTTCATGAACAGTAAGACAATTGGCATGTGGTTGTATGGTGATAATGTCCTCCTCTTTCTTTGCTATTTCCTTTTTGTTCAATGGTCTCTTGCGCACCTGCATTTGACATTGACATTTCAATTTTCATTACTTTGAAAAAGCAGCTTTCTGTTTTCATCATGTAGAACTCACAGTAGGCTACATAGTAGAGATTAATATAAGCATTTAGTGGCTTCAATAGACATACCACGACTTTAATCTTGGCAACATTGTTGGCTCTTTCTTTATCCCCAGAGAAACTTTTAAGAAGGTTATTCTCTGGCATGCCTCGGTATCGATTTGTGAGTTTGTTGGTGGAGATATACGGTTCTGAGTCATCAAAACTTTTACTATAAACTGGCTGATGGAGTGCATATCCTTCATGCGCTCTGGTAACCGGCATCTAGTGGTGGAATTAAGAAATCAGTAGACAGCAAGTATAAACTCAACCATCTCCATTACATTATGTTTACCATTAGAAGAAACAAGTAGAATTGCCATACCAAATAGATGATCAATTCATTCTTTTAGTTGATAGTGATCAACCTCATTCGAGGAGTCTCTTAAAATATTTGAGAAACCATTAATCCTAAAAATGTAAACTATAAGACATAAAAATAGTATCTAAGCTTTGACGCAATGAATGAATAATAATTGTAATGCACGATCGTAGATTGCATGTTCCCCGCCACGGAAACAGCAATTAAAAGTTGAAAATGTTTCAATTCAAGACAGGCTAAATTTATCTCACACCATCCTGACATAATAAATTATATCCCTAAAATTCAATCAACATTATCTAATCAATTAAATCCAGGTATTTAGATAAGGAAAACGCTATGTCGCAAAAATTTCTAGAAAAGATAGGCTGACCTGAGGTAAAAGCTCAGTGTCAAAGGAATGCAGATCCAGCAAGCCAGGACTGAGCTCGCTAGGCGACACATGGTCATCGACTTTCTTCCTTAGACTCGACGAACGTGTGCAATACGGCGGCGTGGTTGGGTCCGATGACTTCCTGCCCATTCTTCCTCCTCCATAGAGCCCGAAGTCCTATACATTAAACGAAATGATTCGTCAAACTTTGAGTTTCAAAACAAGAAAAGATGTAAAAGATCGAAGAAAACCTGTGAAGAAGGAGCATTCGAAGACTGCAGCCATTTCGCGCTGAAGGACGAATCCAGGAAGTTGTCCGAGTATTGACGTTGGTGATGCGCCGTCGTATTAGATCTTGACATCTGTCTCCCGACCACGCTCATTTTCTCTCTCTATATATCTCCCGATCAAAATTGTATCCTCCCTCTGTATCAGATTCAGTCTGTTTAAACTCAAAGAAACTCTGCCGGCCGTACACTAGACAAGAAAGCTCCAACACTTTCTTTTTTTCAAAAAAAATTAAAAATAAAAATCAATAAACAGAGTTTTTGGTAACTTTATTTCTCTTTAAACAAAGAGTGCGAAGAGAAATGATTTTGAAACTTTGAAAAGGTAGACCGTGGCAACAATCAGATGTTTAAACAGTAGTAAGTTTTTTAGGGGATAGAATTCGCGCGCGTCTACCACCGTCAACAAAGACGGAAGAAGACGGATGGTGTGGCCCATATGTATTTTTGAATGGGTGAAAGGGGTGGGGATTATGTCTGTCTGTTTCCCTCGTTTTGTTTTGACTGTACGTCCGTGGTCTGTGAAGCGAATTCCTGAACCACGCGAGTGATTGAGCGCGTGTGCGTGATCGATCGAGAGGTGCTGTGTTGTGTGTATGTGTTGGACTGAAGCGTTCAAGCGCTCGGAATTGTGTCAAAGCAGTCTTGGGCAGAGTTGTTGGTCCTCACGTCGTCAAGCCTACGTACGGCCCCACTTTTGTGAATCACGGATCTCTGATTCATAATGCTGTCCGTAATCTCTACCGTAGATCTCGGTCTTGTTCTAACGGATGGAGCCCACTTAACATAGGAATCATGGGAGGAGGTTAATGAGATGGTTGGGATTTTGGACGGCCCATATAGGATCTTCAAGATTTTTGGGGATAAGGTTACGTTGTCCAGGGGATTTTGGGCAACGGAGGGAGGGAAATTTTAATTTGAAATGTCTCTTGTCGCACAAAATTTATGACAACTGTACGTGTTCTGTTTTTTTTTTAAAATAATTTTCAAATACGTTTAGGGTTGTTTTTTATTACGAAAACATCTTTCTTTTTAGTTTTCTCAGTATTTTAAAAATGTATTTAACCCATTGTGCGATAAATCAGATAGTTTGAAACACGATTTTGCTCTCAGACCATCTTAAAATTAAGACACAAAATAATAATAAGGATTTGATATTTTATAAGCGAACTCTTATCTAAAATTTTAAGGGTTTGATGTTTTATAAGTGAAATTTTGTCTAAAATTTTTTAAAAAATGTGTTTAAATAATAAAGCGAGGCTTCATGTTTTATAACTAAAAACTTTTTCAATAATAAAAATTTTTTTAAAATTTTATGATATCATTTAGTTTGTGTTGATTAAGAACGTTTGAAAATTAAAAAAAAATATTATTAGAATAAGTTCAATGATTTGTGATAATTAAAAATTGTAAAAAAAATTTAAAATATATTTACTTTATTTTAAAAAATTTATGTTATTTCATTAAAATAAAATATTTAAATTTTATTTATTAAAATAATTTTTCAAATTTTTTTAACAAATTATTTGTGATAATCAAATAATTATTACAATTTTATTAAAAGTTTAACTTATAAAAATTATACAGATAAAATATCTATTATAAAAAACTCTATTTAAAAGTTATATTAAACAGACACTCATTATTAATGTCCTGAATTTATCCTAATTGATAGATATGTATATATATATATATATATATATATATATATATATAATTGGGACTTGGTTTTGTGAGTAATTGAATTAATACTTAATTGTCAAATATTTTATATCACTATAATAATTACTATTATATATATAAACAAAGTCTAATGTATATATATTCATAAAAAAGTTAATGAAAAGCATTATATAAATATGAGCTATGAAAAACTAACTATCTATATTCACAACTAATTGATGGTTTTGTTATTTTAACTATATTTTATAAACAATTACCTTGTGGGCGTGATTTATAGTGTCACGCAATCATTTGAATTCTATAGGCATATATCTACAAGAAGTTATAAATTACTGTCCATAGATTTATATGTTTTAATTATCTACTTTTTAAGTACAACTTAGATAATCAAACAAGTATTTAAAATTTGTTTGTTTTCATCTTATTATTATTTTTTAAATTCAACCCTATTATAGTTGGATCCAAAATCATATTATAATACGGTATAGGAATATTTGGACTTATATATTTTAATAGCATAAAAATAAAATTTATAAATATATAAATTTGTATTTTATATTTTTTCAATAATTTGGTATTAGGATATTTCTATTCTCCTTATAGTAGAGTTAAAAGATATATAATAACAAATTTTTAGGGGAACATATTTATTTTTACATTAATATTTAACATCTAATATTATGTCAGATTTTAAAATTAGTGTTACTTATGTTATGATAGAATTTACTCAGTATAAATTTTAAAATAATTCTCTCATTTAGGAAAAGAAGTTTAATGAGAATTCGAAAATTAGTGTTAATTGAACGGAGATAATGGTAAGAGTGTCCAGAATATTTTTAAAACATTAGGAGAAAATTGGGTAATTACCTCAAACCTTAATGGAGTCAAGGGCATTTTCCCCTAATGAATTTTCTATAAACTCTTGTTGTATATTGCCAAATGAACATTGTATTGTTTTATTGGTAAGATTCGATGGATATGGTTTAAAACTATAGTTAATATTGGGAATAATATAACGTCATGTTGAGATGGCCGAGTTGGTCTAAGGCGCCAGATTAAGGTTCTGGTCCGAAAGGGCGTGGGTTCAAATCCCACTCTCAACATCAATGTGTCATTTTATTTTTCTCAAAATTTCACGACCTGCCCGTTTTAAATCTCTGCCCGCACCATTTTTCTCTTTACGGCTTCCCAACCAAGCCTCAGATAAAATTCGCCCGCAATAGGCGAAAGAGCGAAAATAAAAAATGGCTCAAGCGGCGAGGCTAAATCTGAGAATGCAAAAGGAACTAAAACTTCTCCTCACCGATCCGCCTCACGGCGCCTCTTTTCCCTTCCTCTCAGTCGACTCCGACCTCTCTTCACTGTCTACAATCCATGCCCGTTAGTTCCCCCGCTTTTTTTTTTTTTTGTCTAACACTTGCATTTACTGCAGTTATTTCTCCATCTGGTTTACTTCTTTCGGTGTTGCAGACATTGAAGGTCCTGAGAAGACTGTATATGCGAAAGGGATTTTCGAGGTCAAAATTCAAATACCTGAAAGGTGTTGTCAAGTTAAATTATTCCCCCCTGGTTAGTACGGGTGATAGGTACATTGTTTGCTGAAGATTTTTTACTTTTGTGTTTTAGGTATCCATTTCAGCCTCCGAGTGTTACCTTCTTTACGCCAATTTACCACCCTAATATTGATAATGGAGGTCGAATTTGCCTTGACATTCTCAATCTTCCTCCCAAGGTGAGTCCCATTATTGCCAATTGGACTTTATGCAACTACCATCCATGTTTGGTTGTTACTTCATATATTAGGGTACAAAGTTTTGATTTGCAATGTCGTTTAGGAATCTTGCGTTGTGATAGATGACTGATTATTTGAGATGCTTGGTGACTGTTGAATTCTTATTTGAACACGTTTTTGTAAACAATCTCTTGTAGGTCATAAACCTGCCAGGGCTTCATTCCCTATTATAAAATATACTTTGTAGGATTTTATTTTTGTTAGTTCTTTTTGGTGTTCTGGCAAGGTAATCAATGTCTCTGTTGGAAAGCTTCCTTTACACACACACACACACACACACACACACACACACACATACATATATACATAAACATTTTGCTATTTGGTGATGGAAAGTTGACCTTATAAATCGTATGGCTCACTAGATTTCCAGCAAGTGGGTTGCTGGTTACCTGGTGAAATCCACGTGTACACTCTAGGTTTCTGTGTTCGTGAACTCCTATTCTTGCGCCAGCATATTTGTAAGAACCATTAGTTTCCTACTAGACAGAAGTAGGGAAATAGTTAAATTGGCAAACTGATTGAGCTTCTGTAAAATCATGAGCTCTGCTTTTTATTTGCATTTTTGCATTTGCCTGCAATACTCAAGTCATTTTTCTTTTTGTTCAATTGGCTTACTTGTGCAACTGTAATTAGTTTTTTTATGACTAATTTATGACAAGGCTCAGGATGTTATCCAAACAGGGGGCATGGCAACCATCATTGAACATTTCGACTGTGCTTACTAGCATTGGGTTGTTATTGAGTGAACCAAATCCTGACGATGGCCTAATGTGTGAAGCGGTAAGTGTTTCATGCACAGATTAATTGGGCAACAATGGTGGATAAAGAGATCTTGATGCATGATATGTTTGAGTGGTGCAGAGCCAGGAGTATAAATATAACAGACAAGCTTTTGAGCGGAAAGCAAGATCCCTGACTGAGAAATATGCCAAGGCAGGAGCTGGTGTGAGTAATTGCAGCACTCAAGGCACTCAAAACTTGAATCCAGGCATGGTATGTTGACTATAATTGGTTTAATGTTATTTTTTGAAATATAATTTTTCCTTAACACTGAAGCTTTTTGCTGCAGACAGAACTTGCTGGATCAAAGGAGTCAGGACAGGAAGTTGATGAATTTGTTTCAAGTCATAAGAAACCATGTGGTATTACCCAAAAGCTGTCGTTGGAGTGTTCAAGCTCAATCAAAAGTAGAGACAGTAAGGCTGGGGTAAATGAGGTACATGACCTTTTATTTATCTTGGAAACTAGATGGATGCTAAAGGAACAAGAAAAGAGATGCACATTATTCTTGCTGACCTATCTCTACGTCTGAAAACCAGATGGAAGCTAAAGGAAAAAGAGAGGAGGTAAACTTTACTCTTGATGAATGCAATTTGAGACAAGAAAGACTATGTGGAACTAGGCGGAAGCTATCACTGGAGTCCGCTTGGCAAATTCAGAAGAGACATGGCCATGAAAAGGAGAACATACTGGCGAACCAATCTTCACCCCCAATTATTTCCACAGCTTCTTCACGGTCATCCACACCACAGCATAACATCTGTAGTCAGCGAAAACATCATCATCAACCAACCGGTGAATCAATTGATGGAAGCAGAAGAATGAGATTGGAGCAGCCTTGTGAGTTTAACGAGAAAAAGCTATTTTTGGACACTTCGCTAGTAAGTGATGCTAATAATGAGAAAATGCTTATCAAGTCTCAATTAATGCCCTCCCAGACTCATTCTAATGCATCACGTGGGTCTTCATCAACGGCCCTGCTTGTTAACAGTAATGAACTACAGCCTCATAAGGACTTTATTGACAGAATTGGAAATCGCTCTACTAATACAATATATAAGAGGATGAGCTCAGTTGGTACAAAGAAGCTCTCACTCGGACTGAAAGGCTCATCACAGGGACAGGAAAAGTATGATGAGGATAATGTGGTGCCGATTCACAAACTACCAGTCTCAATCCCCAAAAGCTCTTCTAGAAGCAGTGGGATGGGGCAAAAACTGTCTCTTGGTCCACTGACCCAGTTGCAGGGAAACAATGATAATAACATCCAGTTGTTTTCACAGAACCTATCCATGGGTGCACCTGTATCCTCCCCGTTAAAACAGCATCATGGATGTAATGAAGAACAGTCTAATCTAGATGAAGATGCAAAAGGTACTGGGGAGAATGAGCAACCAAAAATAGGACCACCAATATCTGAAGCAGTAATTGTTCTAGATAGTGAAGACAGTGAGGAGGAGAGGGATGGAGCTTTGAGGTCCAAATTGTTGCGGGTACATAAGCGCAGGGTTAACAGCAGAGCTAAAGCATAAAATTGTTACGGTTTCTAATTGAGCTACTTTGTGAATGCGTTTAATGTTCTTTAGACATGCTTATGCACTTGTTCTATAGAATCGTAGTTAACAGAATCTAAACTTCGTGGATTATGCTCCTGGAATTTTATCGTTCTGTTTCTAATATTTGACAATACACAATAGATAGCATGCTTGATAGTGTTTATAGGTTTTCTATTTCGCTAATTTTAGTAAGGTATTGTAAAAGAGGTGACAATAATATTGTAATGATGTTGATGGCGTGATATCATGTTGGTATGCATAAGCACTCGCACTATTGTTATTATGTTAGTAGCAATTTTAATGTTTGATAGTGGGGATATTAATGGTTTTAGCGTTAGTATTTGTGATATGTTAACAAACAATGAAGATCTACAGAGACCTGTTGATGGGTTCTGGGTTCTTCAAAATTTTGCCTTTTATTTTAAATTGTTAAAGTAAAGCGTTTTGTCATACAATTTTTAAGTAATGGGATTGGTACTTGTTTTAATTTATTTTTATTTTTTTACAGTTTAATCCGGTCACGAAGCCATTTTTGGCTAAGGTAACATTACGAGACCACAAAAAATTATCAATTTGTGTTGAAAGTTGGGTGCTTACGCCCACCACAAGTCCAAAGCTCACCACTGCTCGTTTACCGTGGGCCCAAAGAGCATCTCATCCCCACATCCAACAACTCATATATAGTAATGGGCTTGATAAATTGAACCGACTCAGGCCCGACCCACACCTTTTACGGATACTAATATAAACTTGATCGTTGCAATGTAAGAGGAGGCGGTTGAATAACTGATGGCATCTTTTGGCTGTCTATCTACAGCATCGACATCGAAAACCCTAGCAATTGTCCCTCCACATGTAGCCTTCAGGTCATCGTCGTCCGTTTCAGCGAACCATGATTGCAGCTGCTCGCTTGCTTCCGTGCCAATGTTCGGCTCTAACCGTCTTATTTTAAATAATCGGAGAGCGCAGAGACAGGTGGTGCGTATGGCACCCGAGGAAGAGAAATTGACTCGCCGCAATCCTCTCGATTTTCCTATCGTAAGATTAAATGTTTTAATTATGCTCCCAAAATTCAACTTCGTTTATTTCTTTAATTTCTTTGATTTTTGTTTTTCCGGTTGGCTGCAAGTTATTGAGCTTAAATTTCAAATATTGGGTAGGCAAGATTGTCGTTTAGTTGTTTCATAATTGAATTATCTGTGTTTCAATTAATAATTAGTTAATAGCAATTTCAAGACATAATTCTAGAGATGGCTTTCAATTTTCTTAAATCTTTATAAATTTGTGATTCTACGGAGGGCGCCGTGTGATTAACACTTTCAGTGTTTCAGTGCTTTGGTCTCGTAAAATGGAGCTTTCAAATATTCACAAGCTAATTGTTTTTTTCACTTTGGTGTGTAGTTAAAATAATCAATGAAAATGTTTTTGCTGGGTGCTTTTGGTTATATAGATTTTCCTCGAAAAAGGTTTAGGTTCTAAAAAGCTTCAAGTGCTTTCATTCTTGCTTAAAGTGTTTCTAAAAGGCTCTCTGAGGCACTTGCTTTGCTTTATGGTATCCTTAGTGAGATGATTGAATCTATTTATGAAAACCATTTATTAGAGCTGAATGGTTGGCTGTGAAGTGAAAACTCTGGGGAACTCATATGTGCACCTTCTTGGTGCATCTTAGTGATTACTGATCTTCTTGGTGCTTGTTAAGTGAATACTTTTCATTATTCGATTTGCTAGATGTTTGTTTATTTGAATATTGATTGCATGAATCTTTTGATTGGAGCATCAATAGTAAGATGTGGGAGTTGTAAATAATGTCTATTGATCTACATTGCAGGAATGGGAGAGGCCCAAGCCTGGTCGTAGGCCTGATATATTTCCCCAATTCAGTCCAATGAAAACACCATTACCGCCGCCATTGCCATGCGATCCTCCGGAAGAAGATGAGGAAGAAGAAGAAAAGAAAGAGAAAGAGGAAGAGGAGGAAGATCCTGAGAAGGAAGAACCAGAGAAGCCCGATATGCAGTAGCATTATGTCAATAATGAAGCAGTTGGACTTTTGTGTTCACTGAGCTAGGGAGTGCCATTAATTGCTGTTCGTGCTGAGTGCAGAAAGTGTTTGACACGATATTCATCCCGGGAACATGTTTGTCGAAGGTGATGTTCCTCTTATTCTGGCTAAAGGGTATTCAAACCTCTCCTTGGAACTTCTTGCAGGCTTATAATATGTAGTCTTTAATTTCCATTTTGGTAGAGTTTCAAGTAGTATAATATATGTTATTTGAATGAGTGATTTTGAAATGAGATGTAAGCTGATATTTTCCCTCTATAGCTTTTGTTATTTGGTTCTTCTTGCTACTTAGAAAGGTTCATCTTTTTAACTTTAGGAGTCAAGCAGCTAGTCTTAAAAGGATACATTGCTTTCATCAATTCCTGATCTGCAAATTGTGGTTCTTAATTTGTTTTTTTCACATCCCCCTATTAAGTCACTCATTAACTTTAAAGTATGAGAATTACTTTTCAGGACCCGATCATCGTTAATAAATAAAAGTCAGAATAATTCTATGTTTAGACATTAAATTTGTATGCTTGTAATACATAATTCGGCACCATCAAGGAACTCGTCAAAATAATTATGTAATACATATAATGTAATGATTTGTGTCTAAGGTTCTTCCAAGTATAATACTAACGATCTGCAATGTCACATTATCACTTGTAAATAAGATTCTTTTATCTCTAACAGTCTGTAAATTTTGCATTGATGCCTAACATCAACAACCGTTCTCATCAAGTACCGCCAATTTGTATTGTGATATTATAACTTAATAGCAAGACTTATCCTCTCCCGAGTGTAACAAAAGCCAAGACAGATTTTAATCTTCTTGCTATTATATAGGGGTGGGCAAAATCGGGTTAGATCAAACTCGAATTAAATTCGAAATATAAATCATGAAACTGAATCGAAGTAGTTTGGTTCGATTTGGTTTGGGTCCACTTTGGTTTATAAATGGTATTTCGGTTACGGATTTATTGTTTTATAAAATTTTATTTGTATTTTTAGTTTATATTTTAATTACAAAAAATAAATATAATTTTAAAATTTATAATATTTATCCTTATTTATATTTATATAAATTATTATTAAATTATTAGTTATTTATAATTTATAAAACAAATAGAAGTTATAAGAAATTTTATAATGAATTTCGGTTTGAATTCAAATTAGAACCGAACCGATTGTTTAGGAACTAATTAGAACCGAATTTGTTTTTGAAATTGAATCAAATTGTTCAATTCGGTTGGGCATCTTTGTTTACCCTAGTATTATATGAAAAAATTTTAGGTGAAATAATTACCAACACCATCTCACATAATGTTATGTAGATGATGAATAGATAGTTTGTCCAATATATTAGAACAAGACATACTGTGTTTTATTTTTCTATTTCAAAAACAATAGACGACAATGTTTAGTTTATAAAGAATCTAAATATAAGCCACCACCTATCATTAGATTTATATATTGAGCAGAAATTATAATGCATTTGGAATTCGTTGGGTTGAAAATTTCAATTTGAAGGTACTTTATATATTGTTAGCTCCATGTGAGAGTTGCATGGACGGTTAGGTGTGAATGTCAGCTGAAGATTGGCAGGTGGAGTTGGAGACGACTAATTAGAACATAAAACCCAAATGCCATGGATCGTCTTTGCTCCTCCCATCCCTTATTTCTAACACTTTTAAATTTTGTTGGTCTGTCTTCAACTCACTCACCATCACCAGAGCCATGGTAAATCTTCTCTCTATGATATAATTATCCAAACGTTCTTTTCAATTTCCTATTATATGAATGTATAGATTTGATTAACGAGTACAGCTATGGTATGGTTGCAGTCTCTGACGCCATTGCTGTTCCGGTCTCTGTTGAGACTAGTAACTTCGCTAGTAAATGAGCCCGCTGCTTCTATCACAACTTTGTTATACTACAGTGAACTTCTACCTCAGAATAATATGGTCTTGAGGAGATTAGTTCGACGCGAGTTGCTTCATGAGGAAAATTACCTTTTCCACTTTCTCATTAACTTCTTGAGATGTTTTTGGTAGGTTTATACGTACTTCTTCTTCTTCATCATCATTAATTCCTCTCATCGGAAACCTAAATTTGGAGTACGTTGGTTACTTTTACTTAAAATCTTTGAAGTTACAATATAATTTTTGTTCTGACTCTGAGCACGGTGCATCCGGCATTTTTGTATAATTGTAATATTTGGGTCCTGGTCAAAGTTGAGTGGTTTTATTTTATTTTATTTTATTTTGCATTGGATTATGGTGAGTAATTTTCTGTTGAATCCAAACCTATGTTTCAAGGTTTGTTTGTGTTTTATATGCACCTATGATCACTTACTGAGATGCTTTTCTTAGCGAGCACTACTATCTCTATTGTCTATTGAAATTAATTCTACCTTTTATAAAGTAATTTTGCTTGTTGCAAGCAAACACTATTTATGTGACGTTAATGAACTAGAACTTTTAATTAAACAGTAAACAATTCAAAATCAATTAATCAAAATTCTCATCAGCCTATACCATATATATGCATATTATATTATAACCTCATTCTTCCATTAAGTTGAAAATCAGTTAAACTTGGATACAAAAATTATGTATAAATTTACATTTTTACGTATAAGTTTTATATAATACATGCATATAATGAAAAATGGGATGAGGATGACATACAAAGTACTAGACCAATTTGAAATATTAATTGTTTTTTTAAATTTTTCATCTCATTCCCTCCTCTTTACAACATTACCTAAAAATTTTATCTCAATTTTACTTGACAGTCCCTATTTGATCAACTGATCACTATACTCAACCATATATGCACTCATAAATCTCATCATCAATCGTTTATGCAAATATGACACATTTACTAATTTTATAAACAATAGATTAATAATACTACATATAGAATAGTGGGATACAAAGTGTGTTCCACCTAAATGACATATGTATATATATTAATAAAAAGTAATAATCATTTCACATGATATTAGTTAGATACAAGCTTTATATTTAAGGCTTAAGCTTTATAAGTTAGTGCTTATTAATAAAGAATATTCTAATTTAATTAGATTCCTCAACCATTTATTCACTTTTTTCGCTTTCTAAATTGTGGGGTGGATGGTTGTCACGGGCCGCCGAGGCGCAAGCGGGGATGCTGCAACGCAGAGGCACATCAGCGTACAAGCTCCAGCACGCGGGCATGGATGCCATGCCTTCCGACGCTCAAGCACGCAAGCAGAATGGTTCGCGCTATGAACAGTGCCGCGGGTGAACAGTATCCCGTGAGCTAAATGGCTTGCAAGGGAGAGTTGGATGTGTTGGGGGCTTAATGGTTGAGTTGGGGCAGTCCATTATCATGTGAGGCAGCTTGGTCCAGCAACCATATGGGCAGCTTTGCTTGGATTGGTCCCAAAACTTGTATAGGCTTTGGTTAGGCCCAAAATGGCCTAATCCATGTAAATTAGCTTTTTGGTTGTAAGTTTCCTATTGGTCCAAATATGTGAAGAGGTGGGAGATGAGATATTTCCTCCTAGCCAATTATCTTCACCCATGTATGTATTGTGGCCAATTAGGTTGCTTTATGTGTACATATATAATTGTAAAGTTTGTAAATGAAAGGGGAGGACCCATTTCCTTCTCCAAAAATTCTGCATCTTACGTATTCCATTTCTCCTCCATTTGTGTCCCAATTTGAGCACCAAATTGACATATCTCACGGCACAATTGACTCACCCACTCACACACAAGTGTATTTTGGGATAAAAGGCTTACTTGGATGGTGATGGCAAGCTAATTCAAGTGCCGCACGGGGCTGATTTCATTCCGCAGAATCGCCACGTGACATGGTGGAGGGCACCACAGCTCAGATAAGTATTGACTCTTCACACTGGCCTCTCCCTCTCTTTTAATATTTTGTTAATTTTAAAGTAAAGCATTACTTTCCTAGGATCGATGTGAAATCCACTGGATTAAATGTGAGTGGCCTCGTCTTTTTTCGTGATATCGACCATCTACGAATTTTAAATTAAACATTATATATATATATATATTCTATCACCATGACATATTAATATAGTAATTATTAAATATTATTATCAATTTGTCATTATCATTTTTATTCTTTTTTGGACAAGGGACTAAAAAAATTAAAACTCTAGATTACAAACAATTTAGAACAAAATATGGTCGGGCGATCGTTTCTGAAGCTGACATGGGATTGCATGTTCTTTTCTCCCTTTCTGATTCGGCAAATGGATTTGGATTCGCTTTTGCTGCTCGAGTGAAATTAATCACTGCTTTAATTATTTATAACTCTTCTCCTTTGGATGGATTTACGCATGCAATTTTGGTATGGTATTTGATAACCCAGCAACACGTGTTACAATTTCCTTCTATTTCGCTTCTCTGTTCTCTCAAAAACAAAAGGGTAAGACCAACAAACGTAACCGATCATTATTATTTAATGTATTTTTGGCTATAGTTACGACCGTTAACACGGCCGTTACATACATTCGTTTTGGTTTTTACGTCGGGACAAACAACAGTTCTGCGCCCTTAACACGTGTGTCTGGCTCAACCCGAAAATAAATATAAATTTAAATAAAATGGAAAAAAATAAAATTCAATTTAAAGTCTCCGCTTTTAATCAAGTAAATTGATAGCAATGAATACGTGCGGTCCAGCTCAGCAGATTCCTTCAAAATCACGATGGTTTGTTCTCTCATCCAGCGGCCACGATCTCCTGTATAACCAAACCCCATCACTCCGCCTTATGCGCACCTAATAATCAAATTGCGTTCTGTTAGTTACCAAACATACCCTCCCAAATAACTCTCAAAATGCTCACCTCACAGTTCCAGACTATAGGGGCATTATTGGAAATTGAAAGCACAGGGACATAGATTAGTTGAGCTCAGTCACCCCCCACTGGTTAGCTATCTATCAAAAAGGGTCTTAAAAATGGTTTTGCAACAAAATTAGGCAAATGTCCGAAATGTTTTTGTTTTGATTTTGATTTTTCCTCTTATTTCGTCAATGGCGGATCTAACATGATCATGATTTTGCGTTCGTTTTGAAGTATCTTTTTATTTATTTGAAAAAATACAACGGTCACTAAATCTTTTCGAGCTACCGAGACGAAGATGTTGGACGGACTTCTAGGTCGTGGTTTTGCCTCTAAATGGTTCGTGCTCTGATCGTTCTCTCTCTGTATTTTGATTTTTGTTTGCTTTGTGTTTGATAAGCGCGTTTTTGGTTTTTTTTTTTTTTACAGCAAATCGTTGATAAAATTGATCAAGAATCGGATCGATGTGATTAGAAGAAAGAGGAATGCGACGCAGAAGTTTCTAAAGAAAGACATAGCTGATCTGCTCGCTAATGGACTCGATATTAATGCCTATGGCAGGGTATTTATTTTTGCATTTATAGCTTTTCTTGAATTTTTTACATTTTTATCTTTTTTCTTTGGTTTTAAAATTTCAAATTTAATGAAGTTCTGAGTTTTCTTCGTTGTTTTTGAGCTGTTTGATTTTTCACTTGTAATTCTTGAATGTTTTCAAATTTTATGCTCGTTGATTTTTGTATGCTCACAAATTTAATGTGCCTTGATTTTGTTTCAATGTAAGATCTGAATGTAGTTCTTATGCTATGCAATGTGCTGAAACAGGCCGACGGGCTTCTAGCTGAACTGAACGTTTCTTATTGCTATGATCTTATTGAGCAATGTTGCGATTTTGTAACCAAGAGTGTTTCAGTCATGCAAAAAGTGAGGTAAGAGTGGTTCTGCCGCTATTGTTGCACAGTGTTATCGTTTGGTCTCTAATTGAATTTATTTTTGGATGAAGATGTCCGCATGAATGCAACATCCCAGTTTCTGATATCTATCTGTGGTTGTATGTGTGCGTGTATTTAGTTGACTTATTTTGTTAAAATTCACTTGGTTGCACAATTGCAATAGCACTGTCAACTGTGAATGTTACTGGTTTGATATTCCACATTACTAGATTCGCATTTGTCCAGTTTGATACTGGAATTTCTTCCCAGCATTGTGGTAAAAGTCCATAAAAATAGTAAACCGGCAAGGAAGAAACTAGATGCTCTGTTGAAGTGCATGCCAGAACTCTACTTTGGCTGGAAGTTCATTGGCAAGTCTTTTAGCACTTGTATCCTTAAACGGTTAAACATCAGTCTACTGTTTGGGCTTTCATGGTTCCAGTTCTTGGAGTTTGTCAGTATGAATGCACTTTTAATCTGTTTGGAAAGAGTAATTACCTAATTTCATTGGCAAGTCTTTTATTAATTATATCCTGAAAGAGTTAAGCATCGGTATGCTAGTCAGAGTTTCATGGTTCCAATTATTGGAGTTTGTCAGCAATTACCTATGCAAAGCTGAAGCATGCAGTTGAAACTTCATAGACTGGAGGATAATAGTAGATGTTGAGATTACATGACTATGTTTGTCCTGTTAATGGTTTTATCCCTGAAAGATGAGTTAAATATAAGAGAATTCTGTGTGATTTTGGTTTGAATTTGTTTTTGCATCTTTCTTTGTATCTCAAATTGAAGCACTTTTCACTTTCTAGATTTTATTGACATATTGCTTACTCCATGGTTGTCTTTGCAGCTCTTGCCCTGTGGACTGTAGAGAGGTTGTAGCATCCCTGATGTTTGCTGCTGCAAGATTTTCTGATCTGCCAGAGTTGCGTGACCTCAGGCAAATATTCCAAGAGAGATATGGGAATTCCTTGGAACACTTTGTGAATAAAGAGGTATTTTTCCATAGATCTCTACTTACCTGAGACTTCATAAATTGAACCGCATTGTTATAACTGACATCTTAATAGTTTGTGGAGAAATTATCTTCAAAGCCAGCTACAATGGATAAGAAGGTTCAGTTGATGCAAGATATAGCATCAGAGTATTCCATAAATTGGGACTCCCAGGCGTTTCAACAGAGGATGTCTAAACCTTCTGCATCTGTGCAGGTATGAACCTCTGTATTTTCTTTCATGATTGACATCATTATCTGATAAAAATAGAAAGCAAAAATAGGAAATGGTGAAACTCTTTCAATATTTTTCAGTTAGATTGAAAATATTGCTCCTCCCTGTTAATAAGATATTTGCAATCTGTGAATATTGTTGCAGGACCAACCAAAAAGTTGTAGTTCTTTCACTGTCACCAATGATAAATATAAGCCTATCAATGGCAAGCATAATTTACCAACTGAACCCAAATATGATGTTTCACATAAAGGTAGGATTGAAAGTGCAAGTGATGGGTACAGATTGCGGAATGGCAAAGAGGGTAATGTCTTAAATAGGAATGAGCTTATCTTTCAGCCCAGACAGGTATCCTCAAGCAATGGATTGAAGCCGCTTGATGGGAGAGAAGAAAGTATCCTGAAAATGGGTGATCATGGCATTTCACGCCAAGGAAAGCAAGAAGTCATTGGTGATAAGCATGAAGTTTGGAATGGAAACGAGGATGCCATCCTAAAAATGGTTAAAGGAGACAGTTCAACTCATGGAAAAAGAATGGAGTATATAGACAGTACAGTCAAGCCACAGGGTGGTAGAGAGAATGCTGTACCTAAGAGAGAAAGCAAGGACAGTTCACCTTATGGAAAGCCATTTATTGCTCCTAGTTATACAGGACAGCATTTAAAGAGTGATGGAAAGGGCCTGCTTGATTCTGACAGTTGTGGAGGCCAACACAACACCACAAATTTAAGGAAAGTGCAGGAGGAAGAAATAACAAAGTTGAAAACCTACTACAATAATGCCCTGCCCCCTCCTTATGTCAAATCGAAGGATAGAACAGTGAAATCAAAGGACAGTAAATATGGAGCCAATTTAGGATCTTCGCATCTTCGCTTTGATGGTAATGGAGTCCCTAAAGATCCTTCAGTGCCTGAGAGGGAGGCAGTTGGAACCCCAAGAGTTAATAGCCACGATGATGAAATAGATCATCATTATAAGGATGATGGTGCTGGTAATGCTATACCAAAACCAAGATCAGTCAGGAGGAGACACAACAAATCAGCATCTGGTCATGACAATACCGGAAATGGTGGAGATGTGGAAGTTGTAAAAAGAAAATCTAGAAGCAGAAGGGATGACACAAGACGAGGCCTACAAATCTTGTTTGATGATGAGCAGTACCAGAATGATGAAGAAGAAAGGAAAATGGATAAACTTTTAATGTATTACAGTACAAAACCATCGACACATGAGCATGGATTATTGAGACGGAAGTCCAAAAGTCGTCATGCACATCATGGGGTCAGTGATGCAGGTGAAGCACCTCCGACTCTATGTAAAGATGTATCTGATGAGGTGTCAGACACAGTTCCTCCTCCCGTTCGGTCAATTTCCCTCCCTCATGGACAAACTTCTTCAGAGTCAAAAAAAGTGTTTGCTCGTGCTGCTTCCTTTCAACCAGATAGGTCTAATGAAGCTCGGCATGTGCATCCAAAGTTACCAGATTATGATGATCTGGCTGCTCGCTTCGCGGCACTGAAAGGGAGGTAAATCATAGAGTTATTTCACTCATGCTTATTGGCATAATATAATCCAAGTAATCTTCATTCTTTTCCCTTGGGTTTGGTGCTGACTGTGAAAGAGGAATGGGAGCTGGTTAGTTCTTCATCAAAATAAGGAAAGTGCTGCCGCGAGGTTGTCTTTTGAAGTTGCAGTAACTGAGTAATAGAAGTACAGCATACATTTGCTCTAATATTCTTTTTGTGCTCTCACCATTGCATCAATAGCATGTATACATGATTTCTGTTCAATGCCCAGAGCCTACGATTGTAAAAGTTGTAATATTTTATGTAACTTGAAATGATAGAAGTTGAAGAGATTGTTTCTACTGTGTTGGGGTTCTATTTTTCTAATATCAGTTACTTCCACTAAATTTCTTGTCTGCACTAGTTCTATTGCGTTTTCCATTTTTTTTTTTTTTAATTTCTGAAATATATCTGCCAAAGAATGTCAAGTTGTCCATAAAGAACGGTAGGGAATATTGAGTAAATTTAAATATGAGATTTTAACATATATTTTCTTAAAATTTGAGACTTTAACACTTAAATTAAAAATTTAAAAAAAGATAGTTATCTCTCTTATATTATTAGTAGATTAGTTATTTTTATTTAAATAATTATAATATTTTTATTTATTTTAAAGTAAAATTTAAAAAATTTAATTTTAATTTATTTAAATATTTTAAAAATTAAAATAATTAAAATTTTAATTAATGATAATTTTGATTTATGTTTATTTAAAATTAATAATTTATCCATACTAATATTTTTTTTAAATTTTTATCATTGATTAGTTTTATTAAAGTTTGTGCAAATCTGAAAGTTTAAATTTATTTTACGAGTTATAAGATTCATGTTAAAGCGTGAATTTAATGTTGATATGTATGACAAAAATCTTATATTAAATTTTTTTTGTAGGAATAGTCAAGTTGATAAGGTTATGAAATTGTTTAGTAAAAAATTAAAAGAAATATGATTAATGTCAAAGGATTTGTAAAAAAAAGAATAAGAAATGTGGTAATTTTGCATATTAGAGTTTGAGATTTAGATAAATATGACACATGAATAAAAATTAATTAAATTATTAATTTAAATTTTTATTAATTAAAATTTTAATTTTAATAAATATTAAATAAATATAATTAAAATTATCATTAAATTATCGCATTAATTAAATTTTTATTTTTAACTAATCTTACTTCCAATTATTGTTCCTTCTTTTTTGTTCTTTTCCTTCTTCCCTCCCTTCCCCTTCCCCTTTCTTTTCCCCTCCCTTTCTCCTTCTTTCCCTCCCCCTCTTCCTTCCTTCCTTCCCTCTCCCCTCCGTATGCTGTTTTTTTAATTTTTTATTTAAATGTTAAATTTCATTAGAGGTTTGCGTTAAAACGCGGGTTAAATATCCATAATAATTTGGGGGACTTGGGAAATGTAAGGTTTCGTCTTTTTGTTCTTTTTGAGTTCAGTTTGTGATGTGTTAATGGAATTGACCATTATGACCTCCACTGTCAGAAAACCCGATCAGTTGAGAACCAACAAAATCCTTAAATTCCCCATGCCCGATGCCCTCAAAGATTCTCTTCCGTTGTCAAAGGTAAATGACTGTTTCCCGCCAAAAAAGCCTCGTCTCTCTTCCTTTATTACTGTCCAGCTTGTACTGCCTCCTTCTATACTTCGCAGAGAGAAAGAGAGAGAAAACCAAAACAGAGGCAGAAATGAAGGGCACATCCAAGGTAATAATGGGAGCAACACTAGTAATGGTGGTGAGCCTTGCCATTGTTTTAGGCCTAGTCCTAGTTCTGTTAGTTGAGCTTTACTGTTCTCTATTACTCCGCAGGCGGCGTCAGCTCAGAAACACTCCCACAACCACCACTAACACTTCTTCTCGGCCTACACAAACCCAAGAACAATCAGCTAGTCCTCTCAGTAGTTTCTATGCACAAGGTGTTCTTGATGCTCCCAGAAACTTCCTATTCCCTGCTGTTTCTTCCAAACAATACAAGGCAGAAAAGAACAACCAAACCTTTCAACTTCATTCTGTCCTTGATATCCATACCCAAGACTCAAACACTAGCCCTCACTGCCTAGGCATCATATCTCCAACATCCCCATCAACTTCTTTTATCACCTCACCACCTACAATTCAAGAAACCACAACTCAAGTTGTTTCCAATACTGCTTGTACTGACAAAGATTGTGGAGGTGGTGGTGGCATTGGCGGGGAGCATTTTGTTTACATATCAAATCCTATTTACGACAATGATGCAAGCAGGCTGAGCAGGGAAGATACCCCATTTGAAACTCCGGATACATCCCCTTCGCGTTTAGAAACCGGTGGTTCTTCAAGTGAAGAAGAGATTTCTCAGCCATCACCATCTAGTCAACACTCATTGCCGAACACACCTCCATTGACTCCAATGAAGAAGCTCCCAGCAGAAGCATGTTCAGTTTCTTTGAGGGATGCGGGGTCATTGGGCACTTCAGGTAGTGATTCTATCAGTAACAATGGCCTTTCTTCCTCCTCTTCCGGCTCTCCATGCACATCTCCTTCATGGTGATTATTGAATTATCTCTTGCAAAGTTCTGCACTCTTGAGGTGGTATTTTTTTTTTTTTTTCATTTTGTAGTGTCTTTTTCTGTTGGGCTTTTGGCTTTTGGAGTAGAGTTTCTTTGTGAATACAGTAGTGGAGATAGTATGTAAGTGCTGGTGCAGCACATCTTTTCTTTGCAGGCGTGATAATGGCTCGTTCACCCAGGCCTATCCGGGCCAACTAAAATTCTTGCTCGCTTTCGCTCTTTTACTTTGCAGACTTACCCTTTTGTTTTTATTTACTTGTGTGGGTGTTTTCGGAAAGATTTCCATCTGGCTCTGGAAAAGAATTAATGAGCCTCGGTTTTGTTTTGGGACTGTGAAGTTGCATGTGAATTGACTACAGAGAGGACCAACAAATTTACCCAAAATGCAAAAATAAATAAATAAAAGAAAATTCTCTGTTTTTGAGGGGCCTCGAGCTCTGATTTCAATGCTAAAGAAACAAAATACTGTCAACTGCGAGGTTTTTGTCCACTCATTACAATGACAACTCTTGTAGTTGGTGGTGTGCATAAGCCATCATTAGGCAAGGCAAGAAGCTTCAGTTTCTGCACTGCTTGAATTTTATCATAATTATTTTATTCGTGGAATGGAGAACTGACTAGGGCTCCTCTTTGATTTCATAATTTGCCGGGTCCACCGTGTTAAAAATACAACATCTGAGCCACTGATTTGCTTAAAATATTGGTTTTATGCTTTGATCGTGCACATTGCTTAGATGCTAAATAGCAAGATAAGCCCGACGAATATAAATTCAGATCAAACGGAAATAATTTCAACGATACATAGAATAAAAACCTCAAGGGCATCGATAGATACAGTGATTTATTAAATTACAAGATACAAAGAAATAAAATATCTTCCAAAGAATTAGCTTTGAGACCTCCAACAACCAACTACAACAAACCCTATTGCATAAGTAAAAGAATGAAGGCATTATGTAAACAAATGACATTCTTTAGTTCGATGTAACACTATCAGGCTGCCAAAAGAATGATTATAATCTAATCTTCTCAATTTCTTTATCCTAAATGCCTCATCGTATTAAAAGCTTTAGACCTGCTTCCAAGTCCTGTAAGGTGATGGTACACAATTCATCAGAGTCCATACAGTCAAAACTGAGCCTAAGATCCAAATTCTCCCTTGCATTGACTAGCATAGGATCCACTAAACCTCCATTCATATCCTTGCGCTGCTTTTCTGTTGTTTCTCTCCCTATGAGTGCTGCAATTGCATCCATGCTACAAGAAGAATGCAGTTTAAATCCATACAATAAGCTATCCTCGCCTTGATCGTTCATCTTGATATGAACGATCTTGGCCAACTCTTCAGAGTTGAAATCATTAAAGTGAAAAAACTTGGTCACTCTCCGGCAGAAGCCTTCATTAGAAGCGATTACCCGCTTCATTGGTTCACTATAGCCAGCAAATATGACTATAACTTTTCCGCTGTCCATAACAGACATGATCTCTTCTAAGGCTTCTATCCCATAGTCCTTATCATCTGCTTTCTGCATGGGTATTAATCGATATGCTTCATCCACAAAAAGTATTCCTCCCTCGGCTTCTTTGATCTGGGCATGATAGGTCATCTATTAGTTTGTTTCCATTTATCTCTATTAATCAAAAGTAATTACATAATTTCTGAAAGGAAATGGCGCACCTTTCTTCTAGTCTTTGGTCCAGTATGACCAACAAATTCACCAACCAAGTCTGTCCGCTGCACTTCGGTTACTTTGTCAGTAGGTAAAATTCCCACCATATGAAGTAATCTTCCAAGAATTCGAGCCACCATAGTCTTACCTGTTGTTATGTGATCAATCACGTCCAATTAAAAATTATTAAAAATACCAAACAAGATATAACACAATGACACATACAATTAGAAATGATTAAAAATACCAATCAACCCACTAAGAATCTAATTATCTATACTATATTCCTTCTCATCAAAACCAAACTTTGACCCTCAAGTGAGTATTGAGCAAAAGATAAATAGAAGCATGATAATTGCAAAAACATGAGGAAAGGCATACATTTTGAAGTAGTATTGCCATAAGAACATCAAGGAACAAATATCACCATGTGATACAAAGAGCAGTAACTAGAATAGATGAGCCTAGTTCGTCTACAAAATGAAAGACAAAAGTTTATGCCTGTTTGTTTTTTAGTCTGAAATCTGAATATAATTTAATTTCAGTTATTCAAATGTTTTAAAAGTGTTTGTTTTTTAACTTAACACTAAAAACTTAACAATAAAATCTGAAATTTAAATGTGTTTTCTAGTTGTAAACTTGTAATAAACTAAAATAGCCTTAAAATTTTTATTTATTTTCGAATATAGAGTTTATCTTAATTATTTATAAGGGGACGGGTAGGTAAAATTACTAGTTTTAGATTTTTAAGATAAACAAAAAGCAAATGGGCCCATAGTCATCTCTGCACCAATGCGTTGAAGATTTCTTAAATTCTGGTTAAATTTCCATGAATCTTATAAAAAAACCTAAACTAAAAAATAAATACTCAAGCAAACACCAAGATTATGCATCTACGAGAACAAGTTGGAAATTCAATGACAAATCATGAGATAGTATCCTGGAGAAGAACTAAGCAGCAAAATACAAGTAGTGGGACATATCAGCATTGATGCATACAAGAAACATTAGTATATTTAAAAATTAATCAGCAACCAAGTACCTGTCCCAGGATTGCCAAGGAATGCCATATGTGGAGGTCTTCTAGCACCAACTTTCAATCCAAGGGCTCTGCGCCTCTCATCCAGAAGCATCCCCTTAGCCCATTTCCGAAGTTGTGTCTTGAGCTCATGCAAACCCACAATATTTGATAGTTCATTTTCAAGTTCATCCATCTTAGCTTTTGTTTCGCTGCATGCTTCAAGTGCTCTTCTCTTTCGCTGTTCTTCACTGTGCCAGTTTAATAGTTCACGCAACTTTGCACTCCCTGGGCCGTTTGAGAGATGGTCTAGAGGAGTCTTGCCCTCCTGCAATTCAAAGGTTACTACTACTCAGAAAGAAGGAAGATTTTAGAAATCTAAAATATAATGAGTAATCACAATTCATAGTACATTGTCCATAGCACTGCAATCAGCATTATACTCGAGCAATGTCTTAACAGTTGAATAGTCTTCAGATCGAATTGAGTGCCAGACAGAAAGGTGTAATGGTGTCATCCCATTCTGCATGTACAAAACAGCAAAGAATATAAAGAATTTCAATAAAAGTTGAACAATCCAGTACAAATTTAAAACCTCAACCAAAAGAGGAAGATCTAGGATTAAAAGAGCACACATTAGCTTTGGCTTCAATAAAAGCGCCATGAGCAAGAAGTAACTTTGCAGCTTCATTGCACCCATTTTTTGCCGCCATATGCAACGGAGTTTCTCCGTACTATAAAACTCAATAGATTAGTACCCAATTTGTGATTAAATAAGCATATCATAAGGTGGTCAGCTAAATTTAAGAAGGATTAATTTGAATGGTCCCATATAATACACAGACGTCGCTCAGGAAATATTAAAATACACATGAATTTTACTAACCATGTTTTTGGCCTCCAACTCAGCCTTATCACTTCCTTGCCATTCAAGCAGAAATTTAACTATTTCAGCCTTGTTGTAACCAGCAGAAACATGAAGGGGTGTCTGTGCCATCTGCATTCAACCAATGAAGCAGATAAATAAACTGGAGAAAAATGCATACTCCTTTTGCACATTGTATTTGACAACAAATTTGAGGTGATAGAACTTTTAAAATAATATTATGAGCATTAAAGTAATACTGTAATCAGAGACAAGTAACAGAAACTGAATTCACACACATCTCTAGGCAACAAAGTTATTCAACTTATCTGTTGAAGAACTTATAATTGACCCCTTCTGTAGTCTTGCTAACAAAATTATGAGCAACAGAGATATACATTAGCAAACTCTTCTTCGTTATAATAAGCCTAACCTCCAAAACTCGCACAATGAAACAAATAACGAAAATTGGAAATTCACGCTGAAAACAATGCCTGTCATGATAAAACAACTCAATTACCTAACCCAATTTAGTTCATACTAGATCTAGCTTCATCTTTCCTTGATTACATAATATTCCCTCTACTCGGTACTCTTTATTTTTCAACACTATAAATCCTACTACATGACATGCCTTATTCAATTCATTTTACTAGTCAAACAGCATAAAAGGATTAAAAAAATACTAATACTTAGTTCAAATCAGGCAACTGCAATCTAGATTTTATCGACAACTACCTAAATCGGCGTTCACCCATAAAAAGTAAAGCAAATTATATAATGCAACTGCAACTAAGCAGTGAAATGGTTGGTCATACGACCAAATGGATCCAAATTTTCACACAGAACAAACCAATTCATACAAAAACAGTTAAAAAAAGAAAAATGTACACCATTTGCAGAAATTAGACGAAAAAAAAAACAATTTTCTAGAGTTAATTTTCACCAACACGAAGAAGAAAAGATCTTACAACGGGATTTCTTTCATTGAGAAGAGATGAGTTGTTCCGAAGTAGCTTCTGGAAGCCAAGAAGATCCCCAGACTGGGCGCAGCCATGAATGGTGGCAGGTTTGACAGATCTTGACCGTTGATCCTGATGCTTCTGCATGTCTACGTAATTGTATTTGCGTTAACTTGTTTCTCTCCACCGGAAAAAGAATTAAAAGATAGATTTGAAGGTAAATAGAGAGGAAGAAAGAGATTTGGGGGGTTGGGAAATTGAATTTCAGAGGATTTTGTTGTTAAGTCTTGGCGGTCAGTGAAGGAAATGAACCCCCCCCTGCCTCCGACTTTTGCGCCTGTTTCTTTAACACCCTTTTTGTCTATGTCTAATATGCGTTCCTGGACTTAAATGCCCTCCACCGTGGGTTCTATTTTCGCTAGCCCCGAAGCTGGTGGGATGATAACATCCAGATACCTAATTTTCTACGTTTTTCCATATCATTACATAGTATTTCTATTTGTACTAAATAGGTCCTTCAACTCTATCGAGATTACATACATACTGTTTAGTTTTATGTTTCCATTACACGATGATTTTAAAATTTTAAATCCAATATTAAGAAGTTTAGGGTTTTTTTTTATTTAGTTTTTGAATATGATTATTTGTTTTTAAAAATAAAAAATACAAAGAATTAAAGAAATATACCTTTGTTAAAAATTTCGAAAATAATTTTTGAATTAAATTCTATTTTTTAGTTCAAAATTAGAAAACAAAAAAAAAGTTGTTTTAATAGTTTTATCTTATTTTTATTCTAATTAAATTTAAATATAATTTTTTTATTATCTTAAAATATATTTTTTAAATTTACAAAGTTTAAATTTATAAGATTTATATTATCTATTTATTTAATTTTAAATAATTTTTTTGTGATGTTTATATCATATTTTTATTTCTAATGTTCACTTATAAAAGAAAATTACTCTCTTTTTTCTAGTTACTCATTATCTTTTTCATATTTATTATTTTCTCTTGCACGATATCTATTTTTTAAATTTTATTTTATAGTATAGATCTTGAATTTATAAATTATTTTTTATTAATCATTTTTTAAAAATTAATCTTTTAAAAAAATTGTATTATCATTGTTGTATTGTAAATATTAGTTTGAAGTAATTAACATAAATAAAATATTTATACTTAATTATTAGTAAAATTTTAATAGAAAAAATATTGAAAATAATTTTATCTAAACACATATTGTTACTTATTTTTAAAAAAATATATCAAAAGTTTTTAATTTAAAAACTAATTTTTAAATATTATATAAAATATATTTTTAAATATTAAAATATTAATAATACAATTCAATATTTGAATCGTAATTTTTAAATTATGAATCAAACGGCCCTTAATTTTGTCGTTCCAACATGAGTATTAGGAATAGGGATTTATTTGAAACAAATGAATAGCTTTGACTTTATTTGTGAAAGTATAAAACTTAGAGAACCTGTATGTTATTGCCCATAGTTGTAACTGTGATGTGTACATCGTTTTGCAATATAATTTTAACCACTAATATTATAGATTGTGAAATTAATATTAAATATAATAAAAAAAATTCAAAGCGGTAATAGTATTGTGTGTGGAAAGCCAACCGCACATGGAACATGCATTATTATGATGCATGATTTTGAATTAAAAATGGGGTCAGTATTATTATTAGTCAATTATTATCATTGGTTATATAGGTAACAATAAAAAGAATAACACAATCTTTCACTGGACAAGCATGTGTTGTTTGTTTCCACTGGCCCACTTGCAAATGTTGTGTTAACAATGAGCTGTTGTCCACTTGTACATTTCATTTTTTGGACAAAAGTAATTCCATTTCCGCGGGTGCAGCTGGAAGACACGCAAACTGTTTCTTTTTGCGTCTTGAATGGGTACGGGGCTTTTCGGTTCGGCCCACCATCAATCATGGCTGTACATAGGCTTTTCAGCTCGGCCCAACATAAAAATTACGAGATTGTGACGTGTCGTAAATGGAGTACACGTGGACAATTGATTTGATCCATTCGAGCCGATGCGTTCCTTTCAAATGTATAGCGTGGCGTGTTATACCGATATTTTGTTGTAATTCACTACACTCCGGAATTATGTGCCCCACCATTTTGATTAAGGCACGAGATTGCGGTGGACACAAATCTAAACCTACGATACTCAAGTATATACAAGAGACAAACACAAACTCAAAACTCAAAAGTGAATCGCTTAAGACAATGGGATCCTTGCATATTTTCTTTGTTGTCAACAATTCATATGAATAATTCACAAAAATAAAAAAAAAATATCTCGCCCCATTTAGATAGAAGATGAGTCAATCTAAAAGTGAATGAATTTTCTCGTAATAAAGTATTGTCACACAGTAAATGTACCCTTTGGACATTAAGTCATTAACCAGTTATTTTAACTAATAAACTAGATGAAGCTAAGCTAAGGTAAAGCAATCATCAATTCAGACGAGGAGGCACTGCAACAACTTAATTCAACTCAAGCTAAGTATTAGCTAAGCAGCTGGTAGTGAGATTAGATTAGTAATCACTAGATTGAATTTCCAGAGGAGAACAATGCGTAAAAGTGTCATCTTCCTCAAAAAGCGACACGAATTTATCTGACCCACAGATCCACATGGGCAAAGATGAGGTTGCTTTAACGTGTGGTCGTCACATTTCTCCACCTCCCTAGATCTTCTACCGAATCCCACTTCTTCACCTCCTTCTCTCTTGAAGATTTTTTTTTTCATATATATATATATATATATATATATTATTAATCTTCAAGAATTAGGCACCACTGCCCAACATTCCCTGAAAAGTAGGAGCTACAAACAGTTACATGAACTCTTCGTTTAATCTCAATCTATTAACAAGATGACTACTACACTTACTAAGCTTGACGTATGCCCACAAACCATAGACCATTTTTGTTTCAAGGACCAGCGCAGAGCCAGTCTTAGACCGAGTTTCTACAGGTATGGGTTAGCTGTGCATAAAGGCCGGTATGGGTTGTACGTGCAGCCATGCAGGTCTTTTAAGAATGATGACAAGGGAGATAAAGAGATGGAGAGTGCAAAGAATAGTGGAATTTTGAGGGAAAGTGAAGTGAAGTTGAAGAAGGAAAGTGGGTTTTGGAGTTCTTTGAAAGATGTTATTTTTCGTGCTGCTGGGTCTAATTCGCAATCAAGTCATGAGTATAGGAAGGCTGTGGATAAAGTCGAGAAGGTTTTCTCTTCGGTAAGTTATTTTATTATGTAGTCATGTGAAATTCTTCTGAATATGTTTTATTAATTGAATTTCTAGGTTAATTATGCGATTATCTTATTTTTGTTTGATTGGTTTATCTAGTTAATGACCTTCTTTGTTCTCTTGAAGTTGAATTTCTGCGATAGCTGTAAGAAAACGTAATGAAGATAGATAACATCAAATAATTATTAATGAAAGTCACCCCGACTAACATTAATTCAATTGTTTGGCGCTGATTAAGTTTTGAGGGCAAATGAATTCACGCTCAGAGCTTAAATGTTTGTTATCTAATTCAAACTGGTTTTGTGTTGAAGCACTAAGCTTTTGTTTTCATGTTGGCAAGTAGCTGACTAGCGTTAACTTCACCTATTTCTCTATGGTCTGGTCATCCAGATTGCCGTCCAAGTTGGAAGATATATTGTGACTATGATGAGCACCGGAGTTGTACTCGCAGTTGGTTTTCAGTTATCAGGTTAATTTACATGAACTGTTCATAGCCTCAATATATGTGCATTGACATAATTAACTGAGAAAAAGATTGTGAATTGACATGCTTTCCTATATAAATTTTTCGATGTTCCTTCTATGGAAAATGACTTATCTGCAAATTTTATGAAGGTGGAGACAGCCAGATGAATGAACTGATATGGTATAGCTGGCTTGGTGGAATTATTATTGGAACTATGATAGGAGCTAATATGGTTCTGGAAGAACACTGTCGAGCTGGTCCAAGGAATGTTGTCATTACTGGAAGGTTCTCTCCACTCTCTTGCTTGCCATATTCATTGGTGTTCCTATCTCCGAGTGTCCATGCATTTGTCAGCGTGTGTCGGGGGTTTGAAAAAGTTCCTTTCATGAGCTTGTTTTAATTTTGGTAAATTTTTTAATTGGTCTTACCAATTAAGCAAAATGAAACAGAAATCCGATGGACTTCTGGTGGTGCTAAATGTAAAATTATTTTTATAAACGGTCTGGCAGCTGATTATTGGCATCTTAGGGCAAGACATTCTACAGGACCTAATTCCTTGGTGGATTCTGGTATTATGCACATCATATTAAGATGAATTAGTGGCTGCGAGCAAAATTCATGCGGACTATGTTTTTAAAAAAAAAAATTCTTAGTGAAAGTCTTTCTTCATTCAACATTTTCTACAGATTTTCCCACTTTTTCATTATATGTTTTCTTTTTCTCCCCTTTTTCCTGGTAAGGAAAGAAATTTAGTTGGTTCAAGAATTACAAGAAACAAATTGTGGAAAAGAAATGCATTTTCTGGCTCTTGCTCATTTTCACCCCAAATCTCCTCTCAGATAAATCATTTCATTTTCCTTTGGCTTGGGTGCATGGATGGTGGCATTATATGAATGTGAAATTTACTTTGCAATCATTTGTGGAGTAGTTAGAAATTGCATAATTTGACTTGACTATTGATGCTTAAACAAATATATCACCAGATATTTCTTTATCTAGGTTATAAATTTTGGTGAACCTAGGACTTGCTCACTATATAACTAAAACAATTTCAGTTGCAACTAATTGGAATCTTTTGTAGATGCACTGGTGATATAGAGAAGTTACATTTTTCTGTTATGGTTGCATGTTTTAACTGGTTGGTGTAGTACGAGGGGACTAGGAAAAGCACTTGCTCGAGAATTTCTTCTTTCTGGAGATAGAGTGGTTGTTGCTTCTCGCAGGTGCATGATTCTTCTTAGTTTATAAATGCATGATAGCAAGTGAAGTCTATGATTTCCTTTTATAGATCCCTCATAACATCCCATTCATGCTTGAATCTTGTGAAAGCAGCCCTGAGTCCGTACATATGACTGTCACAGAGCTTGAGGAAAACCTCAAGGAAGGTATGATGGCTGCAGTTGGCTCATCAAAGAGAAATCTGGCACATGCAAAAGTGGTTGGCATAGCATGTGATGTTTGTGAACCGGCTGATGTGGAGAAATTGGCAAATTTTGCTGTCAATGAACTTGGTTCTATCGACATATGGGTGAGTAGTTCAGCCTTTCCATGTGATGTTTGTGTGCTGCAAATATGTTTCTTGCTTCAATTTTTCCCATCTTCTGATTGGTTTATTACTTCTCAATGCTTTCACAGATAAATAATGCAGGCACAAACAAAGGTTTTAAACCCCTGCTGCAGTTTACAGACGAAGAAATTGAACAGGTATTTGGCACAAAGGGTTCTTGGTTGTCTTGAAATCTGTGGCATTTTAGAGTCATTCATTGTGTTTAAAGTTTGCCTGAGTGCTGAAAGCTATTGAATCGGACTGTTAATAGATCATTGCCTGATAGAGTTGTTTGAATTACTCCTCATAATATTCCCCAATATTGTTACTCGATAATTAAAACCTCGTTTGTTTCATTCTCTCTCTTTTTTCTTTTTTGTTTTTTCTCCCTGTATTGTTTGTGACTTTCTGTGGCACAGGTATGTAAATCACATGCAGAAACTTGCTATAATGCTTGAAAAGCGTGTTCTCAAATTTTTTCTTGATTGCTTCGATTTAATGTAAACTTTTAATCTTGGGGATCCAACCTTACCATTTGAATTAGTTTGGCTCTCACCTACTGATTTTATGTAGATTGTCTCAACAAATCTAGTTGGATCAATTCTGTGCACTCGGGAAGCTATGCGTGTTATGAGAAACCAGATAAGGGGAGGCCACATCTTTAACATGGATGGTGCAGGCTCTGGAGGATCCAGTACCCCCCTCACTGCTGTGTAAGCTCACATATTTTTTTCTTAGGGAACTTACTACCATAGTGAGAAGAGGCTGAATGCAACATGAATTTTTGAAAATTGCAACACCTTGTGAATTGTTTTTATCTTTTGGAGTGTCTGGTAGTTTCTCACTTTGTTATACTATTTTAAATTGTTAGCTATGGTTCCACAAAATGTGGTCTTAGACAGCTTCAAGCATCACTTTTGAAGGAGTGCAAGCGGTCTAAAGTAGGAGTGCATACAGCATCTCCTGGCATGGTCCTTACAGATCTACTCTTAAGGTACCCTGTGTGATTCTGTGATTATTGTAAGGCATTGGCTATTCCACATGACATGTCTTGCTGAACTTTTATTTTAACATATTCATAATTAATTCATGCCTAATTGAACTGGCTGTATTAATGATCTCTCTTGCTCCAAACAGCTTGAATTTGTTTAAACTCTGTTGTTTTATGAATGTTCACGTTAACTTTTTTATTTAATAAACTTTCCCCAGACCAACCTACATCAATTGATTTTTCCTTGCACATTGTTTCGGCTGTGGAATGTTTCTTTTTTACTCAAGTAGTGATGCTATGCTAACTTTGAAAACCTTGCTCCGGATTTTCTGCAGTGGCTCAACTATACAAAACAAACAAATGTTTAACATAATATGCGAGCTTCCTGAAACTGTGGCTAGAACTTTAGTTCCACGGATACGGGTTGTAAAGGGTACAGGGAAGGCTATAAATTACTTGACCCCTCCCAGGATATTACTTGCACTAATTACTGCATGGCTGCGGCGAGGTCGCTGGTTTGATGACCAGGTAATGTCAATTCTTTGTATTAATGTGTTTCCATGCTGCTCGCTTGACTGGGGACGTTGTGTTTTAACTTGGATGAACCTAACACGAGAATGTAGTCTTGCCTGCATCTCAACTGCCAAGGCTTGCTCAAATCATTCTATGCTAGCAAACGGGCTGGAATTCATTTTCAACTGTACTGCCATGTATAAATTGATATTTAAAAGCTTTAGGTTAAGTTACCGACAACTCATCTGAGTTGAATGACACAATTACACTTCCCCAGGGCAGCAATTTATTATATGTTATAATCTACATGCCAAGCTTAGGCCAGTAGACTGTTGTTAACAGAAAACTTATGCCTGGTACCTTGCAGGGAAGAGCATTGTATGCTGCTGAAGCAGACCGACTTCGTAATTGGGCTGAGAATCGTGCTCGGTTCTCATTCACAGATGCAATGGAGATGTACACAGAGAACACTTGGGTTTCTGTGTTCTCACTTTCTGTTGTCTGTGCCTTCATAATCCTCTCTAGCACGGGCAGCACATTTCCAGGCACCTGAATCTTTTTACGCACAGTTGCATCCCAAAACACCAGGTCTACATCAAGCTTCTACATTTAATCAAAGCCAATCTGTAATGTTATCCACAGAGGCAACGTTAATATACAACAGAAGTAGGCGGTGACTATGGTTTCCTACGTGCAATTCTAGGCACTGAACCATCTGCAAGTGTTGAGTTATCCCGGTGTTTTAACTATGTATGTAGGTAGGTGTAGTGTAGGTTAGGTTTACGTATAGCATAGAGAAGGAAACAGTAAATTTAGTGAAGAATTCTTTAGTTATTGTAAGACGTAACGCACACACGAATTGTATCGAAATCATATTCATGAAAGAATCCAATAAAGAAAACAAATTGTAATGAAATATCATTGTGGTGTTCTATACGCCTGCAACTTGCATTCCATATTTGTTTAGAGATTGTAGCAAAATGGAATTTGTTATTGTGATTCAAAGGCCTAGGCCACATGGGCTTGGCCCAAGTCCACCAGGAGGAATATCAAGATATTAATTAGTTCATTGATATTTTTGTTTAAGTGTGTGCCTGTTCTTATCTTCAATTTGGATTTGACGCCACGTCGTTTTCACATTGCGCCGTTTTCGGACCTTATCCCTTGAACTACGCCGTCTGGTGTGGGAAGCTTGGAGGGTGAGCCACGTGGCTTTAATGCAACGTGCCATAAACTACAACAGAATCTGAACTAATGTTGTACGCGGACAATATTTTTGATATTTGTGACTGTGATCGAAGATTTTTATAAAATTCTTCTTGCAGTTAAAATATTCCGTATTCCAATAATTATACTCGTACATTATAATGTGCAAAATATACATACACAAACCAAAAATTTAGGAGAATCTGTTCTTATAAATTTATTCATACAAATAATTAACTAATTAGTTAATATTATTTTATGGTACTCAGACATAACAAATTAATATCAAAATAGGATCGGTTTATTTCAATTTTTCGGTTAATTAATTTGGAGCAGATAATACACCATAACAACGTAACAAGTTAATATTGTTAATGATTAATTTAATTAGTTTTCCAAATTACAAGGAATCTCAACGCTCTAGAAAGATTCCAATTTTCTCTCTCTGAGCATTCAGGAAAACAATATTATAATGGATTTTTTGCTTTTCACTTTAGATTAATACTGTCGTTGTAAAAGAGAAAGTGGGGGATTGAGATGAATATTTGGCTTTTGGTCAGAGATAAAGGAACGAATGTCATGCCACCAATTATGAGTGTTACTAGTAATTATATAAATTATAAATTATGAATTTATGAATTATAATAATTAAATTGATGAGAAGGACCATGTGGAGCTCTCATGCACGCACGGCCCCATCGCCACGGCCACCCAATTCCAATTCAACTCCTGAAAAAAGGCAAATAAATCACAGCGGCCCACCCGCCAATGCCAAATCAATATTCCATTCTTCTCTTTTTTGCAATGAGATTGAGACGAGAAGGGAGGAAGCCTGGCATACGCATATGTAACTCTTTTCGACATTCATTATTGACCAAGCAAAAACACTTTCAAGTAAGCATAATATAGAATGCAAAAAGGAAAAGAAAAGAAAATTTAAAACGAAGAAATGAGCTTTAATCTGCATGCAGATTAATAAATTGTTTACTTCTTTTTTTCTTTTTCCGAAGTCTGTACTTGGCCAATTAAGCAAGAATCAGCAGCATATACGTGCATTGTCCTTCAATTCCAAGTCAAATAACGTTCAAAAGTCCAAACATGCCCGCATTGCCTGCTTGCTGCAGCTGTGACCTGCGAATGTGCCCCCCACCGGCTCAGACTCAGGGTCAGCCTCATGCTCAGTCTCACAGTTTCTAGACTGCCGGCGCTCGGCAGCTAGCGAAGCAACGCTTCTGATGCATTATCCACCCACCTTCCTTTTCACATTAAAAAGAAAAAGTCATACATATATTCGACTTTCTGTTATCTGTATGTAAAAAATCGAAGTAAAATAGGTGTGGACCCCCTAACCCAGCTGCTTAAAATTAGTTATTTATTTTTCACGGAAGACCTCAAATTTTGTTAGAGCTACATTATCAATCTATTAAATTAAATTATATATTGGTTTGTCTTGGGTGGCTGTTGTGTCACAGCCAAACAGAGACAGAAACAGTATTTATCTATTCTTAACATCTAGCAGTTGGTCGAATTTGCTTTAAGCCTCAAAAGAAAAATATTTGAAAACTTTGAGGTAACGGAAAGCTTATATCTTCTATACAACAATTGCTTGCATCAACTTCTATGTTTAAAGTTTCTTATAATTCAAATATTTAACAATGAATTGATTATTAAAAAAAAAAAAACCATTATTATATTGTAGAGCGCAAAAGGTTAGAATTATATCTGACCAACCACAGCCAGAGCGTTTACAAGCCAGATGATGATGATATTCAAACAAATTAACAATTATATGTGGCTTATTATTATAAATAAATAAGAATTAAAATTAGACAAGTAGGCATTTAAATATTAGGAAGAATGTCCATATCTGGACTGGACTGGGAGAGAGGCGTTGGCATCCAGCTGGGTTTTGCCTTTTACTCAGACTTAAGAGTAACCAACACTGCAATAATCAATCACATACAAAAGGATTCAAAATATTTAGCGGTTCACCTAATCCTTAGACTAATTTTTATTCATCTTCTTATCATAATAAAAAATTACTTAATATGGTATAGTATTGCCTCTTGTATGAAAACTACGACTTACTCATCTATTTATGCTTTATAATCAATAATTATCTTAGACATAGTTATTTAAATTTCATGGTTAGTATAATTCAATTCAATTTTATAAAATTGGCGAGCATTTTTTAAGATATTACTTGAAAAAAAAATTGATGGAGAGTGACCGAGTAACCCAATTGACGGAATGTACCAAAATTTCCTTTTTAATACGAAACACATACTATTTTTTGTTTCTTTCTTTCTCAATCTGAAGCAAGAATTTCGGCATCTCGACAGGAAAATAAACCAATTAATGTTTCCGCAATCAATTGCTTTTAGATTTTGTCATATATACATATCTGCCGTAGTGAATGGGTTAGGATTACAATTTCACAAAAGACTTCCACACTATTTTACACTTTAGTCCGTATAAGAAAAATTTGCAATCACTAATGACTTGACTTTATCTGCTGAGAGTTGAATAGTTGTTATGGTTTGATTATCATTTATAAATTATCGGTATTTTTACACTCATTTTATTTTAAAATATTTTTATTTATAACTCTTTTAAGCATTAAATCAAATCAATTTTAGTATTGTTTAGTTCAAATTTTACCTTTCAATTTAATTGCGTTTAACTTTTATTTTAAAATATATCAAATAAGTTTGAAATCAAAGTAGATGATGCTCGCTTATTGATTATTAGATTTGTTTTTCTTTTTGTTAATTATTGATGACGGATTTTGATTCCGAAAAATTTTGAAAAATTCCAGCCAAAATGAGTATAAGATGAGAGGGTCAGAAAAATGGTTGCATAAACTTCCAAATTAACACTAATACTTAATTACCACTCACTAATCACCGTATATAATAAAATAATATAAATAATAAAAAAATAAACTCCATATTAGTATCCGAAAACGAGTAAAAGGAATACGCGGGCCAATCTCGTGGGTCCCAGTATTAACACTTTTGTCCCGACTGGACCACTATCCGGTAAACTCCCTCTCTAGCTGCAGACGATAATTCCTCTCTCTCTCTCTCTCTCTCTCTCCCATGTGAAAAAAGAACTTTGAATTGTCGCACAAACCAACACCAAACACGCGCACACAAAAGCACAAGCATAAACACAGATTCTTCAAACTAACGAAACCGGGACAAAATCTCGTTTGTCTCGTTAACTACTCTCAACTCTTTTCAATTCTAATTTCTAACATTCTTTCTCTCTCTTTCCTAACAAAATCCTACAGAGAAAGGAGTAGAAGACAGAGAAACAGTCAGAAAAACAGCTCACCTGCAATGTCCTCGACATCACCTTCGCCGGGGACCACCCCCTCCACGCCGGCCCCCACCTCTCCACCACCTGCCACTCCCTCTGCGCCGCCACCCGCTACTCCTGCAGCCCCCCCGCCCGCTACTCCCGCAGCCCCCCCACCCGCTACTCCCGCTGCCCCTCCCCCAGCAACTCCAGCCTCTCCCCCTCCCCCTACCACTCCATCTCCTTCCCCACCAGCCACCTCATCGCCCCCACCTCCTTCCTCTTCTGGCGCCCCTCCACCTTCCAAGCCTTCTGGCTCGCCTCCGCCCTCCACTCCTTCTTCCTCCCCTCCGCCTCCCTCTTCCTCTTCCACGCCGCCAAATCCGGTGGGAAGGAGTCCTCCCTCCGGTTCTGACACGCCTTCTACGCCGGCAGGTCGGGGCACGCCGCCTTCTTCCGGGTCAGGTGGGGGAGTAAGTACTGGGTTAGTGGTAGGGTTAGCCATTGGCGGGCTGGCGGTAATTGTGGTAGTTAGCTTATTGTTTTTGTGCTGCTGCAAGAGGAAGAAGAGGAGAGATAATGAGGCGGGTTACTATATACCCCCACCCCCTCCTGGCCCTAAAGGTTTGTGCTTTTGATTGATTTCAATTTGCATGTCCCAGTTTTTCTATAAATACTTTAATTTTCAGACCCAATTGCTTAAACTCCATTGATTTAAATCAATTTTTTGTGTGTTTTAAGGATCTGATGTTGTTTTTTGATCTGTGATTAAGATTCGACTGGTCCTTCCCTTGCATGTAATGCATTTGTTTGAATCGAAATTAATTTGAGTTTTGTATTTTACTACTATTTTTTTTTAATTAAATTCGTTTTTGACCGTATTGAATATTGATGCATGAATCCCTGAAACTGTCATACCTTTGACTTTTAGTTGGTTTTCTAAATAGTTTGTGCTTTTAAAGAAATGGGTGATGTGCTGCACCTTCATATGTTGAGTCTGTGAACTGCATTGTAGGCAATTCTGCTCCTTTTTGTGTTATGACTGACGTTTTTCATGTGCAAGAAAATTATAAGAATTGTGACAATTTGGAATGAGTCCATTGCTTTCTTTTATTTTACTATATAGTTGGTCCATTTTTCATTTTACAGATTCCTATTAAAATTTGCTTATTGTGAAATTTATTGCCTTGAACTACTCAGGTGGAACCAATAGGTTTTATGTTAAGGCATTCATATGTTGCTTTTATTTTTATATTTATCTGTAGTTTTTTACTGACTACTGAGGATTCCTACTACAATTTCAGCTGACTGGGCTGCATCTAGTTATATGAAGTGCAAAAGATTCTTTCCTGCTATTCTTTTCCATGGGATTTTGAGGAATTTGAAAATTGAGTTAAGAAGATAAATTGTTTATTCTGATTTCAGTATACAAGGAAATTCAACAAGTGATGGCAATGCATTGTGAAAAAGTAGTAGTCATTTTTCCACTTTCTTTGATGAATTAACTGTGAAGTTGTAGACATGCTACGTTCATGTTTTAGAGATTCCTGCTTCAATTAATATCTCTGAGAAGTATAAATGACTCTTTTCTGTTGGTGCAATTGCCAGATGATCCTTACAGTGGCCGACAGCATCAGTGGCAACAAAATACCACACCTCCTGCTGCTCATGTTGTGACAGCGCCGCCGAAGCCGTCTCCTCCACCTTCAGTTGCATCACGCCCACCACACTCACCTGTATATGCTCCCTCCCCTCCACCGCCACCACCACCACCTTTCATGAGCAGCAGTGGAGGCTCTGGCTCCAATTATTCAGGGTCTGAGATCCCACTCCCTCCACCTTCACCAGGCATGGCATTAGGTTTTTCAAAGAGCACATTTACATACGAGGAGTTGGCAAGGGCAACAGATGGCTTCTCAGATGCCAACCTCCTCGGCCAAGGTGGTTTCGGGTATGTGCACAGAGGAGTCCTACCAAATGGAAAGGAAGTAGCAGTCAAGCAACTGAAAGCAGGAAGTGGGCAGGGAGAACGTGAATTTCAGGCTGAAGTTGAAATTATTAGCCGAGTACATCACAAACATCTTGTTTCATTGGTTGGCTACTGTATCGCTGGATCACAAAGAATGCTTGTTTATGAATTCGTTCCAAACAATACTTTGGAATTTCACTTGCATGGTAAGTTTGGATTTGAGAACTTAATCTGTCGTGAATCCTGTGTACATGTCTAGTGGTCTTTGTCATGTCAGTGTCACTAAGGCACCACATGTTCTTAGCTAATTCTTAACAGTATTCACAGATACTTCTTTGAAGAGATACAGTTAAAGCTGATGTTATATTTCTAGTATCAAGAATCTGATTGGAAGTATATTGCAGGTAAGGGTCGACCTACCATGGACTGGCCAACCAGACTGAAAATTGCTTTAGGTTCTGCCAAAGGACTGGCATATCTTCATGAAGACTGTAAGATCTCTCTCTATTTCTATGTCTATCTTAATGATATTGTTAATTTTGATTGGGCAGTGATTTACACTAATATAACGTGTTTTCATATAGGTCATCCTAAGATCATTCATCGTGATATCAAGGCAGCAAATATACTTTTGGATTTCAAGTTTGAGGCAAAGGTATTAATTGTGTAATTGACTTTTTTAGATTGGAAAATTTAATTAGCTCTACACAAGCCCAACCTCACTTTAAATGCTATCTTCAATCCATGCTATTTTCAAATTTTTATAGGTCTAATTATGGATTATCAAATTTAGATGACTATGAATTTTCTTTTCTCAGGTTGCAGATTTTGGACTTGCAAAAATCGCTTCTGATGTCAATACTCATGTCTCTACCCGAGTGATGGGTACATTTGGGTGAGCCCAATTCCATTTCACATTCCTGTTGCTTGGAATTTTACTGCTGATGATCAGTATTATTTTTGAATTGTATTAGAGAGTGATCCAAATTTCCTTCTAGCCATTGCTGTCCCTAAGATGTTTTCCAGTTTGTCATAAGCTGTTTCTTGCATTTATATTCGGCTTTCCCTGAAAAGTTATCTTCAAACACCTTATAAAGTTTTTGACCTCAAATGCAGTGTATACTTGGTTTGGGCAACAGTTTATGTTGAAATTAAGTTAGCAGCATGAGAGTCCATGGTGATTTATTACACTTTTAGTGCAGCTAGTTCTGCTCTATTGATTGTCGACCCTGAGTTTTCATGATCGTCTTTGACCTGTTCACTTGATTCCTATGATATGCTGAGATCTATTGTGTCATTTTTTTTGTATAGGTTTAGAGAGTTTTGATTAGTGAGTTTTACATGGATATTCAAGTCTTGAATTAGTTAATTGTTCACGTGCTAACGTACTTGCCATGTGCAGCTACCTGGCTCCAGAATATGCCTCAAGTGGTAAACTCACTGAGAAATCAGATGTTTTCTCCTTCGGTATCATGCTTTTGGAATTGATTACTGGACGCCGACCTGTTGATTCAACCCATTCTTTCATGGAAGACAGTTTGGTGGATTGGGTGAGTCATACATATGCATCTTTCTTTCTCTTGAATTTTCCTTTATTCACTTTTGTGGGATGGGGTGCGACAACATGGTTGGGGGTTTGAAATCCAAGATTTGCCTAGAACTAAATACCTTTTGGCATTGCAGGCAAGGCCTTTGCTTAATCGAGCTATAGAAGATGGGAACTTTGATGCCCTTGCTGATCCAAGACTACAAAATGAATACAGTCACAATGAGATGGCTCGCATGATCGCTTGTGCAGCTGCTTGTGTGCGTCATTCAGCTCGTCGTCGACCAAGAATGAGCCAGGTAATAATGAGCTTAAAAGTCCGGCTATCAATTTAAAATTCTCATGGCTTTGAAAGATGTTACAATCAATATGTATTGTGGCTGGTAAATATGCTTTTTAACAAGTTAAGCTTCACTGTTCAATCCTGAACCTAGGGTGTGTCCTGATGCTAGTAGGCATGACTGCTCAAGCTTATAAATATAAATATTGTTTTTAAGCGGACTTCTAATAAGTACTGCATGACCAAGCAGATAGTCCGAGCTCTGGAAGGAGATGTGTCTCTCTCTGATCTTAATGAAGGAATCAGACCTGGACAAAACCTCTACAGTTCTTATGGCAGCTCGGACTATGACACCATGCAATACAATGAGGACTTGAAAAAATTCAGGAAGATGGCATTGAACAGCCAGGAGTATGGTGCCAGTAGCGAGTATAGTGGACCTACCAGTGAATACGGTTTGTACCCTTCTGGCTCAAGCAGTGAAGGGCAAAACACTCGAGAAATGGAGATGGGAAAGATGAAGAAAAGCAGTCAAGGTTTCAGTGGAAGCTCTTAACAATCCATCGCACTATTTTTCTGTAAAGTCACAGTCCCCTTCTTTTTCATCATACAATGAATTGAGTATCTCATTGATTGCAAGAATGTTTGACATAATTCATACAATTTTCTTTCTTTCTTTATAACTTTGTATTTTTTTTTCCTAATACTTGTATTTAGTAGTGGTTATTATTATATACAAGAATGTAAGGGAGAGACTTTGGTTGATTCTTTGATTTGTTTGTTCAAATGTTCATAATTGATTTGGTTTTTGAAATATGCTGGGAATTAACCTGCCCTTTTGTATTTCACTGCTTCGTGTCTTCATAATGTGCTCTAGGCCAGTGGGCCTGCTGACTCATGAAATGATGAAGACGGCAATAATATCATGGTTGGATTCTTGCACGCTTGTGCTTCTTCATGTTCTTTCATACTCGAGAAGTGATTCTGTTCTATTCAACTTGCGATTGGCTTGAAAATGAAAATGAACTGGTATCTAGCTGGCCACCCGAGCCAAGTCTCCCAAGACAAATGAAACTCCTAAAATGCCCACTTTGAAATTTGAGTGGTCAGTCTTCCACCACACCATTAGTCTAGATGGGCTCAGATTTAATATCAAAATAAAGAAAGTTACAAGCGTCTCTTTTTCTGAAAAAATAAAGAGCAAAATCTGCAAGGTCAAATGTTTAATAGAATCGTTGAATGAGACAGACATGGTGGTTGTAATGAAAATTTGACAGCTCATGTTCCTTCTTTATTGGTTCATCTTAGCAGCACCGCTTGTGGGTTGTCACTTTCTCTATGCCGATGGTTGGCCTACTCTCCCAATTTTTTAAGACAAGTAATCAACTTAATTTAGAAAATATGTTTGATACCTGTTTGTCTCTACCTAATTTGATAGTAAAATATATATATATATATATATATATATATATTATTTGATATTCAATCTTTTGTGTTTTCATTTTAAGACAGTTTTAATTTTTAAAATCATCGCACCTCAATAATAAAATACTTTTACTACAATTTTAACTAATGTAAATTAATTATAAGATGGTTAAAAGATTTATGATGACCAGGTTGATAATTCTTTATCAAAAAAGAAAAATAAAAAATTTGTATAAAATAATTTAATAAAATTACGTTACCGATTTATTATTTTATTATTATTATAAATATGAGATTTTAATATATACTGTTTATGAGGTTTGAAACTTAACACTTAGATGAAAAGTTTGAGATAGAATATATTTACTTTTCTTAAATCATTAGTTGACCATCTATTTTTACTTAAATAACTATAATACCCTTATTTAGTTTAAAGTAAAATTTAAAAAATTTAATTTTAATTTATTTGATGTTTCAAAAATTAAAATAATTAAAATTTTAATCAACGATAATTTTGATATATATATTTATTTAATATTTACTTAAAATTAAAATTTTAATTAATGATATTTAAAATTAGTAATTTACCTATGTTGATATTTTTTTCAAATTTCTCTCGTTGAGTAGTTTTATTAAAGTTTTTCTACAAATTTGAAAGTTTAAATTTACTTTGCGAGTTACAGGATTGATGTTAAAGCGTGAATTTAGTGTGAATATATATAATATAAATTTTATATTAAAGAATTTTTGTAGGAATAATTAGGTTAATAAGATTATGAAGTTGTTTGGTAAAAAAATTAAAAAAAAATATGGTTAATGTCGAAAGATTTGCCAAAAAAAGGAGTAAGAAATGCGACCGTTTTATATATTAGAATTTAAGATTTGGATAAATATGACATATGAATAAAAGTTAATTAAATTGTTATTAATTAAATTTATAATTTGAATAAATATCAAATAAATATAAATTAAAATTATCATAATGAAATTTTTAATTTTAATAAATAATAAATAAATATAAATTAAAATGATCAGATTAAATTATTATTAATTAAGTTTTTAATTTTAAATAAATAGATTAAAATTTAATTTTTTAAATTTTAATTTTAAAATAATTAAGGATATTATAGTTATTTAAATAAAAATAAATGGTTAATTAATGGTTTAATAGAAGTAAGTATATTCTTTTTTCAAATTTTTAGTTAAGGTGTTAAAAATTTAAACATAAGGAGGTATGTGTTAAAACCCCAAGAATACTGAAAATATAGATTATATCATGTTAGTCGGTATCCAAACCAGGTGTTACCAGGTGTAACGCGGGCTTCATAGAGTCTCTGATGAGGAGTAACTACTGATAAGGGGTTCGAATGTCCGAGTATCCAAACATACCCCGTCATGGATATAATTGTTATTATAAGCAAAACACTGAGGTATTTCCGGAATATTGAAAATGAAAAGCAGTGAGCTGTTCTTTATTCTTTGGCTGATTTGCTGGCCGTTACATGACCGGTAGTTATATTCCACAAATGATTATCTTCATATTTTATGGTCGGTCAATCTTTTTTTTTTTTTTAATTAAAAAAATTAAGTTATTCTAATTTCCAATAAATTAAAAAATACGAAAGGAAAGTAAGGAAGAGAGAGAATCTTTAATTGCATATTCGATTATCTAATTTAAATCTCAAGTAATTTGGTTTTTATTACATCGTACAAATATCCAAAACTTAATTTCACAGGGAGAATTCATTTGCCTTTTGAATCGATATGGCTTCTCGAAGACGCATGCTTCTCAAAGTTATAATTCTCGGTGACAGCGGGTTTGTTTTTGATTTTTCTTTTTTAAAATATATTTTCATGTGAAAATTATATGTTTGGATGATGAGAAAATGGAGATTATTTGCGGTTTTGGTTCTAATTATTTAAATCTTATCTTAATTAGATGAAGTAATTTAATTAGGCGTAGTGCAGCAGAGAGAATGAGAAACGTAATTTCAATTTGTTCATTTCATTTACTATGAATGCGAGCGTTATTAGTCTGGATGGCTTATTTGATCGATGGTTTGTAGCATGAAATGTTTCACTTTCATTGGAATCTTTTGGTTAGTTTAGCTGCATTCTCCTGTAACCTCTGTTTGGTTGGAGGGAAAATGAAAAGGGATAAGGAAATTTACAACTATTTTATATCTCAAGTTGTTTTCATTTCTGTTTTATTCATGATTTGTGAAATTCTTTTATGGTGTTTGACAGGGTTGGGAAGACTTCTTTGATGAATCAGTATCCTAAAAAATGCTTTATTGTCGGTAAAATATGAGCAGGTGTGTTTGTGTTTATACATTATCATAGATTTATAGATGTGATTTCCCTTGTACTCGGCATTTAGATATGTGAACCGCAAGTTCAGTAATCAGTACAAAGCAACCATTGGGGCGGATTTCTTGACCAAAGAAGTCCAATTTGAGGATAGGCTTTTCACCTTGCAGGTTAGTTAGTTGGGTGTGTTTTATTTGATCTGTGTTTCTTTGCCTATATGTGTTTTGCATGATGCTCATTGCTTCTCAAATGCGTCATTATTGTGATTATTACTGACGAATTTTTACAAGCTGGTCTACAAGCTTTTTGAATGATAAGTCCTAATTCCTTCTACAAATGTTTCAAATCTCTCCCCTTTTGATGACCTTAGCTAAAACAATCTAATACTTCTGTCAGGGTAATTATGAGTTCAGCTACCTGGAAGCTTCATTAACTAGTAGTCTCCATCCTACATGCATTAGCTGTACTACACATGCATTCTGGAAATTCAATGGAAATCAATAATAATTCTTTTTTTATTTCCTCTAGTGTTTTGAATATATTTGATCATAAATTGTTGAAGGAGCAACATTTCTTCACAAAAGCACGGAAACTTGGAAAATTTATCTGATCTTTTAGTACTCAGCAGATAAATGTGCTTGAACCATCCTCACTTGTGACAACTCAATGTGAATACATACTTTCAGATATGGGATACAGCTGGGCAGGAAAGGTTTCAAAGTCTTGGAGTGGCTTTCTATCGTGGTGCAGACTGTTGCGTTCTTGTCTATGATGTGAATGTCATGAAATCATTTGATAATCTCAACAATTGGCGGGAGGAGTTTCTGATTCAGGTAATCATCAATATGTTAACATTCAGGAACTTTCCAAGTTCCATTGGATTTGTGACTCAATGTTTATCTTATTTGATTTCTTAACAGGCCAGCCCTTCTGATCCTGAAAACTTCCCATTTGTTGTATTGGGGAACAAGATAGATGTTGATGGTGGCAATAGTAGAGTGGTAAGACAAATTTTGTTCCTTAAAACATGATTTTCTCCTCTATATGGAAATATTTTCTATGTATGACATCTAAAACTCCATTTTATCATCCCAAATCACAAAGAATATCACTTACTCTGTACCATGTAGGCGTAACAAAGGTTTCAGAGCATGGATTGATTTTGCACATTTCTATAATGTTAAACTTGACTAAGTAAATGAGAATGAGCTAATAAGTGGGTCTTTGCTTGTTCTTGTGGTATTCCCGTGGCCAGTATATTTATGGGTTTTACGTGCAATTACATTTGTGTGGGATTTATATGGGGTGGTCTCGGGATGTTCTTGTTTAATTTCCCTGAACAGCTGTATATACCATGTTCAGGTGTCTGAGAAGAAGGCAAAGGCATGGTGTGCTTCCAAAGGGAATATTCCTTATTTTGAAACTTCTGCCAAAGAAGGTTTCAATGTAGAAGCTGCTTTCCAGTGTATAGCCAAAAACGCTCTAAAAAACGAACCTGAAGAAGAAGTGTAAGTATTCTTGATACTTATTTTCTGAGTTTAAATCTGTTAGTATGTGTCACTGACGTTATATCTATTACTGATGGGTGCTATATTTTAGTGTTCTCATGTAGATGGTTATAGCTGATGAATCTTGTCTTCTATATTAAATACCTTGAAATTTCATATTGTCTAAATAAACTCCTTTGCCATCCTGCTGTTATTGCCTTAAGTTGGATAGAATACCCTCCTACTAACATTCTGCTTACTGTCTATGTAACCACATTATATGGCGTGGATGGTTTTTATCTGTCATAGCAAATCAACTTTTTTGCGTGCTTTTCTTCTAAGATTCAAATTGGGACCTTAGTATTTCATCACAGATTTACCTGGCTTATAGCCTCTTTACTGTAAAAGTTTTGCATTTGATATTGGGGACCTCCTATTTTGTGGCAAATGCTAATATATTTTGCTTTCTTCAAATGATGAAGTTACCTTCCGGACACCATTGATGTGGGTGGTGGACAGCAGCAGAGATCTTCAGGTTGTGAATGTTAGATGGAGATGGGTAATCGTTGGTTCTCTTGGAAATGGACGACGAAATGCAAGCAATTGGCCATGCAATAAAGCAGGGAATGTTACTCTAGTTCTATGTATAATACAAGTGTTCAGAAAGAATTTGATAATGATTCACTTTTTTTTTTTTTTGTCTGAATCTCTGGAATCTAATTCCTTTTTAGTGTTGAAATCGTTGGATCATGCCCAATTCATTCTTATCTTTTTAGTCTATGGATGAGAGAGACTCCAGAGGTGGGAAAGGCACATAATGAAAGAACATGAAACAAGCACATGTTTAATGGTATGCGACCTTTTAACTTTGAATCTACAACAATTAAATATTTGACAGATTCTTATATTTTACTCGAGAACTGATATTTATAATCACCTGTTTATAGATATTTGATAGCTATTAATTCAAGTTGACCTTTAATAGCTGCTGTCAGCACTTCTATTTTAAATATATACCAAGATGTTAAACTTCACATTGATCAAAAAGGAAGCCCGCGAACGCAATAACGCAAGTAATTCTCTCATTAATCTTAGAAAATTTGTGCTACATTTCAAGCATCCAAGCTAAAAGAAATACTACAAAAAATCTATATTCTGAATAGAAAACTATCAACATTCTCAAACACTTAAAAAAATATTACAGGAGAATACTTTCAAATAAAAAGACGACGTTAGAATAGGAGGGTTGTATAAAAAATCCATCTATCCTCAGCTAAAGATTGGCCAGTCGACTGGAGACAGATCCTTTCCTCCTCCTCCGTCGCCTTTGTCGGATTCTCCAGAAACTCAAAAAAACCAAAACCCCTGCCAAATAGCATATTTGGTCAGTTCAACAGAAGATTAACGCCATGCTAAAGAGCTTGAGAGAAATAAATCAGAAACTTGAAAAGAAGATGTTCACTAACCAGTAACTGCCACTGCTGCAGGTATGAGCCAATGACTAGCAAGCAGCACAGGCATATCATGCTGCAAATTGGAAGTTTGGAACGGGAAGAATTATCAGCCCTTTGTGATATGAGAAAAATATATTCACTTTATAATAGGATAATGAAACGGTAGAACGCTAACAATACTTTCTGTTTCTTACCTCTTCTTTGTAGAGCATACCCAAGTACTTGCTTCCCAAAGAATCACTTTTACTTATCTGAGTGTACTTGGGACGCCTTGACTTTGAAAAATCCATAGTGGAATTTAAACCTATACCCAAATCAATAACAGGATAGCCTGGTAATCTTTTACTCCGTCTCCTTACATGTAAATTGTATCCCTTCGTTCCCCAAACCTCAAATCTGGAGTCACTCCTACAGATCAAATCCTTCCCCATGACCGCAGAATATGTAGAGAAATTTATGTCAGTTCTCCGAGATGGTAACCAGTTGTCATCTTCAGACAAGGGTGTATCTTGCTTATGGGAATCTGAAAAGAGAACTGAATCTCGTGTGTTTGCACTGGTGAAATCTAATATTTTCCTCAGAAGCCAATAACAATTAGTAACCATATGGCTGCTATCCAAACAATTGGAATCGCCATACACTGCAATGCGACCTTCACCTGCCTCTACAAGCCCAAGAATGGGGGAGTCAGCCTGCAAGGTCATGAAAACCATAAGTTAATTTGCACAATCAATATGGAATTTTTGAAAAGGTGAAAATATGATCATGCACATTGAAGAAACTCTACTTGTACCTGGAAATAATGAAATCAACAATTAGTTCAAAACTAAATTTGGCCTTCAACCAACTACAAATAAATTGTCCCACAGGAGTGAGTCTTTAAGAACTATGTTGAAGCAATGGGCTATGATGCAAAAAAACAGGCTTACTTCTTGGGCAACACAACTAAATTTGAATGGTATGAACACACTGTATTTTTTGTGCTGATTTATCACTATAACTGTTCAATCATATTCTAAGCAACCAGATAATTATACTAAATACCTAGTCCATCTTATAATATAAGAGCATTTCTATGGAACTACAGTTTAGGTTCACTGACCAACAATGATCCTTTAACCACCCATAAGAAAAAGATAAGAAATGTCCACTGACCTTGGTTATTCCAGTCAGCACATTCTGGGTTGCCCCACTCTCCGAGCTATCCAGGAAAGGAAAACTATGCACATACCCACCTCCTGGAAACCTAACAATATCTGTTCCAGATGCATATCGACTCTGCTCACCATTGATGGAAAAATCACCATTCAGAATCTTGTCTCCAAAAGCAATCCCAAATGGGGCAAGAAGATCATTCAATGCTGGAATGTTTGCTCCTCCGGTAATTGGAGTCCACCAACTCCGCGTGTTATCATCAAAGAACCTCATCTTCACCATTGTCTCCACATTATACCACTCAGCAAAGACTGCCAAACCCAATCCAGTATTAAGAACATCATCCCTTAACTTTTCAATCTCTTCCTGAAAGTACTCATCCTCAAGGTCTACAAGCAGGAGTGTCCCATATTGGCGAGCATCAAAGCATGTAAAAGGGGAACCGAGGGTTTCAACATAATATCCAGAGTCACGCAACATATTGAACATAATGTGATAATTTGTATGGAGATGATCCCCATGCCAGTCAAGAATATCATTGCGAACGTCCAAAGAGTCTCTTGGAATATATCCAGGAGGGTATTTAATACTGTGAAACTGATCCCATAACACCCGTTTTGATCTAGGAGGAGTTGGAACTACTTTTAATTTTAACTTAAGCATACAGGAACTTCTCCGAGGTCTTTTCTCTCCTCGAGCTGGAGGGCTATATATTCTGAGATTGACATTTCCTTCAATCTCTCCTGAAAACTGTGCACCCTCTTCCTTAATCTGCATGTGCAGTGCTAAATAACCAGTCCAAGGCCAGATTACTTCTGAATAAGTGAAGCGAATGTTTAGAAGATTCCCTTCCTCATTCGAAGGATGCCATTTTGGTGGACCATCAACATAGCCAATTACACCCATCCCATTAAGAATGGTAGCATTAAAAATAACAGGCATTGCACCTGCATACAGTGGTTGTCGACAAAAGGGCCAAGAATAAGGGCAATCTGTATAATCGAGAATGCTAGGGAAGATGCTTGTATGGGGCTCATAATTCTTCAGGATTTCATAAGATTCTAACCTGACAAATGAGTCAACAATTAGAACCAACAATGCTAAACTTATTGCTACTTGTGGTAACATAAACAGCAGCAAAAACAATAAACAATTTGCCCACCAATATGACAAAGAAACAAAATCTGCACCTAAAAGCAAACAACTAGTGACAAGAACTTACAGATCAACTCTTCCTGCGCCTTGCTCATACATGTTTGGACCAGAAAGTTTTGCAGCCCCCTCAACCAGTGCTTGTTTCATGCTAGCTGGATTTAGAATGTTTTTCCGATTATTTTCAGGGATAATGCTAACAAGCAGGCACACCACACCAGCAACAACAGGACTAGCCACACTAGTTCCTGACAAACTTTTACAACCTGTACTGATCTTGGACCCCATAATTTCCCGTCCATATGCTACAACATCTGGCTTCACTCGACCATACCTGCACATGCAATTTGCATAGTAAATGTACTAATACAACTATAAGCATGACAAGGCAGCTTATAGAGGGAGACAGAAACTTCCTAACAGCGAAATCACTATGAAAATGTTTTAGCCCAAAAAGATTGGCAGTAATTGCCAAAAGACCATGATTGAAAGAAGGTATTATAATCTGGAAAAAGAAACTTCAGGTCATAACTTAGGATGCAGAAACAGCCTATAAGAAGAATGTTCTCCAGGTAAGATAATGCCTATTTGGCCCAATCTGAGTTGTCAGGTGGACAAATTCTCTGATAAGGGCCTCACCAAAATTAGTAGATTGCACATTCTTTTGGATGGGAGAGGATCCTCCACAATTTGAAGTGGCTTCATAAAAGTTAGAAAAATTCATCTGGGCAGCAAAGCTCAATCCTCTTTGTTAAATTTGGATGCAATATACTTTCAATTAAACTGACATCTCATAAATTTTAGGGTGCTATGGTTATCAAATTATAGTTCTATTCACAGAAGCGGGAAACTAGGCTTTGTATCACTGTACAAGGGATGACTAAAACCAATCATGTAAAGGAAGAATTAAATGGTAATTTGATTTGGGGTATATTCAATGAAGACAGAGCAACGTTTTTGCCAAGTCTGATTTAGTTATACTTCTGTGGATGGATATTTTCAGTTTCAATCTTTTGGTCTATAAGCATTGAATTCTCCAAATATTTAACATTCTTTTACTCTGTCCAAGAATAAAGAAGTGGTTTTGGTCATAGCTTGTTTAATATAATTCATTTGCATATATTAAGAATTCACATAAATGGGAACAAATCAAGAAGCACTCCAGGAAAATCGTAATAAATTGGCTCAATTTCCTTTGTTGCACATGCATGCAGGCCACCACAAGCATGCCTTAGACCTTAAATAAATCCCACCACCACAACTATTGAAGTAGATCCCAAAATTGACATTCTGAATGATCATACCAAAGCAAAAAAATTTCCAGATCATTTTTGGTAGCAGTGGTTACTGAAAATAAGAATTAAGTATTTAAGGAAAAACCAATATTCAGAATTCAATTCAAACTGAAATCTGTATAAAACACAAAAGACAGATAGACTACCCATGAGGAATCTCCCATGTACTCATGCCACGCGAAGAAAATGACGCTATATGATCACTATAGTCGATGCCACCTACGCCAATAACATCACTCTGATCAGCTGGATTGTTCAAAGTGCCATAGAGAGGTCCATCATTTCCAATAGCCGAAACCATAATAATATTATTTGCTGTTATTTCCCAAACCTGGAGAAGAATTTTGCTGCACTTAGTCGTACAAAAGAGAATTCTAAGCCTCAATTGCATAAATATTCAAAAGACACGAATCAAAGCATACAATGAAGACCTATGGAAAGTTTCCACAGAAAAGGTTGGCAACCTTAAAACATGACTCTTCATGAAACTTGAATAATTATCAAATTGAAGATGAGATATTCATTTTTCCTACAAGATTTAATAGGTAGAAGAGAACCCCATCGTTATAATTTTTACAATGGTAAGATGAATAACATTTTGCAGATAATCCAAGATTCATATGTCCTATTTTCACATACCACAAATTTCCGCAACAAACTTCTTGCGCTACAATTAGGGGGAGAACCAAGTCTTACCTTCTCTACAAATGGAAGATCCAAATAATCAGGTCCTCCAATACTCAAGTTCAACACATCCATATTGTTTGCAATAGCATAATTAAATGCATCAAGGAACCATGATGTATATGATACCTGCAATAGGCTGAACACAAAATTCTCATAATCCTGCCATATAAAGTAGACTAAACCAAGCATAAAGAAAGGAAAGAGATTCAACAGTGCCCTAAAACATATCAAACATACAAGGATAGAAACTGGGATGCATACATGAATGCAACTTTATTTCACAGAAACAAAACAAATACATTCCTAACATCCAACATGCATTACCTGTGCATCTGTAAACACACGAAAAGCATAAATCTCTGTATCAGGAGCAAAACCAAGACACTCTGCATCTTGACCAGCAACAACACCAGCAACAAATGTCCCGTGGCCAAGATTATCATTTAGAGTATCTTCATTAGTCCAATTTGTACGCTCCTGTAAATTGCACAAGGCTTTAATATCACCTCTCTGCTAAAACTAAATCTAAAATTACAAAAAAGTACTGACAAAGAGTTTATTAGCTTAACCTCCCTGTACTGCCATAACATCAGTAAACAGCCTAAATACAAAAACAAAAAAGCACAACTCTTTATATATTTTCTTGACAAATAATACCTTAATATTACGGAAATGTGGATGATTTTCACGAATTCCAGTATCAAATATGGCCATTTTTACTTTAGCACCAGTGTACCCTTTTCCCCACAGCACATCCGCTCCAAACAATGAAGTCACTTGAGATTTCTGCAAGAGGTAGGGGAAAGAAAACACATATTAGAGTAAGTACACATATTCCTTTTTTTTCTTAAAAATATTCTAATTATTATCCCAAAAAACAAAATCAAAGAACTAACTTTTTTTTTTCTTTTAAAAAAAATGCTGTCTAAACAGTTGTCCCAAAAGGGCCAAAACATTCATATATTAAGCACGTGCGAACAAAAAAATGTCTCCTTCTAGTGGGCCAAAAGCTCAACATATCAAAATCTGAACTTTGACCCACATAATTATTAGTAAAGATGAATGAATTCTCTAATAGCCCGCTTAACATCCAAAAAAATCGAAGAAAATAATAAGATCCATAAATAGTTTTTTTTAACTCATTAAATAAAACTAACTGAAATAAGACCTGCATCAAGAGGTGGCGTCCCCAATTGATCGTGGAATTACTCGTCGCCGCCTGATAATACTCTCCGTCATTGAAAGACATCGACGTAAACATCTTTCCGGGTCGTTTCTTCCCATCTTGGAAAGCCCCACCAAGCAACGCCCTTTTATAGCTCAAATCTACATTCACATCCTTCACCAAATTCAACCTCTCAATCTCTTCTATTAATCTTGCTTTCACCGATTCCTCGATTGAAATTAACCCAAAATCGGTCGGATACTTCGCGGCCGGGTTTTTCCTCTCGATCCATTCCCAGCCGTCCGATCGAATCCTCGAACTCAGATACGAGCGATGATCCTCGGCGTTTTTGTACTCGGTGAATCGGACTATGTAGTTGTTGCGAGAAACTCGGGTTTGGTTTTGGTTTTGTGTTAGGGTTTGGGTCGAGTTGAGGGAGGGTTTGAACTGGAGGAGGTAGAACGATAAGAGAATAGCAACAAGAGAGGATTTGAACGTAAAAGAGCTTAAGCTTCGATGTATTTTCATGTTGGAGGGGATAACGATGTCGTTTTATACAGATCGATTTGGCGGGAAAGTCCCCACATCGGAGAATGGAGTTAGGCACCGTCTGGATTGTTTCTCCTTTCTGTTCTGTCTCCTCTGTCGCAGGCGTAGACTACACTTGCGGGTTAAACAAAAACCACGCTATAAGGGCTTCTGATTAATTTGTAATTACTTGAATGAGCGTGAGATCTTGCCACGTGGCACTTGCATGTATATAATCATTTCTTTTAAAAAATACTTTCGTTCAAAAATTAAAAAAAAAAATGAAAACACTGCAAACGGACATTATATAGCAACAGCTCAAATACAGGTTACTTGCTTAGTATAACAGAGAATAATCCAGTGGATGGCGCGAGGTCTCATCCTGGGTGCACAAACCAGAACGACCTCAACCTTGCTGTCGGCTTCTGTTGCTGGGTTTTCAATTTCACCAACAAAATGTAGAACCTCAATCTCGTCTCCTAAATATCTTCCTTCAACTCGCTCCTTCTGCAAATGTTCTCACGCCCAAGCTGTCGAACACTTGATAGACATGAACAAATACAGGGAAGCTTTCTCTAGGCGAATGGCCATGGCTGGCCTCAAACCCCACCACCATATCGGTCAGTCCCCTTCCAGTTTTCTCTCTTTACCTTACTGTTTGTTTCTCAAGAGTTTGTAGGAAAAAAAAAAAACAACAACTCACTTTTGTGGTCTTATAGCTGGACTTGTTGAATTATCTTTTAGAAATTTATTATATAAGTTTTGGCTTATTATCATTCCAAAAGTGCTGAGAGAAAATGAACTAGCACTTTTCGTTTTTTATTTCTCATCACCGAGAAACTTTTATTGAGAGGTTGAAATTTCTGTTTAGCATTAGGAGTTTCTGGCGGTCCTGACAGTATGGCGCTCTGTGTTTTAACTGCTGGCTGGAAAACTGGAGGGTATAATGGGACTGGCGAGAGTGGTGAATTCATTGATGGGCTTTTGGCCATAATTGTTGATCACGGGCTCCGTAGGGAGAGCGAAGAGGAGGCTGACATTGTTAGACGCCGTGTTTCTGATATGGGTATGTGTAGTTTTGAATTTTTTACTATTTTATGTTATGGATTTTCTTTGATCATTCCTTGGCTAATATAGGCTTTGTGTAGGAATCAGATGTGAGATTGTTCATTGTGATTGGTTGGAAGGTAGGCCAAAACCGGGTCATTTGCAAGAAGCTGCTCGAGACATGAGGTGATTTATTTGTTTTTATAATTTGATTGTGTTTTTTCTGAAGTGCATATTCTCTGTCCATTCTTTCACTCAGTTGCTTCAAATTTATTGGTTAATTTGGTAAAGAATAATCTCTGATTAGGACCCAATTGTGAGTCAACTTCAGGTATCAATTATTTCAGAAGGTTTGCTTTCAACACCAGATTGGTGTGTTACTTATTGCACATCATGCAGATGACCAGGTTTGGACCAATTAGTTATTGACAAGATAGTTTTCTGACATTATTATGCATTTAGTAATTTTTGAGATACTATGCAGGCTGAGTTATTCATTCTCAGATTATCTCGCAATAGTGGTGTTCTTGGACTTGCTGGAATGGCATTTGCTTCTCAAATTTTCTCCTCACATGCATACTCATATGATAAATATTTAGAGAACCACGCTATTCTTTTGGTGCGACCACTCTTGGATTTTTCAAAAGAAGATATGTACAAGGTTAGGACAAAGGAATTTTTGCATCAAATGTGATCATTTCTTGAGTTTACCTTAAATTCTTGTTCTGGATTTTTGCAGATATGTCTAGGGGGTCAACGGGATTGGGTTGAGGACCCAACAAATCGGAATCCTTTATTTGTGAGGAATAGAATTCGAATGTCATTAGGAGCTCTGCCATCAAGTGAGTTGTGGTAGATATCAATGTTTAGCTGGATTAGATTTTTTTGTCTTTTTGTAAGAGTATCAAAAGCTACTTTACATTTTGTTCTTTGCTATATTTTATGTTCTTCACACCGATCTTGCTGCTGGGCTGCAAGAACCTGAGTTTGTCTATGATTTAGATTATCTGCTATTTTCATAGTACTGCCTCCTGTATAATCTCTCCCTGTATTTTATATCCATATGTAGGATTCCCATGTTCATGTAAGTAGTCCCTTACTTTGCAGGTAGTTTTAAGTCCGAACTACAGGCAGTTATTTCTACCTGTCGAAGAACGCGTTCATATGTTGAGCACATCTGCTCTAATTTAATTCATGAAACTTTGACCATCAAGGACGTAAGTTTCAAACACTAGCATGTATTGATATATATGATACCTAATTCTCAATACTTACTTTGCTTTTGTTGTTTTGTATTCACATCGGGCAGCAGGGTTATGCTGTCATTGATCTAGAGATTCTTAATCCATCAAAAATTGAGGACATGTGCCTATCAAAGTTTCTTGCTTTGGTCTTACAGGTAATGCCTACTATATTTGGTTGAATGATGCCTTAATCATTTGGGACATTTTTTGTCCAATAATTATTTTAATCTTTTGGTTATACTGTTCTAATCCTAACTTTTCAGTTTATTTCTCAAAGGCAAAGGCCAATTAGAGGTAGTACTTCAAAATTGCTGCTGGACTACATTCGTACTTTCCCATGCAAGGTACATTTAATTATACCATTCTACTTGCAATTCTTTAACAGTTATCAACCGGTTTCTTCTCTATTGCAATGGCAAAAGCTTTCTTGAACATGACATGATGGTACAACCATAACTCATAGTTTGAAATTTCTGTCTCCAGTCATCTGTGGTATTTGTCTGAACTACTATTACTGCAGTTGCCGCATTCTGAAATTTGACAATTTTATATATACATGCCTGAATTCAGTTGTGATCTCCATATAGCTAGACTTGGAATAGAGATTGGCCTTTTCCAATTACTTCTTTTTCTTCCTTCTGTTTAAAAGTCTCTTTCTTCTTTTAGTGACCTTTCCCAGACAGTAGACACAAAAGCATGGAATAATTTTCAGTTTTTTACTTTCTATTTGCCATGTTTGTAGTTTATTTATGTTGAGGACTCTCCCCAAAGTTTTTGTTGAATGTTTATCATTTTCTACTGATCTTGATTCTGTTTTGACAATCCTGCAGACCTCCCTTACTGCAGCTGGTTGTTACCTGTGTCCAGCTCCTGGGTCCAGAGGCACCAAAGCCCTGGTTTGTTGTTCTGTTGACTGTCCTCTGCCCTCAAAAATGGAATTCTTTCAGACACATTCTAATGGAGAACAGAGGCATTGTGTTCCAAATTTGGAGCAGATTATAGCAGATGCAAAATCGTATGCAGATCACATTGTTCCAGATGCATCAGAACTTTTGTTGGGCATGACATCTGGTTCAGTTCTAACTGAAGCCAAGAGACTCAATATGCTCAGTGAGTCTACCTGCAGGAACATTCTTCTACTACAAAGGGAGGAACATAAGCATTTTAAACTTGATACTGAAGTTACATCTGATTATCAGTCAATGCGTGAAGTTGAATGTGTCAGCTTATCTCCAAGTGAACCACTTCAGCCTGGGCAAATATGTTATTTCATGAACAGATTCTGTGTCACATGGAAACTGAGCCAGGGAATTGATGGTGCGTTTCCTGAGGGAGTTCTCTGTGACAGAAGTTTGGGAGGGGAAAGCTGGAATGAGCATTGCAGTTCCTGTGTAATTGGTGATAAGAGGGTGGCCGAGGTGCGCCACATGATTGAATCTGATTGGCTGTATCTTGCCAAGTTGTCAGAGGGTCTAAGTTTGGGTAATTTGCAGCAGGAAAGAGTTCTAGTGGAAACTAAAACACAGCAAAACATGGGAAAGACAATCCTATGTTCAGATTATGGGAGATTATCAGCAAAAAGAGCTCTGTTATCATTGAAATCTGTCCCAGTTGCTGCAAGAAGAAGCCTTCCTGTCCTAGTCAGTAGTGATGGAAAGTTACTAAGCATCCCAGTAAGTTAATCTGTTGCCATTTCCAGTAAGCGATTTTGTCTAAACCTAATTGTCAAAACAATCAATTAATTCTCTTGGATCTCTCTCTATATATGTGTGTGTGAGTGTGTGTGTAGAGAGACGGATGGACAGATATAGATATATATACATATATGTATGTATGTATGTATGTATATGTAGAGAGAGAGAGAGAGAGGATCTGTGGCATAAAGTATCACACAATTTGATAAATTTTCAATGGCCAAACATGAGTAAGTAATGTGCATGTGCAATGCAATTTCAACCGCTTAGTGTAGATCAATTCAGTAATCAATTCATGCCAATTTTGTTGGTTCATTATACTGGTCTCCGTTGTCTCAGTAATTTTTCTTTCATGGTTCTTTGTTTTTGTATGTTCTTTATAGATTTGTATCTGGCAGTAATGTATTTCAGGACCTAACATTATTTTTTTTCGTTTTACAAAATTGCAGAGCATTAACTTCAATCTTTGCCCTTGCTTGACAGTATCTTCTGTATTCAAGCCGAAAGTACCACTTGGGGGAGGTTATAGTTCATTTTTGTAAGCTCTGTAGTTTCAGGCTTGTCTCCCTTTTTGCTGGTGATATTCTGTCTCATTTCTGAGTTTGCTTTACATATAACCCTAGCCCCTGTATCAAATCATCCTGAAAATGTTGTAGAGTAGGGTCCAAAGTATAAATTGGCACCTCCACTGCAATTACATTTTTAATTATTTTGGTTTATTTTTTCATTCTTCTGTACTTCCATCACTATGTTGAGCCACGCTTTCATAGATGGGAAAATGATTTATGTATGTATTACCAAGTTAAAAGTGTTCGTTTGTAAACCATTTGAATTTTGAATTCAAATGGTGATAAACGTTACCTGCTTCCCACTGGAATTTCTTACCATCTTCATCTCCCGGGTTTATTTTCTCTTTTCCAATGCAAGTTCATTTCTCGAGAGCTAATATCCAATCTTCAATGGACGATTGAAAAATCCACAAGACGAAATGTAATTATTAGTTTACGGAGTGGTTGTGGTTGAACTGAAACAGTTGAAGTTCATTTACTCCACCGAGGATTAATGATAATGACGGTGGTCGCTCATAATACGAGGGAAATGGGGGGGAAAATGTTAAATGGCTTTATTTAGTGTGATTGAAGATTTAAATTCTTTTAAGCTCGGAATCCGTAGCATGACTTCCTAGTAAATTTTTTTCAACATACTTTTGCAAAGCAATAGAACAATCGGATACTCGGTGCATACTTACAAATATTAGAGTTTGTACTGGCTGTGCAATCGGCCGCCAAATGTCAGGCTTTAATTCTGTATAAGCAATGATTGACTGAACCATGAAAATTCAAAAAGCAATTAAATCACTCCCAAAATCCTTCTTCCAGAACTGCAGTTGGCGTTTTGGAGTGGTATGCTTGTTGTTTGTAGGTTACATAAAAATTCTGTTGCAACTCTGCCAATATAATTACTGAAGAGGAAAGAATACAAGACCGGGAAGAAGGTATTATAAGCCGCCCTTACCTCCTCTTTCCTCCAAAGAATGAAAAGATGTGAACCATTGCTTCCAAGCTGCATCCTTTTGTTGTTCAACCCATGACAAAAATGCACTGTCTAACAAGCAGAAGATGTTAACATAGAGGAGCTGGTATCTTACAGGAACATAACGGAAATTTGCAACTTGAACAATTGGCCATACTCCACCCTCCAAAATCAAGGCCGGGAGGAAATCTCTCTTCACATCCTCCTTCACCTGAGAAACATTCTTGCCAGCGGAGAATCCCATGTAAGTGAAAAATACAAACAAATCTAAGGGGCCAAAGATGATGCTATCCATTGCAACTTTGGTAGCAACAAACCGTACTGACTTTGGTTGCATTTGAAGCCTCAGCCTTATAAATCTGTCCAAGCCTTCATACCTAGGTAGATGTGTTCATCCACAAGTTAATCACCAGACACTTTCTTGCGTGCAAGGTCATAAAACATGCACCTCAGATCTAAGTTCAACAACATCAGTCTACCTATTAGAGAACAGAAACAGTCGACCTAAACCTCATCACATTCTTTTCTGTTGGTTCTCAAATTCAAAGACCAATGTACCTTGAATAAAATAATTTCCTAAATTGATTCATATGCAAGAACACAATCTAAGAATTTTCACTCACTACAGCAATTCCAGGTGCATTTATACATCATCTATTAAAAAAAAAATTGGAAAAGAAAAGAAAGAAGAAGGGATCCTTTGCCTAAGTTATTTAAAATAACTTTGTAATATAAACCTTCATACTGCAATTTCTGGTGATCTGAAAGTGTAGTATGTGGCACCAACACACTAGATCAAACAAGTAGAATGCAGCTCAGAGAATCAATTGGATAATACAACTTTCTTGCATTCAGAATCACACATCCAAGTTCCCATGCAGCTAGATCTAGCTCTAACCTGCTAAAAACCACGAGCATTGCCCTGGGCCTTATATTTGAAGATTTCTTTTAAAGATAGCACAGAACTTTACTATAGCAGTCAACCTATAGCAACCTTTATAAGAAGATATCCGCATTAAAGCATAGAAAGTAAACAAAGATGAGGTTAACTAACCCAAAAAGAGGAAACAGGATCTGTCAAACTCACCATAAATGGCCAACTGGTCCAACAAAGCCAAATCCAAACATACTGGTGACTGCCACACGTTTCCAGTTGACTTTGAATTTTTCATCTGAATCCTGCCACATTAAACAAGTATTATGGTCTTACTGGTGCAAAGGTATGCGTTCATACTCAAAATATAACTAGCTTCAGATTATAACAGGAAAAATAAAATGTCAGTGTAACAATGGCATCTATTAGAAGGCCATGATAATGAAGATGGAATTGAATAAGTTGACATATAACTATAGGCTCTTTATAAGAGTTGATAACCCTTCTCCATTTTAGCCTGCTGCCAATGCTCAATTTGATTAATAGAAATTATAGATGCCACCTTATAGAGTGTATGACGCTCATGATCCAAACCGACTTAATACTGTTGTACACTTTAAAAATTAAAGATATGAGATATACATCCAGCATGTTGTGTATGTATGAGAATTGCTGAATTTAGGTTGTGGGCATTATGGTCTCGAAATCTTGCACCGGAGGTAGACATTAGACAGAACATATTGGCAGCTGAAGTGCAAAAAGAGGAAACTAGTGACTGAAAATCTTAATGCTCTATCTTGCTCTTGCAGTTAAGCTTACCATAGTAGCTTATATTTACCAGGTGGAGAAATTTTTCATTCTATACATTAAAGAAACTCTCGTTTAGAAAACCGAAGGTAGACTCCTCAGAATTAAAAACTTCTTTGTTAACATATTCTGGCTACAAGATACAAGAACTAACTTCTAAAATGAAAGGGAAAAAAATATAGATTACATATATGCACAAACTAACTTAAAATGGCTATATTGTAGTCAAGGCAGTAATCATGACTGTAACCAAAAATGAACTGGTAGATTTATGATATCTTAGTTTGTGGACAAAACTTAATGTATGACTCATTTAAAGTGATGAGTGGAAAGGATGGGAGCACATGAGCGCATGTACTAGCATGCACAAACAAGAAGGCATTGTTATTTGCACCTGAATTTCTCTAGTAAAAAATTCAGTAATCATTTTAAATATACAACTAAAGCTCAGTTCTGTCTCCTGCAAATATAGAAGTAATTCATTGACAGCCTTGCAGATTAGAAACCTGCTCAAGAGCATTCTTGAGTTCACTGTAACCAACAAACCGTGGATAAAATCATAGTATCAATGCAGCAGCCACCTTTTATTTCGATTCAAGCCACATGACACAACTGATAGCTGCAAAAAGAGATATGAAACTAAGGGTAGTACAAAAGGAGATATTAAAACTATGGGTACTTTTTCTTTTCCTTCTCTTTAATCAAACAATTAGGATACACTTAGGCTTCAGATGTCTTGTGGACAGCCACATAAACCACAAGACCATTCCAGAACAGAAGACTTGCTGCAAATGGTAGCTCGTCATTTGTTGGGGAAGTTTCAGTTGCCAAACCATTACTTTGTTGATGGCATCCTCTTTCCTCTATGCCCTCAGTTTACATGTTGGATTAGTTAATAATAGGAATAGCGTTACTTCAGAATAATGTACACACTTCCAAATTTCATCCAACATACATCCAAGTTCACCCAAAAATTTATGCCACAGAAATTGCTGGTCATTACAAGCAAAAGTGGGAATTTCATTCAGACTCTTGAAGAAAAAACACTAGATTAACTAGCCAAACAAAAGCAGTTAATCAAACATTAAAACCATGAGGCTAAGTACAAACAGTAGTTGGCAAGAACCCACCTAATATTCATAACATCCAATATCAAGATGAAATCAGAAAAAATTTGAGGTGAAATTCTTCAAGACCTCAATCGGCAAGAACCCATAAGCAAAATAATATCTAAAATCAGAAATTTACAATTACCCAATAAACAAAATTAAAGAAAAATGTTAAAACAAGAAAAACCACAGATACTAATTACCAAGAAAAATGTAATAGGGAAAGAAAAAAAAATATTGGGGGTTTCATGGAGGATTAATAGGGAGCTCACAGATAATTGAAGGCGGCTTTTTGCAGTGGCGTGAGTGATGTATTGAGCAGAAATGTCACCGACACCCCAAAGAAATCCTGAGCTTATGACTTGCGTTTTCAGTGGACTAACAGATAAGCAATTTTGGTACCATTTCCAAAGCTTCAACATGTTTCGGAGAGAGTGAGAGAGGGCAAGAGGAGAGGCTGAGATTGAAAAGACAGGAGAGCGAGAGAGAGAAACTAAGGATTGTGGAAACCCATGTCTTATTGAAGCCAAGTTGCCAGTTGCCGAACCTCTCGAGTATTGAGACTTGTGTCCAAACTACGCACACATCCATTTCATTTTGAGTTTATGAAACGATTAAGAATTGACTTTTGCTTTAGCTATTGAGAATCCGTCGTAGGCAGCAAATACAAGCAAAATACTTTTATCAGTATTTTATTAAAGAAATTGGAGATACCATTTACCCAACAATTTATGACAATATTATAATTATATAAATTGATTGTTTTTGGTGAGCAGGGGAGTTGCGATTTGGTATGTGAATTGATAGAATGAAAGAACCTTTTAGCTTTAGATATATAATGATTGATATGAATAATATGATATCTCATAAAATTATTAATTTGATTTTCGTTAGCATTTAAATATTATTAACGCAAAAATATACACATCCATCAATTCATTTGTGATGGCTTTACTCTCTGCGCTATTTATTTTTGTAAAACTTGTGCAAGTATCTCACTATTTCATTATTGAACATTTTTGTAAAACTTGCAAGCATTTTGCTACGTTATTATTGAAAATAAAAACGCTTGTAATGCAAGAAATGTGCAATACTTAAAATGGAATAATTTGTTCCGTCTGATGTTTTTAATTATAACATTATAAGATAAGACTTGCTTTTCTCTTTACAAATACTACACAGATGTCAAAAGCAAACCCAAACTTGGAAACAATTTAATAGTTGTACACCAATTATTACATCAAAGTACCACTTTTCATTTATTGGACCTCCATCACTCTCTATCTATTCACTGTTAGCCTTACAAATTAACTAATACAGGGAATAGTCTCCTTGCCTTGCCAACCTTTTACTCATCTAACGAGTTATGTCACCTAGTCTTCCTTTCTCATTCAAAGAAGATCCTTGATCTTGACTGTCTAAAAGTCTGTGCTCTTCAAGGCTTCATTTGCAATTGGATGGAAGAGAATTTTTTCTTTTAATTTTGTAAATTATGGTTATGTTCTAAAGAAGAAAAATATGAAACAGTATCTGGGTTTTTAATTTTTGACCTTTCTTATAAATGCTGCCGTGGCAAAAGCTCCTCCTCCACATAATCTATAAATACTTTTTGTCATCAACCTTTTACAGCCTCAAAATATATAATCCAAAATCTATTTCTGATAATATTTTGTGGATAAGAATCTCCGGTGGATGTCACAACACGTACACACTTCCACTAGATTCCAACCCAACTGCTGCTCCTTCATCAGCTGCATGCACACACGCCTCTGCACCCAAACCATGCAAGCTATTCTCTCTCTCTTGAATGTTTTTGAAGTGTTCAAATCAACAGGTACTCCCCGAGAAAACTTCTTCATATTATTTGTTACCCGTGCTGTGAATTTTCGAATGTATACTTGGCTTGATTGTAGTGAGAAAACTCCTCAAGGTTTGATCTTGATCAATGTCGTTGAATATTTATATATTTGTTTCTTTATCTTTTTCTTGAGCAACGCTGTGCTGGAAGGCATATGGGTTGGAATTTTACAGGGTATATTAAGTTGTTTGTTAGCAAATTGGCATTTTCTGCTTTTTGTTGAAAATGGTTTTTTATGATTACATGTCAAGGGATGTACTGCTACTTCTTTAAGTCCAATGACTGATGAAACGATTTCAGATTGAATGATGTATTGCTATTTTGTTCCTTTCTCTCTTCCATTGGGTGTTAGCATACTAATTGGTGAAAATAAACTTTTAGTTCAGTTCCCGGTACTTCAAATTGAGGAAATGTTAGTTGATAGTTTTGAAGACTTGTTTAGTTTCTGCATCTTTCTTGTTGATTATGTATTTTCCTACCTAATTGTAGCTTATTGTCATTTGAAGAGTAGTAAAGATATTGAATGGCTCAAACAGCATCTTGTTTTTGGTGGCTTTTGATCTTCTTACACGTAGTTGCTCATTGTTTCATCCCGACTATTGTTTTGATTAAGTTTCTTTTATAATTAGGGGTTGAATTTGCAGTTAGGGAACATTTGGCAGGGCTTTTATGGGTGGACTGTCTGCCTGTTCATAAATTGATCTGAAATCCAAATGTTATATGCAGAAATTTTGGTGAACATTATTCTGCATGTTACTCACTTTAGGTTATCATAAGGCTATCAAATGCATTTTGACAGATTTTATTTTGGTTTTGTGTTTTGTAAATTTTAGAGAACATATAGGTTATTTTTGTTGTTAAGTCTGGTCATCCAATCTAATCCACTTATGGCCCATTGTCCAGTTTCCCTGCACTGGTAGTGAGCATTAAATCTTCGGGAACCTGTTACTGCATATGGTCATGGTTTACCATAATAAATTCTTGGTAGTCAAACTATGCATTTTGCACAGGGCATGGATTGTAACTTGCTTCAAAATGCGATATTCATTTTCAAGATCAGTGAGTAAACCTGTGTCATTATGTTTTATTAAGCATCTAAATGTGTTGCACCATATGGAATAAATTCACCAAATTAGCCGATTAAATAGTAAAAGTTGGGCTCCTTCATACAGTAACCGCTGAAAAATCTTTGAAGTGCAGGGTAAAGCATAATATGGACAGACATTAGATGATGTTTAGACAGTATTAACTACATCTTTTACGTAATATTTAGAAGGCTCTCTAATTGATTATTTCGTGCAGGGTAAAGCATAATATGGACAGACATTAGATGATGTTTAGACAGTATTAACTACATCTTTTACGTAATATTTAGAAGGCTCTCTAATTGATTATTTCCAATGAAATTTTTTAATTTCCTGTGGTGCATCTGTTTCTAGGCTTTTAGTTTCTATCTGGTAACATGCACAAGCCTACTTTCTGCTGAAAAACTTGATGTTTTGGTGTTTTTTATCAGTTTCTATAGGAAACAGTTTTTCAATCATCTCCATTGTAAACATGATTGAGATGGAAGACAAGTTACCAGCCTTTTCTTAATTTGTGGTAGCCTGAATTTGAATTCCATCAAGATAGGAAGGTGACTCACCAAGAAACTAAGAAGCGCGGAGAAAAATTTTGGTAGGTTCCACTGAGAAAGGGGGCATATTATCATGGCTAAGCACCAAGAAGGAATAACAATGAGCAATCAGTTTGTTGAAGCATCACCTATTGTGGTACTATCTGCATCTATATTTTATTCAATAAAATCTTAATTTAGATGCATTTTCCAGTTTCTCTTCTTGTCTCTTGTAATCTGCCTTATTCAAGCTTATTGGATATGCTGAAAAAAAAAAAAGCTTATTGGATAGATATTTATTGAATGGTTTAGTTTGGAGACCCCACTGAATCTTCTACAACTAGTTGTGGAATTTCTGGTGTTGTATTTGATTGTCATTGCATTTGTAAAGCCAGAAACATGGTGCTTACTTCTTGAGGTGCATGCATTCGGAGAAACAATTATTTTTCATCTTTTTTTTTTGGAAAATTTATTTTAATACCCAGAATGATGTCATGCAAAACTGATTCTTTGTTTGATAATTGTTATGCGTATGCACACAAAGTAGACATGGTAACCTTCTAACTATGATTGTCTAATCTTGATACTTTTGAACTTCACAGAAACAATATCTGGACAAGAAGGAGAAGAACCAGCTGCACACAAACCCTACTTCTGTAGGCTCACATGCTCAATCCCACTGCATTGTCTGTTTGGGCAACAACAGCTGCAGGACAGTTCGTTCAAGAACCAAACTGATGAATGTTTTGGTTACAAAAGGGAAGCCTCATGAAGCCCATTATATTTTCAACGGTTTAATAGAAGAAGGTCACAGGCCAACTCTCATTACATACACATCGCTTGTAGCTGCCTTGACCCGCCAGAAACGATTCAAGTCCATCCTGTCGCTTCTCTCTAAAATGGAAAAGAATGGTATGAAGCCCGATTCAATACTCTTCAATGCCATGATTAATGCCTGTTCTGAATCTGGAAATGTAGATGAAGCCATGAAAATATTTCAGAAAATGAAGGATAGTGGATGTAAGCCCACAACCAGCACTTATAATACCCTTATTAAAGGGTATGGAAATATTAATAAGCCTGAAGAATCTATGAAATTACTGGGGGTAATGTCACAGGATGAAGATGTGAAACCAAATGACAGAACTTACAATATTCTTGTGAGAGCTTGGTGTAACAAGAAGAACATAGAAGAAGCATGGAATGTGGTGTACAAGATGGTGGAATCTGGAATACAACCTGATGTTGTCACCTACAACACATTAGCGAGAGCTTATTCTCAGAATGGGGAGACAAGTAGGGCGGAACAAATGATTTTTCGGATGCAGAACAACCAAGTGTGGCCAAACGAGCGTACTTGTGGTATCATTGTGAGTGGTTATTGTAAAGAAGGTAATATGGAAGATGCAATGAGGTTTGTGTATAGAATGAGGAAGCTTGGGGTGCATCCAAATCTTGTTGTGTTCAATTCTCTGATCAAAGGATTTCTGGACACCACAGATACTGATGGAGTTGATGAGGTGAGTTCCAAAATGTCTAATAGATAGATTTTCTAAATTTTCTCTTTTACTATCTATTACACAAATTATACATTTCCAGATGATTCCATGTTGCGGTCGCAGAGTTTAGTCAATGAAGTGTCTTGTCATTTGGCTTTCACAATCTACTGTCATCTCACTGGAAGTACGAAATTTCGTAGTTTTGTCATATTTATTCCATAAAACAAGTATAAGTTTCTAACAATCAATGGCTTCTTAAGTCTTTGAAAAGCATTCAGTATTTGGAATATTCCAAGTAAATATTATTTACTGGACAGGCACTCACATTGATGGAAGAATTTGGGGTCAAACCAGATGTCATAACATTTAGCACAATCATGGATGCTTGGAGCTCAGCAGGGCTTATGGGAAAGTGCCAGGAAATTTTCAATGACATGGTAAAGGCTGGTATAGAACCCGACATCCATGCATTTAGTATCCTTGCAAAAGGTTATGTGCGTGCCGGAGAGCCACAGAAGGCTGAGTCAATCCTGACTTCCATGCGCAAACATAGTGTGCATCCAAATGTTGTAATGTTCACCACTGTTATCAGTGGCTGGTGCAATGCAGGAAAAATGGATCGTGCAATGAGTGTTTATGAGAAAATGCGTGAAGTATGCATTTCTCCCAATTTGAAAACTTATGAAACTCTAATATGGGGATATGGAGAAGCAAAACAGCCATGGAAAGCAGAAGAATTGCTGCAGATTATGGAAGAAGATGGTGTTCGTCCTAAGAAGAACACCATCCAACTTGTAGCTGATGTTTGGTGTGCCATTGGTTTGGCAAGTGAAGCCGAGAGAGTTCTTGATAGTGCAAAAGAAGATTGGCAATCAATGCCAAATAAAAAGAAGGATGAGATACTGGTGGAGAGCTATAAGAAGCAAAATTTAAGTGCTTCTGATTCTAATCTTTTGCGAATACCTGGAGTAGTGATAAGTGATCAAAATGGATCTTCAACTGCTAAAATTAGAAGCCAAATAGTTGTGAAAAAATCTGGGTTTTCATCTGAGCCTGTGTGGACTGCGACTAGATCATTGTTCACCCGAACATGTTTATTTGGGGTGCAACCACTGGTTGTATGCAGGAAGCAATGTCAAAGTCAGATTGGTAAATGTGGGCAGTTTGTAAATGCATACAGATTGGTGTTTATAAACTGATGGCTGCACATATCATAGCTTTAACTGGCACTGGTGAGACGGCAACAGATGAAGATTTATTTATCAGCTCCTTGAAGCATACAAGTGCTGACTATCATTTGTTATTGAGCGTTGTGGATATAGAAATTGTTATTTCAATATTTATACCTCCATTTCTTCCGTTGCCATTGTTTACACAACTGAAGTTGTAGGTAATCTTGTAATTTTCTATAATGGAATATATACACTGTTGAAATTCATATATGTAGACAGACTGCTGTCAAATTGTTGATGAATGTAACGAAATTACGTGTACTTTGAGAAACGCAAATTTATTAAATATGTATGTCCTTCTCCACTACCACCACTGGCGATTCATATTCTCAGGATAAGTCTTCAAGGTCATAATCTTTCATCTCAATCTTCATGGTCGTTTACAAATTCGTATAGAACTCTTATGCAGCACCTATTCAACACAGGAAGTAAGTTATCAAAATGATATGGAAAAGCAAAAGAAAGTAAGGAAGAACGTAATCATGGTCTTCATGCTTGTAGTTTAAATACCCAAACTTATCTTCTGATGGCTAAGAGTCCTAAGCATGCACACACCATATACGTGTGTGTGACCAAGGCTAATTTGGAAGTGATTTTTAAGGTATTAACCGGACTCCAAGAGGGTTCTTTATTCATGTCATGTCCGCGCTGGGTCTACGCTTTTGAACGCAGTTTTTGGTTTTCTGGTGGCCCACTAGAAGTAGCCAAGCTAATAGTGCAAGTGGTAACATAGACAATAAAACAGAGCATCTCCACTCCCTCCATATAAATGTACTATAATTTCAATATCTAAAGCTCAAAGATTAGCCTGTTCAGAGTGTAGTAGCGTTGAGTAGAGATGATGATAACACTGCATCTCTTACCTCCGCTACCAACTCTCCAAAACCCTAATTTCACTTCAGCCCAATTTGCCAACCCTCTCAAAAACCCTAATTTGGCCGCAAAACCCTTTTGCAGGCCCCTCAAAAACCCTAATTTGACAATCTTCAGTCGGCACCCCCAATCCAATCCACCCCATTATTCATGTGGCCGTTGGGCCTCTTTCTCAAAAGATCCCAACTTTCCCCAATTTAAGCTCCCAAGACCCAATATCTTGAATCCCAAAAACCTATTTCATAGAAAATACTGTAATCAATTGAAGAGCTCTGAGGAACAGACCAAAGCTGTTGTTAACTCTGGTGGCGGTGGAGGTGGTAAAGGCGGCGGCGGCGGCGATAATGGTGATGATGATGGAGAAGTGGAGAAGGAAAGTGGTCCATTGCCAGAATGGTTGAAAATCACTACAGATGATGCAAAAACAGTTTTAGCTGCCGTGGTTATTTCGTTAGCATTTCGTTCCTTTGTGGCCGAGCCAAGATACATTCCTTCACTGTCGATGTATCCCACGTTCGATGTTGGAGACCGAATTGTTGCAGAGAAGGTAGTGGTTTTTATTGATGTAATGTTAACTAATTTGCACTTTTTGGGTTAGTAATGTATTAATAATGATTGACATTAACAATGCTTCTAAGATGTTAGCTTTTTATGTATTTGTATGCAGTATGCATATAAAAGTCTATGTGGATTGTTATTTCTGTTGTGGTGATGAAATATAAAAGATAGACTTAAGATTGTGCAATAATAAATAGGTTTATGCGATTTGTCATCGTTGAGCTCAGAATATTCAAGTGATGAGTAGCTTGTTGGTTTACTCAGGTGATGGAATAGAGGTGAGGCTTATTGCATCTAAAAAGTTAAGTTTTTCCAGATAGGCGATAATTGTAAGTTTGAGATATGTTAATGTTTGAGACAAAGAATTGGATGGTACAATAGGTTGGTTGAGAAGGAGAAGGCATATGTGAGGGTTGAGTTTTGAGGCTGACCAGGAACGTATACTTCAAGAGTAAAGTTGTGTCAAGGTGCTTCGGCGAGTGGAAATTTATAGAACTGTGTTGCACCAATTATGTTGCAATATTAGGGTGTCATGTCTAGAACAAGCTCAGTTCTTCTGTCTTCATCAAGCAAATCATGCAGTATAAAAACCGTTAAAACCAAAAAACCAGACGGGGAACTTATACCGCTCAGGTCTTTTATGTTCCCTTGTTCATTCGTCTGTATCACTCTTAGCCTCGCAGACTCTATAAGACTAACAAGTTTTCATACATCTCTTTAAGTGTTTATTTTCAATTGGTAACATAAGCAGTTCACTGTTTTCTTCTTAATTTGGTCTGAATAGATTCTTTCTCTTTTTAGGTATTAGGTGTTCTTAGGGTTTGTAAGATCATTACTTAAATGGGAGAGTGATCTGATGCTCCATCTTGTGCCTTGAATAAGCAGTGTAGCTGTGTATTATGCTTTGACTTGTAGAGTAACAGTTCAAAAGTATTGTGCATCACAGATTTTGATTTAAAATTGTCAGGTTACATACTATTTCAGAAAGCCGTGCGCAAATGATATAGTAATTTTCAAAAGTCCTCCAGTCCTTCAGGAAGTAGGATACACTGACGATGATGTCTTTATAAAACGAATTGTTGCCAAGGAAGGTGATATTGTGGAGGTGAGTTGCTCGGTGAAAGCACTTTCATCCACCAATTGATATTTTTTCTCCCTGATTTCAGCAATTCAGTCTTTTCTAGGATACTTTTGAGTACTGCACTCAAACCATGGAAAATTGTTTGCTTGCAGGTCCATGAAGGAAAACTTATTGTTAATGGGGTTGTAAGAAACGAAAACTTCATTCTTGAGTCGCCTTCCTATAACATGACACCAATTGTAAGTATTACCTTTATAATCTTTCAGAATTTCATGTTATTTCCTTCTTTGTTTTCATTTATGATCCCTTACCCAAATAAAAAGGGGAACCACAATCTAACCATAGCACACAAACATCTAACGATTTCTTGGAGAAAGGATGGTATGTTCTGTTGCTACCAGGAATTGTAGATATATGTCGTATATTGCTAATTTTGAATCTCCCTTCATTTATGTTGCAGCGGGTACCAGAGAACTCAGTCTTTGTGATGGGTGATAATCGTAATAACAGTTACGATTCACACGTATGGTAAGATACATGCACAACCTAACACTTGTATGGTCCATGTACTGAGAACCGAATTGATTATTTCTTCTCTCTTAGTGTTGTTTGCTAATTTCTTTTGAGTTATGTTATTAGGGGTCCCCTACCTGCCAAGAATATAATAGGAAGATCAATATTTCGCTATTGGCCGCCAAACAGGATTGCTGGCACGGTACTTGAGGGTGGCTGTGCTGTTGACTATCAGGTGAAGGACATTCCAGCATCTAATGCAACTTCACCATCCAACTAGTGGGTGCGGCATTTGTTAATATTTTGCTAATTTTTTCCATGGTGCCTATTCTTACTAAAAATGCCATTCTTGTTGGGGTGCCCTTTTTTTGGAGCTCCTCACATCACATGGAGCTTAATTTAACTCTAGATTGACCCTCATCTTACAGAATTCAATCTAAAATGTGAATGTTTTTTCATCTCTATTATGTAAATTCAGCATGGTTCACAGCACAAATTTTCAGTCTACTAGAATAGCAGAAACAATTGTCAGTCATATTAAGGTTTATTCACGAGGAACTACCTGAAAAATAAAATTGTCCAACAAGAAGAAATTGCATGCCACATATTTCTAACATTGTCAAAAGAATCCTACTATGTATTCCATATCAGCCAAATCACTGAAATGAGTCTGGTTTCTTTCAATTGGAAAGAAAACAAGCAAAGCGGATAACTCAACAGAGCCATACCCATCATTTCTGGATGGCAAGCATTTTGTACCTGTTGCAGTACTCAAGTCATATATATGTACACGATTTCTCTTTAAGTTTGATTGGTTTGTTGTTATGAGAGTCGATAATCAATGAACATGAGATATGTCTTCTATGCCTGGCCTTAACCAATTTGCCGACCACATTCCCTCGTTGCCTAACTTCAAACACCAGTGCCATCGGAACTCCGCCGCTGCTATCTGATACTGCTAAGCCCGCACCAGCCCCATACAGAGGTATTTTGTTTCCTTTGAGGTTGACTGTCACTAGCCGGTGGCTCTTTCTTGGTTGATAGTATTTTTTCAACTGCGCTCATAAATAACATCAAACCCACCCAAATTAGAAACAAGGATTAGTTGAATTGATAGAACTAAGAGTGCCGGTGAAATTGAGAAGCCTTAGTCTTACCTCACCGGTTGCAACTGCAATTTCGGAGAACATAAGATTGACAGGCGTAGAGCTGACGTGAATGCCAAAAAATGTAGCAGGGTTATATACATTCATTTTCATGGAACAGTTCATTGTCAGCATCTTGGTTGGCACTCCAGTCATATCAGATCCTTCTCCGAAATAAAAATTGTGGACTGTCAAACTCTGTAAGAACAGAATAATAAGAGAAGGATAATTCATTCGTAAAAGGGAACATTAAATTAATAATTTAATAATAATTAACAATACAAACAAACAAACAAACCTTGACAATGATCTCAGCTTTGTAAGGGCGACTAGCCCCCCAAATAATCAAACAAAAAACGGAGAACAACACAACAAACCCGATAATTCCAATAAAAATCTGACACCTCCTCGTGTGCACTCTATCTGCGTAAAACTCATTATAATCTCCTTCTTCTTCGATCACATTACACTCCGGCCACTCCCTGTAGTTTCTCTTCCTCCCTCTGGAAGAGCGGAAGGTGCCGGAGAATCGGCTAGCTGACGAAGCCCTAGAGTGGCGTCCGTAAGAGGGGTGGGATGGGGACTCGGTGGGAGTGTTGTAAGCGTGTGTGTTCTGCATGGAGGATGACTTGTCACCATCGTTGGAGTCACGCGACGGACTCTGGACGTAGTATACGGGGCGTTTTGGTGATCTGGGAGAGGAAGGGTCTAGGCTTGTGACGTCGGAATCGGATTTCGCGTGCATCATCTTCAATTCTTGAGGTTACGCTAAATGATAGAATTGTTTGAATTTCAGTTGGATCTAAGGACAGGGACAGGGACAGGGATGGAACGGTCATAAAAGCAAAGCAGAGCAGAGACGAGAGTGCGTTGTGGGGTTTGGTTTTAACTTTTAACACTGACCGAAAGATAGAGAGAGACTGAGGATGGAGAAAAGCTACAAATGTTGGTGTGGATGAGTTAAGAGTTAGGTTTGGAAACGAAGCGAGACGTGTCGGAAGCTCACTGCTTTCCGTTAACTTTCGCTCCTATAATCGTTTCACAGGACAAGCCAGGGGGCTCCTCCTTGCTACGCTGTCGTCTCGTCTCCCCTCCTTTTCACCTTTATTCAAAAGTGGTGAGCCTCCACTCCCAAGTCCTATTGCGTCGTTTTTACTTGATTAATTACGTTCTCCATTTTCGCGATCTTAACGTGTCGCACTATAATTCTATTTTTTATCTTTTTTAATACCAAAATATATAATTTTTTTATTTATAATTACTCTTCTACGAAATGCTGCTTCACCTAGTTGTTCAGCAGCATGTGTTTCAGGAAAATGAAGAGATACAAACATGGCAAAAAGAACAAAATTCAAGAAAATACATATTGACTAGTAACAAATTTGCAAAGTTATCCTCGGCATTCTTAAGGGAAACAAGTAGACAGAACTCAAAAATATTCAAAGTAGTCACTCTATAACCTAAAAGTTAAAATTTTTATATAATAATACACTTAAACCGTACAAAACAAAAATAACAATTTAACCACCAGCAACTGACTCTTAATTCCAACATCAGTTCGTTTATATCACGTTTGAATGCCCTTTGCTGCCCAAAACCTACACATTAACGATCATTCTCGGAACAGCCTGCTAATCTTCTACATAGCAGCACTCCAAGTTACTGAAAACCCGTTCCATGATTTGACAGTGTTTAGTGTACTGGTAGAACACGAGGAAAACAATCAACAGAACAATGTACGATCAGAACAGAATCCAAGCACAAATGTAATTACTATCTTTCCAGGACTCAGAATATGGGTTGTGATATAACAGGATGGTCGGCAAGGCATAAGCCATTAAGACGAACGAGACCATTCACAAAAATCTTCACTGTCCCTACTTGATGATTCAATCCAGTCATTCCTTTAGCACATTTGTTTTGATTTTGTATTTTACTCTGCCTAATAGAATTTTGTTACAAGCATCATTCAGATCCATGCTTCAATCAAATTGTTGAAGGCTTCAAGCAAGGCCTACAAAGGTGCAAGAAAGGTAATACGATATATATATATATATATATATATCTAATGTATGAATGTCTATTAGCATGAGAAATAACAGAAACACACTCCTAAATCTACAGCATTTGCTTCCTTCAGTCATAATTTAATGAGCAAAAGCCTAGAAAGGCCTCATAGAGACATCCGATACTATTTGTCAACACGGAGTATTCAGACATATGCTTGTCAATGATTATTAATCACAGGCCATGAAATAAAAGCTTTAATTTAATTTTTTTTTTAAAAAAAAAAATCCGAATCCAAATTTATGAGAAACAGAAAGGGTCATCAGATAGGAGCGAAAGACGTGCAGTTTAATAATCACAGAGATTATCATCTGAACTATGCTAACAATCATCACTGACCCTTACATAACTTTTTATTTTAAAATTAAAATAATAATAATAATAAAATTAGCCTCAGAAGGAAGGCAGTAGTGGTATTGTAATCACAGTTTCTCATATGTTACAAAAACACCAATTCTTTCATCACTGGCACTTGTAAATTAATACGTAAAGCTGAGAACTCAGCATCCATTTTTCCAGCTACTTCAACAACCAAGCAGACAAGAAAACTATCATACAAGTAACGAAGGAAATCTAAAAAGAATATGCCTCATAGAGAAGATTAGATGAATCAACATGGATTGATTCAGACATATGCTTGTCTATAATAAGTTTATAATCATCGGCAGATCCAAAAAAACACCACAAAAAGTAACTTAACATCAAAATACAACTGAAATTAATGTTCTATTTTCACCAAAAAAATTCCGTAAGAACGGAAAAAGATTAATTAGGGACTCGGAATATGGGTGGTGATATAGCAGGATGGTCGGCAAGGCTAATCTATTAGCCAATTACGACGAACGAGACCTTTCTTGCTGTAATCGTCACCGTCCCTACATCAATTATTTTCTGGACAAACACAAACATATAAAATTCGGTGAAAAAGAGAACGAACTGAGAATTCAGATTACGAGCAGCTTACAAAACCCTAGTATGACGAGTACGCTCAAGTTTCAACTCGAAGGGAAACGGCGAGGACGATGCTATGATGTTTGTAAATAGGTACTTAAATAGAGAAACGAACGGGAGCTAGGGTTCGTGGTGGCGTTAAGTAAGTAGGGTTTTACAAAGATTTTCTACGGTATGATGAGGTGCATGGTTATTCAAATGCAATGCTCATGAATCATGATAGATTTGTGTGCTCGAGGTATGATTGAACGGATGGACGATATCAAATGAGATTACCGCTTTATTCGGTCGTACATTTTGAACTCTTAGGTACAACCAGTTCTAGCTGAAACTTCAATGTATGTGTAGGACACAAGTAAGCCATGAAACTGAGATCTGTTGACAAGGGTGACACCAACTATCATATGGGCTTAACAAGACCTGATCGAATTTAATTCATAATACGAATTCTGCTGTGGTTCAACGGCCCCAAATGCAAATTACAGCTTGGAAATTTCCAAGGTAACACTTAATTTGGTACCCTTACCCTTCATTTGGAGGGTAAGGACTAGATTCTTCCTAAACTAAATGATGCAGGTAAATTTTATTCAAATTCGAGGCAAATTTTAGACATTCAATTTCTCCTAAAACAAATGATGGATATAAATTTTATTCGATGCAAATTTTTATGTGGTATAACTAAATTTTGTTCAAATTAAATGCAATGTAATATTCTTTTAAAAAAATGTAATACAATTGATTTTTGGTAGTAATAATACAGAGTATGTGAAACAACGTTACAAATAAAGAGCATAACTATGTGAGATTTGAACACATTCAGTACACATCTCAGAAACCATTCTAGCCGTGGAAAAGAAAAATACAACCCAATGCGAAAGGAACTTCCCGCGTGGATTATCAACCAAACTATATTTCCAAGCAAACACTAAATTCTACATTCTACACAGAAATCAATGTTACATAAGCTATATGGAACTTGATCAAAAATTTATAATCTAACCCCAAATCCTGCTTTAACAACAAATTGACTGTGTGGCCATTACAATTGACACGATCCAATACCCAACAGAGTGATAAATTAACAAACTCCTCTATAACTATTCTCTTCAATCTCAGATTCTGTTAGATCTACTTCTATCCGGTGGCAAGCGGGTATCCAGAGTCGCCAGGATTTGAGGCATTGACATGCCGCCAGAAACAACAATTTCTGCAATTGAGCAAGGAGTCATCTCAGCAACAAATATATGATGATAAAACAGATAAATGGGGATAAAATGAACATCCAATCATTTCCTTTTCATGTTTTGGCGTATTCCATTTTATCGTATTCAGCAATCATTCTGGTTTACATATTTTTCATCATTGAATAATCCCAATCCAGTGAAAACATGTCTTTAATTATATTATCTTGCCTGTTCTGTGTCCCAGGGCCTTCCAATGCCCTTAATCAAGTATGTGGTGAGGACATTCCCCTCTTGACAGCCTCACCGTTCCAAAATCAACTAGCAAAATAAAGTTGAGTCCTTACCAATTCCTTCTCGGACTGATAGATTTGGTCTGATTACATCATTGGCATTAACGAGAAATATGTCACCAATATACAGATGGTTCGTGGGAACATAGACACAACATAGCTCCTCCTCTCCAGAATAGTTCTGCATTTTGAAGAGGAGTAAATGGCAATGTCAATATTATGTTCTCCCACAAATGTAAACTAAATAGATTAGGCTCAACTTCAAATACTATGAACAGCCAGTAACAATGTCCATAGGAGAGGTACTGAATTTAAGGGGGAACTTAAAGTGAAGAAAAAAAAGGTTTCAACACCTGCAGGAGTGATCATGTGTATATATATTTGTGGGTGTTTGCATTAGAGTAGGCACGTATTTGTATGTGTGAAAATAGAAAACTATCACATAATTGCAAAATTTATTAAAAAAAAAAAAAAGCATTCATACAAAAGTTGCAAAATGCAAAATGAGAACTAATGGGGTTGGTTATTATTTATCAGTCTAACTGTAAGTGATGTTTGTCATTAAACTATGTGTTTGAAAAGATGTGTGTTAAACTTGTGAGCTTTAGTGTGGGCAAAAGAACCCTCAATTATGCTTTTAAAATATTTCACAGCAACAATAGCCAATAATATTAATCTGTCAAATGTATGTAATATATCAGAAAATAACATAAATGTTTGTGTCTAAATTCTAGCACCATCATTGAGCAATAAGCACAACCCCAAAAGACAAGAAAAATTATTCAACCAAAAGGTAGTCTCACACTAGAAAATCATTTCCAGACCTGGAGAATGACAGATGATGTGATGAAGCCAAACGCATATTCACCAATACGTGGATGCCTTATAATTGCCACTTCCTTAAAGGCCTGTGTGTTTTGATCTGTGGTAAAAGTGAGATGGAATATATATATTGTCCACCAAAAATCATTCAAATGGACATCGGGAAGTTAGTCAACTAAATGCAAACCTGGTGATATGGCAGCACTGATTTGCTTAGAAGCATTATATATATGTCGAACAAATGGCATCCGTTTGATGAACCACTCTCCAAGACTCAGGACAGATGCTCCCAGCCATGATGACATGAACACCCCAACCAAGAAGATGAATGTCACTGAAGTTATAAACCCAAGACCTAACCAAGAAGTAAAAGCTAGTCACCATCAACACAAAAGCCACATTGTTGGGACATATCTGCATTAGATAATTTAGCACTACATAAAATTTCTTCACTTTGTTTTTGTGATAGATGGTGCTTCTAACAAAAGGGGAAAGTCATGCATGCTAAACTTCTTGAAAGAAAATAATAATAATTAAAAAAAATTCATAATATTCAATCCAAAACAACCTCATCCAAGAGGTGAAAAATTTTGTTTTCATCAAGGCAATTAAAGAGTCAAATTCAGGGCCTAAATTAATATTCTACGTTAACATAAAGAAAAAAACAATGGTAATTCACAAACTAATTGTTAAGATTTTAGAAAAACAATTTTGCCAAAGCAATCTGCACAAGCCAACTATATGATCATGTACCTAAAATCTTGTATTGATTTACACAAGTCATAGCAATGCATGGGATGGTGTGAAAAAAGGGTCAATGCATACCAAATATATCAATTCCGAGTTGAGCATAAATTGGAGAGAAGAAGCCATCCACAAAGTGAATAAACCACCAAGTGATATAGAATGTCACTGCAATCGGAAATAGGATGACACTGCAAAAACATCAAAGAGTGAGCAACATCTGCATTGAGCAGAATAAGGGCTTTAAGTATAAAAAGAGCCTAAGGTTGCTATAAGAAATTCAAACTAATTTGGCTACATATTTAGAGCATTTACAAAGGTACAAGTCTTGTTCGCCAAGTTGAATTTCATGCATTCATAGTGTACCAGATCACCGTCTCATGGATATACATTCTAATAATTCAGTCTCATGGCTCTTTAGGATATGTCTACGGCTATTCCATATAGTTGCTCATTTTACAAGGACACTCAGTTCAATGCTATTCAGCACCCAAGTTTATTAGAAAAAGCTATTAAATCCATTGGTAAAAGATGAAAGTAACTCCTATTACTCAGCCAAGAGCCAGAGCATTGTACAAACCAAGCCGTAGTGTAACAGACACCTTCTGCCATGAAGTTTCTAAATCCATCGTACTGGAAACAGGAAACAGCAACTATTATTTCTTCTCACATGAAAAATTTAGATATATTGATCGAAAACATCTCAGCAGTTCAGCAAGAAAATTTTAGACTAGTGGATAATTTGGATGTGCCGATCATCTTGAGAAGGAAATCAACTGCCCAATTACATCATTGGATTAAGAAATTAACTGAGTGAAGAATTTGCAAAAGATATTTCCAGAGACCATGTCATTAGAAAAGAAATACTAGATAAAAACATGTTGAGTAGCCTGGAGGAGGAACTAAGTTCACATTTGTTTCATATGGATTATCCAAAGTTGGGATTCCAAGATTCTTCTTCCACGCTTTATAATCTCCCACCAAGTGCAAATGGGCTCCTAGAGACTACAGCAGCCCTAGTTATGATTTTCCAACCAATCATTTTGTGCCCAAAGGTTGTTTAATATTTACGTTGAAGCAATATAATTAATCATTTCAAATTTCACATCTAAGAAAACCAAGACACTCCCCAACCAGAAGAACCAAGTAGTACCAACAGGAAATATATAATTAAACTTAAGAACTCATAACAATTCAAAGAGAACTGATAGCTTAACCATCTAAGAGAAAAAGTTTACAAAGAGATAGAATATGCATTTATCTAATATAGATACAGGAAACAAAAGAAAGAACTGCTCACCATCCTGTCATGAACTTTTTTGAAGCCCAGCTCCTAACAACCTTGTAAAAAGTCTGCATGGTGACAGAACAACATCCAACAATCTGTCAGATAAAATTTGGAAACAAGCCTAACAAATGAAAACATTACTTTCATAGCTTACTCTAAAAACTTTGTAAGTGCAAAACAAGAATCCTTGTCCTTCATGAAAGGAGTTACCATCAAAACAACACTTGATAATTTTAGGAATGATCTTTTTCTTTCATTTATTTATGTTTATTTATGTTATTATTACTATTATTGTATTGAGCTATAGACTTATTGAAATCTAGTTAGCAGTTTACTCACAGAATATATACAGTTAGCTATAATCAAATTTATACTAAATGATGAGTATACATGCCATTATGAATCAAAACAATGGAGCATCAATATGTTCAAATGGTTGGTGCAGAAGCACTCTTAAGTTTTCCTGAACTAGGACCATTTATCACTATCGACTCACTTATCCTCAACAATTTCAGTCTTCCAAAAATTCCCGCTGTTATAGATTCTAGTCTACTGTAAACAATAAGCAAAGCAAATTCATTCGATCAAATCTATCTGAAATTTAAGCACCGATATTCAGTTTAAAGCAGGTTAAGCTCTATTAAGCTAATGACCAACATTGTTTTGCCAGATAACACTAGAATCAGTAACAAAGAGCGCACAAACTATCACAATCAAAGCAAATAACTAGCAAAAAGGAATTTAAAAAAAATGGAAAAACAAAAAAGCCTACCTCGCGTCCAGCATGATGCGAAGAAGACGAAGATGATGAAGGTTTGGAGGATTCGTCGCCAGAGTCAGCAACCGGAATTAGTAATTCTCGATCTCTATCTCTATCTCTTTCTCTTTCTCTACTGGCCATAACGATCGGAGATTTGTCATCGCCCATCACCAGCTGAAAAACACACCGTTCTCTTTACAAAATTCGAACCCTAGCCACGACTCTTCCTCTCTTCTATCTCTTACAATACAAACAGTGCCTAGAAGAAGCAAAATGACTTTGAAATCTCCTTTCCTTGCCAATCTGGTCTCTTTCTATTCAACTTATTTAAAAAAAATATATAAATGAATTTAAAATTAAGGTTTGGGTGGGGGTGGGGGTGGGTTGGGTGTTGATTGTTATTAAGAGATGAAAAAGAAATTAAAAAAAAAATGGGAATAGGAATGGGGCAATGACAGATGATAGAATACATGTGAGGAGTTCGAGATAATATATGTGTCTTGTACTGTATTGTGTCACGCTTTGTTTGTACCGTTGATTAATTGCGGATTATGCGATGTTAATTAATCTTCTCTTTTCTTTTTCGGGTTTTGGAATTAGATGGGCTGTTATCAGCAGTTGTTGCTGAGCTGTCTCCAATCATTGGATGCCAGCTTCTTGCCGCTAGAGGCGTGTCCGTAACCTGGCAGTGGGGTGGAGAACTGGAGATAGCCATTCACCTCTGTTATTTTTTTATTTATGAAATTAGAAAAAAAAAAACAATTAGGGGTTCAATTTTATTACGAGCAAGAGCTAAAAAGAAAAAGGGGTTACCATTTAACAGTATTCAAATTTTTGACTCGGGAGTGTCAAAAGAAAAAAAAAAGTGTTAAATGTTCGAGTATTTATATATTTAAATGCTTTTTTGCTAATATTTTTTGAGAGATTTTATAAAATATTTAGTACTCCAACAAAAATATTTCAAGTCCTATGTTCTTTAGCATGTAATTATATATTAATTTAATAATTATTTCTACTACTAATTAAATTTAATAAAATTATTTAAAATAAAATGGTCAAAACATAAATAAATACCTAATATTTTCAATTAGTGCTATCATACGAACCTAAAATTGAGAAAAGGCAACAACGTTTGACTAAATTATTAATGTTCGTATAATATAACTAACTTAGTCAACCGTACTAGTTATATTATAACAAATGACATTGACAAATAAAATTATATTATTAATTAAAAATCATATAGTTGTATCATTATTTCATCGTCATCACTTAGAATAGAATCGGAAATTTTATTTTCTAGTCACGGTATAAATGCCTCACCTGTATATAAATATACTTTGTATTCATTAAGATAGTTCTACTGGTACAAAATTTTGATATACCACTTGTTTAAGATGATCATTTTACACCTTATTTCTTACATTATATGCATATCAATTTTTTTTAGTACTATAACATTATAATATACCGAATATTTCTAAACACTTATGTCTAACTATAATGTTATAATATATTAAATATTTTTAGACATTTATGCCTAAACGTGTATGATAACTATTCTCGTATTAAAAGTATTTTACTCATACAATAGATGGAAATTTTTTATTCAAAGACTTGATGACATATTATATAATATATGACTCTTAACACGTGTATCTTTCTAGTCAATTGTTATACATATATATATATATATAAATACACGTGTATCTATCTAGCCAATTTTTACCCGAAAAATATTTAAAAATTATAATTGTTATTGAATTTTTTCAACTCGATTAGAGTTTATCGTTCTTTTGATTTTGAATAACAACTCATTAAAATTGTAGTTTTTTCGTCTTGTTTTGGTGAGTCAAGGTTGGGCTACGCCGCTTAGGCCCAGGACTATTCAGAACGGCAGGGACCAGTCAACGCTTAGACCAGACTGGTCTTAATTCTCAAACCCATGCGACAGAAACTCTCATGGACCCAGCCCACGGTCGCCTCTTTCACATTGGGAGAAGCGGGTTAGAAAGTTTCCTACCATTGTAATTCAATAACGCATTTAATTTTAATTACGAGATTTTAGAAAGTCACACCATGTGCATAATCATGCTTTATAGAGCGAGCATGAATTAATTTATAATCTTAACTTTGTTTAGGCTATATGAATAATCGTTTTATGACTCATAAGACGAGCAATCGTCTCAATTTTCTTCTTTTGGTACTTATAACGAAGATAGACACAGAATCGGTGAGTTGATCAAAGTATCAGACCAACGTGGTAATAACGTAGTCTATACGCAGAAAGGACGGAAAAGAGATTGAGAACGGACAAAAAAGTGCCCAAAAGTTGGACTACGTGTCAATCTAAAAGTTCTACGCAATAATAATAAACCATTCATTTTTCTTTTCAGGATATAAATCCTGAAACGGAGAAGGTTCTGGTTATTTTTAAGCTCCTGTAATGTAATGCTCTGTTGTTATTGCTATTATTATTATAATCACAGATTCACAAGAAAGAATCCTTTCTGAGATTCTAAAGAGAGAGAGGAAAGATGTTGGAAGGCAAGGCCATGATAAAGGAAACAGACATGCCAGTGAAGATGCAGATCCAAGCCATGGCTTCTGCATCTCAAGCGCTTGATCTCTATGATGTTTTTGATTGCATATCTATTGCTACCCACATCAAGAAGGTAACTTTGCTGTAAAGTTCAGTAGCTGGAGTTTGTATGGTTATTTGATTTGGGGTTGTTTAATCGTTGTTGGTTTCTAAATGCATTTGCAGGAGTTTGACAAGATATATGGAGGTGGATGGCAATGTGTGGTGGGTTCCAACTTTGGTTGTTTTTTCACACATACAAAAGGGACTTTCATGTATTTTTCTCTGGAGACTCTGAATTTCCTTATCTTCAAGGCAGCTACCTCTTCTTATTCTTAATCCTATTACCATGCTGAGAGGGAAGCAGTTGCAGTCGCAGTCGCAGTCGCAGGAGGGATGGAATTGATATCCTTTAGATTAGGTGTGAGAGAAAAATATGTGTAATGGTGCTAGCTGTTAGCAAGAGTTTTCTTACTTTTGTACAAAAAGTAGACTAGTTGTTGAAATGTCCTTATCTCATCCTCAATCAATGGAGCTTAATTTACAGTTGCTCGCTCCAAACATGGAGATATTTTCTCTGCAATTTAGCAATTTAGAATTAGCTAGATCTTGCAGAAGATGCAACATCATCAGCTCCTTGTTAGAAAAGAAAAGAAAATATTTTAACCCATTACTTTTTTCAGAGAGTTATCTTTATTATCATCATCATTATCACAAAGAGCGTGATGGTTATCAAGAATCTTTTGCTGCTTTTGGAGCAGTCCTCACTCTTTTACGTCTTAACGAGTAAGCAAGCAGCTTGCCGGGCTTTTTATGTAATTGTGTCAAATACTGACGAATATAGATGTATGATTGAGCTGAAATAGCTGTCATTTACCTTGAGATGCTGCAGCCTGCATGCTGATTTATTATGCATAATTTACTTTAGCTGCCGTGTCGTTTTGAAACTTCAGCTTGGTTTGATATACACGATGCTTAAAGAAGTATAGGATAACGCCAATTTTCAGTGATAGTGATACTTGTTATTTATTTGTTTATATTTAAATTAGTTGTGGCTGGAGATTTACAAATCTATTTGCTATAGAGGTATAGAATAAAATTAACCACAAGTAAATATTTGTTTATCAAGCACTTTAAGTATGATAGTCAACAAATCTATCATTAATTCACTGTTAACAGAATTAATAAATCAAGTTGATTCATTCGAGGTTTCAGTAATAATAGACCAAAGACTTCGTAACTCATGATCATGGGAAGTTTGAAAACACTTCAACCACATATGTGCAAAGTTATTCTTCCTGTCTCAACATATCCAATACATTTGCCAAGCTATAACTACTATTTGCAGATAAAAATCACAGTCCATATTACTCTTACTGGTAATTTCACATTTGGAACTTAACTTTGTGTCCTAAATATTCATCAGACTCGTCCAACTTGAATCTATACTTGTAGCAGTCGCAATTTCAGTAATCCCACTTCTTTCTCTAAACAGATTACTTATTTACAGCAGAATGTAATGAACAAACATGTCGAAGAGGCTAAGGCAAAAATTATGTAATAAGTTCATCAATCAATGCACTCAAAAGTAGCTTCTCTATGTCATTCACAGCATGCTCAATGTCGTCTGTGGAAAATTCATTCCTCCAACCCAAATCCCATATCCCACTCACTATTCCCTTGGACCTTATATCTTTTTCCAACAATGAACAAAGACTATCGATTGGGAGGTTTTCAGTTTCATCAAGAAGTTTAGTATAGCTTTCCAAAGTCTCAACCCCGTCATAAACCTCCTCCAACAACTTATCTAAAGAGATATAGATTCTTGGTTTCCTCAGCCAGGTTAGTAACAGAGGATGAACAATTTTTGAATCTGGGAGGCTTATGCGTTCCATAAGTTCATTTGCAATATCCATGGAGAGTCTCTCATTGATAACCACAGTAACCTCGATCTCAGATGTTTCTAAACTTGTTGGACAATTAAGATCGAGATCAAAAAGCTCTTCTGCGTGACCTAGAAATTCTGAATTGCTTAAAAGCAACAACTTCAGATCAGTTTCAATTTTGAAGCTTTTACCATTCGTTATAATGTGGGAGGCGCCATCATTAACTTCTTCAACAAAGTTGGAATCGCACTCAGATTGAGAGGTCATCAGGACAGCGTCATCAAGAGAACTTTGGCTGTTATTGTAATGTTCTGCAATGAAATACAAAATACAACTCTAATAAACATCTTCTGCACTTGAAAATGCAAAACTACAACATAGAGTAATACATTATGTTTCTTCAACTACAGATACCATATACCATTATGTTCATATTCAAATGGTGTTATCATAAATACGTTACATTTTTGCAATTAAGCTTTTAATAGATTCTTCATCTGCTCCATCTATAGTAATGACTACACTAGTTTATTTCAAGACATTGTTCAAATTTGTGAAGAGAGTTGGTATCAACTTGACCCCAGCGGAATTCGACGACTCTCTTGAATGCTTTTTGTCCCATTAATGCTATCATTACATGACATCTTTATTTTCCACTGTATTAACTTGAGAGTCATTCACAAGCGTGATGTTTTTCTTCTAAGGTCGATCGTGTAGACTAAGCAACTTATTTAAAGAACCTTAACATTCAATGATATCTGAGTTTAATATTCTATTATCTCTGTTCTCTTCGTGTTGGAGATGAGAATATCACTATCAACGAATGCATCCGATTCATGATTGTCTACTTGTCTATGATTAACACATTAGGCGCAAAACAAATGCAAATAAATCATAACATGTGCAAAAATCATACACAGCGTGGGCAGATGTTATTAGGCTTATGTCAACAGCCTCACCATGATTAGTCAATAGATTTTGGTCGTTGCACAATCAAATTTATGATACTTAAATATGGGGTTTACCTCCAATATGGAACTCAGAAGAGTCTGTTTCCTCCCGTGCGGGGAGTTGATCAACACATATATCATTGCTTTCCATGAGAACAGAGTCACTTTCGCTTGTAAAGTCAATCTTGTTGTCATCTTTTTTGCTTCCTACATTCTCGCCCTGCATAAATAATAGACTGCATTAACTTTTAATGGACAGAAATTTAAATTGTTCCTTAACTCCATTTTGTGGAGAATTCTACCTTAGGCACTTCTTAAATTCCCTAACAAAATCATGAAAGAGACAGAGATCATTAAAAAATATTAGAAAGAAAACTCACTGTTGATTTAGCTGCGGCAGGCTCCCTGACTGGCTTTTCCCTCTTTATTAGGCTCATTTTCCGATCATTTGAATTTTGACTTACCTTTTGTTTTGTTTGGTTCAACATGGTATTTGGCGTACTGTTGTGTTGCCTGTGAGTTTGATTCTTCGAAACATTTGATCCACTCTCTGGCTTTTTGATCTTCGTTGCAGTGGCCTTGACTTGGTCTCGGCAGCTTGACACATTTTTAGCTTTTTCAATCTCCTTTTCTGCCAGTTTCCCGCTAGTGAGCATTGCCTTCAGATTGTCATCAGGTTTCTTGTCAATTACCTCCTTTTTCTGTGGCTGTTGAATTACATTCCTTTTGTTGCCACCCCTTTGTTTGATCTTGACTTCTTCTGGTTTCTCAGCTATCTTCTTGATTTCCTTAGTTACTTCTTCCTTGCTTGGCCTCTTCATGGGAGTTTCTTCTATTTCCTTTTTTCTGCTTATTTTGCCAGACTTCGAAACCTTTTCTTTCCGTTCAGCTGTTCTGTAAGGAAACTCCCCCTTTACTTTCAGTTCTGTTAGCATCATTTTTGGGTCTTGAACATCCTTTTCCTGAAACATTGGTGCAAAAGGCTCTTTTGATTCCAGGAATTGACCACGTAGAGGTTTAATGAGCACAATAGGTGGGGTATTGCCCATTGAACTCTGCTGAACATGGGAATCACTCGAATGATGTGGGTAAGACTTGAGCTCTTTGACAGAATTGCTTTTCAGAAGCCCTGTGAAGTGCATGGTTTCAAGAATTTCTTTTAGTGTCCCATGCTCTGTCTTTTCATGGTGACGAACTGATTGAGGCTTTCTAATCTTTGGCATATCAAAATCAAACATAGGTCTCTGTTGACTAGAAATCTTCTCATTCTTCAACTGTTTCTGTAATGGCTTTGAGGGAAATTCTTCCAAACCCATGAGCTTGGCAATCAAATTTGGACTTTTTGCCTTCTTCTCTTGAGTTGCTGACGAAAGAAGGGAGTCAGTGGAACTATAGTTGTTGGTATGAGTCATAGAGGATTGGCTTGAGCTTGTGGAGGCAATTTCTGAAGCTGAGTCCAAATGTCTTTGATGAAAGCCCATCTTTTCTTCAGTTTCTCTCTTTGGCAATAGGTTCTGCCTAGCAAGACCATCTCTGATAGCATTCCTAAGTTCGTCAAAGCAATCCCTCGAAGATCCATCGGCTGAAAGCCGTGGTTTCTGAAATCCCATCCGATAATTCCGTTCCCCAAAGTGATAAGAATTCGCCCGCTCAATACCCAATTCATCATTCATTCGTCTGTCAGACTTCTCCTTCTGTTTCTTCTTCAACCAAGCCATATACTGTGAAGCTTCTTGCAATTTGCCAAGCATCATTAGAGACTCTTGCAAATCAAGTGCTCCTTTCAACAAATCTTTGGCAACATCTTTAGACTCTCCATCAAAGGTTTTCCCCTTGGACCATGCATCAATCATCTGATTTAGCTTCTGAGCTCCTCTAGAGACCTCCAATAGCTGAAAAGAAGAGGGACTAAGAAGCTCTTCCGAGATCCCTTTAGACACCATCTCCTCTTTCTTCTTTGCCTTAGATGAGAAAGTCGCATCTGAGGTCTTCTTCGCTTTCTGAATTTTATTCTTATGCTCCATTTTCTGGGAACTGCTTTTGGATTTTCTGATTGTCCCACATTCTACAACTCCCTTCGGATCATCACATGTCACAAATGATCTGTAGACAACTGATTTCAGACTGTCTGGATGCATATTCTGTTTAAAGAAAAATCACATTTGACAAAGTCAGATGCTTATATTATTTTTTAAGAATCAAAAAATCACCAATAACAACAAAATCCTCATATTATACTTACATGGAGTCGGATATTCTAATCAACGATTGCCTGCAGCACCTGACTGAAACAATACTTGTTCGGCTGTCTCAGTGTAAACAGAAATGCACAAAAAATATTCAGTTGCCGCCACAATAAATAAACATAATGTCAATAAAAAATCAAGCTAATATCTACAAAATAAAACTATAAACAACTGTTCAATTTAAGAATTTCTCTCTTGATGCTCTGTTCGTATTTTGGAGGTGCAGCAATTAACACCAAAGGTTTATCTTACATAGTAACAGTCAAAAACACAAACATCATTTTATGAATATTCTGAGATAATTGGAAACATGTATACAACAATATCTCACAAACTCAAAGCAACAATACAAAATTTTTGTTATCTAAACTTGACACACAAGTACAGGTATTAGTAGCTTGTCCTTTCTCAGCATTGATAAATGCAACGCTCTTCTTCACTACAGTATCATCACAAAACCCAAATCTAAGAAAACTAACAAGAAAAAGGAACTAAAACGAAAAAGAAGAAGAAAACAAAAGGCCCAGATGAGAAAATGCAAGCAAAACCACGATAAAGCAACAAAATTCAACAACCGCGAACAGAGAGCTTACAATTTCAGAGCTTTCTCACCTACAAATGAGGTACCACCACTCAGATCCAGAAAGAAAAAGGAGTCGGTGCATTGACTTTTTGTGAAGGTGAACAGGGAAGAGAAGGAAACAGTGTCATAAGATTTGATGATACATACAATGGACGAAGAGACAAGAGGATCATTGACAGATTATGAGGTATTACGGGTTTGTGGGTGCATGTGGTGTAATCGTACGCGTTGTTGCAGAGAGTGTAGTAAGAACAGAGAATCTGTTTTACTAATAATCAGCTATAAAAATACAAACACAAATCTTTCAAAAGGCACGAGGAGGGAAGGAAGGTGCGATGGCAACAGGGAAAGGAAAGTGCTTCTCTGTTAAAACCTTTTTTACCAGAAATAACTGTCAGCAAATTCATGGTAATTTTTACATCATTCTCTTACTATTTCTTTTTCTAATTAATAAACAGTAGCAATATTATTTACTACTAAATTAATACTAGGAATTACCGACAAAGCAATAATTAGAAGAAAAGGTTAAAAGGTGAAAAATTCAAAAACTTTGCCAAATAACAATGGAAGCACTTTTAGCTTATGCGATGCGTTCCAAAATCACTTCTGTTCGGTAAGTTAAATGCAGTCACAGGAGTCTTGCAGCGAGACTGTATCTGTATAGCTGTAATTGTAAATTGCAACCTTTTTGGTGCTTACCATAAATGTAATTAATTTCCCACCACTATTCTTTTTATTTTTTTCTCTCTTTAAGCTGTTCACGTAAATAAGGTAATCGGTTGATTTTTTGAATTTGAAATTCAATTGTTTAGACCTTGGAAGAAATATTTCATTCCATCTCTTAATTGATAACACATACAAGTGTGCTTTATGTAGGCACAATTACAATGAATTAATCCAAGTAAAGTTCGGTGTTGCCTTTGGTGACTTCGGTAGAATTCGATGCCTCCAGCCTCCATTGTTGAATACTTCAACAGAACGCAGTAAATGGAGTTCCAAATAACGCGAGAAAAATCTATTTAGCCTGAAGTAGTCTTAGTTTTTCTAAAGTTAAAAGCCATGAAAATGCAAGTCTTTATCAGGAGAGGAAGGGGTTCAATTTTCCAAGTTATTTATTATGTATATTGACATTTATGGTCATATAGCATCTAATTTAATTGGGATAATGTCATTTACCCTTTGACATTTTTAAAAATAATGGAGAAACCCTTTGACTTTTTTTCTTATTTTACATACTCATCTGAACTTAAAAAAAAAACTTGAGATATCTCTTAAATTACTATTCTAGATATAATTTGACTATTTTATCCTATAACTATTAAAAATATATAAAATAATTTAATTATTTTTATTTTTACTATATAATAATCAATAATATATTATTATAAGAATTAATTTAAAAATTATAATGATATTTTAATTGTTAATTATTTTCTTTTAAATTTTTTAATATTTTGACAATATTATTATAAATAATTTTATCATTGATCATTTTATTAAAATACTCTATTTTAAAAATTATATATAATAAATATTGTTAAAATTCATTGTCAATTTTTTACAATTTTTTTAGTTGTAAAAAATAAATTATACATAATTTTTTAAGAATTTCTTAGCATATTTTATGTTGTAAAACTTTTACAAATGATGTTGTTAAAATTTGCTTATAATTAATGTTATAAAAATTGACAATTAGAAAGATTTTTAACAATATTAATTATACATAATTTTTAAATAGACTAATTTAATATAAGGACAATTAAATTATTTTATATATTTTTAATAGTTGGAGGGTAAAATAGTTAATTTATATCTAGAATAGTACTTAAAATAGTGTCTTAGGAGGATATCTCAAATTTCTTTGAAAGTTAAGAAGGTATGTAAGACTAAAAAAAAAATTAAGGAGTATCTCCCTTTTCTTAAAAAATCTGAGAAATAAATCACATTATTCTAATTTAATTTAAAGATATTCATTAATTCTCAATGGTCTTGGTAACAATGGCAGATGAATATATTAAGAAAATCCCAAATATAAATATTTATTTATTAATCATTTAATTTTGTACAATCTCGTTGCAAATGAGGTTGAATATCTCTTCTTGTAATACTAGATTTTCTCATTTTTTTTAGGGTAGATTTCTTTTTCTTTTTCTCTTTTTTTTTAAAAAAAATAGCTTACACAATTTTAAAATTGATAGAATTTTGACTTTTATATTATTTTTTTAATTTTAAATTTCAACTATTGAATTGTATAAAATAATGAAGGGAAATTTGTGGCTTAGTTAAAAAGTTTATGAGATTATACATGTATACGTGTATATATACCAAGGAGAAATTACCTTTTAGTATATATGTTCACTCTAGATAATTTGTTGTAAATTAATTTCACTAATTGTCTTTTGATCTCTAGGTGGTTATGTATTGAGAAAAGTATAGTAATTATTCTTTATGAAGATTTTATACCAATGCGTACGATAATTAAAAAGAAAAGGAATTACTTGTGATTGTTTTCAATAAGTAAAAGAAAATTAAAAAAAAATGTCATTAATTTTTTTACAATATAATTATATATAAATCATGCTATAATAATATTATCAAAACCTATAACTTTTTTAAATATCAATTATGATAATTTTTATAATATAATATTTATTGTCATAAATACTTAAAATTTAAAATGTGTAATTTTTAATTTATTTGTAAAAATATATACGATATAATTTTTTATATTAATTGTAAAAGTTAAATACTCTATTTTAGGAATTTTAAGAATATTAAATAGTTTATTTTGTCAAAATCTCTAAAATATGCCATTTATTTTTTATAATTAGTATTAAAAAATATTTTATAACTTTATTAACTTGACTATTTTTATAAAAATTCTTTAATATAATATTTATATCATATATATTTATGTTTTAATATTAATCCTATAACTCATAAAGTAAATTTAGACTTTCGAGTTTGTATAAAAATTTTAATAAAATTACTCAACGACAAGTTTAAAAAAAAATCAGTATGGATAAATTATTAATTTTAAATATTATTAATTAAATTTTTAATTTTAAATAAATATTAAATAAATATAAAGTAAAATTATCATTAATTAAAATTTTAATTTTTTTAAATTTTTAAATATTAAATAAATTAAAAATAAATTTATTAAATTTTACTTTAAAATAAATAAGAATATTATAATTATTTAAATAAAAATAGATAGTTAACTAATAATTTAGGCGAAATAAATTCTTAACTCAAATATTTTAAGTATTAAAATCTCAAATTTTGACAGGTATGTGTGAAGACCGTATAATAATAATAATAATAATAATAATAATAATAATAATAATAATTAATAACCAAACAGTGTGCTGTTTCAAGTACCAAAGGTAGTTGGTTATTTAGGGATTATTGGCCATATTTGTAAACGGTGAGCTGCTCTGCTGAGAGAAAAGGGAAGGGCGGCAGGGACAAGACAGGAAGTTAGTTAGTTATTAGCTTATGTTTTTCCCGGGATTTTTGGCGGCCTGACCTCTTAACCGTCCATTAATTTCTGAATAACAAAACCAATTATAGTTTTTAATCCCTTTTACTATTTTATGGTTTTATATGATGTCTCCCTGATGCCCTCTCCAAAGTTAAATTTATAAAAACATACGCCCCACCTTTCTCCCTCGAGCAAATTCAGGAAAAACTGCACTAACCACTTGTACGCTTTTCTTAATTTCTTTCAGCTGTACCTGTACCCTTTGCATAACCAGAAGATTGTTTACCCTTTTCGTATTCATCTCTGGCTTCTTAGTTAGGAGACCAGCTCATTCTCTGTCTCCTTAATTCTTTGTCCCGATAAACAACAACTTCGTTTGTTGTAACCAAACAAAGAGAAGAAGAAGAAGAGGGATAAAGGGTGGGTTTAATTTCTTCTAGTTGTATTAAGGGGTTTTTCATCTGTTCTATATATTTCTTCTTTTGTTTAATCTGTTAAACAAAGAAGAAATTCAACCCAAGTGTTTGAATCTACAATGGTTCGAGCATTGGAACGTGGTCTTAGCATTCAGAGGTCTTTCCACTTGAAAAAAATGTTTGAGATTCCAGGAAGACAAATACACAGTATGATCCTTGATAATGGAAACGATGTAGCCGGAGAGGATGGAGATTCGCCATTGGAGAACAAGAGAGTAGGACATGCATTATTAACTCGCGAAATGGGTAACATTTCACGTAGGGATTATAGTCATTGCATTGATGCTGTCTCTGTTCCTGCTCCTTCTCCTTCTCCTTCTCCTTCTCCTTCTCCTTCCCCTGCTCCTCTGCCTCTGCCTGCTGCAAGTCCGAGAGAAAACAGACCCCCTTCAGGTACAAACCTTTTATATTCCTCTTAATTTCCATGTTTCATTAATCATTTCTGCGCAGCCTGCAAATACTTTTTGTTTATTTATTAATTTGCTTCGCTGCAGATATGGAACTGATGAAGGAAAGGTTTGCTAAGCTGCTTTTGGGTGAAGATATGTCTGGTGGTGGAAAGGGTGTTTCTTCAGCTTTGGCTTTGTCAAATGCTATTACAAACCTTGCTGGTATTTAATTTATCTTTTCATGATAAATGCATTATTATTGTTCTTTCAATTCAAGTATATGATAAACGTTTCTGATTCATGTTTTTAATCTGTTCACCGTTCTTATATATACACATATATATGTAATGCAGCATCAATTTTCGGAGAACAACGGAGATTAGAGCCAATGCCGCCTGAGAGAAAAGCAAGGTGGAGAAGAGAAATCAATTGGCTTTTATCTGTAACAGATCACATTGTAGAATTTGTTCCTTCCCAACAAAAATCAAAGGAGGGAGTAAATATGGAGGTACTATGTCTCTCTTTTTCATTCTGAGCATATATAACTCATTTCCTTGATCTCAAGGAATAACTCATCCTGATTTGACAGATTATGGTGACAAGGCAAAGAAACGATCTGCACATGGATATCCCTGCCCTTCGCAAACTTGATGCCATGCTTCTTGTAAGTGTCTGCAATTGCAATGCAGGAGAATTTTGTTCTACATGAATTTTTTTGATATTCTTGTGAGTCAGACTACTGATAAAAATAAAATGAACAGGAGTGCCTAGATAGCTTCGGAGACCAAACTGAGTTCTGGTATCTGTCTGGAGATGCCAAGGAATCAGAAAAGGGGAATGCCTCGAGGCACGAAGACAAGTGGTGGATTCCTACTGTTAAGGTTCCTCCAAATGGGCTATCAGAGCCGGCGAGAAAATGGTTACAATCTCAGAAGGATTCTGTGAATCAAGTTCTGAAAGCAGCCATGTCCATCAATGCTCAAGTACTATCCGAAATGGAGATCCCCGAAAGCTACATTGAATCGCTCCCAAAGGTATACCAAGTTCCCCGTTAGATTATCAACTTTTTAAAAATTTTGATATATATTCAGTTGTTGATATTTTCTGATATGTATTGGCAGAATGGGAGAGCAAGCCTTGGTGATCAAACTTACAAGAACATTACCGTAGACCACTTTGATGCTGAACAATTCCTCTCCAGCATTGACTTATCAACGGAACACAGTGTGCTTGATCTAAAGAATAGGATCGAGGCTTCTATTGTCATTTGGAAGAGAAAAATGCACCACAAGGATGGCAAGTCTTCCTGGGGTTCAGCCGTCAGCTTGGAGAAGAGAGAACTCTTTGAGGAGAGAGCAGAAACCATTTTACGTTTACTTAAACAGCGTTTTCCAGGCATTTCACAATCTTCTCTCGACATAAGTAAAATCCAATTCAACAAGGTAAGAAATGAGAACAACATTCAAACTAATTTTATTTTGTTGAGTCTAATGTCTTTTTTTCAAATGATTATTCAAGTTTAAAGAAAATTATATATTTTCCTACGGAATTACACAGGATGTAGGACAGGCTATTCTGGAGAGCTATTCGAGGATAATAGAAAGCTTGGCCTTCACAGTACTGTCTAGGATTGAGGACGTCCTTTACGCCGATTCCCTGGCTCAAAATTCAACCAAGGGAGAATCTCCCCACGATTCTCCAATATTTGATGAAGTAGACAAATGTTCTTCAGAGACACCAAATTCGAAGACCCTCTCAGATTTTATGGGTTGGGACGTGGAGACAGAAGAAACAAATATGAAAAATAATCTCTCGGCAGGTAACATGGAGGGCAATTTCAAAGATGAACAGGACAACTCCATATCAAAGCTTACAACCCCAAAGAAGTATTCCTATCTCGAGAAGCTTGAAACCTTGAGCCTAAGAAGTCCAACTGCTCGTCATTGATATGAAACACATTTAAAAGTCGAAAGAAAGAGAGAAAGCAAAGGAGGAGATAACCGATGAACATATGGAAAAGCTGATTTGTTAGAAAGCTTGTCAAAAATGTAGATATCAAACTTGCACATAGGATTCTTTTCGGTTAGTGAATGGATAGATTTTCTATAGTGTTCTTCCTTCCAGCTCTGGACAGAGAAGTCTAGAGTTGTATCTATTGAATTAACAATTTTTTTGGAATGCGAATTGAAAATCTCTCGTTTTGTTGATTAATTTGTAGCCACTCTAAGGTGCAATTTGGTTGCCTTTCCACCCTAAATTTATCACTCTTTTTTCTTTTGAAATACTGTTATGTTTTCCAATTTTCTTTCTACTCCCTTCTAAAGCATTCACCTTTCAGAGAGTTAGGAATACGACTTGCGGGCATCAAAGATCAATGCAAAATATAGATAATATCATATCTTTCGTGTTTCTTTTGTTTATTAAACATCAACAGTTGCGACCGAAAGTTGAGAAATGTAAAAACAAAATCAAATTATTGAAACTGTTCCTCAATTTAAATTTTCATTCATGCGTTTCTACACACTCATTTTAGCATCCGGGAGGATGACGGAAAAACAATAACCATTACTGCAAGAATTCATGTCTGATTGATCTAGCCCGTTCGGGTTACAGCAGCATGTATGGCATCTACAAGATGAGGGATTGTCTTCGTACTAAGACCTGCCATGCTAATTCTCCTGCAAACACAAAAGTCGAAAAAAACCCATAAGCCTCTACGTAAGAATAATCACTTATACAATCTTATTACCCATTGTATGGACTGTACAGACCAACTGTAATTGAGGTTTAAATTTCCTAGACTGACTAAAGTGAAACATTTGATTCTCTGAAAATAGATATTGATGGCTGAAAATTTTCTACCAAGGGCAAGGATAGCCTACTCTTCTAGTGCCTCAAGTTTAAGTAAACAAAATAAATGGCTATAAGGGGAAAAGAAATGGAAGAAATAGATCAGCAAAAAAACTGGGGAGGAAACTTAGATAGGAGACTAGGATGATGGAAGTTGGTGCTTCTGTAGGACCATAACAGGTACTCATCTCTTGCATGGAGGCACTACCAGACCTGGATTTTTCTCAGTTGCGGCGAGGCACCAGTGAAATTGAGCTAAAAAGGAAACATCTTGCTACAGCAGTCAAACAAGTTCTCTTCGTGCCTAAGAAAAATACTTAAAACAATACCTTTTTTTCTACTAAGTTGAATCTTTTGTCAAATACAAAGATGGAAAAGTGGACAAACTGAATGGAAACAGATGAACCATACAAAATAAAACCTTCTGGGAGCATAATTCTATCCAGAAAATTACTTTTTCAAGTATATAAACAGAACCTAACAGAAGGAAAGAGATTCAATATTCTCCCTTCCTCCCCTGCCCCTTTTGTTCAAAGAACACAGGCCTTCTCCAGAAATAATAATTGATGAAAGAACTATTTACCCGTCAGATGTCATGTAAACGTGATACTCCTTGGTCATGAAGGCAACTTGTTCACTGTTCAGTCCTGTGAACGTAAACATTCCTATTTGCTTGATAATGTGACTCCAGTCACCTGGAGTGCCTGCAAAACAGGAAAGTGAACTTCATTTAAAAAAAAATTAACGGACAAGCACATGTTATACCTTCCCCAGCACACATTTACAGTCGAGAAAGACAGAACAAGGTGAGGATAAATCACAATGTAGCTGAAGTTGCTGTGGCATAGTTCATTGGGGAGGATAAAATTGAGATGGTGATCAACTCAATTTAATTAAGTAAACAGTTTTAGCCTAACAAACATGACTTGCCATAATGACCACATGCCCTTTCAGGAAAAAGGTACTCTGACAAGGCTGAAGGAGTCAAGAAACAAGGTCCTAACTTTGTAGCTGAAGCTAAAAGATAAAACAGAATGTTTTTTGTTTAAAACGGAACCAGCTATAAGGAAAATATAGGAAATCATAAACAGGGATCAGTATAAAACCTCTAGCAGATAAAGCATCAAATAGTTGCTGACGCATGCTTATAATCCGATCAGCCATTGCTTTCAGTTCAAGGGTCCACTCATGATACATATTGCTGCAAGAATAGACAGATTTCAGAGCAAAAATTAGAGATAGAACTCAAAAGGAATTCACTTGATCTGAAAATTGGTAATAAGCTTTCTCCTATAGTCAAACAGAGATATCCAGAAAATGGAAACAAAAGCAGTGCATCAATCTACAAACAATAAATTATGAATATAAGTCGGTTCAGTCACACTACTTGAAGTATTTACCTGTCCTTGAGAATTGTCGCCACAAGAGATGCACCATGGATTGGTGGACTAGAATACATGGGTCTAATCACAAGTTTCAACTGGCTCTCAACCCTGCTTGCCACATCTTCTGTCTTGCAGACCTGTTTACAATTTGAAGCCAGAGGACCATGTACAGGTAAACACTCAGTTTGCATAAAGCAAATAATAAGTAATTCTATTGATTAACAGGTATGCTTATATTTCTCTGATTGAGTATTTTTGACAAAATCAACAACCTCTCCACCAGCTTCACCAATACTAATACCTCCTATGAGGCTCCAACATCAACACTACTCTTCCCCAAGTGCAGGGAAGCATGCCCTTTTAGTATAAATAGAAAACCAGTGTGCCTAAATATGAATATCAGTTCTACTCAAACCTTTATGTCTGAAGATAAGTTTCTGCTTCAAGATAAGTTGCAGGCAGTCAATTCCAAATGAGAGGTAAGTATTATCAAAACTCAAGGTCTTGAAACTCAGAGGATCGATATCATGATTATTCTTCCTTTTGGATGTATAGTCTAATTCTACCACAATATTTACAGATTCATAGTAAGAAAACAAATTCTCATATTTGGAAGGTTAGTGTCTTACAATGCTCAGAGCACCAACACGTTCCCCATAAAGTCCCATGTTTTTGGCATAACTCTGGGCTACAAGGCATTCACCACCATCTGCAACAAACATGCGAACAGATTGCGCATCGGCATCAAGACTGCCACTTGCAAAACCCTGGAACATCAAAAGTCATTTGTTGGTCACCATGGCATAATCTAGCAGTTATATGAGATTTCATCATACTTAGTTTCTGATCCATTATTGACAATCCTGAACTGTTCTGGCTGTGGCCTCAAATTTATCACCATATGCCAGTGCCATTTACCTGATAAGCACTGTCAAAGAAAGGTAACAATCCTTTTGACCTCATAAGCTGCCTGATCTGCTCCCACTGCTCAAGGGTTGGGTCAACACCAGTGGGATTATGAGCACATGCATGAAGAAGTACTATAGCTCCAGATGGTGCGGAGCCAAGATCCTCCAGCAAGCCTGTTAACCACAAATATTAACAGAACTTCTATTTATTAAATGGATATCACACTGCTTGTGATTTGTAGACACAGAAAAATTATGGTGTTCGAGCACAACACAAGGTGTCATACGCGGCAACTCTAAAAGTTCTATATGTGATAATGGACATACATGTGTATGTATATTTATCATAGCAAACATATATCCTAAAGCATGCCTAGATGCCTATTTTGCTCATAGAAGAATCATAGATGGCAAGACAACCATCAAGTTTGCAAGCATGTGAAAACTTCATTACAAGATTAGTGTAGCACCCTCAAACTGTTACATATTTTTAGGACTTGAAGGCATATTCTCCAGTAACTGTCCATATGAGAGTCAGCCACAAATGGACACACATGCCAAACTTTTTCTATGTGAGTCTCGTAAAAATCATATACACTTTCAGTTGAGCACAATCCCAATGGGGTTTACTTGCACTTGATCAAAAAATAAGTACCTAAACATGCGAATGTGAAGAAGTCATAAAACATGAGAATTTGTATGATCAAAATTTGAAGTTCAAAGTACATTGTAACAGGTAGTTTTCCCTGGTAAGCAGAGATAAGAAAATAATAATAAAATCTTTAAGATAATTAATCTGATAATTTTTCAACTTATTTAACTGTATAGGATCAATAACACTACAAAAATTCACCTTTGTTGCTTAAAAGCAACTGAACAAATAATTGGTCTAAAGAGATACAATTTGCTGATGCAGGCCTCACCTTGGAAGTTTAGCCCACGTGTTGCTGGATCATAGTAGCGGTATGTCTTGACAGACAACCCTGCTAAAGTGAAAACCTTTGGATGATTTCCCCATGTTGGCTGTGGAATATATATAGTGAGCTGCAAAACAAGGTAGGCAAGTCAGCCTTTGGTCATGTTTCAAACAATATTATTTAGAAAGGCAAAACAAAATAAACAAATTATGAGGATCTTTACTTGGTGGTAGTGCCTTGCAAGAAACTCGGCTCCTACTCTCAGAGAACCGGTACCAGACAAGCACTGAACAGTGGTCACTCTGTTCTCTTTAATCGCAGGGCTGTGTAACATTAGCAACGTGTTACAATAAGTCATTGAAAAAAGTAGAATATAACTGAATAACTCAATGTGCAATCTGTACTCTATAAGATACACAGTACATAATGTCATTTGGATGTGAAACATTTTTACTGTTAACATACATTTAGATACACTCGCAATGTTGTATGTTCCTCTGTTTGTTCATATATATTTCTCACAACCATTGTATCTATAGACTTGGGTTATTAGAAAATTTTCGCTCCACTATATTATAAAGTTTTCATACCTGTCAGCGCCAAAGATGAGCTTTGCACTCAGTTTGTTAAAATCTGCAAGTCCAACAATGGGAAGATACTCTTTGACCCGTGACCTGGAAGACAGGTTAAGCGGACATCAATGACCACTTGAATCATGCAAAATTACAAATAGAAACAAAATGGAAAATCCAGTAGCTTACTTATCATTCACTAACAGTTGCTCCGCTTTTCTCACTACGTTTAAAACCAGAGGTTTCCCTTCCTGCAAAACCACCAATGGGTCAACAACATATAGAATGAAAACAACTACATGATTTAGATATGACATTTTGCATAAGCAAAAGAAAATTACCTCAGTTCGGTAGGCACCAACACCCAAGTTCAACTTGACACGGCTGGGGTCCTTGTTATAAGCAACAGTGACCTATTTGTTCAAACATGAGCATAACAACAGTTAGAAACGAGGTAAATAATTTATGAACGACCATTGCTTCGCCGTTAACTCTAATTTTTTTTTGCTTTTAACAAAGAGATTTTATAATTTGTTCCCCTTTGCCTTAAATCATATTTAGCATGTAAATCGATTTTAATAACTATTAAGTATTTGGATTGATTGTAAACCCAAAACAATATAGAACAAGAAAATTAACGACAGAAAAGCCAACTAAACGAAAACTATATATTAAACTCGGGTAAGCTACTTAGACTATCCAAAATCCAAGCGAAAATTATTTAAATATATAAACAGTACAACATCGCAAAGACAAGGAATCACTGTCTTTGCAGGTTAAACATCTCTATTTAACGTGCAATATTTAACTTTTTATTTCAACTGAAAAATTAATGCAATTCAGAGAGTAGTTCATTTTGCTTCTACACTAGCAGATATAACTCTGATCAAACATGTTTGATATGATCCACACATTACACAAAGTGATCGCACTCAAATGTTTAAGCGTGGCCCCATCAGGATGAACGAAATGAACAGAGGTATTGGAAAACCAATGGATCACAATAATTAGAGAGGAAACATTGGATCAAAAGCAGAAGATGAATGAAAAACATACCCCTAGAATCGGATCTTCAGGAGCACGAACAACGGAAGCAAACACTGAATCGGAATCCATGAATAGTCGAAGAGGCTAACGAGAACGTTAAAGTGTTAACTGAGGAAGAAAATTTGTGGGGTTTATTATTTAATACAGGAATGTGTTTGGTTTAACTGCAGGCGGTTACAGTGGGCGCATTTTAGAATTAGTTTGCGGGTTTCGATGTTGAAGATGTTTAAATAATGGGCCCACGTGGAATGCTGACCTGGCGGCTTGTGAGAGCTTCTCTCTCGCATGCACCTGAGCCCCGCTTTAACTCTATATTTCTAGCCAGCGTGATTCAAATCAGGCGTGCTATTCCGTAGTAGAAGTCGTATTAAGGTGACATTTTTTCTTCTTTCAATCGTAATCATTTTTTTAAATGTTGTTTTATATTATTAATTCTTTTTTCTTTTCATAAATAAATAAAATGAAAGTCTTGTATGTATGGTGCTCTATTATAAAATTGTTAAATAAATTAGAATTATTTGTTTATTTTAGTTATTATTATATTATTAATTAATGTGAAAATAAATAAGTAAATAATAAATTTGCGTTGAATGCGCATAATTAAATTAAAACAAATTTATTGACGTAAATAGATAGCATAATTAAGGGTAATAATTTGAGACACAATTATTCGATACGAATTCGATGTCATTAAATAGATTTAAATTTAAAATTCTTAATACGAATAATAATCATATTGTATTCGTGTTGACACGATTATTATTCGTATCGTATTCGTGTTTAACATATAAGACACGATTATTTATTTAAGATATGATTAATTAAACGAATAAACAAATAATCATGTCCTAAACGAATATATTTTAATAAATTTTTAAAATATATATAATATAAATTTATTTATTATAAACAATTCTTAATATAAGCATCTAATTATTAAATATATATTATATTTAATAAAATACATTATTTTTAATATTTTAAAGATTTCAATGATAATTACTAAGTTAAACAAATCGTGTCTAAATCAATGAATAAATAATCGTGTTTTAAATGAATAATAAGACCTTAAACTAATAATCGTGTCTAAATAAATAAATGAATAATGGTGTCTCAAACGAATTCATATCTAAATAAATAAATCGTATTCGAATTTAAAAGAATTGATACGAATAATAAACGATGTTGTCAAACGAATATTAAACGTATCGTATTCGTATCAACCCAAATTCGATTCGTTTATTTGAATTACCACCCCTGAAGCATAATCAATAATGCATAAACAAAAACATTGTTTTCCGTAATCTATCTATCTATCAAACATTAAGAAAAACATATATGAATAACTATCTGTTTTAAATATTGAATTCATCCCTGCTATGCTGCATGCATCGGCATGGCTTTCACTTTGGACTTTGTTAAGTGTTGTTGAAAAGTTCAAATATAAATTAAAACCTCAACGTATACGAGTATTAGTATAAGTAGGTCATTACATCTCTGTGTACAGTTTTCTAAAGAAATGTGTGTAGGACGATTTAGTATATAGTATTCGATGATATTCAATGGTGTTTGTACTCAAATATGTGTCAAACATTATATTTTTTTTGGGGGTGTGACAATTCAATGCCAAATAAACTTGTTCTAATTGCAGCAACAGTTGTGACAAGAACAACAAATCATTCAAAACTAAGTCTTTAATTATGTACAAAGAAAGCCATACAAAAGCATCCAAATGACAAAATCTGGAGTGGAATGAATCCTTTAAACTTTCACGTTAGTTCTTTTCATTCGCCGAATGAGTGACATGATTTCAGTGCTCTGAAATGTTCTTCTGTTCAAGCTCTTGCGTCTCGGAATCTGTACACCCAGCTGCAAGAAAACAACCCATCATATATAAATAAGCTAATAAGATTAGGGAAAGACTCGTTCAAAGTTTCCATGCACAGACGTACACAGAACTCAGTACCTGAAAATGGAAAGTGGGATTTGGACCTTTAGACAGAATTGAGATGCCATCTCGAGCAGGCAACACTGAAACAACCACATAAAACAATCATATGTCATACCCAATTAAGCTTGTTTCTTTAAATCCAGATCAGCATATGTTACCTAACGCTGAGTTAGGATCGGCTGCTTTCGATGATAGATTCTTAAATAGAGATGGCTTGTCGTTGTAAGTGTACATGAAAAGTGGCGAGTCCTGGATGTCGAACTCTTGCTTATCTCTAATATTTGCTGTAACTGGAAGTTTAGACTCCCTGTAATGAATCCCAAAAATTCATGACATGTATGTATTGTTTTGGTGAAATCAAAATTCTAAGCACAGAGAGGTTAATTGTACCTTGACTTTACATTTGATTTTGAAACATCTGTAATTGCTGACCAATCAAACAAGAGAATCAAGTTCAAAAGGTCAGAAACAAGCTGCAGACTTATTATACATAAACAAAGAGATGGTTCAGGACAATTACGTGCTGATAAATAGCGCCGGTGATATATTGTCAGAGCTGGATTCCACTTTACTCTGTTTAGAGCAAGCTTGTGAACATATAGTTCGCACGAGAGAAGTCTCTGTACAATACAACACAAGCTAAATACTATAACTATCAGATATACTGCTTGCTGGAAATTGATAGAAGAAAATAAACTCACTTGTTTGAGGGTATTTATTCGAAGCTCGGCCTCAGAGAACGCAAAAGGGTTAGGAATGCAGTTGTCGAGATTAGCAGAGACATTTCCCAGATGATCAACGACAGTCACCAAAGCCCTGCATATGTACTCTTTTGTGTTCTCCACCACCCTGCCAAGCACAATAATTCCAGGTCACTGTTTATAAATGTTTCAAACCCAGACTAAAAGTGGAAACTTACGTTCTTTTCTCTTGGGAATTCAAGAATGTTGCTTCACAATAATCAGCAGCAAAGTGAAGCTGAGATCGCAAATCTTTGAGTTCCTGTAGCCACAAAATGTTGATTAACGTAACTGATGAACAAAAAGAAAAAGAATGTTGTCAAGTTAGGAAAAAACAGACCTGGAGAGACTTGTCAAAGCGGAAAACTTCTTTGGAGTCAGCTTCTTCATCTTGGAAGTCCTCAGAAATATGCATTCTCTGTTGCTTCGAAATTACAGTTTTGAGATAGAAAAAGGAATGCTAAGATGCAGAACTGGTGGCAGCTAGAGGGAACAAGTTCTGTATGTTATTGACGGAGATAAGAGATATACGGTAACTTAACTGGAGGCTCGTGAAGAAACAAGTGAAACAAAGCAAAGGAAACAACAAAACTCATTTAAGTTTTGAGAGATTCCTTTAGACAATCTGCAGCAAGCGCGTACAAGAAAGAGGAAGATGACAAAATAACATAGTGTTCCCGTGAATTTGTGTTCGTTGCCTTTTTCCTGCAAACAGTGTGCCCTTGGCCCATTGATCACTGACGACATGACCCAGTGACATACACGTTGCTATTTCACATTCAATGATTCAAATTTTACTGATTACAATAATCCTATTTATTTGTTCTTGTTTTGTTTTCATTCTTTCCTCTTCCTTTTTGGCTTTGTTTTTATTTGTTCTGTTTACCGCGGAACAAAATATGCAAGCACCGTCACCTTTTTACAAAAACAATCGTCGTTACTCGTTGCCAATTTTTCACAGGCCTATTCTTAAAAATAGTGCAAAACATTTCCACTTGACCGTTTCTTACTTATACACGAGGAAAATATCAAAAACTTCAATTTAGAAAATGGAACAGACGGATTTAGAACACAGCAATGTAGCACGGGGTCTTCAATAGCAAAGGAGTTTCACCCGCCTAGGAAACTGGACGGCTGTCAAGGCATCTACTGTGATATATTACAAGACATGTGAACAACATCTTTAATAATTTTTCACAAAACAAAATTACCAGTAAAAATTGCTATAACTATAAGCCCGCGGAAAAATCCTCATCCAGACTAGCAGGAGAAAGGTACAAATGAGACCTTCACAAGACTTCCCCTACCTGGAACAAAATCGCTCCCTTCAAGAATTGAAGTACGGAACATGAAGTAGGAACTTATGATTAATAAAAAGCTCAATTCAGTATATCTAACGCCAATAGGAGAACTAGAAAGCAAGCTCAAGGTCTTCACAACTGTACAGGAAGATTCTGACTGGGGGTCATTTCTTTATTCGCATAACATTATTCAAGGTCCTTAATAAGATGACCATTTTCTTCATATTTCAAAATCGATTACACAGTCACCAAGCTTCTCTGCAGCCTCAATTTCTGATAGAATAGATTGATTATTTGATAACACGGATGCTGACAGAATGTTTCTTAGATTTTTGCATAGTTTCTGAGCTGGCTTTTCTTTTTTTACAGAGGTGCTATCATTTGATGAATGTGACTTTATCTCGACTTCTGTAGGAGTAGTTGACCTCGCTTGTCCCTTGTTATGCTCAAGAGCCTGTTGTCCTTTGTTATGCTCAAGAGTCTGTGGATCTATTAAATACAAGTAAACTTTTTTTGGTTAGAACGATACAACTAATCTCATAGCGCAAATCATGCATTCACTTATCCCGAAGACGAGTCATTTCAAGATATAAAATGTACCTCCGTTGTGAATGCTACACAAGACTCAATTGAATGTTATATTCCAAAGAGCTCATAAAAATACTTTGTCGACCTATCTATCTTAAGGATATCATTTAATCAATGAACTCAGCGTTACCTTTGGGAATGGAAGCAGAATTTTTCCTGTTTACATGTGACTTAGCATTTGTAATGCATAACCATGCTCTTTCTTCATCGTAATCATGTTCTGATGCAATTGGAATGTGCCAGTTGCCTTTTTCCGATTCCTGTTAAATTACTGTTCCATTAGGTAATACTCATAGCTCTATATTTGTGAAACTATCAACTTATTTGTATTCTGACACATCCACATTCATTCCAGTACAACATCTTATTCCAATAAATTTATTGTTTATATTTCAGACAGACGGTAGAAATGCCAATAAATAATTGGTTCTGACCTGAATAACAACAGAACAAGGAGGAGGCATATAGAACTCTGGACCAGCATCAGAAAAACTGAAACGCACCTTGCATTAGGAAATAAGAGATGCCTTGTTAGGACAATTGTAGCAGAGAATAATACAATAAGTGTGACTGATAGCAAACATTATTATCAGATTCTATCTAAAAGCAGACTTTGTACTTAATACGATTGACGACAAATGTGCCAATAAACCAACATAAGTGGAGAAATTTTACTCACTTGATGCCTTTCTTTCCATCTTGGGAAGAAGTCATTCCCTAGAAGTTGAAATGTATGATCTCTCATCTCATCGTTGGTCACAATTAAGCACTTAAACTTTATAGCTGCATATAACCAGTACCTGAAGCATATGTTATTACCCATGGTGCATTAAATGTACTAGCATTGTAAAAATGATCTCGACATTAAGCTAGCTGATTTTACAGAAAATTGATCTGAAATTATAAATAAAAATTTTCCATGGTTTAAGCATTCCCCGAATATGTATTTCTCACCAATCATCATTGGATCCAGTCGGTGTTGCATAGAGTGCATCAGCATTTTTCCACTTCTCAATCAATGCCCTGTTTACTGGTTCATCCATCTTGTGTCCAGTGACACGCTTGTTGTGCAAAACTATGAGTGGCCATTTCTTTGAAGGAAACTTTTGACGTATCCCGTTGACAACTGCATTGACCTAGAAAACCCAACAAAAAACAAAAGCCATGACATCCATAAAGAATACGGGGGGAAATAGTGAAGCATTTGTGCATGACATTCTTTGAGCCATTATATAACTTACCCTTGACGGTTTGAAATTCCTCTGGCTGTAAAGACCCACATTAGCTGCATCTATCACTGCTTCAAAAGGTCCATAGTAATCAAGCCATTTCTGCAAGTCATAAGATCAGTTTTATCCCTTCATATAATATCAATAAGATTTGCATGAAACAAGGTACTTTCTTACCTGAAATTTTTGAAAGCTTGAATTTCTATCTCGCTTTATAGCTATAGCGGCAACTGAATCAGCAAACTCCTCTGTTTCAATAGGATCAAGATCGATAATGGCCAATTTTTCCCCACAGCATTTACATAATGCATCAGCTCCAACTGTCGTGCTTGATACACTCCACTTACCATTACCTAACCAGCCTAGCCCATGCCAGCCTCCACCTTTATTTTCCATTGTTTCCCTAACCAATCTTACATCCCATTTTCTTTTTCCTAGTCTTGCAGCCTCACTGCTGTTAAACCATTTCACAATTATATCAGCAGTAGAGGGTGAGACTTTCCTTACACTTGTTCTTAATTTATGCAACAAATGATACACCTTGTCACCTTTACCAGCTACTACACTTACTCTTAAGAGTGCCTCCAGTTCAGGCTCTTCTGGATGGACCCCATGCTCTAACATGTGCTTTTCAACAGAAAATGCTTTATCAATATCTCCACTATTGCAAAAGACAGATAGAGCTGGACCATAAGAACGCAATCTAGGATTTATCCCCAGTCGCTTCATTTTTTTCACTAAATCAAATGCCATGTCACCGTTACCCATTGACATTGCCATTCTACCTACAGCTGTCAGACTTGCTTCATTCATTGGGACCTCATCCAAACACATCTTCTCATAAATCTCAAATCCCCTCTGGAGTGCATACTTCTTAACATCTTCACTTAACCAAATCTCGTGGTCATCTTGGTTATCAATGCTCCTATCTTCTTCATGCAACTGATCACTAGGTCCCCTTTCAGGAATTCTCTGTCCATCTAAAAGTTGAGAATTTGGCTCCATAGACCCATTGGAAAACAGGCCTAAGTTCTCTTTTCCATTGAAAGCAGTATCTAAGTCATCAAAACTGTTACTTGAATTTGACAACATACTACTACGAGTACCATCATCCAATTGCCCAATGTTTGGAACTGATATATTCAATTCTGTAGGAATATCAGTAATGTTATCCCTATCACTTTGTTCACCAAACTGCATAGAATTCATAGTTGAAACTTCATTAGACATACCTAACATATCCAAAGTTCGAGTACCACTCCCACTTTTAGCAGGTTTTACAACACCAACAGCTGCAGAGGAGCAAAGATACAAAAGAACATTATAATGATATTGCCCCAACTTGATTCCTTCCCTCTGAGCTTTATCATACAATTGAATTGCACCCATTACATCTCCTCTCTTTGAGCACATGTCCAACTCAACTCTCAACTGAAGTTCGGTTGAATCATTTTTACTTTTCTTAGACCCTTTCTTAATATCTTTCTCTCTAACCTTGTAATTACCACCGTCATTGGTTTTCTCCTCTAATTTTTCATTAGCCACCTCACTGTTATTAGTTTTCGAAGAATTGAACCTTATCCTATCATCTTTAGACTTCAAAGAAAAATTCCCAGAACCCACTTCCCTTCTTTTTCCAAAAGCTAAGTTTTTTCTTGTATTCTTATCCTTGGTAAGCCTGTTTTCAGCATTTTCCTCAAGAACAGAATCAACTGTTTCATCTCTAGTCCTTTTAGAAGAAACCACAGAAGTAGTTCCTTTTCTAGTCTTCACAGTCATAGATGAACTTTCGTGGTCTGTTTCTGTCGTGGATAACTTTGCATGAATGTTCCTAACATGTGCGTTTACTAAAAAGAGTGGTGTGTGTTTCGAAGGCGAAGGAGTTAAAAAATGGGAATTAGAGACACTGAGAGGTGAAGGGCACTTACAGAGACCGAGGGAGAAGAGTTGTTTTTGCTGCTGCTGCTGCAGAGTCTTGAAGCTAAGCGAGGCCATGTGTGGCCGTTGGAGAAGCTCTCTGTCACAGTGATATGGCTACAATACAAAATAACTTTCATAAGTCCAAATTACACAGATGCCCCTCAAGCTTTCTTGAATTTTCCTGGCCAAGGGAAAGTAACCCGTACGCTATTGATTTTTTGTTTTTCCTTTGTAACGATCTCTACAAGCAAATAGCTCAAATTTTCTCTAACTCGATCGTAGTGGTATTTGAATTCTAGACTTCTTGAACCCTTGATGTTATTATTTTTCATTAAGCATATATATATTTTTAATAATATTCAGAGTTAATTTTCAATTGAATTTCGTTTATCAATCGGATGGTTAAAGCTCACCTCTCTCTCTCTCTCTCTTTTTCTAAAGGATGAATTAAGTCACTCGAATATAAAATAAGAGCAATTTCATCGAGTTACTGAGAAAATGTCTGAACCGTTTTGCATTCTTTTAACTAGTATTTTTAAATTTACTCTCACTTTCTCAAAGTCAATGAAAAAAATTTATATTTTGCAATTAAAAATGTTTATCATTTATTCTTAATAGTTATTATGAATTAAAAAGTTCCTCTATTTTCTTGAAAACGTAACCTAAAGATTTATCTGTAATTTTCCAATTAACGTAATAGCCCAACAAAGTAAAACTAACATCATCTGCTTATGATACTCATGTATTATCACGGCCAATATGTCATGTATGTTAACATTGATCATTGGATGTGACTGTTACAGCAATACGTTATATCCAAAATTTTCCTTGTTGCTTGACCCCTCCAAAAAGAGGGGGGAAAAGAAAAGAAAAGAAAAAGAAAACTAGAATAGCCTGAGATCAAAGCAGAAGATTGCAAGTTCCAAGAAGAACAAAACTGATTCTTAATGCCAATTGAAAAATAGAACATTGATCACTATCGCTTTCATAAGATTATAACATGTTATTTGGAAACAAGAAAGGATAGAAAGACCAAGCTAAATTACCAGTTTCTTGGCTACATCTCATAAAAGATAAAGCATAGTACTACTTCCTTACTGTTGAACAAAAACTCATCCAGCCTACTCCTGGAGAGCCATTTGGAGAAAAAAAATGCAAATATACGAACAAGTTTGCTATCACTTACGGATAGGAGAAAATCCTGTGTCAATATCATGGGCATTTAAAGTGGAAACAAAGCAAAATGTAAACGAAAGCTCCTTGTTCCCATCAGCAGAAAACCCACCTTGTGACTACGTGCTTTAAAGTGCAAACAAGCTATCATAAAGGCATTGATATACCTGCAACATGAGCAAAGAGATGCATCAAAATTAACACATTACACGATGGGAAATAGAATGTTGCTCATGCAATTGTTTAATCAAGAAAGCAATGAAGAGAGAAAATAATACCGAGTCAAATTCACATGAACAGTATTCACAGGCAACTAAAGAAAAAGAACAAATCAAGGGACAAATTTCTAATTGATTAACAGAGCACTGTTTCACCTCTCCTCTTTTCTTTCTTCCGTTAACTTGGTTTTTCTTTCTTCCATTAACTTGATAGATTTGAAACAAAGACCTGTCCCAATGTTACCAAATTGAACACCCACCGCACATGCAACAGCTAAGCAGATGAGGTAATCCTCAAGCATGCTTTTTCCATTGTTTTCCCTTGCTGTTCTACCAACATATAATATACCACATTTTTGCTTACTCATTTCATGTGCCAAAGCAAACACATTGACCCAGTGCTTTGGACAAAAGCTTAACTTGCATACGCAAGTTTATGGAGAGAACAATAAAAGAAATCACTAAGTGCAAATGACTTTGCAAGAATTAATGGTGTCCATGTATGCCTCCACAACTCTAATGGATGACTTAAATAAACACCAGATTAAGCAAAGCAAGGCCCATATATCTCCTCTAATGAGATTAAATAATTCCTCATAAATGCCAAGTTTATAATTGCCATGAAGCAATTCATAATTATCAGCAAGCAAAAGAGAAACCCAAAGTCAGATTTTTTTAGCACATGTTGATAAACTACTGTCCTAATTGATCTCCTTCAATATGATTTTCCACCTCATCTTATCAACACTAGCTCAGATTTATATGGTCAGATTCTTAGTGGTTATAAAACTCCAATATCTACACATTGGAAAACATCAAACAAATCCACTAAAAGCCATTGCACAAACTAATTCTGCTTGATTAAGTTAGCCCTCTTCCCCAGTGTTTTACCTGAATAAATATCCAGTATAAGCAAGTTCCCTCACAGTCAGTCTAACAATGCACAGTAATAATTGATTTATAAATATTTTTCTATAATGCTATATAACTCTTTAGCATAGCCCTTCTTCAAACATCTACTAAATGATTGCAACATATTCCAATGTTGATATAGGGAGAAGTTTCGAAGGCCCCAACTTGAGTTTTGATTAAAATTTGGGACTAACCTTGAGGAACTAAACCCCAGCAATGAGATTCCAAGGACAAGCTTGATTTTAACCGCGCCGAAGCAATTGCACTATGCAGTGGCAGCATTGATACCAAACTGCTCAGCTCCACTGGCAACCTATAAAAATAAATTTTTAAAAAGGAGTTTCTTTTCTCAAAAACATCCCTCTTGTAATGGAATGCTGTTATTTATGTTAATGATTTATTAATGCGAATAGTGGAAGCGAAAGAAATGTGTCTTCGATTTTGTTACCGTGAGATGCGAAAACTGGGTTTTGCAGAAGGAAGGGCCTGTGATTGGGAGGCGGATTTGAGCGGAGAGAGCGAACTTTTGTTGACTTTGTGAGCGAGATTCTGTAATCGAGAAGATAATCTCCATACTATCTTCGAAGAAGCCATTGTATTGCAGGATTCAGAATTACGGCTTGTGCTGAGACAGGATGAAAAACGAAGAAACCAGGGTTTTGGGATACCGTTGGCATAATATACGAGAATTAACATAATATAATTACAATTTATCCTATAAATTCAAAAATAATCACTTTTATAATTTTTAATCAAAATTAATTATTCTCACAATTTTTAAACTAAATTATCCCTTTAATTTAGATATAGAAATGCTTGCTCATAATTGTACTCATAAAAAAATAGATTCTGCTCACTCTCAGACAGTCAAAGGGCAAAATTCGCTCTTGTACTCTTAAGAAAATGAAAAAGGCAGAACGAACGCAATGTTTGAAGTTAAAAAAGAATACGATAAATGTCCACTTTTCTTTGCCAAGGATAATTTGGTATAAAATTTGTGAGAGTGGTCAGTTTTTATTAAAAATTATGAAAATAATTATTTCTGAGTTTAGAGGATAAAATGTGGTCATTTCTAATTAAATCTCTTAAAATTTTACGCTGCTAATATGTGTATATATATATAATATTATGTATATAGGGCATGATTTTATAGCCTATAATTATAAACCGTTAGATATATATATGCTCTCAATATAATAATACGAAACTTTTAATTTGTTTTAAAGATGATAATAGTGGGACAAGATGAGATGGGATCGGGAGACATTTTTTTTTTAATTTTTTTTTATTTTGATCCTCGTTCTCCAATAAAATTTAATGGAGTTGAGAAAATGAATTCCTCATTTTTATTTATTTATTTTTATATTTATTTAATGTATTTATTTATATTAAACACTAACTAAAAATATTTTTTAGTATTATTTATATGTAATAATTATATTAAACTTATAAACTTGACTATTTGATTGGATAAAAAAATTATAAATTATAAAAAAATTAATTAAATATTATATGCATATATTTTTTTATTTTAAAAATAATATATATGAGGCATGAGATGGAGAATATTAAACCATTCCTCATTCTATTAACAATTAGATATTTCTCTCTCTATACTCGTGAAAAAAAAAATCATTCCTAATTTGTCTCATTATAACTTTTGTAATATTTTTTGTTAATCAAATGAGATATAATTAAAATTTTAGTTAAGCAATTTATGAGAGGATGAATTAGATTTTTAACCCTTTTAAAGAAAATAGTAATATTATATTTTAAAAAACAACTGAAATTAAAAAGTTAACTCATATTATATGTGTAATTTATTATTATTATTATTAAGGTATAATTTTGTACATTTTGAAATGAGTTTTATATTTTGTATTATGTTTATATTAACAAATTAAAGAAATTAACCCTTTAAGATTAACCAACTAAGCTATCCTTATAAAATATTAATATATTGGGGTTTTAACACATGCCTCTTTTGAAATTTAAAATTTTAACACTAAGATAAAAGGTTCGAGGTAAAACACACTTATCTTCCATATTAGTTGACCATCCATTTTTACTTAAATAATTATAATACCTTTATTTGTTTTAAAATAAAATTTAAAGAAATTCAATTTTAATTTATTTAATGTTTAAAAATTAAAATAATTAAAATTTTAATCAACAATAATTTTAATTTATATTTATATAAACGTAAAAATTTAATTAATGATATTAAAATTATTAATTCACTCATGTTGATATTTTTTCAAATTTTTATCGTTGAATAGTTTTATTAAAATTTTTGTGTAAACTTAAAAGTCTAAATTTACTTTACGAGTTATATGATTGATATTGAAGTATAAATTTAGTGTAAATATTTATGACATAAATCTTATATTAAAAAGTTTTTGTAAAAATAGTTAAATTAATAAAGCTATGAAATTTTTTGATAAAAAAATTAAAAGAAATATGGTTAATGCTAAAGGATTTATGAAAAAATTGGGGTAAGAAAGGCGACTATTTTACATATTAGAGTTTGAGATTTAGATAAATATGACAAATTAATTAAATTGTTATTAATTGAATTTCTAACTTGAATAAATATTAAATAAATATAAATTAAAATTAATTTAATTTATTATTAATTAAATTCTTAATTTCAATAAATATAAACTAAAATAGTCAAATTAAATTATCATTAATTAAATTTCTAATTTTAAATAAATATAAATTAAAATTATTATTAATTAAATTTTTAATTATTTTAATTATTTTAAACATTAAATAGATTAAAATTGGGTTTATTAAATTTTAACTTTAAAGCAATTAAAAGTATTATAGTCATTTAAATAAAAATAAATAGTCAACAAACAGTTTAAAAGAGAAAATTGTGTTTTTTTTCAAACTTTTCATCTAAAAGTTAAAATCTCAAAATTCAAAAAAGGTATGTGTTAAAACCTATTAATATATATTTTATATGATATAAATATTTTTTTATATAAACAAAATAAATTTATTTTGCAAAAGGACTTACCAAAAAAAAAAAAGCAATCCTCACAACAATTTCAAAGACATATTTGTAAGGTAAAATTATGATAGGCTCTAAACATGTTGAAAAAGTGACCCTGATTAATAAGAACTAATTCGACAATTTTAAGATACATTTTTGCGAGTGTTGGCTTCCAGTACTCCTAAGTGTTTGGTATATGTAGTTCAAAATTTTAGATTTTGGATTTTTTTTGCACAATCTATCTAGTAATGCCTAAAGTTTAAGAAAATAATAAATAATAATGATATACAATATCGCTCATATATACTCTCCATACTTTTGTTTTTTAACCTTTCTACCACAATATTTTATAAAATGTTAAAATTAAAACAAATATCTTCTACTTTGTTATTATTTTAAAGTTTAGATATAAAAATATTATTAACTATTAATAGTTAGTTGATGTTTACAGATGGCAACCGATATTATTTTGGCAAATATACATCATTGTAAAAAATTATATAAATAGAATATAGTAAAAGTGTATAATTAATGGCAAAATCACTTTGGGCCCGCCCCAACTCCACAAAATTTTTGAAGATTTTAAGTAAAATTTATTAATTGTAACTTTTAAATTGTATTTTTTTTTTGTTTTGGCACCCCCAAGTTTAGATCATTGCATTTTTTGCCCCTCTAAACGTTCACCCTGTCTCCGCCACTGTGTATAATATTATATAGATGGAATACAAATATTTTGACATATTCTATAAATATCTGTATTGGATACATGTTTTACCATATTTTTTTATGTTGCCAAAATAACGCTATTCTATACTTAAGAGATAAAAAATCAGTTACAGTAAACCAAAAGTCTTAGGGCCTGTTATTTATTTTTACTGAAATTTGAATATAAATATTGAAATGTGGAAAAATAATTTGTTTTTTAATTTATGTCATAATATTTTTTAAAAATATTTTAATATATTAAATTAAAAAATTTGACTTAAATCTGAATAAGTAAATATCTGAATAATTTAAATATTTTATTTGTCAATAATACCCTTAATTTAATACTCAATATTTATATATGTCTATAACCCAATATATTTGTATAAAAGTTTTTAGGACATAAATATCAATATATCAGTTTTAGATTTTTTATTTTTATAAAAATAAACAACTTAATATTTATATTCAAATATTTATAGATAAAAAAATATAGTATTTAGATTCAAATTTAAGTTATGTGATACCTGAATTTTTATTAATACATATATATATATATACACACACACATAGAGAGAGAGAGAGAGAAATTAAAAAGTAAGTATAATTATTGGAAATAAATTATTTGATTATGGATTAATATATTTATATTTTATACGAAAAGAATTTTGTTGGTAATAAGAATTTATTATAGGTGAAAAAAAAGAGGCAAAATCTAGGGGTTTGAATGAAGTTCAGAGTCTAAAAGGGTTTTCTAAGTCGGTGACGTGAAGAGTAAAAATAATAAGATAATGAATAAAATAAAAATAACTTTTACAAATGTTTTATGATTATTGGTGGTGATGTTGGCATTACCATGTGTAACGGGTTGATAAATTTTGGCTTTTGGTTTTGATTTTAACATGCAACGTGTGAGTAAAAGAAAGGAATGTTATATATATAATAAAATAAAAGGTGTAAGCCTTTGGGAGGCGGTTAGCATATGTATATATGTAATTGTATATGTAGTCTTTACCATTACCATTAGAAGGAAGAGAGAAAAGGAAACATAAAGGAAGAAAAACACACGGAAGCATAAACTCGGTTAAAATTTTATATTTTATTATATAAGTTTTAAATTTTAGTAAGTTGATTTACATAATTTAGTTTCAAGATTTTATCAAGTTAGAATATTTACATGTGTGAATAGTATATTCTACTAGATAATTAAGTTTGGTTTATTATTTATTATGCTGTTAAATTGACAATAAGAAGTGACTTAGAAGGAAACGAAAAGTCAGTAGAAGTGTATGAATAATCATTTAATATTCAGGTAGGTATTTATATATATTTGGGAGATTTTAGTTTTAAAACTAAAAAATAAGGTGTTCTATTACATTAAATATTTGGGTAATTTTTAATTTACCCCCAACCATTATTGACAAACATCAATTCACCTCCAAATTTATCAAAAGTCCTCATTCTACCCCCAAACGTTAAGTTTAACATAACCATTAAATATTACCATTGACCATAACTTATTTATAAAAATACGATTATATCTCTATCAAATTTAAAAATATTTTTTCTCATTTAAAAATACCATTATTGAATTTGATACTTATATTAAAAATATTTTTAAATGAGAAAAAATATTTTTGAATTTGATAGGGATATAATCGTATTTTTATAAATAAGTTATGGTCAATGGTAATATTTAAGGGTTATGTTAAACTTAACGTTTGGGGGTAGAATGAGGACTTTTGATAAATTTGGAGGTGAATTGATATTTGTCAAAAATGGTTAGGGGTAAATTGAATATTACCCTAAATATTTTGATAAATGTTTATGAAATTCCTGAATTATTACATGTTGATCTAATTAATTGTTTTTCAAATCGGATTTGAATAATAATTTTTATATGAATGTCATATTTATAAATACAGTGAGAAAATTGTATCACCACGTAGAGGTGGCAAATGGGCTGTGTCGGCATGAAAAATAAGCCTATATAAGCTTTCGGGCTGGGGCGGACATGCACAGTAAAATATATAAGCTCAGCCCGGCCTATGGCACAGTTACTGTTTATATCGTGACGGCCAAAGCCGTCAAAATGTAGCCTACTAGGCTACACAGTGTCACTGTTCATAATAAATAGTGGTAATGTTCATCGTAAATAGTGATTAAATTTTACTGTTCATGGATAAATAGTAACTTATGTATTTTTTTTGCCCATAACTACACCAACATTGTTCACGACACGGCCCACAAGCTTTTTTTCTCGGCCCAACCCGTGAACAGTGTCGGGTCGTGCAGTGTTCGGGCCGCCCGCTTGTTTTGCCACCTCTATCAGCATGTATTGTGATTTTATAAATGAATTATTTGTATGAATATGTTGTGAAATAAATGGATAAATGAAAATGTGATGGCTATGATTATTGTTATGATATGACACCAGTGTTTGGGGTGACGATCCCTCGGAATAATATCCGTAAAGTACGTTGGGGGTGACGATCCCTCGGAATAATGCCTGTAAAGTAAAAATTATAATTCTCATTTCATAATCACTAGAAAATATTTAAAACATTTAAGAATTTGTAATCTCAAAATTTTTCTCAAACATGGGGGTTCTCTCATATTATAATATATTTTTGAATTATTCTATAATAGTAATAATTACGTAACAGGAAAATATATGAATGTAGTTTATTTGCATATATAATTTTATATTATTCTTCTACTATGATATTATCATTTGAGAAATTCAATTATGTTATAAACGAAAAAGCTAATGAGTAAAGTGTTAAAGTTCAATGCAAGTTACAAGTTTAAGATGTGTAAGAGATCTATCAACATATAGCTTATAAATAAAAAATTCATCAATTTAATAAAAGACTTTTGTGAAAAATTATATATAAATGTTGAGTATGATGTACTTAAATCTATAAATGAGTCACTTAGGGAAGTAACTTAACATTTATGATTAGAGATCCCATGAACGAGGTTCAATGGGTAAAAATAATTCATACTAGTGATTTGTTTAGCACTAAAATTTTATGGACATATCTCAGAAAATATATACTTCTACTCATTCTTATGGCATAATGTTATAATATGTGATGTTAAAGAGAGTTTTTACCTTGAATGAGTTCAAAGAAAGTTATTGCAAGGTATAAGTCACATATATTTTTGGAGAATTCACCTAAGTGAAAGTTATCGTAGATTGTAATCATAAAAATTGAGTTATTGTCTAAAAGTTCTCACGAGAATCAAAGTAGAGCATATTCCCTTTAAACATCAACTAGCTAAGAATATTTTGACTAAAATATCCAAAAGTTTACGGTCAATTGACAGTCAACAAGATAGAGTTATTGTATCAAGGGAGGTACCTGTAAATTGTCTTACACTTTTTATCTAAATGTAATTTCTATAAAATTCAGGGGAGGTATGTGAAAGCTCGTTTGTAAAGGAGAAACGAACAAGCCTCAAATTCAAACTACAGTGAAGTTGAAAAAGTTTGTTAGTGCAACCTGTTATTAATTAAATAAATGCAAGCTGGGGGTATAAAAAGTTTGGTAGGGACGTAATTTCTTGGAACAAAATCATTCAACGACTAACACGCACTTTATTGGCCAAGAATGTAATTAATTAACCCTTTTAAAAATATATATATAATAATTTTTTATAAAAATTAAAATTATTTTATTAAACAATTACTTAAAAAATAATTTTTAAAATTATTAGTGTTAATAAAAATTTTAAAATAATTTTATTTTACAACTATTTAAATTTATTTTCTTTAATAATTATTTAAGAGTAATTTTATTATTATTTGATAATAATTTTAAATTCAAATGATTATATAGATTTTTTTATTATAAATTTTATAATAATAAAATAATTTTAATTATTATAGAAATGATTAAATATATATTTTTTAAAAAATTATTTATTAAAAATTAAAAAATATATATTTAAAATATGTTTAGTGTAATAGTTAAAGTATTTTTTTATTTTATTAAAATTTAATAATTTTATTTTATAATTTTAAACAAATAAATTTAAAATATTTTAATAAATTTATTATTTATAAAACAGATTTATATTTTTAAAAAATATTTTTTTAAATTAAAATTTTTATAAATTTCAGGGGAGGTACATGAACTTTTCCCATTCAATAAATGCAAGCTGCAGGTATAAAAAGTTTGGTAGGGATGGAGTTTCTCGGGACAAAATCATTCCATGGACTGACCCACACTTTATTGGCCAAGAGAAAAATGTGAACTGAATATCCATCGCTAGCGAGTGGACTGCCACATCAGTCAAAGTCAACTCCTTAAACTTCGTGCAAAATGTGGGGGAAAATTACTCTCACATTCCCAACAATTATTAATATTTTAAATTATTCTTTATCTCAACTATCAAAGTTAAATATTTAATCATAATTTTTATTTTAAGAAACTCACGTCTACCTTTCTCATAATATTTTTTCGGAGAGTAAATTTTTTTATCCTTAAAAGGTTAATAATTTATAAATGGTATGTAATTAATTAATAATCTAAGTTGTTATTGCTGATTATTCTTCTAAATGACTAATATATTGTAAATTTAAAACAATAATTGTATAATTGTCTTCGCATGTCATCAACAAGAAGAAACGTTGACAGACACGGAACACGACCAGCTAAGTTGTTTTTCATGCTTTGAATTTTTGACCCTATCACTGAAAGTTTTCATCAAATAATTGTTTTAATATTTTTCATGAAAAGTAGTTCCATTTTCACATTTTATAGCGATATTTTTTTACGAGAAATTCGAGATATTATAAATATTCATTTCACAACACCTCTCTTAAATTTAAAGAAATAGGGCCCAATTTATTATATTATTATTATTATTATTTTTATCTCTAAATTTTAATAAGATTAACTCTTTTAGTTACAATTATTCTGTCCCTATTATATTATTCACAAACGAACTAATGACAAAATGCTTACAACTAATTTTTTTAATTTATTATTTTAATAAAAAAAATTTTAAAAAAATACTATTATTAAAAATATTAACTCATATGTTAAAATATTTCCAACCTTCGTCTTAAAAATAATTTGATATTTAATTATAAAAAATTTTAAATAATTTTTTTCATTTTATTTTTTATATTTAGTATGTCTATTTAAAAAATTATATTACATTCATTATTTATGTAAGAAAAATTATGAAACTCATAATTAATATAAGTAAAATATAAAAATACATATACGTTATATTTATTACAAATAAAAATAATCAAAATTCTATTATTTTTCATATATAATATGTAAATTAAATTTATTGTCATGTATTAATAGAATTATTAATTAGATATATTTTATATTTTTATTAAGTAATATATATTTATAATAAATATAATATGTATGTTTTTTTATTAAAAAAATAAAAAATAAAGAGTAAAAATATTTTAACATATAATTTTGGTTAACTTATTATCAAAATTTTATTTTTAATTAATATTTTTTATAAAAATTTTATTAAAATGATTCTTGTTTTTTTTTTATTTTAAAGGTTTAGTTTTAAGAACATTTTCAATAATAAGTTTCAATCTTTATAATAGAAAGAATTATATTTTATTTTATTATTTTATTAAAAATTAGATAAAAATAATAATAAACTAACAAATATTTGGAAGCCGTCTACTTTCTCGAAACTTAATCAAAATCTAAACTTTCTTATTTAAGGCATTTTCTCTATTTATGAATAATAAAACTTAGTGCTTATTTGATTTAATTTTTTTATTAGTCAAGATAATTTTTTTTAATAGTAAAAGCTCTTTTAAATTTTTTTAATGTTGTTTGATTGTTACTTAATTTTTTTAAATTAAAAAAATTATTTTTTAAAATTGTCTAAAATATTTTATTTTCTTTAAAAATTTATGTTATTTTTAAAAGTATAATATTAAATATTTATTTTTTAAAAATTGTTTAAAATATTTTATTTTATTTTAAAATTTTATATTATTTTTAAAAATATAATATTAAATATTTATTTAAGTTGTTCAAATAAATAGTTTGTTTAATAAAATTCTATTTAAAAAATTATATGAAATGGATTGTCAATAAATCTTTTATTTTAAATTAAATCACCATTCAATCACTCCACAATAATGTTTCTATATATATTCTAATCTTTAAGGATTTTTCTAATCAGATTTTATAGTTATAACAGAAAAGAAATAGAAAAGAGAAGACAAGACCAGAGATAAGCCATGGCACCGGCACGAGTTACGATGGAGGTTGGAAACGATGGCGTTGCTATCATCACCATGATTAATCCTCCGGTCAATGCTTTAGCTATTCCAAGTTAGCTCGATTACTTAACTGTTAATTCTACAATGTTTTTAGTTTTTGGTTTGATTTGTGGCCTTTTTTGTGGTCGGATCTATTTAATGTTTGATTGATAGTTGCGTGGTTGATGAGTTTTTCTGTTGTTGTGTTGTTGGTGGTGGTGGTGCAGTTATTTCTGGGCTGCAAGAGACCTTTGGAGAGGCCACAAGGAGAGACGACGTTAAGGCTATTGTTTTGACTGGTTAGTTTCTTCGTTTGAATTCAGAGGAGTTTTTTTTGTAAAAAAAAAAAAAATTATGTTTTGATGGTCTTTTGAGTTGAATTTGATTGAATTTAATCTCACACTAAATCAGTTGCTTTCCCTGTTGCTCGTCGTTTTGGAGGAAATTAATTGGTTGTTGATATTCTTTAGTTTTGATAATAGTCACTCATGTCCTCCTTAACAATTAATAATAAATATTTCATTGAAAAGTTAACGGATCCACAGAGATGGTTTATCTTTATAACGTTAGGATGGTGCAGATATCACTTTCCAATAAAGAAACAGAAATGAAGGGTTGAAGTCGAGTTCTACCTTTTGAATACTGGAAAGAGGTTTCTGATATTATATTGTTTCTCTTTGGTCATTGAAGGCAAGGGTGGAAGATTTTCTGGTGGTTTCGACATCAATGTTTTTCAGCAGGTTCACATGACTGGTACTAGTTATTTATTTCCTTTGTAGGAGTATATGTTCTTTTATGATGTTTGTCTTGGACTTCTTTTTGTGCATTTACAACTGTATTCTGTGGCATTGCAGGGGATGCTTTGCTTATGCCTGATGTATCAGTTGAACTTGTGGTCAACGTCATTGAAGGTCTTCAATTAACTTTACTATTAGTGTCTCTTAAATTATTCTTTTTCTGTTTTCTTTTTTTCTTAATCATATATGATGTATATCTTGGTTTTTTTAATGACCACAGATTCCAAAAAGCCCGTTGTTGCAGCTGTAGAGGGATTAGCCCTTGGAGGTGGCTTAGAATTGGCATTGGTTTGTGTTTTTTGCTAATCAGCGATGACTGGATTTCATGCTTCTTGAAAAGATTGATTGTCATATTCTTTTCCAACTGAATCATTCCAGTTAATGTCATGCAGGGATGCCATGCACGTATTGCTGCTCCAAAGACTCAACTGGGCTTGCCAGAGTTGACACTTGGGATTATTCCTGGTTTTGGAGGTATAACTGCATTTGTATCTATATGCACACACGTACACTTACATATTGCCCCGGTTCAGTTCAAGTGATAAATTTTGTGTCTGACTGTGGTTGCTTTGTAGGCACACAACGCCTGCCGAGACTGGTAGGGCTCTCAAAGGGTGTTGAAATGATGCTGGTACGCCTCCCCACTCATAAAGCTGTCCATATAACAATTTACCAATATAACTCTATTTTTTTTTCTTTCTTTCTGTTTTTGTTTTTCTCACTGTTAAGTATATTGTGTCTAAGGTCTTAGATTTTAGAGCTTGTAACTTCTCCCATTTCTCAGTTCACCTAAGAAATGGAGGGGAGCAGCAGGTTGGGTCTTCACTGAGTTGCTATGACTGGATAAGACCTGAATTATAAGTCTTTGAGAGTTTGCACAATTATGGTATTGTTTCATTTAGATTGCGTGGCCTGTTAAACTTTTCAGAGTATAATCAATCAAAAGAAAAGAAAAGTTTGCAGTGTTTGATTAGAGAGAGTAATGTGCATTTTAAATGGTGCAATTGAGGTAAACTAATTCCCATCAGAAGTATAATAAATGCTCTGAATATCTACATGGAATAACATTGTTTGAAATAATTGAAAGTTCTTTTTTTGTCTATGTTGTGTGAAGATCAAAGCCACCTGACATGTTCTTTATCTTAAGATTCTGTTGGCCATCACTCTCCGTCTTAGCTTTTCTTCTAGAAATATTTTGTAATGAAATTATGCTGATTTTTGTACTATTACGGTGCTTTGAAGTTATCCAAATCAATCATGTCTGAGGAGGGCAGGAAACTGGGTCTAATTGATGCTATCGTGGCTTCTGAAGAGTTGCTGAAAGTATCTCGTCAATGGGCTTTAGATATTGCAGCAATGCACAAACCATGGATACGTTCCCTTCACAAGACAGACAAGATTGGTTCTCTTTCTGAAGCGAGAGAGGTTTTGAAAATTGCAAGACAACAAGCCAAGAAAACTGCCCCAAATATGCCTCAGCACCAAGTATGCCTTGATGTTATTGAGGAGGGGATAATTCATGGAGGATATAGCGGCGTTCTAAAGGTATTTTTTGTTTCAGAATTTACTGAGGTTGTTAAACTTGCATATGTTATATTGATTCCAGGATTGAATCTTTATGTCCTAGCAGTTTACAGTTCTGTGTTCGGGTGGAGAAGTTACTTCTTTTTCATGTGCGGTGTCTGCTTTTATTGCGAGTTCTTGATTTTGATATGTATCCCTTTATGGCCATGCTTTGTTTCATATAGACCATTTTTTATTGTTTTTTCAAATACATGGCTTACAATTTTTTCTTATATACTTGCTAATACTGAGTATGTTATTTCAGGAAGCCAAAGCTTTCAAGGAGTTAGTCTTGTCGGACACTTCCAAGGCTCTTGTTCATGTCTTTTTCGCACAACGTGCAGCATCAAAGGTAAAGCATGTATTGAAGGTCTATAATCTATAGTGTTTTGTTCCTTTCCTTTTTGTTTTCTTCTTTCTATTCATTGATGATTAATTAAGCAGCATGGGTGAAACACACTCCCTCCCATCTGACTCACATGGTTACAGTTGCATTATTCTTGATAGTTGTCTGTCTACAGTAGGCATACTCTTGCTTTTCTTAGGAAGTGCTCTTTTCTCATGGAAACATGCATCCTTTATAACATTAATTAGATTTAGGTTAAAGCCTACAATTACTTGAAGTAATTGGCCGTTATGTAGCAGTCATGGAAAGTTAGAGACTGCAGGATGAATTTAATTGCCATATTTTCCCACTTAACCCTGTCTTACGTGGGTGGATTAGACAATAAAATCATGTCTGAAATTTCATCTTCTAGATTCCAGTAGCATGCTAGATTTTTGGTCAGTTTATGGTTCTCATGAATTTCTTACATCTCTGTATATAATTTGAACTTACATGCAGTAGTTTAAGCTGTTTCTGGATTATATATGATGGATTTGTCTAGCTGCTATTTAGTTTTGGTTAGTGTATAGTTTGAGGCACCATACTTCCTTGTTATCTGATTGGACTCAAGTTCTCTCTATTTCATACCTCTTCTATTCTTAGCTTGTTTGCTAGGAAAGTATTAGAGAAGTCAGGGGCATTGTGGATCGCTATATTGCTTATCTTAGTAGAAATGAAAACTCCTTTCTGTTAGTTGACAAGGTTTTTCTGCATTTAGAATAAATTTTCCTTTTAATTTAATTTTAGAATCAGAGTTGGTAGCTTTAATGCTCATTTATTGAGCATTTTAGATTACAAATTGCATACGTTTAAAATTTTCTTGTTCACTTGGTAGTGGACGGCGGCACCTCTTTTCTTTTCTTCTTTCTTCTTTCTTCTTTTTTCTCGGGGGGAATTTTTTGAACTTTATGTCTCCTTGTTCTCATCTCCAATAGCTTGGATACTAATTTGTGAAAATATCTTTCTAGCTTTTTTAAGAAAGACGCTTGGTCAAAGAGGATTATTATATTTTTAATGCACAGTTTAAGGAATAGTACACTTGGACATCTTCAATAATAGATTCTCTAACTTTTGGCTCTTACAGGTGCCTAATGTTACTGATATTGGGCTCAAACCAAGGGGTGTAAAAAAAGTTGCTGTTATTGGTGGTGGTCTGATGGGTTCTGGCATAGCAACTGCACTTATTCTGAGCAATATTTATGTCGTTCTCAAAGAAATCAATTCTGAATATCTTCTGAAGGGGATAAAGACAATAGAAGGTGATTATTTCTTTCACAAGATATCTGAGATTTGAGTGTGACATGGGATTTCTCTTTTAGTAACATTATGCCTTTATCTCAAAGTGAACATGCTCAAGAAGCAATCCTATGTTTTAAGTGTTACCTGATATCAATTACAAAAGTGTAAATTGAGCTTGTGGGGTTGAGCCAACATAACTAGGGGTGACTGTTGTTCGGGATTTGTTCTTCTGCTTCTGATTTTACAAAGACTGTGCAACCAGGTATATTGGTTATGTATGGCTATTTCGGCTGTGGTAATTAAGTTAACATTTACTGTCATAATATAATTGTGCAATTAAGAGCAATAGATAATAGCTGTCATGATGTATTAATAGTGTCGGCTGTATCTTTGCCACTAACATGACAATTTTGCGAGGTATGTATGTCAATTGCTCTAAAGTGTGACAACACAGTAGTTCAGTAGCCATTCTTTTGTCACAATTGTTGCTGAAAAGGGCGGAAAAGACAATGGAGCCTCAGTTTATGACAGCAAGATGAGGGTTGGTTTCGGGTGACTGATTACGTTTTATTTTTGTGACAGCAAATGTTCAAGGCTTGGTAGCAAGAGGGAAGTTGACTGAGGATAAAGCAAATAAAGCCCTCACGATGCTTAAAGGAGTATTAGACTACTCAGAATTTAAAAATGTTGATATGGTCATCGAGGTGGGCTGTCTTATTTTCCTTTTTGACTTGGTTTTGAAACTTACAGTTTCCAATCTTGGTTGCTTTGCCTCTGTGTGCAAATTGGGATACAGCGGTCTTAAGTTTACCTTCGGTTTTCATGTGTGCTCATATTTTCTTCTGCTCATTTACTTAGGTTTTTACAATTTTGAAAGATCTTATGGATAAATGATGTAAATAAGGCATATATCTAGTTCTTGCTGTTAAAAAGCTCTTACATAGTCATTTCTATTTGCAGGCAGTCATTGAGAGCATTCCTCTGAAACAAAAAATATTCAGTGAACTAGAAAAAGCCTGCTCTCCTCACTGCATTTTGGCAACAAACACTTCTACTGTTGACCTGAACATAATTGGAGCAAAGACCAGCTCTCAGGATCGAATCATAGGGGCGCATTTTTTCAGGTTTTTAAGCTGTTTCCTCTTTCTTCCTAATTCTCTCGATGATTTTCCTAAGGAGCCCATATGCTTTATACGTCTTAAGTCAAGTTAAGCTATTAACATAGAGTCAGAGCAAGAAATTCCACTTGGAGTGTTTGGTTTGGTTTGGGTGTAGGTTGATGTTAAGTTGTGTAGGACTTGGTGGCTCATTTTCTAGATGGTTGGTAGCTGTTTTCAAACACAGCTTCTTCCTCACTTGTCTTCCGTTCAAAGGATTAATGTCTGAACACTATGGTCGATGCCTCCATCGAAACTTTTCTACTGTAGTTCAATGTTTGGCTCACCTGATGAAGGAAGCAAGTGTCGAATATTTTAGATATTAGTTTTTGCAAATTTTGTTCCTCTCAATTTGATTTTGAAAAATTCAAAATGAACATATTTTTTCTTTTGTTGTGGGGTGTTTGTTTTGACTAATTTCTTCCCTGTCATCTTTGCTCATTTGAGACCAGTAAACAATACGTATATATGTTACTGAGGAAACTCTACTTGCACAATGGTATAAGCTGGGATATAATAGGCATGGATTATATAACAGAGCATGCATAAATTTAAGTAGATTTTTTATATGTATAGCTCTACAACAGCTTCAGAGATGCTTAGACTGTTTGGTACTCATTCAGTACACAAGATTTTTGTTTTAATTTTGTAGTGAAGACAGATTTCTCTTTGTTATTATTTAATTTATCGATTGTTTTTTTATTGATTATTTTTTTATCGCTCTAAAATAGGAATGCCTTTTGTGTATGCTTTCTTTGACACGGCTCTTCATTAAACAGTCCTGCTCATGTTATGCCCCTTCTGGAGATTGTACGGACAGAGAAAACTTCGGCACAAACAATTCTTGATCTCATGACAGTTGGGAAAATTATAAAGAAAGTTTCGGTTGTGGTGGGTAACTGCACCGGCTTTGCTGTCAATCGAGCGTTCTTCCCTTATTCACAAAGCGCTAATTTTCTGGTCAATTTGGGTGTGGATGTATTCAGAATTGACAGTGTGATCAGAAGTTTTGGCTTCCCCATCGGCCCTTTCGAGTAATCTTCTTCCTTTAGCATTTTAATGGCTTATATTTGTGCTGTTGGATGTTATAAAGTCTGGTTTTCCCATTGATTTATGATTTCAGAACATATTGAATCATGGTTCACTGTTTAATCCTCTCAAAGCCACTTAAGAACATGTTAACCAGCATGTTTAAGGTTCTAGTTGCATTTTATTTTCCTCAGCATTTCACTTTATGCACCCTAAGAATTGCTTACTGGGATAATTTTGTTATTGCAAAATTGATATACACTATAGTACCTTCGATGTTTCTAAATTTTGATGCTCAGGCAAAGTCAAGGTGTGTGAAATTTTTGCTGTTGAGTGCCTCAATGCTTGATTACAGTATTCTAGTGACTCAAGCTTCCTGGTGAAGCCTTGGAGTGTATTTTCTGTTTGATTCATTCTAGTACAAGCATCTAAAGTTAGCTTAAAGCATCTTTCCGAGCCATGACGAATTCTCCATGGATACACATGTAGGCTTCTGGATGTAGCAGGATATGGAGTAGCTGCTGCAACTAGAGTGGTATTTGCTGAAGCGTTTCCTGATCGCACATTCACAAATCCTTTGGTTGACCTGTTGCTGAAAAGTGGACGAAATGGTGACAAAGGATTTTCATTTCCCTTTGTATTTTTCTGCCTGTTGCTATTGATGTGTCCAAGTCAGTCATTTGACATTATGTGAACTTATTTCAGGGAAAAAGAATGGAAAAGGATTATACATATTTGAAAAGGGAAGCAAGCCAAGACCTGATCCTTCAGTGCTACCAATTATTGAGGAGTCTAGACGTTTAACCAATGTTATGCCTGGGGGAAAGGTAGTCTCTGATACAAAATTTAACATGCTAGTGGCACGTAATATTCCTGATTGCTTAAATTGATTTTACAAGCCCTTTAATGCACCTGAAAACTTTACACACTTTGTCTGATAAAATGACCGTAGTAGTTTTGGTCAAAGAATTGCTGATATAGTATTGTTCATTTTAATCTGGCAGCCCATATCAATCACTGACAGAGAAATTCTGGAGATGATACTCTTTCCGGTGATGAATGAGTCCTGTCGTGTTCTGGAAGAAGAAATAGTAGTTCGAGCCTCAGACCTTGACATTGCATCAGTTCTTGGAATGAGTTTCCCAAATTACCGGTTAGCATCTTAGTGCAAGTCACCTCAACTTCTAGACCTTTGATCAATACGTAGACTTCTTAGTTTATTTTATTGCTCTAGTTATTGTAGCAATACCTGGTAGTTACCGTGTGGGTTGTGATTCTTACTCAAATCACAAATCATAACCTGGATGTTTTTTACCAGGCAAGCATAACACCTTTCCAGTGGTCTGGAAACAGATTGCATTATTTCTTTGTTGTGTAAAGAGCGAGATCACAGTAGGTGATTCTAGACAGTTATGTTATCCAATATAATGTTCAGCTGTGTTTTCTCTGCATACACCTGCAAACAACTTTAGTCTCCTATCATATACTTTATAATCTTATATAGTCACAAATTGACTGAGCTTACAGGTTGCACTTCTTTAATCTCATAGCAATTTTATCTTCTGTGCAGTGGTGGCATTGTCTTCTGGGCCGATGCAGTTGGGGCAAAGCATATATATACAAGTCTAAAGAAATGGTCACAAACGTATGGTAACTTCTTCAAACCATCAAAATTCTTGGAAGAAAGAGCAATGAAAGGCATACCATTGGTAAGACTCAAAACCCATAATCTATCTTTTCTCAATTTTAGGTTTCTCAAGTTAAAGGTTTACTACTTATTCTGCTGAATTGAGGTTCAACTTATACACCAACTCTCTATGATGTTTATTGAGGTTGCAGTTTGCCTTTTGCACCTCTTGGTGTTGGGATTTTGTAATGCCTTTATATCCTTGATTTCTCAACCTCTTGAGCACTTCCCAATTTTTTTTTTCTTTTTAACATCTTGTTCATGGGAGGAAACATAGCAGTAATGGAGTTATGTAGTTACCAAGTGGAAGGAAATTCTCCTCTCTAGTGAAATTACAACTAGTTCTTTTTATTTACTGTGCAGAGTGCACCGGTGGTGTCATCGTCTTCAACATCAAGGTCCCGCCTCTAAGCTATGTTAATGATATGTTAAGCAAGCATATGCTTTGATTCTGAAAATAAAGCTGATGTTATTATATTATTGTTATGTACTTTCTTGTTAGTTTTTATACTCTGGAAAAATCCGAGAAGCAATAATTATTTGGTATTTTATAAAATAAATGTTGATGAAATTTTCATTTTTTCTGTTTGCTGAAATAAGGGACGAGTCTTTTACACTACTTGGTATAGGAAGGGCTACCGCCCCCGGGTTGCTTATTATACGTTCTAGCAACACTGATTAAATCAGTCTCTTGTCCCAAAAATCATCTCCAGATGCACCTCTAAATTCTCCACCACGAACACACCTTTTGCCGCCGAACAAAAATCATAATTATAGCACAAAAATACACAACGTGCACACATAAAAGCTATAAAGTTATCAGTTGTAGGCTCAACTGAAGTATAGCTCAAGCATGTTTACAGCAAATGCACGAGATTTACCAACAAAAATTTCACGATGCTATAGTTTTTCAAACAAGAAAGACTTTCAAACAAGTTTAGTTCCATATAACATAACCCATCATTTTTATCTGTTTACCAATTTCAGAATATCATAAACACCGCAAAACAAATAAAAAAATGCAAACTTTTCTTCAGTTTTCCTAGCAACCAAATAAGGAAAGAAACACTAAACCACCAACATCAACAGGAGGTCCTTCTTCACGGAACCCACGACCGCCTCCACCAAAACTTCCGTGGCCGCACCCCGATCGCCACCATCAGTAATCTCCTACTACAAGTTTTTCTAATCTTTGTCGCCCACAAAGCAATTGACGATGATACACCTGTCCCAATCTACTTGATAATACTAGTCAAATCCTTGGCTATTGATTTAGGCTTCATAATGTTGGAAATCAAAGATTTGGGGGGAGATCTTCGAAGTTAGGGATTCAAAGATTTAAGAAAATTAGGATTCAAAGGTTTGGGAAAGTAATATATTCTTATTCACACTGAAAGGAAAATTAAATCACAGTCTTTTGCGTATTTGCCTCTATATTTAACAGTCAATTAACGGTTTTTGTTAACAACATTCTCTAAAAATCTAACTAATAGAATTTCAAACCTTAAAAGAAAAATGTGATAATATTCCATGTTTATAGTTATACAATGTAAACGTGAACTTTAAACCAATAATTAGGTGGCTGTCCCTCAAATTAAACTGATACTAAAGAGTAAGAATTGGTAAATGGGCCTTGGATCAACCCAACTCCCCAAAAGGATGGGTTCAAAAAGGTTCAAGGCCCACTATGTCCAAAATTAGATTCAGAATATTTTTGAAAATAGTTGCCGATCCTAGCCAGAAGCTTTTATTACAGTTAAAATGAACGAGTAAATTAATCTTTTTGTATTTTATTTGTAAATTAAAAAATATATTCATTTTATTATCTAATTATTTTAATTATGAAATTATTCTATAAAAACATACCATATATTTTTTAAAAAAAAATTCACTTGTCGTTGAATTGGAATGTGATTAAAATTTATTAAATGAGTATATGAATGATACGGTAAATCTATTCTATCTAAAATTTTCTTTTTTTTAAGTTATAATAATATTTTTATTGAAAAATATATAATAAATAAACTAAAAAATGCAAATAAAATAATTAATGGTGATCGACACCATTTTTAACTAGCACATTGATATGCATTACCACTCCCAATCACTTATTTAACTTATTACATTTAGTCTTTTGGTTATAACTTGAGTGATTTAAGGTATGTTTAATGCTCTTTTACTACTTCGAGATATAGATTTAGTGTTTTGTAAGTGTAATTTTCAACTCTCATCTAAATTTTTTAAAATAATAATTAAAAAAAAAACTTGTGATGCATCCCAAATAATTCACAACCACTGGAGTTCTAAAACATTGCAGAAGTATCCAGGAACTGAAAACTGAAGGCCTTCTGTTCCCGTAGAGGCAGATACATATACCAATCCCGCCTCTTTCTTTAATTTTGCAGGAGAGAGAGAGAGATAGAAATGAAGAATGGGGAAGCAGAGCTAGACCTCATGCCTTAAGAGAAAATGTTTTAAAGGTTTGTTTGTTTGTAAAGGTTCAAGGATGAAATGATACTTTGTAATAGTCAAAGAAGGTCAATTGTTAACGTTAATGAAATATGCTAATGATCTTGATCTGGGATCAAAAGGCCTATTTTCAGAAATATTAGGATTAAATTGATATTTGACAAAACATTAAGGAATTATATAAAATTAACCCCAATTTATACATTATTTGGTTTCCCTCTTTCTCTCCGCAGTTCAGTCAATCAAATTTTGCAGCGGCCTTGGTGATACATCGACATTATTTCCTCTTATCCACAGCTGCAACGCAAAAACTAGAAGTCTAGAACACAAAAAGGTAAACTTTTCATGTGGAAAGAATTTGGAAAAAGCAAAAAAAAAGAAAAAGAAAAAGAAAAAGAAACGAAGATAAAAGTATCTAGTCATGAAAATGCCAGGAGAAGTAACTATTTCCATTTGAGAACATAATATCAACAACAAGAAAATCTAATTCGGCAACTATGCTAAAAAGAAAAACACTTTGAGAACATAATATCTGCAAGTAGTTAGCAGAGTATCTCGTTACAAAGCCAACAGCTTATCCTCAAATATGTAATCTGGACCATAATGTAAACTAAAACTAAAACTATGTAATGTAATTACTTTTCAATCGGATTAAGTTACATATTCTATCAAAAATCATGAAATGGCTCCTCTTTTTATTTCTAAAAATGTGAACAGGTCAAGAAGATTTCCTAGCATCTAGAACTATCTATGATGGTCAATTGCATATGGCAGTGTAAAACTATACCCACTGAAATGTTAAGGCTCTGACAATTTACACCAAATGGGCTCAAATAGTAAAATTGGAATTATAAATATATTAATAATGTAAGAGATAAATTAGATCATTGGTCAGTTCCAATTCCCATAATGAGGCTCGATGCTGTCTGAAGATTGCACCAAAGACGAGCCGGAATGAACAATGGCGTAGTATTACAGTAAGAGTGGCATACCTTAGGCCAATCTGCAGTGTTAATATCTTTTTACATCTTGTTTTCGGTCTTTGATTTAATATCCCTCTCTCCTGGAAGGGCTGAGATCCTTAGAGGATCATTATTAGAAATGGCAATTGCTGTAGTAACCATCTGAGACATCTTGGATGCAGGTGGAGCAAGTGTAGATGAACCAAAAGCCTTTGGGATGCCATTGTTGACAGGTGCCTGGTGATTTCCTACTTCTGTTCTGCCATTGCTGAGCACATCTTTTTGACTTCCTAAATCACTTCTGGATAATGATGAAAACTTTGTTTCTGTAATGTTGGAGTGGAAATGAATCATTAGTTCCCAATAATCGCAGCATGCAAAAAGCATACAAAGAATAACTAAGAACAAAGAGAATAAAGCACTTGAACTCCAAGCCACTTTATAATGAACCTACGTCAGCTTCTCTGTAACCAAAGTTTGAATCTTAAAAATTGACAAGGTGCAGAAAAGCATGCCATACCAACTTCCCAAGCAGAATGTGCAAATTAAGGCTACCTAATTGTGCTGATGCAAACTTTGCAATTGCAAAGGCGTACTGGCATGCCATTAGAAAAATGCCTCTCTAACCCATAGTCAATAATTAATCAAACTAGAAGGTTGTGGTGACTTTTTCAAACTTCCAGTGAATAACTGTTTTGAAAGCACATTAAGAAAATGCACCAAGTTTTTTGTCCACTAATATGGTTGTTCAAGTTTGAAAACTTGAACCTGCTATATTGAATTCACAGCATATTAAAGGGAACAAAAAAGAGAGTAACTTGCCCTTTATTTCTCCAAAGGTGATGAGCCTATTAAGACAATCTCGAAACTTTGTCAAAACTACCCTTTCTTGCTCTGCATAAACCTCTGTCATGTCTTGTCCATAAGGCAACTGTGAAGATGTGTTACAGCCATGGCCCGTCAACCTATTCGGGGAAGCAGCTGCCATGAACATTGTATCTTGCTCATCACACATCAATGCCAGAGTTCCAGGAGACATTGGCCTTGCTTTTTGCACATCAGAACCATCTGAACCAGAATCATCAGGGCCAACTTTATCAGCCTGGTTTGCACTTGAACAATCATCAGTCACAGTTCTCTCAACATCTGAATCTTTGTGGCTCTGTAGTCTGTCTTGACCTGATGAAGCCAGGGAAGTTGCAGTCTGATCTTCAGCCTGCTTTTCCGTTGCATTCCTTTGGTCTAGAAGTATAGATTTAAAAAAAAGGTTAATTAGATCAAAAAATGATGTATTTATAAAAGTTGTAATATCCTATTAGTGGCAGGCTGACTTAACATCTTTCCACCATAAGAAAATTCAGAAACAGGTAGGTTCCAGTCATTAACATTATTTAAGTACCATGGCATCATATATGAGTATCACTCTAGGATAATGATAGGATGGTAATGATTTTAAATGCAAATAGATACTGGAAACAACATAACTGCTTCAAGAAACTGACAGAGATAAATAAACTCAACGAAAATGGAGCAGAAGTATTTTGTATACTGTAATTCAGATCCTGAACAAATAACTAGGAATAATATAGAAAGCCAAACAAAATGTAAACAAATATCTTTAACAAATAACTAGCTTCTTAAAGAACAATGAATTTCAATAAGCATACTTAATAATCAAGGTCAGTAGAAGACAATAATGGCGCCAATACCATCAAACAGGTTATAGTCACTAGAATACAGAAGAACAAAATCAAAAGATTCTAAGACAACTAGATACAACTAAGATTCTGACATATTTGTGTGGCATTAAAATTTCATGACAAATTGCTCCTTAGACATCGTAAGTATTGGAGGTTGACCTAAAAAGTTTTTAGACACATTTACCTGTAAGCGATTTTGCAGCTTCAGCTGCTACTACCACCAAGACTGAGCAAAGTTCCTTCAAATCCTGTGGTTGGATAATGTCTGCTAGGAGAGACCTTGAGCCATCATATAAAAGTTAGCATTGTAAAGAAGCACATTAGTCATATTTTGTTAAAAGACAACCATGTATACCTATATGTGAATTTTGAAGGGGCCATTGCAGCGCTACTAGCTCGAGCAACTGGAATGGAAGATAAGGTAGAGGATGTGGAAGCTCTGATATGGTTTGCCTGGTAAAATATGGGAAAAAAAATGCACTTAATATCACTATTATGAGCTCAGAAATCACTACCTGAAAATAATGATAGAGAATGTTACCACATAAACCAACAAGAAGCAGCAGTGAAAGAACTTCCCTACACAAGAGTGTATTTACAGTAGGAACATTCACCAAGTTCCTTTAATAAAAACAAGTCCAAAAATCTTTAGCAATATGCCAAAATCAGCTTACCTGTGGAAAATGCCCATGCCTTTGTATTGATGGATCCTTGGCTGTTGATCCAAAGAAGAGCTCCTGACCTTTTCTCTTCTTAGACACAGGTGGAGATGCATAGCCAGATGAACCAATTGCTCCAGTTATTGCAGCATTCGCTGCCTGCTGAATATATGCCATGTTGTTGGCATGATCTCCATGAAAGAGAGCTTGTCTCTCTTCACTTCCTTCAAAGTTCTTGCAATCCATGCATTTGCAGTTTTCAGAGCACAAAATATTTGCTTGGAAACATTCACAGTACTTTTTAAGGCAGCCTGATTTCTTGCAATGGCATCCTTTGTTGTGCTTTCCCAACATCAAAACTTCGCCTGTTTCCTCCTACAATCATTTGAAGAAGTCCATATGTTTGTCAGTAGCAGCCAGAAAAGAATAAATTGTTAATAGCATATCATGAAAATCGCTGACTGAAATCCAGCAAATACCTACCACCTCAATATTCAATTAAAATATCCTGATTAAAATATTATGCCAAATAGAGTAGGTTTGGGACTCTTGTGCTTCTACTTTAACTTTGAAAGCATAAAAACTAAAGTGTTTGCTAACACCCTCTTTTACCAGGCAACTATTTTTACCACTCACCCTTCCACTTATACCTTGACATCTAATGATTCCATTCCAGAACAGTTGTGGGTTAAAAGCCACAACACCTTAATCCAAACATATCCTTAATTAGCTAAGACAATAAATATCTAGTTTGTTAAATCAATATTAGAAACTACAAGTAGATCTCAGCAAATGCTAAATGAAATTTTACAGACTGCAGCTTGCAGGAAAAAAGTACACAAAGCGTTGACCCACATACCCTATTATCCCGTGTTCCATGTGGGCTACTAGCAATCTTTGGCCTGAATGCATTTGGATTACGCTCTAAAGTCGCTTCAACAGCTTCTCGCCTGGCTGCTTCATTTTCAACATTGTTGTGACAATTTACACAATTGCATCCATCACAATATATTCCAGATGCAAAGCACTCACAATACCTAAAACATTGCAAAACTTAGCTAAATCTCATATAGAAACCAATAAGTTGCATTATGGTCCACACATAAACCATTCTTAGACAACTGTTAAAGATGGTGCAACAATAGTACATAGTGGCACACAAGAGAACAGTCATTAGGAAGTATAAAAGGTTAAGGTACATTACAACATCCATCACATGCATCCAAACAACCTAAATGAGTCTTTTTTAATATTTCCCTTCATATAAAGTGTTCAATCAATTATTTCGAAGTACTTACTAATATATGTCATTTAATCTACTATTTAAACAATCCTAATAATATTTACATGACCTTTCTCACTACCAAAGTGATCCTAAGGAACACATATTAACACTAAGAGAACAATTCTACGCATATGGTCAGGCAACTCCTGGCCCAAATTAAAGCAATGGACCACATCTACCTTGAGCGAGTAACTTGACTAAGACATTTGTAAAATATGAAAAATAATTGGAAGGAGAAAATATTGGCTTAGTCAAGTGATTATTGTATGTTTTTGGTTATTGAAACCCAAAATGGGTTTTGATACTTAATTGAACCAAGAATGAAGCACAAATCTGCAGAATAAATATGTGTTCCTCTTATTTCTAACATCTAATTGTTAGATATATGAGGATTATTCCATATAAGATTAAAAGAATTGAACCATCAATAGTTTGAACTTGGACCAAGACATAGGTAGGCAAACCCGGGTGAATTTTCTTCCTCAATAATCTCATATCTCAAAAACCATCTAGAGTTGCATGTCTGTAAAACTATTAGGTAATGTTGAACAAAGATATTTGTCAGAGTTGGTTTTAAAGAAATAACATAAAAATATTCTAAAGATCAGAGTCATTCCACTCAAACCTGAGCATTTCATGCTAGCCCAACCGACTCATATTACAGTGTTATCTATTAAATTATACAAATCCTTAGGTTCAATACAAATAAAAGAGTAAATTGAATAACATAAAAGTGCATGACCGCACAGATGGAAAAGTAGGAAAGCGAGAAGGAAAATACTGCTGCAATTTACTACCTTCATACAAATTATGGAAGAAACTACATTTTTTAATGTAGTAATAAACTATTAGCTAACAAGTTAATTTTATCGCCCCTTCCCTATCAAAAAAAGTTCATTTATCCCTTCTATTAGACATCCAAAGCTTCAGACAAACATTTAATTTCTCAGATGGTGGCAGAATAAACTGTTAATAAAAGCACCTTCCTTCATTTGTCATACAACAGTTTACGAAAAAATGGCAACAGCAACCCAGGGTTTCAACATATAACAAACTGGAAATATTGGACCATGGGCCCATCAGATCAGTATGAATTGAAAATTTAATACCACCTTTCACATAAATATATATATATCAACCCATCAATGATCCTCAATCATAAAAGAGTGTCTATAGAGGTGATATACTCACAATTTCAAACAGCGAGAGTGTTTGCAGTTACACTGCTTTTGCTTCTTTGGAGTGCTCTCTTTTACTTCAACATTGGGCCTTGATCTTGATTTTGGGGATTCTGGTTTTCTGAAGAATCAATTGTAGGGTTAAAACAAAATCAATTTCAGTAGCAAGCTTCAATAAAGGTACAGCTATTATACATGGTATGCAATAGCAAACTTCAATAAATTTCAAATCTGCAATACGATGCCTCTACTAAATGCATCAAACAATTGACAAAAGCCCTTGTAATCAGAGTGTACAATCCAAGGAAAAATTAATTAGCACCAATAAAAAGGAAAAAAGGTAAACCACTCTTAGTTGAATGGTGAGATAACCCTCTTCTCAGGACTGAGGAATCTAAGAAATGGTCACATCCATAACAGGCAAAATAGTTACTCCCACTCCATGGTATAGTTCTGTTTCTCTATAAGAAAAGGTCGCCAGAGACTTTAATAGATGACAAACAAATTATATTGGGAACAAAATTCTAAACAAAGCCACAAATATTGTCAGCTCGTGAAAGGTTTGATACATTTTAAGAAGAAAATGCAGTGCTGATTGGTGATCCCACTCACTTCCCTCGTGAAAAATGTAAAAATTAACAAGATTGTGAATCCAATGAGCAAATGACTCCAATCAACCATCAATTCCAATGTAATCGCAAAATATCTCAAAGATAGTTTAATAAAATGACGGAAGCTGTTTAACAACTAAATTATGTCAGATAGAATCAAACCTCTCATAGCAGAAAAGAAGTATGAAATAAATGATTGCAATGAAGCTAGAAATGCTCAAACAAAGCAGCCAAATTGAAGCACCAGAGTGAGCCACAGAAGGAAAAATATGAAAAAATAAAAGGCTAATCAGAATCCACAAATTATTACTAAACACTCGAAATATCAAGACTTCCAAAAAAAAAAAAAACCCATCTTTAAATGAATCCGGGAAACAAATTTAAATAAATTTGACACCTCAATAACCAATTTCCATTAACGAGCACAAAAATTTGCACAAACTTACGGAACCCTGGCGGGTGGCTGAGTGGCCTGCGGCGGTGGCGGCACAGGTGGTACAACAGACTTCAGCTGCGGTTGGGACTGAGTGTTGGCCGGCACGGCCAGTGACTGCGGGTGCTCCGGCAAAACCACATTACTAACAAAACCGCCGGTGAAATCGAGTTGCCTCGCGAGCTTCTTCGCCGGATATTCCCCGCTGCTCTCCGATTGCGCCTTCCTTGGAGGGAATTCCCCTCCCTCGCCCTCCCCCATCAAAATTTAAAGAAATTAACTATTTTAAAGTTTGAAAAAGAAAATCAATCTTTTCGAGCTCTATCTACCAATTACTCTTCAAAAATTGTACAAATTTCAAAAAATCAACTCGAATTAGCTAAATAACAGATCGGGATACCAATTTGGGGCCGTTTAAATATCAGATTACACGATTTCTCAGCTCAAGATTCACACCGATGATTTCTTAAAAATTTCGGAAGAACTTCGATTCATAAATAAAAAAGAAAGCAAGAAACTATCTTGAAGAGAACTGTTCAAACAGAAATAAAATTTGGTGCAGTGATTGAGAGAACTGTAAAATTAAACATAAAATAAAATGAAAAAAAAAAAGGGAACGAAGAGGAGCAGCAAAAGGGACTTGGTTGTTTTATGTTTCTTCTGTCTCTCCTCCCTCTCTTCGTTGATGTTTTGAAATTTCAATTTTTGTCTATATTGAAGGGTGCGATTTACTTCCTATATTTATCCAACGGTGGATATTAAGTGAACAAATCCGACGGTGAAAATTCATAGGAATGAATTGTGGTAAGTGGTCCGCCGTTGGATTTTCAGATACATGAATGTTACGCAAAAGTTGTGCGTGCCGTGGGAGAAAGTCAGGTGTTGTCGAACATGGAGAATCCGGATAATCTACCCAATCAAATACCGCCACGTCGTAGATCTAAAGTGACTGAAGAAATTTGGGAGAACCTGACTGGTGGGATAAGATATGAGCTGTGGAATTTAAAACGTGGGAATTTGTAAGAGATTCCGCCTGGTTAAAAAGTAAAATACAATAAAAAATGGCGCTAAAGAAGAAAGACAAGTTGTTGACTTGGAGGGGACAACTAGGTTAAGTTTCTCGGTATTGTTTGTGATGGACTCATCATTGATGATGGGAGAGTAAACAGTATTCGGAGGTGACAAATTGACGGTTCAGATTTAATCACGATAATTAAATTTGAATTCCACATGTATATGTAGAAAAATACTCTTATACCACTTCAATATCTAATTTATTATCAATTATTACCAGTTCTTAATTTATTATCGACCATTGCCATTTCCTCGGAAACTAATTAAATAAAGAGTTAAAATTAATTTTAATAACAATCTTCTTGAGGATTTCATTACTAATGATCAACTTGATGTAGCTTTACAAACTTGTTGATTTTGAAAGAAATATTAAACTTAATTCAAAAATTCATATCTGAATATACTTGTCTTCAAAATATTTCATGAATTTATTTTTTAAAATTTCATAAATAACCTATCACGAATGTACTTTTCTTTAAAATATTTTATGAATTTAATTTTTAAATAAATAAATAAATAAAATAATTCGTAAATAACTTGATAGTTACACATAATTTGAATTATTTTATTAATTTAAGAATCCATATGTCATTTCAATAATTTGTTAAAAGAAAATTTACTATTATTACTCCTCGGAAAACAAATCAAATTTGATCCACCCTATGGTCTGAACTTTCAACATTAAATTATGTCGTGGATGCTTTCTGTTTTTATTATTAACTAAAATACAAGACTCACAAAAAAAATGTACATTTTAAACGTATCACCAGAAGGTACTGTAAACTCACCCATTATCTTTGTTTTTTTTTTATTATTATTCACATGAAAAATAGATTGTCCGTTTTTAAAAACAATTTAAAAAAAAAAAGAAAGAACTTTGGGAATAGATAAGTGCTGCGGCCGCCGCCTTTTCAGAATCAGAAGGCTGCCCTCCACAACGGAAACTGATTTCTGAGGCAATCATAGAAAGCAAATAACTAACAATAATTAATTGTTTGCTTTCTGGTCAAGAATGGGTTTAAAAGATTTGATAGAGATTACTAAATTCTGTTAAGAAAAAGGTCTTCACAAAATTATCAAAAGGCAGCTCCGACCGAAAAACCAATCACTACAGTCCTAAACAGTCCTGTCTAGAGCCCTCTGACCTTTCCCTACTCTACACAAAATCACACTCACAAGCATTTCTTCGCACAAGATTGCAACTGCAAGTCGTTCCTATGTATTTCTAATATCCATCTCCAATTCGGTCTCGCCCTACGCCTCTTCGATCATCTCGACCCCGGTCCACATACATATCTCGACGATAGTCTTTTGCTGCTGGAGCAACCCTAATTGGAGATCTGCTCCTCTCTCGCACATCACGTGACCATCTGCCCCCATGAGGACCAAGTGGCGGAACTGGAGGTGAGGTTGGTGGCCGCCTTTCGTACCCTTTCCTTCCGTTGAAGAAGCTGTCCCTTCCACCACGGTCTCTATGGCCCCAACCCACTGGTGGCATTGGCTTGTTCCTTCCCCTGTAGTCATCTTCTGGAAAATCCAGCCTATCTCTCCGCACGTGATCATGAAATCGGCTTTCATGTCGAGGAGGTGGCAGACCGACAGGCCCAAAATCTCTAGGGCAATCCCTGGCCCAACCACGAGGAGGAGACCTATAGCCATTCACTGTTCTTCCAGGAGAAAGATCCACTGGAGGCCCAGGGAATCGCCTTGGGGGAGGAGGAGGAGGAGGAGGTGGAGGACCAGGATAGCCCCTCCTTGGACTTCCAGCAGGGGCATAGCGAAACCGCTTGCAGTTGTTACAGTACTCTCGCCTAGCAAAGTTCAAGTTTGCACACCTGAGACATGCAAAAAAATAATGTGAGAAATGAAGACAAATTCTCTGTCCTAGATACTACTTAAAAGTTACATAAACAACAGTAAAAGCTAACTACAACTTGCCAAAGATCTAGCTAAAAGGGAAGGATCTCTTTCTCACTAAATGGTAAACATGCTAATCCTTTAGAATGGTAAAGTATTCAAAACTCTATTCCTATCACTATGATCAGAGAATCAGTTCCTCGTGAGTGTTATAAAGTTAATAGGAGTATAAAGGTACCATTGATAATCACAACCAATTGGAAAAAAAAGTTAAATCAAAACTTGCAAGAAAATTTCAAAACTCGTGAATGAAAACTGATCACCATTGTTGAACTCTAATTCAAATTTTCTACAATAACTATCATTTCCTTCTTATAAAGCTCTACAGATAAAAACCAAAGAAACTTGTGAAAGTTATTAAAAAACTACAAAATATGAAAGAGGTTTAAAAAAGTAGTAAAGGAGAGAAAATTAAAATTTTACAAGCAATAAATAAACTTACAGAGGATCTGGGCAGATCCAATCTCCTTCCCTTGGTCGCACATTTGGATTATTTCTACTCACTCCATCACCTCGGAAAGGCCCAGGACCAAATGGGGGCCCATCAAAACCTCTACCAAATGGCCTGCCACCACCCCTTCCTCGAGCATGAGGCGAAGGGTCTCGATATCTACCAGGATCCCTCCTGCTTCCAAATTCGCGGTTGCGTGACACACCAACTGAATGATCAAACCCAGATCCATAACGATGATCTGCGTCCCTACGCCGCACAGGAGATGCAGATCCTGCACGAGTTCTATACCCTGGAAAAAAAAAAATGGCAGTAATGTATATAGTAAGCAAACCCCAACAACCCAATGAAAAAAATTGTGGATTTGTAATATATTTATGATGACTTGAGATCAGCAACCACAAAACTGTCAACTAACCAAATCAACAAGTTTGCAAGTGCAGTTATCCTCATGCACAGCATCTTCTCATTATTGATAGTAACAAAAAGTAAACATGACCATCAAATGGATTAAGTTCACATGGTAATTGCACTTGTCACTTCTCAGCACCTAGTCCACCTTACCAGTGAATATAGCTTTTGTCACAAGCAAATCAACCATAGGTACTTGTGCTTACCACATGCTAATCATTCGTCATCAAGATTTTTCCTATATTCAAGTGCCAAATCCACCTATCCTGTAAACCATTGGATAATCTAACCCGAATTTATCCGAATTATGAACCCCGATCCATGGATCTGGAGCAACCAAATTTAGTACATAGTGAGGTAGTAGCAATCAAGGAAACTTTATCCACAGATAACACTGCAGCTAAAAAAGATGGAAATATGTCTAGTAAATAACAACCAACATAGGAACCAAAACCCCATTACAAGCTTATTCCGAAACCTTCAGCTCAACCGCACCACGAATAAGGATCCAACAGCATGAACTGTACCAGAGTTTCAAAAAAAAACCCAATGCCCATATAGTCCTCCACTTGTTTCCAGAAGCCATCCAAGCATTTTGTTAGAAGTCAAACACCAAAAAGCCACCGCTTAAAAGCAATATAATTTCACAAATTTCAACCCAAACCAAAGCTTAATAGTTGCTCAATACAAGCATGAGCAGAAGCATTAGGAGTGTGCTGCTTCGTCATTAACCATGGATAACACCCATAAATTAAGAAACAACCTCATAAACGAAAGGAATAATAACCCAAATGAAACAAGCATCCAAGATTTTAGGGATCTTCAGCGACTCTTCGTACCAACCCGCAACCCATGAAACATTAACTATAAAACAATTTATGACATACTAACAGAAAAATCCAATACTCTGAACTAGTATAAAATTATCCAACTCAACCTCATTAAACCAATGAAAGAAAAAAGAAAAAAAGAAAATGGGAGTACCCAACGAAATATTCATGTTTCCAGATACGATCAGAAAGACCAGCATTCAATCAGCATATATAATCCTTCATTATGATTTGTCAACCTACACGAAGACACACCCAGCAGCGCTCAACCAAACCAAGAATTCCGTTATATCGCTGTGAACCACTCTATAACAAGGTACCTTGACTACAACTCAAAAAAACCATCAGCACTTTGCCAACTAATGGAGAATGAATATTCCAACACTTTAATGAACCATGCCATGTGACCATCTCAGAAACCGCGAGAGCAAATTCCTCCTAATGTGTAAATTGACAACTTTCCATATTGAAAACCCATACTGATTTTAAATAGTCAAAGTCATTATTCCCACAATATAACAACCAGTTCACATGACGACAGCTTTGCACCAATTTGGATAAAAGCACTTAATTTTGTGATGCGGCAACCCGTGAACGCATACAGCAAGCACAACATCCAGTATATCAGGAGACCCCACAAACATATTACCGAAAATAAAAAATTAATTGCATCCAGACCATGATCTCAGACTGCAATCACACCAACATGCCTTCCTCAAGACCCAAGTTCTTGCAGGCAACATTCACAGCTGTAACACATAATAGCAAGATTTATTCACGGTTCGACACTCTATAAGGGGCAGTAGATCCACATGCTTGATATGCAACATAAGCAATAGAAAGCAGGTTGAATGACAAGCAAAAAATCATAGGACAATATTATACTTAATCAGACTAAAAAACTCAGTAACATTCTAGAAAAATGAGAAAAAATAGGCTAAGAAGAAAAGTGACAATCAAGATGCCATTGGTTCAAATTTCTAAAATCATTTGCAAAAAAAAACCAGGCAATATTTATGATATATACCATAACTGAACAATACAACTTCTATTTGATGGGACAGCCAAACTCTCGTCAGATGAACCCTAAAAGTTTCGCTCATCAGAATAAAACCTTCTATCCTTATATAACACAAAAGTTATGTTCAAACAAAGCTTGGAGAAAGCCATCTATAACCCAGAAGCACACTGAAGCTTCGTCGAGCCAAGTTTTGAGAAATTCGTACATCTAAACAGCTTAAAGGACCAAAAAATTAAAAAATTTATGGGACGTGCCAAGAGATCTCGTCTCAGCAGAAACAGCAACTCATACCCCAATTAAAACAGATTAACACACGAAAGTGCGTGACCCAGATCTCGGATTTTAAATCTAATAATTCTCTATACTTGCAAGAATAGTTAGATAAAATTCACCTTCGTAATTCGATTAATTTAACAGTGAAATAAATCGAAGATAATAAATTCAAGACCCAACAAAATGAAAGGACACGAAAAAAAAACGAACCAGGCTCGTCAGAGTAACGATCGGAGCGATAATACGAAGGAGGCTCACGGCGAACTTCACCCGGCTCGTAGTCGCTGCCACCACCTCGGCCACCGCCACCGTCTCCGCCTCCATCGCTAACGGAGGGACGTACAACGAGGCTGCTGAGCAGCGGCTGGTGATGCGGTGTCGTTTGTTCCTTGTCTCTCGAACCCATTCTCTTCCTGTCTGCGATTTCGATGAGCGCGTGCTTTCGCCCGGATTTCAATTGAATAGGGTGCGGTCCGGTCCATTATAAAAACCCTAGAGCGTCATGGGCCATTTCGACGATTTAAATTTCAGAAAAAGGCACTTACGTTTCACTTCGTAATTAAAAAATTAAATAAATAATCTTACACCATCTGTAAATATTAAACGATTATTTTTTAAATAAAAAAAATATATTGTTAAAAGTAATCAATCATTCGGATGCTTGTAAGTTGTAACAAAAGTACACCATTTTACGTTGATTTGTACGAATTTTAAATCATCAACCACAAAATCGATGTTAATAAATTAGGGCTGAGAGCCCAAATGTCACCATTTATATATTGCAAACGATAAATGATAGTTTTTTTTTTCGTAAATGTTATTTATTTCTCTTATAAATTCTACTGAACTAATTTTTTTTTTAGTTATTTTGACTAATTTAATGTTGCCCAAAATATTATCATTCCCATTTTGCTGCGTTCATTAGGCGATATAATATCACTCGTGTTTCTATTTGTGCTCTATCTTCTTAGTGAATTTGATTAAAAAAAATTAATAGTAATTATAGTTATAACATAATATTAAATTAAAAATATTTTTATCTTATATGATAAGAATAATGACGAAAAAATAAACACTATTGTGATAGTGAAACGATCCTATCAAATTAAGTTATTTCATTGTGCTTTTATAAAATCAAGTCACTAAATTCAGAAACTAATTTTTATTTAGCTTGATTTGCATTAGAAAATTATCTTAAAAATGAATCGTGTTTTGGCTTGTTTGTGTGTTTCTATATTGATACTATCATTTATCGTTTAATTGATTAAAACAGTTTAATTGATTTGAAGTTTTGATCTAAAATAGGAGGTTGGCTTGAGTTGAGTTGAGTCCCTCGTAACCTCAAAACAAAAAATATCTTTAATTTTAATTTATATTATACACAGAGAATGTAACTTAGAAATTTCTCCAAAATTATTTGGTTCAGTTGATATTTTTCCAAAATTTAGGATCGATACGTTATTATTATTCCAAAAGAAAATGGAAGCTGACGTGTCAAATTCTCGGCGGAGGTTCTTTACGCAAGAATAAATACTTTTATTTTTCTGCAATCGCGATTCAAGAACCGTTGGAATTTTCTACCTATTGCCACCTGTCACAGGCACCGCCATTCGCGTATACTCAAGCGAACAAAATGACTAAAACACCCTCGCACTTTTCCGAGGTTGTCACCTTTAAGTATAGTGACATCTGCGGAAAGCAGAACGAAAGGCCCGACGAAAGAAAATTAAATCAAAAACCTTCCATTCTCGTACGGCAGTAAGATAATTATCACTTTATTAATTCTTTGATTAATGGGATTTATCTCTCTTTAAAGCTGTCAGCCTTGTCTCTTTCTGAGTTTTCTGCCCCTTGAAGTTAAATGTCTGCAGAAAACATATTGAGTTTGTTCTGTTGTTTCCATCTGCGACTCTGCGTCTTTAAGATATTTTTGTACATTTTACCCTACACGCCCGGCGCACGATAGTGCTTAAGCCTCTCTCCTGATTTTTCTATATAGACTGTTTCGAAATCATTTCTCGAAGTTGCCTTTTCCTCAGCGTGAGTGTAACTAAGCTTTTTCCATCATTTTGTGTTTCCCATTTTTACTTAAGCTTTAGATAATCCAAACTTAATCTAAGGTAATTAGAATTATGTAAGTTTGTATCAATTTTAACATGCTCGATGTTTTGATATAATAAAAGCTTAGTTATAGTTTTTTTTTTCCCGAGTTGTTCATCAATTAGTGCTTCGTTTGATTTAGATTTCACGGTTTTTTTGGTATTTTGGGACTGTGATTTGATATAGAAGGAAGTGAGTGTGTTTTTGCTGAGGTATAGTTTGGTTCCTAGAATCTCTGTTTTTCTTATGTTTGGCTGCTAAGAAAATTGAGAAGAAGTTATCACTGATATGATGTAATTTGCTTTCGTTTGCTTTCCTTCTTTAACGCGGTAACAAATGTTTACAAGTAGCTGAAATTACTTTGAAGGTTTAATTAACTTCTATTTATGGAGTTCTAGTTATATACCATTTTCAGAGATGCTTGATAGTTAGGAAATTGAGGTAAAGAAAAAGCAACAGCATGATATGAGTACCTCTTCCTTTCTTTTTTTAATTGTTTGAGAACTTTGAAAAACAGATAAGACGGTAAACAACAAAAGAAAATGTTGCTAATTTGTGATAGATGTGGTTTAGATTGTTTGATCTGGAATTCTGTTAACTTTTCCCAATAAACTAATTAACAACTATGCTAATTTGTTTTGTGAGAGAAAAAGGAAAAACTGTTGTAGTTGAATTATGCTACTAATGGAAATGGGAAGATGCATACTGATTATTGATTGGCTACCAATGTAATATGACTCTGTGGTTCTAGAAACTAGAACTCACTAAATTTGGTGATCTGAATTTTGGATTGAAGGGTGGCTGAAGCTTTGCATGTGGGAACGCCAACGTGAACTATCCTCGATGTATAAGAGAGTGTCATCGAGGGATTATACAACTGTGGTCGACGTAGCAGACAGCACAGGTAATGCTTTTTATTGACCATCTGAAATTATGTTTCCTTACATCTCAAGGAATCTGTGCATAGCGGTGGCTGTGCAATTGACTGAGCTAATATCTGTGACATGGATTGTGATTATCTAAGGCACTTGCTGGTTATTCCTTTGTACTTTTTTCTTCTTTTGGTATAAAATACCGAGCCTTGATGATTGGGTGCCTATAATTTGTGTATGAACACAAAGCAATGTTAAAATCTTTGGATTTGGCGCATATTTTGCATTATGTTACGTTAGGTGAACCATTTTGTGGATTACTTCTGTCCTTTGTGTCTATTCATCGGATTCCTTCTTGCTGATCAAGGGGGATAGAAACAGAAACTGTGAAGAGAAAGTGAAAGTTGTTTTGAGGGAATGACTGTTATCCTATTCGAGTGGGTGGTGTATTTATTATTTGGAATTGTGAACATTCCAAGCAGCGTGCTTAATTCTTGTATTTCTTTTAGCTAACATACAGGAGAGCATGGATCTGGAAGCTACAAATCCTACATGGAAGCTGTCTTTTCCGCATGTACTAGTGGCAACCATAACGTCATTTTTATTTGGCTACCATCTTGGGTTTGTGTGCTATCTTAAACTTAATCATTTTGTGGTTTGTCTTCTATTTTATCTTGGTATTATTGTTATAGTTTGTGAAGTCATTCGATTGATATTTATTATGTGCATTTCAATATGTTATACAGAGTTGTTAATGTACCACTTGAAAGTATTGCCTTGGATCTTGGATTCAGTGGGAATACTTTAGCAGAAGGTGAGATATGTTGGATTTCCCAGTGTTTTCTCTTTTGACTTGGGTTTTGGGGAGTGCAGGTATTACCTGGTACTAATATGTTACATCTGCACCTCTAATCTTATATGCTTTATTGCTCAACTTCAAATTCAGGTTTGGTAGTAAGTACGTGTCTTGGTGGTGCCTTGATTGGATCCCTGTTTAGTGGTTGGATAGCTGATGAGGTTGGCCGTCGTAGGGCTTTTCAGTTGTGCACTTTGCCTATGATCATTGGTGCTTCAATAAGGTGACAATTCTGATCTGTAAAGAAACTTTTGTAGAGTAATGAGTAACTTTATACTTAATTTTGCTTTTTTTCTAAATCTGTGTGCATTAAAGCTTTACCTTGTATTTTTGTTTGTGTTATACGTGGACGAATATGGCTAAGCAGGACCTAAAATGCCATTGTGCATTTTCTGTTTGATGAATATTAGCTTTCTAGTTTTAGATTGTAGTTCAATGTTTAAAAGTTACATGTGGATATAACTTACAGTGTCATTCTTATTGCATGATATGATTATGATTTATTTTTTTTGTTTGCATATGTTTTAATGTCAGTATAAGAGTGCATTTTTTTAAGTTTTTTTTTTTCTAACTGTTTGATCCCCCTCCTCCCTTTCTTTCTGGTCTTTAATTCTTGTTAAACGTATAGAGACTGAAAGTTAATATTTGAATATTCAGTGCAGCAACTGGAAACCTTATGGGTATGCTTTTGGGGAGGTTCTTGGTCGGGACTGGAATGGGTATTGGACCCACAGTTACAGCTCTTTATGTGACCGAGGTATGCAGATTATAAATCATACATGAAACACAATCATTTTCGTTTACGAACACGGGAATTCTTTTCTCTAATTAATTCTGTCTCTTCGAGCAGGTATCTCCTGCTTTTGTAAGGGGCACCTATGGAGCTTTCATCCAGATTGCAACCTGTCTTGGACTTATGGGATCCCTTTTAATTGGAATCCCCGTGAAAGAAATATCCGGCTGGTAAGAATTGTAAATTGTAGTTCACAGCATCCCTGTTCATGTAGAACTCTTTCGTACATACATATTTCTATTTACTTATAACATAGTGATTAGGTGGCGCGTTTGTTTTGGGGTATCTACAATTCCTGCTGCAATACTTGCTCTTGCTATGATCCTTTGTGCAGAGAGTCCACATTGGCTGTACAAGGTTTGCTCTCACTTGCTCTCTAGTTATTGTTTACGTTGAAGTGCAGTTGTAACACATCCTTATGGCTTTGACTAGCAAGGAAGAACGGCTGAAGCTGAAGCTGAATTTGAGAAGCTTTTAGGTGGATCACATGTCAAATCTTCTATGGCAGAATTGTCCAAGTTAGACAGAGGAGATGACACAGATACTGTGAAGCTGGAAGAGTTGCTTCATGGCCGCCATTTTAGAGGTAGTTATGATACTCTGGTATATATTAGTTAGAGCTTTAAGAGTCATTTTATTCTCTTCTTTTTGGCATCTACAGCTGTCGCTGCTGCCGTTACTTTCTCTTTTCTTTTCTCATTTTCTTTTAGGCTTTGTTATTCACATGTTCCTTTTGCAGTTGTTTTTATTGGGTCAACCCTCTTTGCTTTACAACAGCTATCTGGTATCAATGCTATATTCTATTTCTCTTCATCTGTATTTAAAAGTGCGGGAGTATCATCCGGCCTTGCAAATGTCTTCATTGGCATTGCAAATTTATCAGGTACATTTCTGTTCCTTAATAGTTTCTTGCATACATTACATTATTACTTGATTTCTTGATGCCTCCTGTTGTGTTGTCTTCAGGGTCCATTGTCGCAATGGTTTTGATGGATAAACTAGGAAGGAAGGTGCTTCTTGAGTGGAGTTTCTTTAGCATGGTAATTAGTTCTTGGATTTCAATTTTTCATGGAAAGTCTTTCATGAATGAGTAGTTTTATGATGTCAGAGATGTATAAGATCCTTTTAGAGAATTGCAAATAGGGGAAGCTGAATTGTACCTGTTTTGGCACATAAATTAGACATTTTCATTTAGTTTGTGCAATGGGGCACTTGTATGATTTCATAGTGCATGTCAACATTTTGTCTGATGAGGAATAGAGCTAATAATTGATTTATGGAAATTGAGAAGGAGATATGTAATTTTCTTGAAATAAGCTGCAATTCATATATATTAATCTTGTTTCATGCATTGTATAGTAATAGCTACTGGCACTGCACCTACTACCATGCATGGCTTGGACAACAAGTATGATCATCTGTTTGCTGATTTTATTTGAATAACTAAATGGAGCTTGTTATTTAATAATTCATGCTCTTTTATGATGGATTTGATCTACACAGGCTGTAGCAATGGCTGTTCAAGTTGCTGCAGCAAGTTCTTATGCACAAGCCTCTGGAGCTCTATACCTATCTGTCGGTGGCATGCTAATGTGAGTCCATCTTATCTGCTGAAAGAGCCTCTTTCAACTTTGAAGACTAAGACAACTTTGGACCTTAAGTGTTAACTTTATGCAGGTTTGTCTTAGCATTTGCTCTAGGAGCTGGTCCAGTTCCTGGTCTTCTCCTACCTGAAATCTTCCCCAGTCGAATTAGAGCAAAAGCAATGGCAGTGTGCATGTCCGTACACTGGGTAATTTCCTTTCACATTTTCTTTATCTTTCATTAACTTTTTTATATATACTCCTGATGCTCCACAGTTGTGAGTTGAAATTTGAACCAATATTTGGGAGTTGTGGAAGGTCTGGCGAATATAATGAACTACAATGATTTCAATTAATTGCTTGCATATCTATCCTGCTTTAGGTGATAAATTTCTTTGTGGGCTTGCTATTTTTGCGATTGCTGGAGCAACTCGGGCCACAGCTCTTGTACTCCATATTTGCAACTTTTTGCTTGATGGCAGTTGTCTTTGTAAAGAGAAATGTTGTGGAAACCAAAGGAAAATCACTCCAAGAAATTGAGATCTCTCTTCTTCCCCAGGACTAAGAGAGGGTATATTCACATTTTAAGGAAACTTACTCCAGTAAAAGAGAAGCCTTGAATTGAGTCCTGCTCATTCGATAAACGGTATTGTAACGCCCAAAAGCAAGATGCAAAATAAAGAAGGCAGAATTTTAATTTGAACAACTGATTACAAGTGATCAACTACGATGGTCAGGCAAATGCTGCCCTGCGCATGAATTTTAGAGGGGAATGATCTACCCTTGCCTCAGTAGTTAAATCTGGGCTCATTCAGAGCTCAGAGTATCTATAGTATTAAATATGTATTACCCATTAACAATCATTACTATATTATTGTGCAAGAAAATTTTACAGTGCATGTGGTTGGTTGCTGAGTTATGGTTACTCGCGTGTTTGGAGATTTTACTTTTGGCCCTCGATTTATTTTGCTTACAAATGGTGGAAAGAAACTTCTTGCTTATGAATAATGAAATGCTTGCTGCTGAGAAAGTGAGCCCTCAAATTATCTATTAACAGCATGCTATGCTATGTTTCTACTTCAAAATGGTTGCCTAATTAGAAGCTTTGCAAGGCACGGTAACTATTAATTAAACCTAAATTTCATTCCAATTGTCGGTGAAAATTGAAGATCCTGATAAGCAAATAAATACAATAATAAAAAGGCGCGAAAGAATGTGACAGCCAATGCTAAAAACATTTGGATCTCGGTTCAAATCTGACGCATGTGTGAGTCTTAACATATTAACCTAACAGATTATTTACCTAAGTGGAATATTTTGTTTAGCATTAAATTAGCTCATAAAATATCAAAAGTGCGTATCTATCAACCGTGTCATCCGACCAAAATAAATTATTTATAACTACAAAGTGCAAGCCTTATGAGAGAAAACTAAATTTATTAACAATAGAATTAAGGAGAAACATTACATCCTGTTCTTAAGCACATATTAACAAATCTCCTTAGTCTATCAATGGCACCGAGTTCACTGGATGGATATAAGACATGAGGTACCAGACATGAGCTATAGTGTTACGAAGAACATTCTAATGATTTTTCTACTACAAAGATAAATATTGATGGAAGCATCAATAGAGTTCTGGGTTTTTTCACAGAATACAAAACAGCATTATCACTACTGTCTCTGGATGGAAGTATTGTTGACATTACATAAAAAACGTAGAGATTATTTTTAAATTGTAAACGTGAACCAAATCAATGGTTTTCAGGCTAAAACAGTAGGAACAGAGCATTAAGTAAATGGCTTACGAAAACTAAAACTAAATCATCACACCAGGTAGATAATGATGGAAAACAATTTGCCATGACTGCTTAGGAAAACTTCTAGTTTTATATAGGGCAAGATTATTAGATTCTTTGGATCTGTTTCAGTATAACATAATAAATGTGCCTTTCAGTATAGCAGTTGGCATACAAAAATGTATGACAAAATATATTCTTCCGTCATTTTTACGGTGATTAGGGATGTTTTGCATGAAAAAGGTATTATATTTGTCTAAGCAAAACACAAGGTTCCGTAGATCTAAATACCCAAATAAATAAAATGTTGAATTTCACACTTTCAAAGTACCTCAAAACTTGTCACACTCAATAGAAGCGTATGGAAAAACCAGTTTTGGTTCTTGTGACATCCACAGGGCCGAATTCATCAAAATCAGAATCTGAACCCATGTCATCATACCATCCACGAGGAGAATCTTCATCTTGACCACTCTTTGTCAAGGGAACATGTAGCCCAGATGTTGGCACTGGAAGGGGCTCTTCATTGAAATATTTATCTTCAAGCAGTTCCATTGCATTAGCTCTGCCAGCTGGATCATAACAAACAAGTTTTCTGACAAGAGAGATTTCATCAGTGGAACGGCTAGGCAGGCAGGATTGCAGACCAATTGGATTTTCTACCTTATTAAATGAAATCGTTTTGTAGTCCGGAAGTTTAGCACAGTCTGGCCATACTTCTTCTGTTAAATTGCCCAAAACATTAAAAATTTTGGCAAGCTGATCAATATCGGAAGTCCCAGGGAAAAGAGGTTGTAGAGTTAAAAGCTCTGCGAATATGCAGCCCAGTGACCACAGATCAACCTCAAGTCCGTAGGATGTGGATCCATAGAGCAGTTCAGGGGGCCTGAACCATCGAGTTCCGACACAGGATGTGAGAGCCCCTTGTCCACCATCTCCAGCATCCTCTGCATCATAAGAATAAGAACCTTTCAAAAAATCATCTTCTATGTCACTCCCTGTGCACGTTGCAAGACAAGATGTATCTCCATCATGAACATTTGTTTCCTTATCAGTTTCATCTACAGTGTGTTTAGCCTTGAGTTCATCTAACGCCCTAAAATAGTCTTCTCTATTCATAATACCCTGCTCTTGATTACCACATCTTTCTTGGGATTCATTTTCCATATCATCACCAACTTGAGCTGCTTGGTCAATATTTTCTGGATATGGAGCATCTGGTTCATAGGGCTGATGATTGTCATCAGGGCCAACAAAGTCATGCTCCAGGAGTATCCTTGCCTGAAAACAGAACAAAAATCAACAGTTAACTTTTTCAGAATAGCATGCATGGCACTTTAATGCAATTGTATAATTCCAAAGGGAAAAATAGCATCCAGATATTAAATTATATATATTAATAAGTTGTCCAATATGTCATAATTACTGATACTCACTCGTAAACATGGGCTGCGTATAAGCTTTACTAGCATAGTATCATGTTAAGCTAACCAGCATGGAATATTTATAAATAACCTGCCATAATTTTCCCTCTCTCCCCTTTCTTTTTCTCTTCGACAAATAAATTCTTCTCTTTCTTCTTTCGTTCATATAATTTTCTTTACATATTAAGTTGAAGCTATTATTAAAGCACAAGCTTGCACGGAAAGAATTCACGTTCTTCAAATTTAGAGAGGTACAAGTAATCCCTAGTTTCTTCTTTTTCTCAATTAGGTTAGCATGAAATTAGAATCAGACTCATCATATAATTAGTTTCAAACAAAGAGATAAATAGTACCAAAAATCATCTTAATACGTTAGTGTATCACATTGAACTATATCATGTTCTATATATTTTATCTATGGGCCAATATGAAACACAGTGTTCATAGTATAGACATTAAACCATAACATCAATTTTCTTAGTGATTTCTTTATTCATCACCAATTTGCTGTCTTTTCTTGGAATTGTGAACCAAGGGTGTTAAGATTATAATTTACAAAATTACAAGTAGATTTTGTTTCTTTTTTCAAAATTACGTGAATATAAACCAAACGGCTCTCCAACTCTAATATGAGCAAAATTTGAACCTACCAGTTATACCGCTGAAGCAACTAGCACATAAAACATTAGGAGTAGCTGCAAGGGAACAATTCCTATTTGCCAATGCATCCCAATTTTCATTATGCTAGAGGCCAATGTGCTACGTTTTCTTATAACCAAAAGCAAACTCAGTCAGAGTTGTTCATAAAAAGCTTAACAATTATCTTCATCTAGTGAACGATCGCATAACTGAAGCGTCAAGATTTGCTCTTATCAGAATATCATCCACAATGAAATTATCAAAAGAAAAAAAGGGGGCAATTACCTGACCGAAATCTGCCAACTTGAGAACCCCGTCTTCTCCGATCAACAAATTCCCAGGCTTCAAATCCCGATGCACGATCATATTCCTGTGACAAGCATCCACCCCGCACAAAATCTGAACCATCCATCTCTTAATCTCTCCAACGCTAATTCCACCCTCTTTCTTAGCCTCGGAAATCAGAGAGGCCAAATCCGTCCTCAGAAACTCCAACACAAGGACGGCGTCCTCATCCTCCCGCCAAAAGTACTCATGCAAGAGGACGACATTTGGAGAGTTTTGGAGGATCTGCAACGCCTCGATTTCGCGGAAGGCTGATTGGTAGTCGTGAACCTCCTTGAGAGCGACGATCAGGTTATCGGATAATCGGCGGCCCTTGTAAACGTCGGAGTAAGCGCCGGAGCCAACACGCTCCAAGATTTCATATTTAGCAATGATCTCGGCCCGGGTGTGGATGCTCCAGCTCTTAGGTAGTAGGGGCTGTGGCTCCATATTGGGGTTTTGGTTTTGCATTTTCTGGTAGGAATCGTTTGTTTTGTTTTGTTTTGTGGTGGGTTTTCGTTCAGTTATTTAACTGCAGATATCAGTTTTCCCAGTCTCAGTCGGGGAAGGGAAGAAGATTTTGTGTACAATGACTAAAATACCCTCCCTTTTAATTTAATTATATTATCTATAAGTTGTTACTTATTAGGGCAAATTTTGAGGATCTTTCACCCCTATTCTTTCTTTGTTTCTTTTTCTTTTTTCTGAAACAAAAGGAAATTTAAGTAATTTTTAAAAAATGTCAATTTTTTTCTGTTTTTTATAATATATGAAAAAATCATTTCCATATTTGGAACTTCCTTAAAATTAGTCATTTTGAAGTTAAATATTTGTTTATATCTAATCTTGGTAGAGAATTAATTAAGGTAATGTCACTAATCATGTTGGCTAAATTTGAACTAAATAAATAATTAATCTATAAAAACTCTCTATTTAGACAGATTATTTTCAAATATTTGTAAAATTAATTACCATTATTGTTAGTTATTCTCAAGTACCGAGATTTCCCTTATTTAATACCAAGCTTTGCTAAAATTAGAAGTCGAGAGGATGTCAAATCAGTGCAGTGAAGAGTGTGGGCCCATGCCTTCTTAATCAAGTCCACTGGAGTGACACTCATGGGCCCATACGCATTCATTTGGATTTTATACGGAGCCCACATTAAGGTCCAATGTCATAAATGTTCTGTGTCTCTACCCCAACCCAACTGCTAGGTAACTGAAAAATTGAAAGAAAGCAAGAAGAGAAAACATAAAAGGAAATTCTTTTTTTTTAGAATATATTATCTTGATTTATTAATAATGATTGTGAAGAATTTAGACTCAGAATAAGCATCAGAATGAATGACGTTAAAATTGTTATAAAGCAGACAGATTTTTAACTAGCAGCAGAAAGGATCTGATCTCTGAGGAATTCAACATCTAAAGATATTGAATTCGCAATCCAATGCAACTTTGGGGAAATTTTAGTTCATGAATCTCCCATCACAAAACAAAATATATAACATTAACATCAAATTAATACACCAACCAAACTGCAAACTACATAATTTACTTGCTAACACTAACAAGGCACGAGAGAATGAACAATTCCCTCGATTCTTCTCCCAGTCAGTTTGGAGGAGAGGACACTGCTATCTGTTTCTAAAGTGTCTTAGTTTTCCAACTATATCACTGCAACAACAGTTACACTGCACACAAAAACTAGATGGTAAGAGAGGGATGCATGCAAACTGGCTGTCAGGAATCAGCATCTGTTGAATGTCCAAACAAACATCCCCAGCCAGCTGCCGCTGTCGTCTAAGCATCACAACCTCCACACACAAGGCTCCTGAGATGTTGTGAGACAACATGAAATCAGCAAAAAATTCATTCAGGCAACAAATGAATTGAACACACATAACCTTCAACGTTAAAAACTTTGAAGATAACGAAGCAGCTATGTAAATGCTATGATTATGAGGGGCGAAAGGGTTAAGAACACTTACGCAATTGAGCAGCCAGACCTTCTGTGCCTTTTCTTCCTTGCCATCTCCTTCCTCCTTGGAGGTTGAAGAACAACCTTGATTGCAGTGTCAAAAACAGCTTTGACATTCTATAACATAATACATAAAAAATCACATAGGCAGTACTCATAAAATAAAACAACAGAATTGAATTGTGGACGATGAGACTAAGACATCCACAAATTATTAAACTTCCAATTCACCAACTAGTATACCTGTTGAGTCTTAGAGCTGCACTCAATATATGCTGCAGCACCAATTTGCTTCCTCAGCTCCTCTCCCTGTTTATTATAACTTAGCTGATTGAGCTACTTTCTCAGAACATAAACCAAATGCAATCAGAAAATATATGTAAGCAGAGCAAAGAGAAGTAGAAGTAATACATACTTGAGCAGTCGTTATGACATTAGATCCCATGTGATCAGCAAAATACCCTCTGTCTTCTCGAAGGTCTGATATATATAAAATGATCAGTATACTTGATAATAATCATAAAATCTCTCTACATGAGTGTACCATTATCATATTGCATATTTGATAAATTGGTGCCTACCTAACTTCGTTCCAACGAGAACAATCGGAACATTGGGTGCAAATCGACGCAGTTCAGGCATCCACTGAGAAAAAATTAAAGGGGTAATTTCAGTAACTGATAGATGAAACTCCATAAAATTACTTTGACGAAAGATTTCTACCTCATGAAAATGACACAAATAAACTAACTTGAAGCACCAGGAAAACATAAATTCATGCCACTAAAGTGTAAAGCAACAAGCAACCATACAAGCTTTTAATACAAATAAAAAAGACACTTTTGTCAAAAATGATTTAAAAATAGCAATAATAAAAGAAAGACAACATAAAAGTAGATCAAGATACTGAAGGGGAAAAGGCAACAATATTGAAATCATTACCTTCTTAAGAACATTCTCATAACTTGCCCTACTAATTAATGAGAAAGCTAGCACAAATATGTCTGCACCTCTGTAACTCAGTGGCCTCAACCTGCTGTAATCTTCCTGGCCTTTAAATCAAGAAGTCAAGCAGGTAGACAAAAGTTATTAACCAGACCCCAAGTTGAGAACCTAAAACTACCAACAGCTTATTACACGAGAAACCCAGATACCTGCAGTATCCCACAGGCCCAGATTCACAATGTTCCCATCTACAGCTACATTGGCACTGAAATTATCAAAAACTGTTGGTATATAATCCTGTAAACAAAAAGCAAAACAATATCAGACAGAGAGAGATATCCCAAGTTTAGTGCTTCAGTCAAGCATAAAAACAAGCTCTCGAACCAAAACAAAAGCAAAGTGAGCATCTGCAGTATCTTTTTCAAATTACTCCATTGTGAAGGGAGAAAAACCCATGTAGAAAACCGTCATAGAAATTAAAAAAATGGAACCCAAGCAAGAAAATCGATGGAGAAAGAAGAGATTTTGACAGATGGGTCTGAAGAACTTACAGTGGGGAACTTATTGCTTGTGTAACAAATTAGCATACAGGTCTTCCCAACAGCTCCATCCCCAACTGTAACACATTTAATGAATTTTGATGCACTCATCCTCTTAAACTCAGCAACAACTTGTACTGTTTAAAAACTCTCTCTTTAGATACAGCAATCTAGTATTTTAAACACTTTAAAAAGTTCAGCTAAAGAACACAACGCAAGATGTTTCGAACATAAAAAGTTAAAAAACCCAAAGAAGAAGAAGAAAGGGAGAGACAGTGTCTACATATGTTCAAAGGTTGAGCCTCGAGATGATATAAAATAACCTCTTGTAGTTTCAAGAAAACATTAAAATATTAATAGTTAACCGAGGGAAATAGAAGATTAGTTGTGTACAGTCAAAAGGTCTCACTTCACTTTTTCGTCCCTCTCGATGAATTTCAAAATATAACAGAATTTTTTTTTTGAAATGCAGGAATTGGGGCCCTCTCCTTTCTCAAACGGCACATAATGGCCCCGCTTCATTGCTGGTTTCCAGCTTCGTTGCTGGTTTCCAGCTTCGTAATTGACGTTATTTATTGCTATGGTGGATATTATCAACCTACCCGAAGAAAATTTCAACTACTTCTCTGTTCACTCATAAACTTTATTCCTTCATTCATTGCTCTTTTATGGTCCTTGCCATTTTTCCTGGCTACTCCCACCGAGAGAAATGAAAAAGTCATTAATGTGTACAATATTTGTCTTTTGAGATAATTACATTAAGGCTTTCGTTTCATGGCAATTAGCTTCCAAGGAATACTCCAATGATTACAGTCATTGAAGAAATAAGAGAGGTGTTATTTGCTGTGGCTCAATGTGAAAAATTTTCTCGGTAACATCATCTTTATTGTAGGAAGAAAACAACAGCTAGAAACCAAAAGTAAGATGCAACAATTGTTTATAAATTATAATGCAGTTACATAAAAATACAAGAAAGAGGTTTGAAAGTTTGTTTGCTCAAAATGGATTTGTATTATATACTTCGATTTTGAACACATATAAATCTGACCGTTGCATGTATTTATTACACACACACACACACACACATATATAAATATATCTCAATATCAATGTTTGTATTCACACACGTGCAAAGCCCTATAAAAATGGGTCCTTGACTCCTTTGTCCATTTTTGTCTGCTGTGTCTGTCTGTCTGTCTGCATTGCCCATGCAATGCTGCATATCTGCTTTCATTTCATGTCATATATATTTGGGCACAAATCTCCAATTTTCATCTCATCTCTCATGATCTGCTGCAGTGAGTAATAAATATATAACTTGGGGGGAGTTGAACATCTCACTATTTTCATCTGATGAACAATAGCTCAGAATGCAATGCATGGTCTGAGTGCGATTTAAATTTTTGTCCGGGGTAGATGGCTTCTATTAAAAGCCAATGAGGATTTACAAGCAAGTCTTTTACAGTGGTTTTTCAACAATTAAGAACAAACCAAAACGGTGAAAAACAAAATCATATAGATCTAAATGCATAATTTTATGATTACATATGAATATTTGATAGACATAACACACTGTATATTGTCAAAACAACGTGCTGCAGCTCTGTTCTAAAAGGGGGGTGGGCTGTGGATGTTGACAAGCGAGTATATTGAAAATCAAGTTGCATATTGTTTAAAGGCCTTATTGAGTTAGACGAAATCTGATTGGCTAGCTTATTACTACCAATCTTTCAAAAAAATGCTTATGGGCTTTTAACATCAAGCTGGTCCCATTTTCGGGGCCCATTCAATTTGTATTCTACTCGCTCACACGATTATATGTTGGGTTGAATTGCTCCATCTTTTTTGCAAATTGTGTTGTTAATATTAATTAACACGAACAATAAATTGCATCTGCATGCATCAATTTAAATAAAAGCATTAATTGTTGACCAGTGGAAGTGGTAGTACTACTACTTTATGGTCATGTGCAAATGAATTATAAGTATTTTTTTTTTAATATCATCAGTTCAGTATGTAATTGCGAGTAATGTTAGGGAAAAGGAAGGCACATATTGTCAACTGTTAGAAATTGCCACACAACATGTTTAGTCAGTCGGCCGCGCTCCGGCTTTCTCAGTTTGCTGTTGCTTGTTCCCTCTCTCGTTGATTCTGTGCCTTCCGAGCCTCACACTCACAGTCTTACACGCAGCCAGTACAGATGCGGACAACACAAACATATCCTCATCTCTAGTCTCCCTCGCTGCTACAAGTACAATAACATTATTACTTGCATTATGATAATAATAGTAAAAACAAACTAACGGTTTATTTACCATTAAACAATTATTTGACTGATTTAAATATTAATATTGATGAAATTTAATTTAAAGATATTATCTATTATCATAACACATTTTATACTATAAATTTTTATAATTGTGTAAATTATAAGATTAAAAAATTTTTAATCTATAAATTTGCTATCGAAATTGTGTATTAAACATCTTAAACATTTATTTTATTAAAATAGATATAAACGTCATATAAATATAAAATAAATATATATATTTTTAATTCATTTTAATCTGAGTTTAATTTTGAAAATTTACAAGAAACTCATACAATATTGGAATTTGCATTTTGGTACTTTTTTTCTGAATTTCTTTTCAAATTCGATTAAATCAAAGTCTGAATTGGTTCGAGTGCGGGTTCACGTAAACCCAAACTGAATCCGGTTTTTGCCAAAATTAGGAGAGTTAAGCTAGTTTAGCTAACACTCACTATCACAAGCCCAAGCCCAAGACTAAGCTCACTATTTTTAACCAAAATTATGAGCGTATAGCAGCCTGGCTGAGATTCAATAAAGCTAAAGTTCACTATCCCAAGCCCGAGCCCACTATTGTTAGCCAAAAGCAGAAAATGGACAGACACCTGAAAATTGACATGTATATGCAAGAGTTAAATAGAAAATGATAGCTACCTCTAAAGTTCTAAGGTTCAAATACCCTCAACTTCGAAGAGATAGATATATATCTCCTTTAACTTTAACATTAACATATAAAATTATTATCATTTTTATCTTCAAAATTTAATAAAATAATAAATTTTAAATTTAACAATTTAATTCTTAATACATTATAAATATTAAAAATTAAATTATTATAATTAAAAAATTATATATTATTTTAAAGTGAATACTTTTTTTATGTTTGAAAAAAAATAAATGTGTCCTGAAATTTGAGAAAATAGGCGGATATTTTCCTAAAATTAACTTCGTGTCCTGAAAATGACTTTTTGCTCTCTTATATTTTAAAAGAATACAAATTAATCATTTTAACCTTACTATTAATATTGTTTACTAAAATAACCTTATAATTTTAAAATAATAATTATATGCTTAACTTATTTTTTTAAAATACAATCTTATAATTCTATCGTAAATTATTATTTTATTAAAATATTTTTATTTGGTAATTCTATTATTTTTATTTAATTAAAATAATCTTAATTTTATCATAAATATTTTTTCTTATTATATTAATAGTATATTTTGTAAATCTAATATTTTTATTTTGATAATTTTATCATTTTCTTATAAGATTATGTTTAATTTTATTACTTTCTTAGATTTGTAAGATAAAATTATCAGAACAAAATATAAAAAAATGATAAAATTATCAAAATAACAATATTAGATTTATAAAATATATTAAAAATATAATGAGAATTTTTTTATATTAATATACTATTAAAATGATTAATTTATATATATATTTTTAGATGTGTAAAAATAAAATAATCATTTCGAGAATATAAAATTAGTTAAAAAAAATATTTGCTTTAACATAAAAAAGATATCCACTTATTTTTCTAAATATCAAGATAAAATCTGTCAGAGTCTCAAATTATAATTTAACAAGTCAACTTAAAAGTGTCAAAATTAAAGAAAGAATCTGTTCGACTTCTTTGAGAGTGATAGAATATATAAGGTTGCTGAGCTGGACCAGATGAATGAGCTGGAAGCCAACTCAGCTGAATTAGTTAAAAACAAATAAAATTGCAAGTCTTTAGTTTTTCTAAATATATAACTAATTCAGTTAGAGAGTTCTGGAATAATCTATTGTACTCTAGAATAATATTAGTCTTGTATATTAAGTTGTAGGCTGATGGTGGTAAGATCAGAAAAAGAAATACAGAATTCTCGTTTGGCTTTGCCTCTCAATTCTCTCTCTGTTTTTCTTTTCTTCCAAACATTCTGAATCTTGACTTGGTATCAGAGCCAATAATGGCTAATGCTAATATTTCTTTCTCAAGTTTCTCTGGAAATCCAACCTTTTCCTTCGTAGTTCCTACAAAGCTCGATGGATCGAATTATCTTGTATGGAAATCACAAGTTCTTCCAGCTATTCGAGGAAATGGCTTAGAGAAGTTCATTAATGGTGAAAGAGTCTTTCCTGAAAGATTTTTACCTGGTGGAAGTAATGATCAAGAAGCCGAGAATTCTGAATTCATGGTTTGGAGAAGACAGGATCAACTTCTTCTTGGCTGGCTTCTTTCATCTATGAGTGAAGGAGTTTTGAGCTTGGTCATTGGTTGTAAATCTGCCTTTGAGGTCTGGAAAGCTTTAGAAAAGCAATTCGGCTCACAGTCAAAAGCTAGAGCTCTTCAATTACGGCTTCAGCTTCAATCAACCAAGAAAGAATCCTTGTTAATAGCTGAGTATTTCTTAAAAATGAAGAACATTGTTGATAATCTTGCTGCTGTTGGAACTCCAATAATTGATGAAGATTTCATTCTTACTTGCTTGGTGGACTTGGAGCTGAATATAATTCTGTTGCAGTTCATATCACTGGAAGAGAAGATATTACTATTCATTATGTGTATTCAATCTTGCTAACTCATGAATGTAGACTTGAGCAGCAAAATTCTGTTATTGCAGCTGATGCTCGAGGCAATTATGCTGCCAATTATGCACAAGCCAAACAATACCAGAGAAGAAGTGACAATAAAGGGGGAATGAATTACACTAGGAATCAGAGTGGTTTTGTTAGCAATGGAGGATATAATTTTAGAGGAAAAAGCTATCAAGGAGGCAGACCTGGTGGTAGAGGCAATGCAAAGCCAATATGCCAAATTTGCTTTAAGACTGGACATGTAGCAGCAGTTTGCTTTCACAGATTCAACCATGACTATATTCCTCAACAGAATAATCAGCAAGGTTATCAACAACAAGTATATCAGGCTCATCAGAGAAGTTACCAACAAACTCCCAACAGGAATCAATTTCAAAATTAGGCAAATAAAGCCGCCTATGTTGGTAATGTTGAAGGAGCTGCAGATGAAGGCTGGTATCTGGACAGTGGTGCTACTCATCACATTACCAATGATGTGAATAATCTGAGCACTAGGGGAGAGTTTGGAGTTAATGATAAATTGCTTATTGGTAATGGTGTTGGATTACATATATCACATATTGGTAATGCAATGTTGGTGTTTAGAGGTGCTGCAAAATCTCCATTTACATATAGTTTATTGCTTAAAAATATACTATGTGTACCTCAGATTACAAAAAATCTAATAAGTGTATCTAAGTTGACTGCTGATAATGATCTAACAGTTGAGTTATGTGGTGTTTCTTGCTTTATTAAGGATAAGAAGGGCATTCTGCTGAAAGGTGTGGCAGTGAAGGGACTATATAGGTTGCATCTCAATTCTTTCAAGTCCTTTCAAGACTTTGGTATCTCTGCTTATAATGTGCCTAGGTCTATGCTTTCTTTCTTTCCTTCTTATAGTTAATTTGAATTAAATAAAGTGAGTAACAGAACTAGTAGTCAGTTGCCTACTATTCTAGCTAATACTCATAATAGTGCTTTCGGCAACTCCATTCAAACTGAATCATTTCCTGATGTTCAATCTGGTTCAAACTCTTGTAAGATGAATATACTTCATCAACGATTAGGGCATCCTAGCTCAAAAATTCTAAACCTTGTACTTTCTATGTGTAAAAACTCATTTCAATATAATAAAACTCAGTTGCCCAATTTTTGTGATGCTTGTCAATTAGGAAAAACTCATCGTCTTCATTTTCCTAAGTCAACTATTAAGTCCTCAAAACCTTTAGAACTGATGTATACTAATCTTTGGGGCCCTTCCTCTGTTGTTTCCTCAGCTGGTTATAGATATTATATAAGATTTGTGGATGATTTCAGTAGATATACATAGATCTTTCCTTTAAAACTTAAGTCAGAAGCATTATCTGTTTTCATTCAGTTCAAACTACAAGTTGAGAAACAATTTGAAGCTTCCATTAAAGTACTACAATCTGATGCAGGAGGTGAATTTATTGCCTTTGTTCCTTACTTGAAACAAAATGGTATACTCTTTAGATATTATTGCCCACACACTCATCATCAAAATGGTGTGGTAGAAAAGAAACATAGACATATTGTTGAAATGGGTCTGACTCTGCTTGCCCAAGCTTCCTTACCTTTGAAATTCTGGTGGGACGTTTTTCATACTTCAGTGTTTCTTATAAACAGGCTTCCAACACCTGTTTTACATCGTTTCTCTCCTTATAAGAAGTTGCACCATGTTCAACCAGATTATTCCTTTCTCAAAGTCTTTGGTTGTGCTTGCTTCCCTTTCCTTAGAGACTATAACAAGCATAAATTTAGTTTTCATTCTTCCAAATGTGTCTTTCTCGGATATAGTCCCATACATAAAGGATATAAATGTCTTCATGCATCTGGCAGAATATATGTTGCAAGACATGTCATTTTTTATGAATCTTCCTTTCCCTACATCTCCTTTAATCATTCTTTAAGTTCTGTTTCTGTGTCACCTCCTCCTGTTTCATCTGCTATTCCTCTAATTTCTTCTCTTCTTCCTTCTGTCTCTCATAATAATTCCCCTCCTCCTTTTTCTAATAATTTGCCACAAGTAGCTGCTGCCACTTCCTTTCCAGATGTCCTTGAACAGTAACATTCATCATAAGATACTCAACTACACAGATCAGATCATGTGGTTCAAAATGTTCATCCAATGATGACTCGTTCCAAAAATGGTATTCTCAAGCCTAAAGTCTTCTTACATACTACTGATTTGTCTACCTTGGAGCCTAGATCAGTTACTGAAGCCTTAGCTGATGATCGATGGAGAACAGCCATGACTAATGAATACTCTGCTATTCTCAGAAACAATACCTGGGATTTAGTTCCTTTTTCATCAGCTTACAAGTTAGTAGGAAATAAATGGGTTTTTCGCATAAAGTATAATTCAGATGGTTCTATTTCGAAGTTTAAGGCAAGACTAGTTGCTAAGGGCTTCCATCAAACTCCAGGTATTGATTTCTTTGAAACCTTTAGTCCTGTGACAAAGGCAGCAATAGTCAGAGTTCTTTTAAGCATAGCAGTTATGAAGAGCTGGTCTATTCGCCAAATTGATATCAATAATGCATTCCTTAATGAGGAGTTGACTGAAACAGTGTATATGCATCAGCCTGAAGGGTTTATTAATTCAGCTTTTCCTCAGCATGTTTGTAAGTTGAACAAGGCTTTATATGGTTTGAAGTAAGCTCCTAGAGCATGGTTTGATAAGCTGAAATCTACTCTTTTACAGTGGGGTTTTTCCAACTCAAGGGCTGATACATCTATTTTCGTTAAGCATACCTCATCATCTTTTCTTTTGGTATTAATCTATGTTGATGATATTCTTGTCACTGGTCCTAATGTCCATGTTACTGATAACTTTATTCTTCATCTTAACTCTGCTTTTGCTCTTAAAGACTTGGGATCCTTTAGTTATTTTCTAGGCATAGAAGTTACTCCTTCTGTGTCAGGGCTTCATTTGTCTCAAATGAAATATATTAAAGACCTTCTGTGTCGGGCTAATATGGCTGACTGCAAAGGCTGCAATACTCCAATGAATTCTAACCAAAAGTTGAGCAAATCTGAAGGTTCTTTATTTGTTGAGCCCTCTCTTTGCCGAAGTCTTATTGGTGGACTTCAATATGTTACTCTTATCAGGCCAGATATTGCTTTTGCTGTAAATAAGCTTAGTCAATTTCTTGCCTCTCCTACTTTATCTCATTGGCAGGCTTGCAAGCGCCTTCTTCGATATCTTCAAGCTACATCTGATTTGGGACTTAAATTTGTTTCCACGAATAGACATAAGCCTACAACCTTTTGCGATGCTGACTGGGGTTGTGATCTGGATGATCGAAAGTCTATTGGTGCCTACTGTGTCTACTTAGGAGATAATCTGATATCATGGTCTTCCAAAAAGCAGCAAGTTGTTGCCCGATCCAGCACTAAATCTGAATATCGTGCACTAGCTTCTACTGCTACTGAACTGGCCTGGTTGCAATTCTTACTTCTTGAACTCCACTTACCTATTATTTCTCCTCCAATTGTTTGGTGTGATAACTTGAGTGTTGCATCCTTGGCTCAGAATCCTGTTTTTCATTCTCGCACTAAGCATATTGAATTGGATGTTCATTATATCAAAGATCAGGTGCTTGCCAAAGCACTTGAGGTTTGTTATGCTCCCAGCAGTGAGCAAGTTGCAGATGGCCTAACTAAACCTCTGCCTTTCTCCTCTTTTGTTTATTTTCATGACAAGCTTCATGTGCTTCCTCGATCCATGAGCTTGAGGGGGGATGATAGAATATATAAAGTTGCTGAGCTGGACCAGATGAATGAGCTGGAAGCCAACTTAACTGAATTAGTTAAAAACAAATAAAATTGCAAGTCTTTAATTTTTCTAAATATATAACTAATTCAGTTAGAGAGTTCTAGAATTATCTATAGTACTCTAGAATAATATCAGTTTTGTATATTAAGTTGTAGGCTGATGGTGGATAAGATCAGAAAAAAAAATACAGAATTCTCGTTTGGCTTTGCCTCTCAATTCTCTATCTGTTTTTCTTTTCTTTCAAACATTCTGCATCTTGACTGAGAGCACATTTCAACTAAAACTTCAAAGGATATATATATGTCAATTTTGCTAACGAAAATTAGGAGCGCAGCGCTGGTTGGCCAAGTAACATAAAAAGAAAGCTAATAGTTCACCACCACCTTTTCCCGAAGGCAGAGTAAAAAACCCCTTTATTTCAATGAACAGATGACATAACATTTTAACCAAAAGACTTTCCACACACACAACACAACATTTGAGTCCACTGCTATTACATGAACAGAAAGACAACAAACCAAAACCGGCACTGACAGTAGCCGGGAGGGGAACTGCAAATTTAAAGAGCCTTGATGATGTCGTCAGCGCTGGAAACAGTGAAGTCTCCACCAGTTTCCACATTTGCAGCCTTCACCTTGAGGTCATCAACCAAGAGAGCAAACCTCCTCGAACGAGTGCCAAGACCTTTGTCGCTCAGGTCAAGCTCAAGCCCCAAAGCATGGGTATATTTTGCTGAGCCATCAGCAAGGAACTTAACATTCTTGTTCTCAGGATATGTCTTGGCCCATGCCTTCATCACAAATGGGTCATTCACTGCATACAGTACACGTGATGTCAGAATCCGACAAATTCATCCACAAGTTAAGCGAGGTTAGTTTCATTGGCTTTTGAACGAGTCGGTGAGATTACATCATTGGAAAAAATTAAAAAAAAAAAGAGAACGAGTCAGGAGATTCAAAGGCTCGGACAAATGATAAACTATAGCCTCTGAGGTGTTTTGTTTTACTTTTATCTTTTTTTGCTATGTTATATCATAAACTAATCTATGCACTCCAAGAATTCACCAAGAAAACATCAACATTACTATACAAGTCATGTTCACGTTCAAGTTGTTGGTATATAGTTGAAACATATAACCTCCTCGATAAATTAAAATAATTATTAAAAGCTACATAGATAAGAAATCTTGATGCATAAGCCAAACAGGTTACTGAATACGAATAAATGCTCCTGCAAACAACAGCAAAATCCTCATTTCAACATCCGTAATTCATCAATATATGGGTAGGAATAAAAGTTCCATTAAAAAAATTTACAAGAAGACAATCCCTGATTCTGATAGTTCCTTCCCCAGTCTTAATTCATAAATACCTTAGGATCGGTAATTATTTAATCTCACAAACATTAGTGGATGATATATATATATATGAATATAACTCAAGAAATTTTTTAACAAATTTTAATAATTTTCCAAAACATAACACGAATTCTTAAGGTCCAAGCAGACATGTCAAGAATATAAAAGGAAAAAATTGTACCACTAATGCACAGAATTTCTTGGACGCCCTTTGCCTTCAACTCCTCAGCCTTCTCAATAAAACCAGGCACATGCTTCAAGCTACACAAGAAATTTTCGAAATTAAAACAAATAACAAACAAACAAAAATTGATCAACAAGAGCGATCATCGATGGACTTCCAGGCCCGATCAAATCGAACCGATAATCTGAAATAATAATAAAAAAAAGGACCTAAAATCTACCTGCAAGTAGGAGTGAAAGCGCCGGGAACACCGAAGAGGATGACCTTTTTACCGGCAGCGAGGGAGTGTACTGAAACAGTCTGAAGCTGATCTTGTTCGTCGAAGTAAGCGAGAGTTCCGTCGGGCAAGGAGTCACCAACTGCAATAGGAGCCATTTGCTAATCAAAGGCACTTACGAAAATGACGGTTTTCGGAATGGAATCAGACGGTGAGAGTGGAGAGTACTGTACCGATGTGTTATGGGCGGAGAGAGAGAGGAATATTTATATGATGTGGGAGGGTCTGATTTTTTTTATTAGAATTAATCGCAGTTGATAAAATTTGGCGTCCGGTCCAAGTTGGGAAAGTCAAACTTCAAAAGCTTTGCCTAGCTGGAATTTTAACGCCAATACCCAGCCACCCTATGAACTCGTGGGTCAGCTTCTCAGAGAAGTTACAAAAAACGCCTTTGGGCCTTAGTGACTGCCCTACTGCAGTGGTTCGACTTGGGCCACTTGGCTGACGTGGCTTTGCAACTGTTTTAAAATTCAGAAATTTCTAGAATTTATAGTACCATGCTAATTAATATATGACCGGCGCTAAATTTGGAATTGAGGAGTAAGAATTAATCAAGTTGATTACATTAATGTGATTACATGTGTATAAGATTAGCACGTTAATTAAGTTTTATATTTTCACTAGTTGTATTAGGATATTTAATGAGTTTTTATTGACGCACGATGGGTAATTAATACGTTGTCATTAGAAAGATTTTTAAAATACACATCTAAGATTTCAGACGTTAAAATCTTGTTCATACGACATCAACTGAATTTTATGTCTATGAATGATATTAAAATGAAAGGGTATATATATAACATCTATGCCATTAAAATATGCAAAGTTGTTTGGAAGTGTTGTTACATATATAGGGCTACAATGAGTTCAAAATGGAAATTGATCAAATGCGAGGATGTATAATGGGAGATCCTGTGATTTCTTCCTCTTTCGTTATTATGACTTCTTCGTCCCACACCTTAGCGTCCTCACAGCTCCCATAAGCCCAACTACATGCTAAATAGTAGAAGAAATTGATCACACTCAAAACACATAGAATCCAATAATAATAATCGTAGTGACCTCTGTTAAGATTGTTTGCAACCCAACTCACTTTTCCTCCTCTTTTGGTCACATGATTAAGGATTGAGACAATTAAACTCCCAACTAGGTTTCCCACAGCAAACCCTAGTGACAAAAGTGACACGCCAATGCTAGTCATGCTCTTGGGAAACTGAGAATAGTAGAATTCTATTTGCCCAATTGCGTTAAAAGCTTCCGATATTCCGACGAGGCAATATTGTGGCACTAGCCACATTGCAGACATTGTTATAACCCCAAGAGGATTATCTGAAAATCCTTCTCTAATTGCTGCATTTCGTCGTTTTCTCTCAACCAAAGCTGACACTGCTGTGGACACACATGAGAGGGCTAGACCAATTCCTATGCGTTGTTTAAGGCTGAGTCCTCTTGGTCTGTGAGTGAACTTTGATAGCATAGGGACTATAATTCGATCGTAGATAGCTACCCATATTGTCAAAGTGAGTAGTGAAAACACACTGAAAGAACTCGGAGGAATTTTTAGTTTCTTAGCGAAGATGTGCCTGTCCATGGTGGTAGCTTGAAGGACAGGGAATGAATACTGGCTTATAGTCACAGCAATCATTATACCACTCGACCAAATGGGTATAACTTTTACCAAAGCTTTCAGCTCTTCTACTTGTTTCACTGTGCAAAGTTTCCATGGTTCTATAGCCACTCCATCATTGTCCAAGTCTTTCTCACGGTTTTTTATTATGCAAGCTTTGTTTAGAAACCTGAATATAGTAGAGCCGAACCAATTATCGGTAAACATATAAAAGCATACAAATGTCAAAATCAAAACAAACTTAAAAATATTTTATGGCCGTCCATTTCTATGCATAGATAATATGGATAGTGACATCATTGAGCTTATCGACAGAAAGATGTTGATTGGCAATCACTATGCAACAGTGTATTAACTGGAAGTTGACTATGTATAAGGCATATGCTACATATATATAATCTGGGTATGACTATACGTACCTTATTCTTTCTGAGGGTGCAATAAGCTTCGAACCTTTGTGATAGTACCATCGCTCAGAATCCGTTGGCGGCAAAGGAAGTTGTCTGTTCTTCCAGGATGCGGATATAACTTGGGCAAATCCAGTAAACAAGCTCTTATCTGCCTTCATTTTGACATATAGTGAAGAACCCAGAACGAACATGACAGTAGAGATAAACATGAGCCCCACAGGAACTCCAAAACCTATAACCCAACCGGCTTTACCTTGAATGTAAACTATGACTGTCACGGAAATCATTATAGAAATTCCAACTGAAGCATAATACCAATTGAAGAAGCTCTGCAATATCCTTTCATTTTTTGGGTTATCAGGGTTATCAAATTGGTCTGCACCAAATGTTATGGAGCATGACCTAATGCCACCAGCTCCTATCGACATGAGGGCAAATGAAGAAAAGAGAAGGGCCAGATGGGATGGTTTCGCAGATTCACAAATTTCTAGAAATGGGTTGCAGCGAGGCGGTCTGACCGATGAAAATATGGCTGTTGACCACAGCAAAGTCATGCCCTGCAAGAAGAAAAAAATTGTTACGAATCTCCTTCCAGCAACCTTAGGTAACAAATCAAGCAATAATGAGAGTATGTGTGCTTACAAGAAGGCTGGTGACTGTTCCGAGAGAAATGACGCGAAAGCGACCCAAGAAAGAATCAGAAAGGAAAGCCCCTATGATGGGCATGAAATGTGATATAGCTGACCACACGAATAATACATTAGTTCCGGTTGCACTGCTCATGTGATATTCATATATCAAATACAATATCATATTCACTTGAAGCCCGACTCCTGCAACCTTCTCGAACGTCTCATTTGCTGCAATATTAACACTCAAATTTGCAAAATTAACACATAAACCCAAGTACTGTAACATATATACATATACATATATTATCATATATACGATCAGAGACTCACCTATGATAAAAGGCATGGTCCTAATGCCACCTTTTTTGCTTTCCATTTTCTCTTGAGCGATTTGCTTCTCATGATCCGAAGAAATGATCTCCATGGTCATGCTACAATTTTGAACTAATCACCACAGAGATCGAGTTAAGTTCTAGCTAGCTAGCTAGCTAAAGCGAGAACATGCAGAATAATTGGTAAACACTAGCTAGGAATATATATAGAAGATATCTAAGTCAAAGAGCAAAATAGTTCCCCGAATCTTTTTCGTTAGATTCCTCAGCCTGAGGGCGGCCCTAATTATGCCCTAGGGCGGGGAAAAAGAGAGTAAAAATATAATCTTGGGAAATATTGTAGTTAATTAATTTGCAAATCTTGGTATCGTCTTTGTCTATATTACATGTTACGTGTGTCTTTGAACAAATAGATAGATAGAGACAGGCAAGGCTATTTAATTAGCTACGTACGTACGATTTCTGAGCTTAGACACTAAAAAGTCTGTGAAAACATATAAACAGTGGAATATTATGGGTTAAATTAATTTATGTTTAACCTATTCTCAAAAACTTTCTCTACAGGTGGTATATGCTGCATGCATATGTGGTACATGAATCGTGCCATTCACTATAACTTAAACATGCTAAATGCATTGCAATCACATGGGACAATTATACAAAATCTCTATTTTCAACAATTAATTAATAGATAAAAATCTACTTACAAGTTGTAAAAATTGTGTTAAATTTTCGTTAATTATTCTGAGGTTGGTTGGACATGTATTTAATTAGTATGAGAGATAAAGGTAGCCTTTAGGTAATATAAGTGAAAATTTTAGTTTTAGATGCATTTATTTGGATTGTTTTTTATATTCATTTTAGATTATAGATTAAAAAAACAAATACTACCTTTTATATGTATCTTCTATATATAAAATGAGTTTTTTATATTCATTTAGATTAGAGATTAAAAAAATAAACACTACTTATAACAGCCCTGTCCCGGTATACGCTAAAATAATATCGAATTAGGGTGTTAGAAAAAATTTATTCGAAAAATAGTAAATTCTAAAACTTACCTCAAAGAACATAATGCTCTTATACCAAAAGTCTTTTTACGGGGACCGTCGCCCAGATTTTATTTTTATGGGCTTTCACCGTAGGACTGAAATCACATCCAAAGTCACCGGTGCTTCCAACAACCATGGCCATCACATTTCCATTATCAGATTATTTCCAATACATTTTATATTCAAAACAACTTTTACAACTTTTTCATAAACATTACATTTTCCTTGAAATCGTTCATTTACATAAATACAACATATATTTCACGCTTTTCTCAAAAATAATAATATCCACAAAAATATTATTTACTTGACCAAGAAAATTCTTAATTTAATAATATGTAACAAATCATAAATTTTCGTAAATATTCAAATAATCCTTAAATTAAACAAATTACCAAATTTCATAAATAATAATTTAATCAATTAAATCAAATATAATATCAAATTTCCATAAATATTCATTTAATCCGTAAATTCAATTTTATAAATAATCACCAAAAGTAATTTTTAACAAAACACCATACTTTTCAATTTTAAAACTAAAATTAACCAATTATACATAAACACCTACCTGAATACTGTATCTCAATCTTTAAACTTTTGCTAATTTTTCTACTTCTCCCAAAATTTCTCCTTAAATAAAATTAACAATACTAATAAATAATCATCCAATAATAATAATAAAAATTCAAACTTAATTATATACATATATACATATATATATATATATATATACATTCCAACAAATTAAAACTAATTCAAATATAAATACTAACCCATATAATATATATATATATATATTATATATTTATATATAATCTTTTAATTTCTTTCTTTTCTTTCTTTGGACAAAGAAGAAGTTGACGGAGGAGGAGAAGAAAGAAAGAAAGAAAGAAAGAAGAGAAGAAGAAGAAAGAAAGAAACGAAGAAGGAAACGAAGAAGGAAATATATATATATATATATATATATATATATTTTTTTTTTCCGTAAAACACTCCATGTCTCCCTCCTCTAGTCTCTCTTTCTTCTCCACTTGTCTCCCTTTCTTTTCAAACGGATTAGGCAAAATCAAAAATCAAAATTTTTAATCATTTATCAATTAAACCCTCCTTCAATCTTCTTTTCCTACTTTTCACCATAATAGTATTCATATTTTCAAACACTTCCATACTTATTCACAACATAACAAATTCATCCTAATTAAATTATTTCTCCAAAAAATAAACATATTCATCTTATAAATTCTCAAATACTATATCTTCACATACTAAATTGAAGAGATATTTATACACATATATTTCATTAATATCAAAAATTCAAGATATTACACTACCTTATAGTTATATACATAAAATATATCATTTCAATGTGTGAGTCGTAGAATTTATTAACATATTCTTTTCATTGCATTGCGTAACAAATTTAAAAAGGTAACTTTTATTAAAAAATTAATGGCCAGAAAATTTTCACAGGTGATGACACAAATTCTTCTTGAAAAAGAAATTATAGTTCCCAACAAATAATAGCTAGGTGCTTAAAAGATTTAAAATTAGAAGTTTCGAAATTCGATCACAAATACAAATCTAGTACCAAATTCTTTTCATGCAAATACCACAAAACGACAATTTAGCACACTCAATTTGTTAGTGGTTATGTAATAGCAATTTGCTCCCATTATTAGAAGGTCCATAAGACCAACAACAGAGGAGAAAATAGCCGAAATTAACAAGGCAACAGTAATAATCCTTGTTCAAGTTACCAGAAAGCCAACTCTCTTTCCCTTCCTTCACCAGAAAACCTCCTAAAAGGCTTGCCAACGCCATTCCAAGTGTAAAAATAGCCATCGCCATACTAGCCATGTTCTTAGAAAGCTGAGAGTAGTGAAATTCTATCTGCCCAACTGCGTTGAAAGCTTCAGCCAACTGAAACAAGCAATATTGTGGTATTAGCCACATAGCAGACATGTTCATCACAGTTTTAGGCTTATCAGTCAACCCTTGATCAATAGCAGTTTTCCTCCTTATGCTCTTGACGACTGCAGATATTTCATTGCCGCTGTGCAGATAGCAGCAATCCGTTTCCCATGCGCATTTGTGGACCAAGTCCGCGAGGATTTCCAGTGAATTGTTCAAGAATTGGAACAATTGCTCGGTCATATATGGCAATCTATATTGTTAGTGTTATGATAGTGAACACCGTGAATGTTCTTGCGCGAATTTCGAATTTTGGAGTGATATGCCTGTCCATTATTTTAGCTTGAAGTTTTGTAAATGAATGTTGGTTAAAGCTAAGTAGTACGTAGCATGATACCAGTAGACCACACTGGATGACTCTTAGTAGTGCTTTAAGTGAGATTCTACTTGGTCTACGCTGCTGCAGAATTTCCATGGATATGAAGCTGTCCCATCTGGTTTTAAATCCAACATGTGTAGAAATTAAACCAAAAGTTAACTCCGAATATAGCAGTCCTATACGATAGCCAATTAACATTAAAAAAATTTGCATATGCAAGAAACCGTGCTAATTAAGAAGATATTTGTCTTCTCACTTCCTACGCTTTTATACTTTCCGATTATAAGTATAATTAAATATTTAGAGAGAGTGATGAACTATTATGGTTCAAATATAATGAATGAAACTAAATAATTAATTCACACCTTAGGTTTTCAGATGGAGTTATGTAGTTTGAATCTTGGCCGTGATAGAGGTTTGCAGAACTGGCTGTGGGATCAAGGCTTCTTTTTCTAAGGGAAGCCACGGTCACTTGTATAAAACTGGTAAACAAGCTCTTCTCGGCCTTCACTTTAATGTAAAGATTAGAACCCATCAAGAAAAACAGAACAGAAAAACACACTGTCCATCCTAAATGATCTTGAATATAGACAATAATTGTCAATGCCAAAATTGTGGATACACTCGTTGATGCATAGTACTAGTTGAAGAAACTCTGTAATACTTTCTGACTGTTGGGATTGTTTTTCTTGTCTAATTGGTCTGCACCAGATGCCATTGAACAAGGTTTGATGCAGCCTGCAGCGCCTATAGATATGAGCCCAAAAGAGGATAGCAAAATCACGAATTGAGCTGGTGTTGCAGAGCTGCAATGGCCGCTAAAATGGGTGCAGGTAGGAGGCTTTAGTCCTGGGATCATTGCCGTTAGCCATTGAGTAGTCGTGCCCTATGACACCAATAAGGGAATGCTTTAGAAAAATGCAAAATAACTACTTCCATTTGGACTGTTATTGATATTTTAAGCAGTAGTAGATTTAATTTTTAAATAAATAAAAAATTTGTAATACTTATATTCATTTAGTCTCAAATTTTAAAATAATTTATTATGGGTCAAAATATGATTCCAATTAAACATATGAAAGTCAGAGATCAGCCACCGAAGCAATATATCTTCAAAAGAGGGCATATTTCCAAGACCATGTAAATGCTTCTGAAATAGGTTGTAATATTTGACATAAGCCATTAATTTGAATTCAACGCTTTGAACAAATAAAACAAGAGCGTTTGTGCAGGCAGGGCAGTATCTTATTATCTTGATCTGAAGGCCCACATGCACGTTGGAACTTAAAGTGCAAAATTCTGTGATGTACATGTGCAAAATTAGCGTTTGTGCCTGCAGACAGGTTGTAAATAAGACAAGGCCTTAAACTACGCCGTCTGGACGACCTAAAAGCTTAAGTTTACTACTCGCGTTCAAGGTCTAATTTCATCCTCTCTGGAGCATCATATGTTCATGATTTGTTACAACGTGAATCCAAATGATCATTGGTCAACTTTAGCTATAGTACCACGTTAAGTAACAGGTTTTACCAAACAAATAACGCACTTAGATAAGCATCCAGGTATAATATATATCATCTCTCTTCTCTATATGTACATGTGCTTCTGGATCACTGATGATCAGTCATCACAAGCAGTTTCCAAAACTAATTAATATAATCTCTTTCATATTAAGAATCCGCTCACGCAGAGCAGTAATCTTGAACTAAAAGCAGCAGTGCATATATATATATGTGTGAGTTGATTTGCTTACTATTTCGGGCATATAGCACGTCAGATGAAAATTTAAAGAAATTGATCAGAATAAGAAGGAAGTCAAGGACTAGAGAAGTATCTAAGAACAGTGACCCAAAACCGACTCATATAAGAATCAGAAACGGAAGCACCTACAATTGCCAAAGCATTTGATATAGCTGACCATATGGACAACAGGCCTGCTGCATTTGCTGATTCAATGTGATAACCACTAATCAAGTAGAATATCATATTTGGAATCAACCCGTAACTCGCTACCTTCTCAAATGATTCATTCACTGATGTATTTCATCAAAAAAATGAAGGAATTAATGAAAGAATCAGATTATCAATCCCAACAGGATATTGTTATTAGTATTACCTATGATGAAGGGCAGGGTTCTGAAGCCACCCTTTTCAGGCTTTGAAGATTGTTGTGTTATACTTTGATGTGAGGAGGCTTCCATCTGCTTGTGTGCAAACATTTCCAGCTCCATTTCTTCAATATATTTGGAGAAAGCTACACTTATATTCTCTAACCGAAAAAAGATAGAGCTATCCAGATGGAGCTTTGGAAACGAAGGTTATTAACAAGAGATACTCGTGTCTCATATATATAAGTTGCAGAACTACTGCAATTTTTATTATATAGTTTTTGACAATTTAGATATGCGATTACATTATTATTTATATTATTTTCCAAACAAATATATATACTTGTTTAATTTATCGGATCAGATCATCACATGACCGCCTTAGTTTCATAACACAAGACTGTATCTCTAGGATTAGCCTTTTGATACTCTTTGGAAGTTTCTTCTTACTAGTCTGTAATAGTTTAGAAAAGATATTCAGCAGCTTCATTCAACCTTCTTCTCTACTTTTATTAATGCTACACATCAGGAAGTATAATTACAATGCTACAAATATGTATTACTATCATTCTATACAGTGCTGCAAACAAGTAGTACAATCAAAAGGGTGACATCTGATAGTTTGACGATGGACTAATTTTTCTACTATTTATTTACACTTTACAATATTACTCTCGAAGGAAGAAGGTTATTTTTGAAGAGTACAAAGAATAAATCTCAGTTAAAGAATGTTATTTGAAGTGTGCAAAGAATTTATGTTGAAACTATTCTGCTTCCCGTTGCTCCTCTTGTGAAAATTGTCCGATTTTTTACAGCATCCTGCTTTTTTAGCTCAGTCCCCATGCCTGCAAGCAAAGATGTCTCGATTCTTAAATTGGAAGACAAAACATTGCAATTCACATGAACCTTTTTGGAATCCAAACATAAAAGAAAGTACTACAAGTTGTACCTCTTTGAAGACTTGGATGAAAGAAATGATTTAAATTACCTGAATCCGTCCATCAGATGTTCCAATCACCAAATATTCTTCATTTTCATCAAGGGCCATGCATTGAACTTTCCCGTGTGTGCTAGTTTGTAGTGTTTCAATTCTCATTTGCTTCTTATGATCCCAAATTTCCACAGCTCCTCCCTTGCACCCCAAATAAACTAGTTCTGAGCTTATGGCCATAGCCCGCACTTCCAATGTACTTGGTAGTGATCCAACCAGATCATAGTTTGTATTATTCCAAATCTTCAAGAAACGAAAATGATCTTGTTAGTTACCTCAAAAGTTTCAATCAGAAAAAGTATGACCTGAAATTAGATACGAATGCATATGCACTGAACTTTTCCATTTGTACTAGTTGGCAACAGTTTTCTAAAGAATGATTTTTAATGTTCCAAAGATCTTCAAACAACAATAGAGAATTCCTTTGTTCAGACAGATACCTTCACCGCTGGGCCATCCAGGCCTGAGCTTGCCGAGTATATCAGTCCGTTGTGCAACTTGCAGTGCATGAATCGGATTTGCCTTGCCTAGTAATTTTCTATGACCACTTTGAATGGTAGCGAATGTTCCTGTTGCTACATCAATTTCCTGAAAACAGAGGTTTTTTGTTCATCTAAATATCAACTAGGAAAAGTTAGTATAGGGGAGAGCTGGTATCACGTTTGAAGAAAACTTCATACCTGAATACTACTATCTTGGCAACCACAGAATAATCTTCCCTGTACAAGAGTCAAACACTTGGGATATTTGCTGGAGTTCAACAATCTGGTTCGTCCATTCCATGAGTGAACCTACAACGAAAATAAGCAGATCATTTTCAGAACATTTTTCATGCAAGTGTTATTCCTTATGTTGACATAACTGAGAGTGGACAACTGAAGAGAAGATTTCAGCAAACCTAGAACCTTAATGATGGTAAGAAAAGAATAACATGTTATGATCAAATTGAAAATAAGGCCTGATTTTCATAAAAGATTGATTACTAAACTTGGAGAAGAAGAACATGATAATTAAAACTGATCTATGAACTTTGAAATTTGGATATGATGGGTAGTACAAAAAATCACTGGGAATAGAAAAGATGGAATAGTTTAGATGATACCTTGATACCGGCTCCTTGAGGAATGAAGCATAGCATGCTATTGGTAACAACTAGATTTTGAATTTGATCTTTTATATCATGGACTTGTACACAATGGATCGTTTCATTGCCGATGGACCAAACCTATTATCATGGGTAAAAATTACTTCAGTCTAGAACCTAAGTAAGCATAATATTAACGAATTATTTTGAACATACCCTTGCAGTTTTATCAAGTGAACCACTGTACAGAGATTCTCCTGATTGCAAAATTGCCAAGCCGGTTACTGCTTTACTATGTTCTTGAATTTCTTGGATGAGATGAAGAATGCTACCTCTACCAGTCCAAACCTTCAGAATTTGACAACAGAAGCAAAATCTCAAATTTCATAAATTTTCTTCGCCTAAGATTTCGAAAAATTTAAAATTATTTTTACAATTGATCTTACTCTTTTTCAACCTTAAAATGCTTCACGTATGTTAAATTTATATTGGAGACTTTTGTAGTTCAGAAATGAACAGAGTTACCTTTATAGTTCCATCTGAATGGCCAGAAAATATCTTGTCTCTAAAGCAGGCTATAGAGAGCACTTCCCCATTTTCACTGGAATCTACTTGAATCAATTCTTTATGATTCCAGAAGTCCTGCCACCAAATGAGATTAAGCAATTGCATTGAGATATATACTTTTTATCTTTCAGGAGTAGAATATATGAAGTGCACTGAACAACTTACAGCGCTGGACTCGTGCTCTTCACAAAGAACTTTCAACATTTCAAATGCCAAGGGAGAGGATTTCCGGAACTCTCTCAAACCTTTCATTAGATCCTTCATGTGGGGACTTAGATCACGCAATCCTTCTGAAAATAACAATGTCAAGATTCATCTCATTCAGAGCTAATTCTGAAATTAAATCAGGAAATGAAATGCAGGTACTAAACAGACCTCTTTATCCTCACAATCACACAAAGACTTGCCAAAAGGTGAGATGATTCTCTAGTATGGAGATAACAGTGAATAGGAGTAGTTCAAATGTAAATAAAAATGAATATAGCCCATCTGGTTCTACAGTCATCTATAGGAAGTCCTTCTATAATGTTGGAATGATTTACTTTGATACACAGTAGGTTAAATCTTTACTTCTTTATCTTCTTTTTGTTTTTCGTGATTTTTTTTGTTGCAATATATCTCTACTACTGTTCATCCACATGCTTCAAATGACAAGAAAATGGAAATTTCTATCACATTCAAACCTGACCGCTTAGGCATTGCAAAATAAACATAATCATAGGACTCAAAAGGATTCTGGAAAGCTTTGGTCCAAAATGCAATAATAGAACAGTTATTGTCATTAAGAGTGCCACTTACCAGGGTCCTGTAAGAAGCTATTTAGAGCAAGTAATGATAGAGCTCTGTCATCAGTGTCCTTCACAGACTTGAATATAGATATGAAGCGCTTGAGTAAGCAGACCCTTGCTGCTCCAAGTATCCCAGTGTCTGGAATAAATTTAAGCATGTATATGAGCCATGTTGCCGACCCGAAGCATGCAGAATATAACTGTGCATTTTTGCTCTTTAAGCCTTCTGCTAAAGCCTCAAACAGCAAACCAAACTCATGGCTTACTAGAACGAATGCCATTTTTCTTTCCCAGTCATCTGCTGCTTTCTCTTCTTCCTGGATAAGAAAAGTAAGATTAACTATGATAACGATAAAATAGCACAGAAATTCTGCAGTATCGTAAGCCAGTGGATAAAATAAGTAGGACGTATGAAATGATAAGCATTAGTAATAAATAATCTGGAAATGTGGTTCAACATTTAGAGAGAAACTCACAGAAGTATCTTCAACCTCTCTGGAAATGTTGCTAAGCTGCTCTGTTCGTTTAAGATTTTTGTAACTTTGTCCTAGTCCAGCACGCTTTAGAAGAATTGCCCGAGAAAGGGGCTTACCAGAGGCAGTGAACTCCCCTTGCAGTGACATTATTGTCTCTGCAGCTGCTATCTGAGCAGCAAGAAATTCTGAATTTCTGAGGCAAGAAATGAGAGCATCTATTGCCTCTTCGCGGTATATGCTCATCTTTCTCGGTTCAGCCTACAATCCAAGGTACGTGCCATTAGCTATCACTACTACAGATGAACTTAACCATCCATGACTATTCTGTATAATTGATAAGCATACTAATTTATTTCTTCAAGGATTTTCAAAATTTTTTAAATAGAAAGACAAAGAGACAGAGAGATCCAAACCAGCAGATCAAGTTGAAGTAGAAGACCCGCAACAACAGGGCATTTGTCTTGGCTAGCTGTCTGTAAATAAACGAGGAGGGTGTGCATTGTGCTATAAGTACCTTCGTCCTTGATAATGTGCAGAATTTGTTCATTAGATGCTCTCCTGGGTTAAAAACAAACATATTAATCATCGCAGGCAGGCATAAATAAGACCAGAATTTATATGAAATTGGAATTCTACAATGTGTATATGCAGTCACATCTCCTAAAGATACCTTTTTAATTTGACCAACTCGGAGAAAAAACAAGCAATCTCAAACCGTTCTCCATCATTCGCAGCCATAAAACTTTCCAAAACAGGAGCCAACTCAGCTTTGTCAGCAATAGTGTTTCTGCACTTGCCATCCTCCTGCATGCATCTCAACAAGATCCCAACTGCTGCAATTCTCTCCTCTGCCCAGTCGGCTTTCAGACTGCTAATGATACTTTCAAACACCCTCGAAGAAACAATTGTACTGGCAATTGAGGACACAATGCTCTCTTTACTGTTCCGAACAATCTGTCCCAACAAAAGCATTGAAGCTGATTTTGGCTTCAAACACATCTTACGAAAATCTTCCTCTTTCTTCTTAATAACTATCAAGAGGGATTTCATCATGTCCAACTCTATTAAAGTCATGGTGGAAGGTCTTAATAAATATAACAACACAACTGCCTCAAGCAAACCCTTCTTGAAAAGAGCCACAATACAGTCAACATCAGATTCAACTCTTGTTAGCGTCTGGATCACAGATTTGTCTCTCGACCCCAGCTCAGATAAGAGAAAAACTGTTGCTTCCAGTACTCGAGAATCAACAGAATTGAACAGAATCTCCACAAAGCCATTAATAACCGGAGGTTTTGAGAGCATAATTTGAATGTCCAGTTCCATATTTGCTTCCTGCCAGAACCGCTCAATTTGAAGAACAGCCATTTCAGACTCTCTCAGAATTTCTGACGTACAGAGATTAGTAATAGCATGTCTGAGCTCAGTGATTGTTCCATCAATGGTAGCTTGACTTATGACACTGTTGGGAGAAGTTGAAGGCACAATTGACTTGGACATTGTTTCAGAATCTAATCGCGGATTCTCAGATTGAGATACGGCCGAACCAGGATACTGTTCTCGCCAACTTGCAATGAGCCGCTTGAGTACATAGTTAGTCTTTGGTAGCTGTGTACTATGCAGCTTCTGGCGCGTAATTGGGCAGGTTGAGTTTCCCCTTTCAATCCATTCCTGGATAGCTGTACGTTCATACGTCTGCCCTGTCTCGAGAGTCACAGGATCATCAAATATATGAGTAGTTATGGGGCAAACAAAGTCCTTAGGAGGTGTGGGTTTTCCACCGCCAGGAGGGTTACCAGCATCTCCCATTAGATTATCCGGAGAAGGAGAACTAATAACAGAAAGAATCCAAATATGAGAACATAAAATAGACAATGTGAAGATGATGAAGAGTGGTTTTCAATATCACATACCGACTGGATTCTGCAAAAATAGGCTGTTTTTCTTTCTGATTTTGGCTCTGTCTAGGCTCCGACAATGTCATTTTTATGTTCTTTTGCTACATGACAAGGAAAACACCATTTTTAAACTAAGAAAACTGCATAGGTGAATCAGTCTAGAAATGAGAGCATTCCTCGTTACTATCGATCACCTCAGCTTCTTCGACTTCAGAATCTGAAGAAGAATAATTAGCCGAATTCTCATCCAATGAAGACTCGATATCAGAATCAGAATTTACACCCGGCGTTGTGTTCAATTCCTCAGCATTCTGGTTGCTGGGGTTGCTTAGAGAAACTCTTTGAGGATAAAATGGATACTTGAATTTGTTGCTGCCACTGAAGAAGTCTCCTGACTTTTCCCTATCAACCCATATTGGCTGCAAGATTTTGAAAAGATAACGATACAAGTACAGAAGAAAGGAAAAAGCTTTTTGGAAGCTGGAAACTTGGAATGGTCAAGCACTAAATTCAGACAACCCAATAATTTTTGACTCTGAAAATCACGTTTCCAATATTTCTAAAAAAGGAAAATAATAATCAGACAATTACCCGCAACTTTTGATAAGATCAAAGACTTTTTGAATTAATTATTAAAAGATATACGAAAAAAACTAGTAAAGCTTGAATGAGTCAACTGATTGATACATAAGGGAGTTAATTCTTTTTATAAATTAAGTAAACATATAATAATTATAAATATTATGTAAAAGATAATGAAATGATTAAATCTGACATTCTCGTATCACATCACTAGTTTATGAATATGCATTACGATTCATAAAATTACTAAGAGAATCCATATCGACCTACCTTATATAATTTATGAAATATATATGTTTTAGTTGTACGAATATATTACCAAAATCCAGGTTAAAGTACCCACAAAGACAGAAAGTCCGTAACCCGTGTTCGACAGAAGACCAACTCAAATAATTGTGAATGTGAAGGCACGTGTATTTCAGTTGACGGGTTCGACCAATTACAAGCGGCCGAGTCAAAATTGAGGAATGCATATATATATATATATATATATGACAAATGGACTCGGTAATAATTCTAGACCCAAGTTTAATGACAAAAGTATCAATATTTTAATAACAATTAATGGGTAGGTGTCTTGTACTTTTAAAATTTTTTAATTTTAATTAAGAGACAAATTTTATCAATTAATTTATATATATATATATATATATAAAAGATAGTTTTTAATATTACCAACTTGTCAAAATTGAAATCATTACGATAAAAAAATGAAAAAAAATTGAAAATGTGGACATCAAATTATCAAATTTAAACTGTTATCTTTAAGATGAAATTTAGAGGATGTTTCGTTTGCCAATTCATAAATAAATGTTGAAAATGTGCTTATAATTCGAATGAAATTTCTAAAAAACCAGTCAAATAATTTTTCAATGCTTTATTTTAGTTCTAAATTAATTTTACTGCTTCAATTTTAATTGAAAGTATTTTTCTTAAAAAAATTCGACCCAACAAGAGATTACTTGCATCCCAATTACAAATTAATAAAACATGCTCAGCTTCCAAACCTTGGACAATTACGTACAGAAACCAAGCATTGTTTCTTTTAGAAATAATATTAATAGGAAAAATCATATCAGAAAAAATGTTAGTTATTAGTAGAAATAAGTAAATAAATAAAACATTACATTATACCGTCCGTTTTGCCATCCGCCTTCCTCCGATTTGATCGTTTCATTTTCAATGATCTGTTCCGAATTTATGATCACCACCTTCCTCAAGTTTTCTCAAAACGACTGACGGTGGATTAACCAATCCGTTTTCATTACTATTTTCCAATACATCTTTAAAGTAGTTAAAGAAAACCCTGCAATTTTCATCAAGAACCTCCTCGTAATTTCTCTCCAGCTCTTTCAGCTCCGAAGCTTGATTCCCACTCATTTTCGACAACAATTTTGTGCAAGGAACAACCACCGATACATCACATACGGAATACTCATCACTATCATAACCCGACTGCGTTGAAAGAGATGATAAAATGCTTGATCTTTGTTCGTTGTGCCGCTGAAGTATAGGAACAAAATGGACAAGAAATAGCTCTTCGAAGAGTACTGGCGCTATCTCTGATCGAGCAAGTGAAGGGTCTAGTGAAAATATGTTGAGGAGACTGAGGGATGCGTTTACGGGTTGGTTACAGAGATGGTAAATGAGGGAAAACAGAAAGGAGGAGAAGGGGTTTTGAGGATAGGAGAGGAGCAGCTTTTTGGCGAGGCGGAGAGATGATGATTGGATGGAAGAGTTGGTGGTGGAAGAGATGGCGTTTTCAAGAGTTTCTGCGGCCAAGTTTAGGGGTTTTAGCCTGGTTTGGTTATTAGAGGGTGGGATTTTGTTGCGGAGAGTGGAATAAATGCTATGGCGGAGGTCAGGTTGAGCTAGAATTTCAGAAATGAAAGTGTTGGTTTGATGGAGAATTTCGGACGCCGTAGTGGCCGCGGAGATGGCGGCCATGGTGGTGGTGGGTTGTGGGAAGTGGTAGTGTTTGAGGAGGAAGTGGGAATTAGCGAGTTTGGGAGGGGGGGATGTCAACAGAAATACCTGTTTCTTCTGCTCTGCTGGTGCGAAAACAATGGGAGACGGCCTTTTGAAATTACTGGGTTGACCTCCACTTCATGTTTCAGATTGGTGTTGAGTTCGTAAAAACAAATATCACGCCATAAGAGTACATCTCAGTAATTCCGTTTCTTTAAAGTTAATTATCTTCGATTATTTATTTTATTAAATTTAAATTTTTTGATTGATTTTAATGAGTTAATAGATTGGATTCAACTTATATATGATAAAATCGAGATCTTAGTGTTTAATTAACTTAACTAATTAAGTTTACTGAATAATATAGCATATTTGAAATTTAAATTCCTCTCATATTATTAAGAAAAATGAAAAATAAAATAAAATAGATTAATTTGTTTAGTTCATGATAATAGCGATCATAACGAAAAGTGAAAATCTGAGAGGATGAAACAGTAATTTCAAATCTTTAAATTTTGAGGGGCCAGTGAAACCAGGTGAACAAGAGAAATGGGCCCAGTTGCCGCTCAGGCCGGCTTGACTTTACACACGGCTTCTTCCATTTGTCCTTGAGTTATATGACACGTGGAATTCTCTATGGGCAAATCCCTTAATTTACCGGTCTCCTAATCCGAGTGCCAGTGTTTGTGCTACAGAGATTTACACAACATATATTCGTTCGGCTTAAATGTATTTGTTTATTAATTTCTTACTATTTTGTCCGAATTCAGGATTATTATGTTTTTTTTTATTATTGTAATTTAATTATATCTATAATACAGCGCAAATTCTGTTTTAAATAAATACAACCGCGTAAATTGAATTGGATGATAGTTGTATTCAGATAAAATAATAACTAAATCACATACATTGATCAATTCAATACATTAAAACTAAAACCCTCAAAACCAAACATAGTCATCGTGATATGCAAATTGAATTAATTAATTGAATAGGTGAAGGGCATTATTATAGCTAAAGCTTTGTGTAGGTTAAAATATTTTATTTATAAAATCAAGGGACATAGCAATACATATATAGTCACAAACACCATCGGTCGGTCGGTCGATTATGTAAGTTTATTTATTGCAACAACAATGAGTTATTAATGCAATTTAAGGAGACAATAAGGTAATGAATTTAAGCAGAACAGTAACTGAATTTTGAGCAGCTAAAGAGATAAAAGTGTCAGCTTCATTGGAGACAGCAGAGCCACCACCGGCTAAATCTGAGAGAGCTCGGAAAGTGATGAAGGGAACATTTTGTTGGTAACAGACCAGAGCAATGGCTGCACTTTCCATGTCAACTGCAGTTGCATTGAATTTGGAGCTCAAGAATTCTCTATAAGCTTTATTGTCTAGGTAGACATTAGCAGCAATCCCCCTTTCAACCCTCACCACGATAGGTTTTCTTGGCAAACAAGTCGTATTGATACATCCCTCCAGCGTCAAATTCTACATGGAATTATTAAAGGTAGATCTTAAATATTTTATATTTATATTTAACATGATGAAGTAACAGCAAAGACATATATAAATTTTGAATGATCAGTATTATAATTACCCCAAGTGCTTTAGCAAGTTCGAAATAATGCTTGTCAACAGGAACCCAGAAAGCATGCTGCCTTACTTCTGGAGTTCCGTTAACTGGAAAAATCTCTTCCGGCTGATACCAGACATTGTTCAGAAGGTTATCCGACGATGAGGAGTTATTACTGCTGAAATCAGAGAAATTTAGAAATCCAATTTCTCTTGTGTAGTCTCCATTGGATTCTAATGGTAGCTGATCATCAGGCCCATCTCCGTACCTCTGTCTCAAAGGAAAAGGATAAGGGAAAACTATACATAGGAACATTTCTATCATAATTAAGTTGCTTCTTTCTCCTCGTAAAAGTCAATCAACAGACAAGTTGTTATTGTAAAATTGAGTGAGTACCTGCCAATTCCAAAGGCCAGTATGAGCCCAATATTGGGGGATAGTAACATCTCCAATCTGAAGTTGAGAATATGCATTTCCTGCAATTCCGTAGTGCAAAACCCCTTTCACATCGAATAGAGTTAGCAGCAACTGTGTTGTTATTCCTGCATTAAGCTATTCCCATTCCAAGAAACAACATTAATCATAGGTAAAGCATGTGTATAAGACAAAAAAAATGGAATAATATTACGAGGAATATATATATAGAGAGAGCATGCATGCCCACCATGCTCAGTCCTGTCATGACAATAATAACCGTCTCATTTTCTACACTTCCGAACCGAAACCTTCTACCTGTCAACAAAATTAAGAATATTCTTACATAAATGATATGGAAAGTACGAGGCAGTTAAAGAACTACGTACATATATATACAGGATACCAATAAAAATGATAATAATAATAATAATACATAATATATTATTCCAAATTGATTCTAGGTTTTAACAATTACATAGTAAACATTACCTAAAACATCTAAGTAGGGAAACTGATGATGAGCCTGAAAGCTTGGAGATTCTAGAAGAGGATTCATCTCGAAGGTATTTGGTGCGATGATTCCCAGGTATGGACCCTTCTGGTTTATATCAATGATCTTTGTCATCGTATCTGTAGAGAGAGCACCATAGGCTGTAATGCTAATCTCCGCCAACAAAACCAGAAGAAATAAACAAGAAAATAACGCAACCCTGCAGGAATAAGTTTGGCCTGCCATTTTTACACTTATCTCTAGCTATCTAGCTAGTTTCAAAAGCGTAATTTCCACTTGAGCGAGATCAGAGAATGAGAGACAAGTGTTAAGAAATCACTTGAAACCAAAAGAATTTTATGCAGAGAGTTTTGAGAATTGAAGAATATATATATATATATATATATATATATATATATATATATATAGTGTTGATTTGTCCATTGAATATAATATATGTGGTAGTGGTAGATAGAGATCATTGTCAGTTGCAGTTGGCAAATTAGGATAAAGCATAGTATACAGCAAAGGATAATTTACTTCTAGCATTTAATCATTAATATTTGCTTTGCCTGAACTTTTATATCATGCATATATGTGCAGCCCCTTGATCATAATGGCTGCTGAATGAGATTGATTATTTTTCGCTAATCGATCCGCAGGCATATAAATTGTCTCTCATGCATATCCATCATGTCATTTGCAATCGTGCATATCTTCATCAAAACCTGGCAAAGATAAAAATAAAAATTAAGTATGACAGATTGAAAAAGTGGTAAATATGCAATTGAATTAGAACCATAGGAATCGAGCATGTGCTTTGTTCTAGACGTTAACCTGGTTTTGATAGGAAGCATTTTTTTCTCTTTAGTTCTCACACACGTATACGAAACACGTTTTCTTGATTTCTTATGGAGAAGGAAAAGTCATATTGTTCTTAATTTTTCAAAATAACTCCCAAAAAGTCTGTTCCAGATACTTACAAAACATTTTTCGACTACCTCAATGTTAGCTGTTTGGAATTGGACTTATCACTTTTGGAAATCGTAGTGGTCCATGATTTTCTTAATACTATACGTTGTCATACTGGCCTGCTCGCAAGCTTAATTAATTCCCTTGAACTATATCAGAGAATGAGAGATATAAGTATTAAGAAATTTATACAGAGATCTAGTTTTTCATGTGGTAGCTAGATAGAGAGCCACTGCAGTTTCTTGCGGTTAATTTGCAATTAGGTTGAATGCAAGGATTATTCATTGCTATAAGCCTTGACTAAGCTATTTTAGCCAAATAAACAAAGTATAGAGATAAGAAAGTTGATCAAGTGGTACGTAATTTAATTAGAACCACATAATTCAGCATGTGATGATTTGTTCTTTACTTTTAATCCACAACGAAAAGTCAGATGTTTAGATAACGAAGTTTTCTGTGGCTTATTTGACGAAGTCAGGTTAAAAAGCCGCCAAAAAGTCTGCGCTGATGCTCATACATACAGCATTAATCTTCTTCCCCTGTATTGTTAGTTGTTTGGAAATGGAATCGATGGGATATTGTATGCTGATTTTCATAAAGAAATTCATTCAATTAATAATTTGATCTGAAACAATTAATTGGTTGGCTGTTGTTGCCCATGTGGCAGTTGAAAATTCCGCTGCTACACCAGCCCATGATTTTTCCGAGTACACTTTGGGTTGAGCAATTGGCTTTTAAAAGGATATTTTCAGTCAATTTTTACGGTATCTCATTGTAATTTAACAAATATCAGACCACGTATATTAACCGTAATTTGACCATTAATTTTAAAGTAAATAATATGTTAAACAAACATATGCACAATAAAAAATTTATTTTTATCACTATTAATAAATTATAAATTCAACACTAATAAAAATATAATTTAGATTATTATTAATAATAATAATAAAAATAAATTTTCATTATGAATGTCCTTTTTATAAATATATATGGCCAATTTTGTAAATTAACTTTAAATGTATAAGTGTTATAATGGTAAGGAGCATATTATCCACATCTTAGATTCGAGGTTTAAACCATATGACAACACATTTTTCTATTTTTTATTATAATTTAAATAGACTAGTAACTAACGGAACTAACGAAAAAAATAGTTGAAACATATTTTTCATGTTTTTACTAGAATTTCAATAAAAAAATATTTTTATTCATTTACTAACTAACGAAACTAACGAAAAAATAGTTTTCTTTTATTTTTTAGTACAATTTAAATAAAAAGATGTCTCTACCTCTTTATTATATAACGAAACTAATAGACAAGTAGTTAAATGAGATAAATTATATTTTTTTATATAATAATGTAGTGTCCCAATATTTATTTTATCACAATAAAATATGATTAAAAATACAGCAGTTGGTTGAAAATATATTTTTTAAGAAATATAAATGTATAATTTCTTGTTGAATCTTAAACTTAATTTTGAAAAGGACAACCGATACACCTTTCAGATTTTGTCTAATTACCCAAACACCTTCCTACTATTTTAAAAAAATATTATTTTTAACTTTACCCCCTTATTTATTAACATATATTAGATATATCTTCAATGTTTTAACAATCATCACCCCACCTCCATTTAATAGCAACCTAACATTAACTCTAACAGATTAAAGGGTAAAAAAGGTATTTTGTATGTGATGATTTTAAAACTCAAAGAAGAAGCTTTCTTGGTTGAGTGAATTGTCAATTGGAGCTTAAATAGATCTTGTCAAACGTCTACGTTTTTCTACTACAGTGACTTAGAAGCAGAAAATAAAGGGAAACGCAATAGAGTATAAGAGAAGCTACTCTTCATTTCGCGTGCATCGACAAAGAAACCAAGTAAACCCTAAGATTTTCACTCGCTCTCCCTGCAAGTTGTGGATTTTTTCATATTTTAGAGTAATACAAAGATACGAAGCAAGAAAAAACGACAGAGTTTTGGGCAATCGTCTTCAAATAAACAGGTTATTGAATCGATTTCATTCCTCAAGGTTTGTTTTTGGGGTTTGAGTGAAAAAAATGAAACTGAAATGAAAGATAAAATTATGTGAACCTTTATTTTTTTTTTGTCGGATTGCATTCTCTATTCTAAGCATGCAGTGATAATGGTTTGATTTCAGTTATTGGGTTTCAGCCGTAGGTGAGGGTGTTGGTATGTATTAGTGTATTTTTTTGTATTATATGTCAATGAATACATATATTTGTGGTTTGGTAATGCGATTAGATTGAAATGCATGAGCGATAATGGGTTCGATTTTTATGCCGTGTTCATAGTGGGTGCAGGGAAATGAAGTTTGTGTTTGTTTCGGTTCAATTATATAATCAATTTGAAAGTATTGGTACGACCTGTTTGTTTTATATGTTAATGAATACATATATTTGTGATTTCATAATGCAATTTGAGTAAAATGCATAACTGATAACAAGATTCGATTTTTCTGCCATATTATATGCATACGGTAATAATGGATACATGAAAACAGTGTTTGGGTTTGTTTTGGTTCGATCATATACTGAGAAAGTACATATTTGCAAGTATTGATGTATTTTTTTTATTTATATATTAGTGAAAGCATGTGTTTGATGTCATGGAATAGAGCTTCAACAAGCTTTGTGAACAACTGTGGTGACAGTTGCATGATCCCATACTGACAATGGAAACTAAATGAAATGAGAAAATTTAACACACTAGTCTTTAGGATACCAAATGTATCAGAAACAAAGTTTTTCAAAATATCTTTCATATGATTTTGAAATAATTCGGTCTTAACTCATGCACTACTGTATATGGTGTTGATTACGAATTTCCAATTCTGTAGGTTTTGTTTTGAGAAACTTTTAACAGAAATTGCTGTAGGGTTAGGAAAATGCTGGTGCTATGCAAATTTTAATGTGTTTACAAGGATTTTAGTGTCAGTTTTCATATTTATTTCTTTCTGAGTTGTCTCACTTTAAATTATTGTGTTCAATTTTTTCTTAAGTTAGATGTACTGCATATTTAATATATTGATCAATTATGCGAATAAATCTTTGCAATTATTTACGTTTGACATATCACTTGTGCTTTGCTTATAGCTTCAAGAATCTTTATTATTTTTTCTTATTTTATATGAGAATATTCTCTATATAACCTATCTAGATTAGTGTTGAGTGAAGAACATAAAGTCAATTGTTTGTGGTTTCTTCCATTGAAGAAAAAATATAATTGACTTTGTGTTTGGCTTGGAGAAATATCATAAATAGTTATTTTTTTTCCTTAAATTGTGTTTAAATAGAAGCTGGAAAATGAATACTTATATATGATTTTGCTTTTTATTTAACACAAGCATGTAAAAGATATGTATTCAAAGGCCGTAATGCAACTGAAGGGGGTATTAGTCAATTATTTTTTAAATTGTTGTATCTAAAGCTAATACACAATTTTTTCAATAAGTTATTGAACATGCCATTTTACCACATTTGCAAGTACTTCTATTGGTATGAATGCACAACAAGGCTTAACAACTCAACAACAGCAAGCAAATGAAGGCATCAACTCAACACTAGAAGTTGGAAAGAAGAGAGGACTATGCAATGATTGGATTGTGGTACAAGGAAGAAGAATTTTGGCTACTAGACGAATTAGAATTTTAAGTGTTAGTGTAATGCAATCTGGTTAGTACTCAGAGAGAACTATAGATATACGAGACACAAAAATGAAGGCAGCAGACAAAGGGAAAGCACTAATCTCATGATTAACAAAAGGTTTTGTATTTACATACATACAAACCTTTCTTTTCATTCTTAAATATGTTGCTTACATCTTCATTGTGTAATTGCTTGCTGACTTGCAAGGAAAATGATTAATGCTTCTGCTAGTAAGAGCACCAAGATAAGCACCTATTATACAGACTAAGCTTTTAATACAATGTTTGCACAATAGAATACCCAGTTTCCACAATGCCACACAATTCCAATGCACATAAACTTTTTGAAATTGTTAATATAATGTTTTTTTTTTTGCTATAATATGTAATTAAAGGTGATTTACGTGGTTCTATCCTCTATGTAAGGTGATTGTTGTATTCAATATTTGTATTTTTTTGCCTAACCTCTTTATGTATATTTTTTTGTCTTGGTTCATATGTGCATTCCATTGTACATATTGGAGGTACTTTTGTCGATAACAAAAGGTTTTGAAGGCATTTGGAGAACATAGAATTTTGTTTAACAATGTTATTTGCAAAAGATATGAGGTTGCTTGAAATGGGTTGCTTCAATTCCTGCTTACATACCTGCCATTTCCCAACGGTTTGTTTTTTCATTTTTTAAAATTCAAATCTTTTTCAAATTTATAATATTTTAATGCATATTATATATATATATATATATATATATATACATTCAAAGTCTATACATTAAAATAATAATATTATTATAATAATAAAATATTACACAAATAAAAGATATTTTGTCATTGTATTGTCAATATAATTAAAAAAAGGACAAAACAGTTATTTTGCGAGAATTTGTTAAAGATAATATTAGGTTGCTGTTAAATGAAGGTAGGGTAATGGTTGTTGAGGGTATATCTTATATATGTCAATAAATAAGAGGAGAAAATTGAAAATATCTTTTTAAAAATACTCTTTTAGATACATAACTAACGAAAATTTCTGAATTTTGAATTCAATTACTAAAATACCTTATTTAATATAATTCTTATAAAACATATTTGTCCCAAGATAACAAGTAGGTCCCACAAAAGCATTTCCACCATTTTTCTTCTCTCCCCATTTTCTCACTCTCGCTCTCCAAACACAGAACCATCAACACCACCAAAACATTCAACAATATTTCTCTTTTGAAATCCTTTCCTCTTCAGCCATCCTGCGCTATCACACTACCTCCAAATCCCTTCCTCTCTAGCCGTCTCATGCTACCACTATCATCATCGCCACCATTTATTTCAAAGAATCTAGGTTATTCCATGGACATAATTATTACCAAATCTCGATTTGTACTAAGCAAAGTTTATATGTTTAACAATTGCCAAGTACTGGCATCAAAATTCCAACAATGAAGTAAATAAAATAAAATCTTTTTTTGCTCGAGAACTGAGTCTAGTGACCAGAGATTGGAGGTGGATAAGATCTAAGAAATGAGATATTGGAGATTTGAGTAGAATAATGAGAGAAAAATAGAATTACGATCTAATGAGAAAAGCAATTTTGCAACATTTGATTTTGGATAAGAGCTAAGTAAAGAAGAAGTTTGAGCGAAGATGGGTATGGATTCATAAGGTAGCAGCGGCTATAGGAAGAAGAAAAATGTTGGTTGTTGTTTTAGGGTTAATTCATTATTTTGATATATAATATTTTATTTATAAATATAATTATGAATAATATTATTTTTATTTAATATCTTATTAATATAATTTTATTATTTTTATTTTTATAATAGTAAAAGATGAATTTATCCTTAAAAAATTTATTTAAATTTAGTCAAACTAACGATTAGATGTAAAAAAATATTTTTTTAGATAGTAGGGAGGTGTTGGATAATTAGATCAAATCTGAGGGAGTTATTATTTCTTCTATTTGGAGCAGTTATACTTGCCATGAGCTCATGTGGGTTTCATTAACGGATTGGGCCTTGATCTTCGATTGCTTCTTCGGTTAGAATGTGAAGACCATCCTCCATTGACTGTTGCTGATATATTTTTTAAAATATTTCAATTATCAGTAACACTAAATTAAAAAAATATATATTATATTTTGAATTTATGTAATATTAACACCTAATTAATTTTAGGTGTTATAGAATTGTTATTGATAAACAATTTAACGTTTGTTTGATATTAAACCTGTTGTTATTTTAATTTATATAATTTAATTATCATATTATCAGTATGACTAGTAAATTTTACTCGCATCAGATTGAAAAAGAATTTACTTATTTCCTTATAATCTTTTTACAAAAAAACAATTTCTTAACACCAAAAGCTATCACACCGAGATGATGGATAACACGTATTACATCTTGAATATGCAAAAGTATATCAAAATATATTGCTTTAATTTATAAAAATAATATTGACCCATATTATATATAATTATACTCATATGATTCTTGAATGCCCTTTAATTTTGTGGATCAAATCGCAAGTGTTGTCATTTTTCTGCTCAACAGAATATATCTCATGTCAACTATGAATGTGTGGAGTGCTTTCAAACTTGTATATATATATTCTCGTGTGAAGAATAATAATGAAAAAAAAAAGGAAGAAAAATATCTTCAAAGAAAAGCAACGCCTACGCCTTTAATTTGTACTTCGAAAAGCTTGATGATATCATAGATTCGTAATAATAAGGGCCGTCTGATTTAATTTCCAATCTATAAATATACATATGCAGATATAATGCCACCAGTGATTTAATGAATTCTCCTTCGTATATAATTATGTGCAGCATTAATAAAAGATAATTAACTGATATATAATACTAGATCAACTGCATAACAATTAATAATAATGATAATGCATATACATGAAATAAGCAATTGATATTAATTGTATCAGGAGCTACAGAAAGAAAGGAACATAAATATTAATAAAAAAAGCTTAATCTTAAATTAGAGTTTTATGGACCTCTAAGTCCCCGACGGAGCTGATTAATTAATTAAAAGAGCTAGCTAGCACACTTCTATAATTAATTAAGTAGAGACCCAAGAGAGGTTGTATAGCATCATGAGCAATCAGCCTTATAACTTTAGCAGAGTGACTGCTCATGATGTTATATCGATTCACGATCGGTGGTCATCAACAAGTGTGCTGCCGTTAAAACTATCTTCGTCGTCTATCGGAAACCTCCGCCGAGAGCCGGAGCCCAATAATCTGCTCCGTTATCACTCCCGACTTGCAGTGTGCATGATACAGGAACCAAGCACAGCCCTCTGCTCCTCAGGTCTTTCTTTGGTTCTTCATGTGATTCCTGATAGATAAATTAAAAAGAGATTAATTAGGGAACGGAACTTCTTTTTTTAAGAAGAAAATGAAATGATTAATTAATATATTAATTAAAGACGAGTAATACCTGGTCAGGAGCTCCTTTCCTCTTCATGCAGTTATCATCCAAGAGCTAATAATGTCAAAGAAAAAGAAGGGAAAAATGTTAGCATTAATTTAATTGATTGTCAACCCAAAGCATCTTCTTTGCATTAGTTTGAGAATTACTTTAATTAGTTAATAATGTCATGATCAAATTCAACTAAGAGAATATTAATCAGGCTTTTACTCCTCTTAATTAATGAAAATTAAAGTACCTATAAAGCTGAAAACGTTCTTCTTTAAAGGACATGTATTCACTTTCTCTTTAATTTTTTTCTATTTATTTTTAAGAAAAAAAAAACACAATAATTAAGCAGTACGTAGCTTTTCTCCAAATTGAAGTTCCCCCACAAACCCAGCTTTAAGAGGGCACGGATCCAATAAAGCTTACCTGACCAGGGTCTTCAGGAAATATACAATTCCTCTCCCCTTGAACCTATAACATTAAGAGATCATCACCATAATCATTAATCAATTAATGTCACATAATTCATATAGATTCTCATGCACATGCAGAGAGAGAGATAGAGAGAGAGGATATTGTTTTTGCTTTGGGAAATGAGAAATAATATGGGTAAGAATATTACAGACTGTTGATGTCTCATATTTGCTGATCCACTGCCCAAGTACGGTAAGCTGAGGGCCTGCATTTAAGGGGGATAAAAGAAGGAATATATTTAGGACTTGAATAACTACAGAGTACAGAGGAATGTTAAAGAAACACTGTGAATTGAAACTTTATCGATTATGGTTAATTTTGTTGCTTGCTAGCTATCACTTGTTTTCAGGGTGGTGGTAAAAATTAAAGGAAACATCACCTCAATTTGACTCTGAAGGAATCTGATGTACCCAATAGCTTCTAACAAGACTGAGGCTGTGTCAGTCTGCAAAAGATTAAAAAAAACACACACACACACACACAACAACCCGCCAAAGTCATGTTTCATGGCTTTTTTAACGCATAAACAATAAAGAGAAAACTCTACCCTAGCTCTGGTAAAAGTAAATAGTTCAAAAAATTGATTAAAGAAGCTTTCGTTTTCGGAAAGAGCAACTCTTTCTGGTTTCGACTTATAATATATAAAAAATAAAAAACCCCACCAATGTTTCCATTTTTGACTTGAAGATCTAATCGTTCAGGGGAATAATGACATAAATTATAGGGACAGTTACCTTGCCAAATGGAGAAACGAGCTGGTGAAGAGCTGTAATTCTGTCTCCAAGTTTCTCCTTTCTCACCTGCTTTTGAAATCAACATGCAAATGAAATAGATTAATTAACATGTTAACTTTTTTAGTTTACCCCCGGATTTCGTGGTTAAAACGAAAAAAGAAAAAGGATATTTTGTATGAGTGAGATGATGATATTTGAAGAATCGTCATGCTTTAAGAAAAGGACAATTATGAAAGACAACAGTTATCATCAAAGATGTTTGTGCTTGTGTTTGTGTCTGTATGTACCCTTGTGTGCGTGTGTGTGCGTGTAAGAATGAGAGAGTGAAAAGAGAGTCAGTGGCAGAAACAGTGAGAGAAAGAGAGATGAGTACTTTTCCGTTCATCCTGAATTATAGACATTAAATTACCTTGAAGGTTGATTGGGTTGAAGAAGAAGGTTGAACCTTAGCTTTCTTGGCCGCCCCACCACTTGCAGTGCTGTTACACTAAAATAAACAAAGGAGAAATTGGAACAGATGATTACGATAAGCTAAACCAGTTTATGGCTTGGAAAAAAGTATTAGCTTAAGTGATTTAAAAGTATATAACACATGCTTTTCTACAGAACGAGCAACTTTAAGGAAAGTTTTGTACGGTTTCCTCAAATTAAATTCAACGAATATTTCACATATCAATTGGTTATTAATCGAATGTATAAATCACTAAACCCTAGAATACTCTGATGAATTTATAAGCCACCCACCTCGGAAGATCGATCTGGTGGTGGGTGTCTCCCATCTGCTTTGTTGCTAGAAAAATCTAACATGTTGCTGCTGAAACTTGTCACACATGATTTGGGAGATGAAGCAGGCATTACTTGGGACCAAGTAGGTTTGGTTGTTGCCTGGAACTCTTCATTTGCATGTCCATAGAAATAGTTGTTTGCAGGATTTTCTTGCTTCACATTTACAACAGAAGTACTTGATGTCTGATGCAACATTTGTTCCTCCCAGTTCTCCAACTTCTTGGTTTGAAAATGGCCCATGCCATTCTTATCTTCTCCGTCCACCATTCGACCCCTAAAATAACACATAAATAAATAAACCCAAAAAAAAAAAAATTTGATCCCATAACTCATAAAGTAAATATATAGCTGATGACTGAGAGAGAGCATGGATTTTATTCTATTCAAGGATCCAAAACATGTATCATGAATGAATAAGCTTAAGTAAAGAAGTTAATCCTATATAAGCAACAGACAGATAGGGAGAGAGATTTACAGAAGGAGTTGGCTCCATGACTCAGGAAGCTCTTGGGTATCATGCCATGAAGAAACAGGAAATGAAGAGGAGGAAGAAGAAGAAGAAGAAGTAGGTGTGTAAGGAGGGAAGAGATTAGAAGGAGGAGGCAAGAAAGGAGAAGTTTGTGGAGTAGGTGGCCTCATGCTATTGATGTTCCACCAGTTAGGGTTCCCGGCCATCATCTGCTGCACCGGTGAGCTCTGCAAAGCTCCTCTATTCATTCCTTTTCTCAAATTGACGAATTAAAACTTCACTTTGTTTTGTTTCTCTGTCACTCTTTCTTTGTATATCTTTCTCTTTTACTTTCCTTGAAGCTCCCAAACAAGTCTTTATTGAAACTTTAAGAGGGTCTTCCTACTATGGGTTAAGTAGAGAAACCACAAGTCCTATTCCTGAGAGAATTTGAATCATGGAGGTTTGAGAACCTTTGTCTTTAATTGTTTTCTCTCTTTCCTTTATTTCTTTATTGCTTTGCTTTTTTCTTTCTCCTCCTTTCTTTTATGTTTTTCTTTTCTCCCTTGCTTTTTACTGCTTTTGCTTTATCTCAAAGTGGGACAGAAAAAGTGGTAGCAATTCTCATTAATTAAGAAAATCAATAAAAAAAAAGGGAGAGAGAATTTCATACACTAACTGATGGTGCACAATTGTTCCATATATCCTTCCATGTGTCACATTTCTATGGCTTGATATATAGTTTGATGATACAATGTAGGTGAAGATTAAAGAGAATGATTCTGAAAAAATTTATATGCCATTATTAATGCTATTTACTTGACAAAGATAATATTCGATCGAGTTTGAGTCGTGTAGTACTTAATAAGGCTATTCATATCGATCTGATGGTGAATGACGCATGCACCCTTTTAGTATAATTAAGCATATACATATATATCTATATACATTATGATTTAATTTGTGATGGAATTTATCATTGAACTTGTCTTATTTGCTTGCCTGTTAATAATTTCTTCTAAAATTGGATTGGATTTGGATATATACACCACATTTTATAACATTTTCCCAAAAAGCAAAATGAAAATGATAGATGAAACTGGAACAGGAATGAATATATGAAATGGAAATAATCAATTAACTCCATAAACAAGCAACATATAATTAATTAATGTACAATTTTGGTAAAACTCAATGACCGAAACCTGGAAAATTGTCCCTCCCTCCAACAAATTACCTTACCTATATTATATATTTCATCCGTTTCTTTTAAGAACTTTCAATAAATATTTCACCCAGATTACAATTAATTAAGTTGATCGTATGTTATTAACAAGTAATCCCAAGTCGTATTACTTATTACAACTCAAAGACCAACCAACTACCTGTAATAATAATTAATGTATATAATAAGTTTCTTGAATCTTAAATCCTGCTACAATATGCAACTAAGGGTACCCAAATTGGAACATAATTATAAATTTTGTATGTGAATAATTTTAAAATGACTTTAATTATATGACAGATTTATTTTAAACAATTATATATATATATATATATTAAAAAAAAGTTTTGAGCCACAATATAAATGAAGAAATTATGTGGGGGAAAAAATAAACCCACCAAAATGAGGAGACGTTGAACTATCGTCATGATGATGAAAAAAATAAAGCTACAATTTTTAAATACCAAAATGAATGTGGGCGAAGGGGGGGGGGGTGGTGGTGTTTAGACTTAATAAGATGATAAAAATGTGATAGATTTTATAATAACGTAAAGGAAGAAGAGAAGACGAAGAAGAGACCCGTGAGAGAGAAGAGACCGACAGACAGACACAACCACATTCTTCGAGAGGGTCAAAATCTAGGGTTTGGAGATCCCTAACCTCATCCTCAGCCTCAGGTCAGGTCTCCCAAAGGAATGATTACCATTTCCAAGAATCAACATTCTTTTTTACCTCTCTCTATCTATAATCTATGACTATGTCGTTGTATAATATCCAACCTTTTTCCATTTATTATTTTCTTTTGGGCACCCCTTATATATATATATACACATATAAAGACTCCTACCCTTTAACTAAATTAGCCAACAAACTAAAGTCAATAAAGAACTTGATTAATGAATTTTTAACCACCCCGGGCATGACATAATTATATAATTTGCAAGCAATTAAGTTAATTTGGAGGAAAGAGGAGTGCCCGTTCATCAAATCTCCCTTTAACATTTAAAACGATCGACATAATTAATTAATTAAGTATTCCATTGTGATCATATATTTATTATTATAATGAGATATTCCAAGACATACATTCCCTTGAGCAGCATTTCGATGTTAGAAACAAACAAAGAAACCCTTAAATTTCGAGCTAGCTAGTTACTAGTAAACAAAGCAACATATATATATATATATATATTATATATAATATAAGCATTAATTATTAATTGTTTGTTTAGATTAGAGGATCGTATTAAGGGGGGAGGAGAAAAGGAATATCGGAATGTCTGTCTGGTTAATTTGCACTGCCAAAATCTTTGTCGGAGGCGCCGTGTCCTCTTTTTCCCTAGCTAGCTTTCTTTTCTTAATTATTATATATTATATTTATATTGTTCTTACATTCTTTCTCATTTTACCACAAAACAAACGCCGGCAAACATTTCCTCCTTGTCTTCACTTCCCTCCTCTTTTATTCGATCTTCTCTCTCTTTATATTATCATTACCATTATTTTAATACATTATACATGTTTATTTGTAAGACCGATGAGTTAGATCAGAATAGTTGAATCTCACCTAACATAAAAAGATCGGCAAAAGAAATAAATATATATATATATATATATATATTTTTTATGTACAAATAATCAAAAGCAAATAAAATTTTGAAATTTTCAGCAATCACTAATTAATTCTTTATTAAAATAATAAAATCTTAATCGTAAAATTAAAGTCATGTTTCACTACTCGACTTTCACTTTGATTTTAAAGAAACTATTCTAAATAAATAAATTAAACAATTCTTAACAAAATATCAAGATGAAATTAGCGAAAAATAAATATATGGGTTACTAAATTTTGTTGAAATTGAGATGGTTTTTTGTTTTCTTCCTATTAAAATTAACAAATTAACTTACTGCATACATTATTTGATCGGCTGAAATGGTGAACTAGTGTAATATATATATAATTGAATTAGTCATAACCATAAGCTTACGATCACAATAGTAAAAAAATCTGAAATAAAAACACTAATGGATCGGATTGAGTCGCTTATCTTGTCTTTTATTGACAACAAAATCTTAGAAAAAGAATTAACGATGCCGACACTCCAAATTTTAATTGATATGGGCATGTGTATGTATAGTACTACTCTTCAAACAGTCCAAATTAAATAATTAATTAAGTTGTAATTATACATAATTAATTATACATGAGTTAGCTAGGAAGATAGACAACCTTGAAATTTGACATGTCGTTTCCTTGAACTGGAATATTCTTACCCATCAAAGCTTGTGTGTTATATTGGTGTCATGTTGTTCATGCTTCATCATCGGATTCCTCATCACATGCTTTGATTTAATATTAATTAATTAAGTAATAATATTTAATTAATCCATAATTCCTCCTCATGATCCCAATAAAACTTTATAATAAAAACCCCTAGAGGAATTAAAGTCATAGCTAAGTAGAGAAATATTCAAGTTAATTAGAAACAGCTAGCCGGCTAATTACTTTCTCTAATTAATCTAATTCCATCGAAATTTGTAGCCGAAATCTATGCAGTTCTTGGGCTAACTCCTGCTTGGAGTATAAAAAAAAAAAAATTGAAAAAGAGAAACAAAAATAAATGGATCTAAAATGCACAATTATTTGAAAACATTTCTAGGATAATTTATTCGTAAAGACTTAACCTACGTGTAGTATGTTTTCAAATTGCGATGTTGATAAAATGTTGCTTTGGTTTGATTTTTTAATTAATTAAAAAGAAGATTTTAATAATAAATATATTTTTTAAATTATTAAATGTCATTTGATAGTATTTAAGAAGAGATTTTAAAAATTAAAAATGTTATTTTTTTTATTAAAAAAAGTTTAAAATTTGAATTAGTGACAGTAAAATTTTTCAAATTTTTTTAAAAGATAAAGCTTTTAAAATATTTTTATTTAATTTTAAATATTTAATTTTATTTTTTTAAAAATAAAATATTAAAAATATATTTATTAAAATAATTACTCAAATTTTTTAAAAAATTATCTGTAACAATTAAATGATTAATAATTTTTTTTTAAAATTTGTACTTATAAAAATTTTAAGAATAAAAAGTCTATTATAAAAAAATTATAATTAAACAGAACTTAAATGTTGATTTAATAATAAATGTTTATAAGATATTTTCGTAATATTTGAATTTGATTCTATTATTATTATTATTAATATATTGCAAGTCAATAGTGAAAGGGTCAAGCATAAATAAATTAATTAACTATTAGTAATTGGGTTGAAATTAATGCTTAATCCTTGACTTTAAAGTTGATTTCAACCGTCAACATTAATTATTTGCGGAGTATCGTTGTCCATCCTTGCATACAAAATTTAACGCTATTATCATCAATCCCAAAAACATTATTAATTTTAATTTAATTAATTAATTAATTGTACCGTAAATCAAACGACAGTGAAATCAAATTTAATTACCTCTACAATTAGTTAGAAGATTCTGAAACGCAACTTAAAAATCATCAAAATATACAGATTTTGTCACGTTAAAGAAAGGATTCAATGGGTGCAAATAACAATAATAATAAAAATAAAAGATATATAGAGATGTATATATATATATATATATGTATTGATTAAATTTAAATTGTAATTTTAAAATTAAAGTTACTGCAATACTACTCGTAGAAGATAAAATTACCTTAATTAATTATGTTAGATGTTATTGCGATTTTTATTTAAACATATATTATAATTAATCAATAGAATTAGAATCTGGTGGTAGTTAATTAATTAAGGCTAGAAAACTAGGCATCGTAGAGGCATTTTTAGAAGAAAATGATGTTTTTGGCATGATGTATTATAAGCCGACAAGTCGCACCATAATGGCTTTGCGTGCACGCAGTTTTAACATTTTATTAAAAAATCCATCCTTCTTTTCTATTCTTATCCACATCTATATATATTTTTATTATTAAATAATTTCATTTTCCTTTAACAAAATTATAATTTGTCATCCCAATTCTCGGCTAGGCGATAAGCTCGAATACTCTCCAGGACTTCTAAGAAATTTTTTCACTATTTTTAAGTGGACACGACACATCTTCTGTATGTGTGATTTGTCATCCAATTTTCTATGTTTTAAAATTATATTTCTGTGTAATTTTACTATGTGTTTATATTTTTTAAATACTCCGTATTAGAATAACAAAATACTACAAAACAAAAATGCTGTATTTTTATTATTATTATTACCACATTTATTATTTTTTATTCTAAAAAAATTGTAAAGACATATAGGAATATAACACTAAAATGTCAATTTGTATAAATTTTTTAGGGAATATGACCATTGCCCCCTATATTTTTGGTCAATTAATCAAATTATCTCTTAATTTCAAAAAATTACCTGTTACGTTCTACCGTTTGGTTGACTGACAGGAAACTTATTGAATTTATTAAAATACCCTCTACTTTTAATTTTACAAACAAAGTAAATTCTAATTTATAAAATGTAGGTCCCACTAGTAGCCATTTAAAAATAAAATATAAATTTTAAATAAAATAGTATTTTAATAATATTAAATTATACTTATTACAAATTGACATAAATAGTCCTCAAAAAATTAAAAAATTAAGTTCTCAAAATATTTTTGTTTAAATTAATTAAATTCATTAAATTACCTATTTATCCTCAAAATATTAATTTTTCCGTCAGTCAACCAAACGGCAGGACGTAACGAATAATTTTTTGAAATTAATGGACGATTTAGTTAATTGGTCAAAAATATAGGAGTCAATGGTCATATTCCTAATTTTTTATATATTTTAATTATAATCTAATAATAATAATAATTAAGAATTGACATATTCTTTTTCATTTTATTATATTATAAAGAAAAATAGAAATTAACCAAATCACCAAATAGGTCTTGATTGCTCTACGTAGAATCGTAGCTACCTAGATTTTACAAATCAGTAAAAGTATTTATATAACTTTTATATATTTCTAAATTAACAGATGTATATAATACTAAAAAGCTTAGGTAGCTAAAAGTATTTAAACAATTAGATTATAATAAAATAAAAAGGAAATACTCTTAGCAGACAAGCAAAAGAAAAGACCGAACCATATCTCAGTAGATTATAAACAAAGGCATCAATCATTCTCGTGGTGAAATAATTAATCATTCTCTTAATTAAATACAGATCCCAATACCCCTAACCTCTTGCCTTTTTATTTTTTTAATTCTTATTCTTTTGTCTTCTTATAAATCAAATAATTCAACTTTTCATTTTTTTCTCCACTTGTATAATTATTAATTATATTAATTTCTTTTCACCATAAACAATTATTAAATTGGTGATTATTTCCACGCTAGCTTTTTCCTAGTCTTCATGTGTCAAAACCCTATTTGCTTCATTAATAATAAAATAATTACGTAAGAGAATACGAATTTTAACTAGTTTAATTTGTCAAAAAGAGAATTTAATGTAATTTAATACATTCTGAATACTACAATTATTATTATTTTGTTGTAAACGTATGTAACACAAGAGTATTCATCTCATCATATCTAATGTCTTGCCTTTTTACAATAAACTCTATTTCTGAAAAAAAAAAAAAAACATCTCATTTATGTATGTGTTTCAGACTTATTTAAAGTTAAGATAGATCAAATTTGATGTGATGTGATAGTAACTTAACTTGTATCAATAAAGACAAAACATAGACTAACTAATTGAATCAATAAATAAAGACAAATTATATTGACTAGTTAATGGAGTTAGTAGATATGTACATATATTCAAATTGAAATATTAGAAAAAAAACAGTGTATTGTATTATTTAGGTAAAATTTAATAATTTTTTTTAATAATAATAATAAATGCGTTGAATCCACTCATCTATTATCAATTATACTTAGTTGAGCGATAACTACTTTTAAATAATATCTTTTACTTAAATTTGATTCTTTTATGAATATTTAGAATAATTTTTTTATTTAATTAATAACAAAAATATAAATTATTCTTATTGGTATATTAAATACACGTATTATTAAAATATATTTGATAAATTTTTTTAAAAATATTTTATAAAATATTATTAATAATTAAAAATAAAAATATTATTAAAAAATAATGAGAAAACACATAATAAATTGTTTTACTTAATTAATAAGAAAAGGGTATAAATTATTTTGACTCACATATCAAATCATCGTATTATTAAAGTATATTTGATAAGGTTTTAAAAAATATTTTACAAAATATCATTAATTATTAAAAGTAAAAATATTATTAAAATATATGGAGAGCATATTCAGCATCGTTTTCAAAAATAAATACAATAGTTATTTTAATAAAAAATAATTATTTCTAAAAAATAAAAAAATACATGTATAACGTTTTAGTTAAAATTTAGAAAATAATGTTTTTTTTAAAAAAAAATTACAAAATATTTATTTTTTAAAAGAAGAAAACAGTTTTAAAAAATGCAACCACGCAACCTCGTAATATTTTGAGTTTCAATAATTTACTTATGTGACTCTGAAGTCAGATTTCATGTAATCAATCAATCATCTTGTTAGATTCATCATAGCTAAGCTAACGTACTAAATTTGTTACATAAGATCTATGACGTACGATCGATCGATCCGTTAATGAAGTCAGTTGATCCGACGGTCTTCGTGGGTCAAAATCGAGCAACAAGTACACAACCTCCCAAGATGTATCACGTGACTGACAGCTTTAAAGTTCAACCGAACTTTATGGCCATGGTTGAGTCCAAGACACTAGAAGACGAACCACGACTGAGACAGATCAGTGGTCCACGTGTCTTAGCACGTCTGTAGTAAACCAAGCGTGTTAAAATTACCAGTTATTTTTGTTTTGCTTAAAAAAATAAATAAAAGGTAAATTATTTTCACGTGCGACCACCCGAACGCACATGGCAACTAGGATATGAAACTTTATGAATGAGTGAACGAATGATCGGAGCAGACATTGCAAATGGCTTTGTCAACTTCGATTCATTAAAAGGTTACTAAGTCAGAGTTGAATTAGACCAATTTGTCCACTCTTTTTTTTTTTTGTGTGGCCAATTTGGAGATTTTCTTGAATCACATTATTACTTTTTGAGAATTTAAATATTTAAATTTAAATATTTTCTTCTCTTTAAATCATTTTTAGCGAATGTTATTCTTTTCAAATTGCTTGTTGAATTATATTATTTTTATTGTTCAAGGAGGGTTTATTATTCTTCAAGTGAGATATGAGTGAGATTGAAGATGGCCAGCATTAATTTATTATATTGTACATATATAATGTATTTAATTTAATTTTCCAACTTAGAATCGAGTAGATTTTAAAGTAAAAAATAATAATTATATTTCTGGAAGAGCTACTTTAAAATTGACATTATTATGATAATGTTAGAAAATATTTGTGTGTCTTTTTGATAAGTTAACATTATCTTAAAATGAAATTTTCTTCTCAATTTTAGCATAAATGTGCCATGTGAACAAATTCGATCAGACTATACTTAAATATTATGACACGTCACTTTATCAGATTCTATAATTATGGTTCTATATTCTTTATAAGATATAATAATTTAAATTTTGAATTTACAATCAAAATAGAATTTAAATGAAGCTTTTTTTTTTGGCAGAAAGAAAACCTTTTATTAAAAACAATAATAAAGTAATTGACAACGTACAAACAATTAGTGTTTTCTTAATTTTTCTTTAAATAAAGGTTTTAAGTAATTGACCTAGTTAAAGTGGTCAGAGAGAGGCGGTTTGTGGGCCCACGGGGATTGGGCTGCCGTGAATGTAATGAGCGAGTAGATTAAGAGATATACAAACAGAACAGTTTCGCTATGGGCTTTTTCCATGTGTGAACTGAAAGCGACTTAAAGTTTTTGGACTGTATTGATCGTAAGGCAGGCTTGTGGGTTGTGGGCCCATTTGTCTCCCCCTCTCCAAAAAATATATATATATATATATTTTAGACCGTCTCTGGACACCGACCCCTAACAACTGCTTTCTCTTTGGATTTTTAAAAAAAATAAAATTTTCACTCCTGAAATCAACCCTGGGCCCATCCTGTAATTATTTCTTCCCCTTTTTATTTTATTTAGTATACTATAGACGTCATCATCACATCAATTATGACATCTCAACTCTTTTTATTTTTTGTTTTTAGTAAACGTAATTATATTTGTTGGGTAATTTTATAGGCGGGGGTCCATAACTTGTAAAATGGGCACCCCAAAAACGACCCTAGTTGAAGAAAAGAACAAATCATGGAATGAATGCAGACAAATTCTGTTTACTGAAATCAAAACTTTGTTGAACGTCGTTTGTTTGTTTGTTTTTCCTTTTTTTAAAAGTAAAATCATTAGAGGAAGACGAAGAACTAATTGAACAAAGAAAAAAAAAAAAAAGTATATGATATTGACGAACATAATAATAAATCTTATTGATTGCTCTCAAAATTATGGATAAATTAACATTCGAGCACAAGGATAACAAAGATAGTATTTCAGCAATATATGAAAAAGAGCTCTGTGGCATAATTATTCCCACAAAAAAATATGGGTGAAAAGAACATTTATCAAAATTATTTTGTCGTTAATTACACAAATAATAAGAAAAAGACTGAACACTCGAGCAAAAATTCTGCGAATCTTTCTGAGAGCCTAAAGACGAAATGAAACAATCCAAAAACTAAAAGTTATACAGTGTTTATGAGGAGAGTTGCACAAGCAGCTAATACTAGAAGACTATCAAAGTTGGCTCAATTCCAACTTTGACAACTCTTCTAAAGTCTGTATTACTCCAAATTTTCATTTTCAGTAATTTGAAAATTGACTTGATATTGAAACATTAAGATACAAGTTGGAAAGTGTCATATTACTCCATTTATTTATCTTTTTATCATTCACTTTATTCACATTTCAATTTAGAAAAAAATAAGTATAAGAATTATTTTCAGCCGTATCTCAAAATAATCCTAAATATAACGTGTATGATTAGAGAGAGAGAGAGAGGGTGTGTGTTAATAATTTCTTACCTAACATGATAGGAGAAAATTATTAAATAATTATAAAATAAACCCAACAAATTGAAACCCCGTTGACCTCTTTGTTTGGTAGTTGGGATATAAATTTCAAAGAGTACTAATCGGTTTAATTTTGTCTTCTTTGATTTTTAATTTCAATTACTACAATCATGATATCTTTAACATCAATTCCACTTCTGACCCAATAAAATTACCTATTTAATGTTCGAGAGACATGTCACATTTGTCACTTGACTGACTGGCTTCAATTTTAAGTCACCCAACAAAAACCTATCAATTTATGCGTCCATTTTTACTTTTAAACGACTCTCTTAATCTAATCATCATTTTTATTAACACCAACTTCAAATTATTTTGACTCGGTGTAAATGGAGATAAGGAGTTTGGTGAGCAATATCCATTTTAATATTTTATATTTATATATATATATTACTATCAAATCATTCATCTAATCTTCACATCAATTATAAGAATAATAATTCATGGTAGTTAATCAAGTAAGATTATCTCTTACGCTAACAAAAAAATAATACTTAGTTCTTCCACACATTTATAGCTTAAGTGACTATAAATATATATGTATAAAACAAAACATAATCTTAATTTTGATAACATATTTTCTCTTTCACTAATTAATAACTATTTTTGTTTTCAAATTTCTTTTTAATACTACAAATTATATTTACAATATACTAATATTATATTAATAATTTATTAAAAATCGAGAGTTTTGATCGGATCTAATTTGACGATACTCGAAAATTTACATTTAATTTAGGCAAAATTTGCCTCCACAAAAAATTATGAGTCTTTTTTATCAGATCTAAGTCGTTACTGTTAGAAAATTTGCACTCAATCTAAGTAAAATCTGTCCATAATACTTTTTACAGAGGAAAATAATTAGGGTGAATAAAAAAACTCAAGTTCAGCTTGACTCAAAAAAAATAAAAATTTAAAGTTGGGGCTTGAGTTTTTATTATTAAGATTCGGTTTAGATTTAGGTTAAAATCTGGTTAAAAATCAAAATGTTTATAAATTTACCCGAATTTAGATTTTTATCTAATAGTATCCCGACTTTACTTTAAAAGTCTGGCCAAAAAAATCAAATATAGGCTGGGTTAAAAAAATGTAATATTTATCTAAATTCGGACTGGATTTATAATCATTCGACTTGAACATGGATATTTGCCAAGCCTAAAGTTGACCTTTTATTTTACACTTAAGAGAAATTGAATCTCTACCCTTAATTTGGAGGATAAAGATACCAACTATCCCCACTAGAGGGGGTGATTATTACCGATTAGTAAACCAATATATAACCCCCATTAATAGACTGAAAAGGTTTGGGCCTAACATAACAAGGGACCATTAATGTTTGATAAATCCCAGCCCACCTTGAACATTTGGGCCACTGGTAGTTCATATTTCAGGATTCAAATTTTAATTTTTTGTTGCGACAACCTGAAGTTCTCATTGCTGATTTTTGACTTGAAAGCACAAAACCCTATCGTCGTTTCATCCCCAAAACCTCCCTAAAATCTCAATTTCTTAAAGAAGCAATGTTTCGAGCAAGAACATGGTTGTCAAGAAGCTTCACAACTCTCTCTACTAATCCTTTACGCGTTTGTATAGTCGGCAGCGGGCCTGCTGGTTTCTACACTGCTGAGAAGGTAACATTTTTATTATATAAATGGATTGAACGATTGAATTTTTGTTTTATTAGGAGATTCTGATTAAATAAATTTATTATTAGACGTTGAAGGCCCATCAGGGTGCGCAAGTTGACATCATTGATCGATTGCCGACGCCATTTGGATTAGTACGCTCTGGTGTAGCACCTGATCATCCTGAAACAAAGGTCAGTTATCTCAGTTAAACATTGCCCTAAAGTTTTATGGGTTTGTTCTTTATTGTTTTAGCTTGAATCAAACTGTGTGTATTGCATATAAATGGTATACATGATATTAAGATTTTAAACCGTTTCTTAGTGACGTCAATGCATTTTTTCTCTAAATACTTCTTTTGTATTTTGTAATTGTCTTAATTGAGCTTAGTTTACCAGAAAAATTGCAACAGATTGTGATAAACCAGTTTTCTCGAGTGGCGCAACATGAAAGGTGTTCATTCTTTGGAAATGTTACCCTTGGATCATCTGTTTCTCTATCAGAGCTTCGTGAGCTCTACCATGTGGTACAATAACTATTATAGATGTCTTTCTCTGGTACTTGCAGTTTTCTTGGAGTTATCTGTCTTTTCTTTATCATTACATTGAGCAACATTTGATTTGAATCTGAGCAGGTTGTGCTTGCATATGGTGCTGAAAGTGACAGAACTCTCAGTATACCAGGAGAAGTATGTGTATTTAATGAAAGTAAAGTGTTGCCGGGCTTTATTTTTGTATGATGGTGCTCAACTGCATACTATAATCCAAATTATTGCATGTACAGCTGTTGGTTAATGCTTGTGATCATGTGGTTATGAATGCCGCTGATGAATTTAAATTTTTGTTGTTCATAAATTTTTTGAGTGCATTTTTGTAGAATTTGGATGGGATACACTCAGCAAGAGAATTTGTTTGGTGGTATAATGGGCACCCAGATGGCAGAAACCTGAATCCTGACCTGAAAAGCACCGATACAGCTGTCATTCTTGGTCAGGTATTTTCATATGGATTATTATGAAGCCAGGTTGATAACATGATTATTGTGTTACGATGTAACTAAAAGTGCTAAGATTCTTCAATTTTGTATCACAGAATGCATGTAATTTGAACATTGTACAATTATTTATCAATGTTGGTTAGATAAGAACATAGTCATTATGTTAGTGGCATCTAGGACAGGAGAGAGAGAGATAAGGACATTTGATTAAAATGGAGTTTATTTGTCAGACCTCCTGATGTGCAGGTGGCTTGTGACTCTGCTTGAGCAGGTGGCTTGTGAATCTACTTGAGCTTGGGGTTGGGCAGTTGTTAGGTTCATTTCTTACACAAAAGGGGGCCGGGCCTTAATGCAAGTAGAGTAATTTGACCCCAAACAGAGTGATTTGGTTTGATGTGATTGGTTAAGGTCTTTGGTTTTGTACTGATTAATCATTCCCGTAACTGAGGATGTGTAGTATGCCCTTTGTCCAGATGTGACTATTTGGTTTATGTCCAATTGTAGGATGATCAGTATGGTTAATACTTGTAATAGGGCCCTTGTAGATAAAGCAATAACAAATTATGTTCCATAGCTGTAACTAGAATGCTGGATAGAGTACTCCATGAGATTATGGCACCATTTACCCTGCGCGTCTTATGGGAAACTATATTCGTTTGATATGTAGCAGTAACAATGACTTGTGTTTATATTTCAGGGAAATGTAGCTCTTGATGTTGGTCGTATCCTCTTACGACCAACAGATGAATTGGCAACAACTGACATTGCCAGTCATGCTTTGACTGCTCTGCAGGAGAGTGCCATCAGGTCTTGTCCCATTATTTAAACAAATAAGTCTATAACTGGAATCATTTTTTCTTTTTTGGTATTCATGGATATGAATATAACTACAGAAAAGTCTATCTAGTTGGAAGACGTGGACCAGTGCAAGCAGCTTGTACAGCTAAAGAGCTTCGTGAAATTCTTGGTAATTCTAACATGTGATTATTTGCACTAATGCTAAGCTGAGTATTTTTATTTACTTTTATCTTGAATGTGTTGTTAAGTAAATGTGTTACATTGGCACTGATGTGGAGGATTATAAAGTTCGATGGGTGCATAAAATTTTGAATTCTTTAATTTATTCAATGGGGAACTGATAATTTTTAGTTAAACTCTATGGTTTGATTTGTCAATCCATCATGCAGATCCTTATCTCTTGAGAAAACAAAATAGTTTACAGTTGGTTGATTTCCTGATTTGTTTGCATTTTGACTGCCAGTACATTATTTCATTAGTTGTTTGGTTAGATATCTAATTCCTGACAGAACATTGCTGTGTGTGTTTTATAAAATCCTCCAACCAGTTTTGGAATTTAGAGAAGTCTTGGGATCTCTTTGCAGGTATTAAAAATCTTCATGTTCATATACGGGAATATGATCTAGTGAAAAGCCCAGCAGATGAGGTATATCTCAATTGCAAATTTTTTTTGTGTTCTCATTCTCATTGTTAACATCCTTGATTTTCCCATTTACTGCAAAGAAGAAAAAATAAGGATTTATTATATATGCTATATTTACTTTCTCTTATTGTTGTCTTTTGGAAAGGCAGAGATGAAAAACAATCGAATTCGGAGGAGGGTTTATGAATTGCTCTCTAAGGCAGCTGCTTCGGCATCTTCCCAACCCAGGCCAGGGCAATGCGAGCTTCACTTTGTTTTCTACCGCAAACCTGATAGTTTTCTTGAATCACATGAGAGAAATGGCCATGTTTCTGGTGTGCACTTTGAGAAGACTGTTCTAAAAGGTAGTTTTTTTTTCTGTATATGTTTGTGCTATATTATTTTTCATTTGTTTTCGTAGGCATTCAATGCCTTTTGATTGTTGGATGTTGATGACTTGTGGATCTACACAACATCACACAGCCAAGTTGGTTATGCAGATTTGTTGTGATGAGAAGCAATAAAGTTGAAAGGAGACCATTTGTTAAATCCAAGAAGCCTGCTATTTCTCCTATTTTTTCAGCCTGCTATTGTTTCATGTGTTATGACTAATGATGGCTTGTTCAAGTGTCATGGGGAAAAAAATGAAGAAAAAGAATTGTGACGTTTCCACTTCCAATTTGATACATGGAAGGTCACTTGTCCTTATTTAGCTTCTATTTGTAGGTGGTGGCCCTGGGAAACAGATTGCTGTGGGTAATGGGGAATATGAAGATCTTGAATGCGGGTAATGCATATATTTCACCCTCCAAGATGTTAACCTTTTACCTTGTTATCTAAACTATCTCAAATTCAAGTAACTGGGATGTATCGCTGACTGGTCAAGGCAATATGTTCTTTATGTTTCCAGGATAGTGTTAAAAAGCGTTGGCTACAAATCACTACCTATCAATGGTTTACCCTTTGATCATCATAAAGGTAAAGAAAGCAAAGAATAGATTTGCCATTTGCCCCAGGAAATTATTTCCTGCTTTTTGCATGCAAAATCATTTTACTTTTGGAGAAGCTACTATATTTTTCATTTCTTCAACCTGTTCAAAGTTTCTATCCGAAATCTCTAAACTACTTAGAAAATTTGATACTATATATAAAATCTAATTTGTAATTCAGTTGTTAATTCACTATCCCAAAAGTTGGGGAGTTGAAGCAGTGTTCTGTGCAAACTCTTCCCATGATTTTTTTTTTCAGGTAGAAAGTATCTGTTTCGTTCTTTCGTCTTAAAGTTCTGAGTTTTCAGAATATCATCTCTCAATTGCATCAACACCATTGAAATACATGTAGTCTTCAATGTCGTCAGTTTCTTAGTGGCTGCAATGCATGTTTAGACGCCAACCCTTACAATTAGAAATCAATAAATTTGCTTACCATTGCATGGCATCCCTCCTAGGTGTGGTTCCAAATGTTAGAGGTCGAGTTCTAAGTGATACTTCAGGAGATCCATCGTTGATTGAGAATGGTTTGTACGTTTGTGGATGGTTAAAGCGAGGACCAACTGGGATTATCGCTACAAACCTATACTGTGCTGAGGAAACTGTAAGTTGCTTTCTTTTATCTCCTAGACAGACACTTGCGTGCTTTAATTTAAGAGATAAAGTTAGATCTTCACCCTTTCTGATGTCGAAGTATTGCATTATGATCTAAAGCTAGAATTGATTTAATATTATGGTTGCTTGTAAAGATTATCAGCTTTCTGATTCAACTATTGACATGGTATGGTAGGTCGCAAGCATATCAGAAGACCTTGAACAAGGAGTATTAGCATCCTCATCCAAATTGCAAAAGCCTGGCAGAGAGGGACTCCTACAATTACTAGATGACAGAAATGTTAAACCTGTAACATTCGATTCTTGGGAAAAGATTGATTCTGAAGAGAAAAGGCTTGGGACTTTGAGAGACAAACCACGGGAGAAATTCGCAACATGGGAAGATCTACTAAAAGTAGCTATGGAATGAATCAATACTCTCTCAGACGAAATATCGTTGTCCCCTGCAATTTAAAAGAATAAGTATTTACTTTTTTGCCAAATTTTTATTGTAACAAATGCGTTTGATTTTTCATATTATATGTATACCATTGTTTAACTGCATCGAACAGGAAATTAGTCATTTCGTTCTATTTTTCCTGAAGCAACAAAACTTTAATGTCCGGAAATAAAAGGTTCTCCGTATCATGGGCCGTGAATGAAAAGTTCATCCTTGAAGAATAATTCCTCCCTTTTGTTAACGGAAAGATTTCAAGAGAAAAATAGAGGTTGGTTTCGGGAAAGCAGACTTTATTGTGTGTTGTGCCACATGGGCCCTGGATCGAACCAGAACTTCTAGCTTTTGCCTTGTCAATTTTTATTCTGACCATAGCTTCTCCAATCAAGTACACCCACGGGTGTGATGATAAATTATTAAATTATGTTTGGTAAAATCAACTGTCTAACATGATGGTATGGCTAAGCTGTGTTTGCACTCGTGTCTTATTATAGCTATCTATACAGGAGAAAGTTATATTTATCCTAAAATAAAATAAAATTAAAAAAAAAATCAAAAAGTCGTATGCACACTTTTTTTTTCCTTTGTATAATTTCCCATTCCAATCCAATGGTCGTGTGTGTGCCGTGGGAGTACACAGATATTATTTCTTTGAAATTTCTTCTATACGTGATTAGGACATGACAATTACTTGTCTCGAGAAGTAGAAGAGTTTTCATTTTATTCTTTCCAACTTAATTAATTTCAACATTGTAGCTGGAATCCAAACTTAATTGCTTTCACTTTTCACTTGTATATAATATATAATATATGCACGCACGAGTGATGAGTTCATGTAGCAATCAATCCTAAACCCGAACGAGCTAAATAATTTTTTGACAAAAATAAATAATTAATTTATTGAGCAACATAACATAAATAATTGAGTAACATTAACGTAGACTTTTGTTGCATGAGTTAGCAAGTTCAGACATACCGTCTGCTCATGGTTAGTATTGAGTTGACAAGTATATATCAAACGAGGACAATTATTAATCTGATGAAACGCCCCCACACATATACCCGTTCAACATTCTGCCAAATAAAACGTACACAATTCCTTTCTGCTGTAAAGCTCTCCACTTTTAATCTGAAATTGACTGCTTCTGCAACACACTTTAAACTCATGATCATGTGTTTCAAGTTCATCTTCCTGTATGCATATATATATATATATATATATAGGTATCTTTAATTAATTAATTAATTGCTTGCTAGCACTTGCAGTTTCATATATTTGCTGCTAATCTTAATTGATTTCCAGGGTTATATATGTTTCTTAAGCATGCAGATCATCAAGTGTAGTTGACAATTTTAATACTGGTTTTTAGGTAAAATAGTATTGTTTTCAGAGTCAAATTCCACCATGTTTTTCAATGCCAAGCACTCAAAAAAAGCTGCCTATTCTTCAAAGTGATTAGTTGCTCCATTTAAGTCTTCCAATATATGTTGAGCTATCGAAGAAAATATATATACATTTGGTGGATTTTTTCGTGAGGAGATTGAAATTTTTGAAATTAATTCTTAATTATATGGCTTTTGATGTCACATCAATATTGCAAGGCACTCTGCCCAAGAAAACCAACCACAATGACTACTCCCCACTTATGATTAGAAACAGTTCTACACACTTGAATTCTCCCTTCTGAATTCTTTCATTCATTCTAGCTAGCTAGCTAGCTAGCTAGAAACTCTCTCTATTAAATTCCTTCAAATTAATTTACTATAAGTTTCGTCTTGATTAGCTACTAATTCAAAAAATTAATAATTAAAATGAACTACAAGAAATTAAATTAACGGTGAAGGGGTGATCGATGCTTGTATTAGCTGTCAGTAGGGTTTCCAAAAGGCCATATCAATCGTTTCAAGTTAATTTTGAGGTTGATGGAAGTTGTCAACTTCAAATTATATATATTTCCATCGATTTGTAATTGTTGATTGCTGCAGCTGGTGCATATATCTAAATATAAAGGTAAGGTTCAGGCCCCCTTAGCTTCAATAATTCATGTAAATATATATCACAGGGACCCATGCATATTATTTGAAGCAAACTGGAAATGGAGTACGATAAAACTTGCAGGCTTTCTGCTAGATACCCACTATATATACACACAGATTATATATATGGCTGTGCTAGATCTTAGCAAGCTTGAACCTTTGTCTTGAAGGTCTTTTGAGACCCACTGCTTTAGCAATTGGCAGTAGGTACGAAAGGCCATTGATTTCAACATGTGATAAGTCTTGCTGACAGACTTATTAATGTGTACAGAACTTCCTATAATTATTAATAAAAGATTCAGAAACTCAAAATTGTAAATGTTCAAGAGGCTGCTGTTCAGTTTCTTCAAATTTTTTTTCCCTAAAAGTAGGTTTAATATGTTGAAAAAAGTGTTTTGTATATAATAATATGATGTTAATTAGTATATGTAGTGAATTAAATATGAATTTCAGTCCTTTTCTGGAAGATTGATGGTTTCCAAGCTCCATATATATATATATATATATATGTTAATTTTCTATATTGTGTTTTTTACAATTGTATGAAATTTCGATTGATTGAATGATGTTTTGGGTTACTTTTACTAATATCAAATCAATTCTTTACCTAGCTTACTAGATTTTTAATAGCCTGTTTTTCCTATATCTATCCTTGTTTGCCCTTTGTTGTCCAGAGAATTTCAATCGGATGTAGAATTCTTTCATATAAAGCTTCTACCATGGTCTATTAATGTTACAATTTTTTTCCTTTTTTTGGGGTTTAAATCAAAGATATCTTTGTAATCATTATTTTAACTCTAAAATAATTTTGTAAAATAAAATCTGTAACTATTATAATTTTACTTAATTTTTTAAAATGCAATATCTAAATAATTAAATAACACATAATTTTACTAGATAACTAATATATTACTTAATTTACAGGATATATAACTAATATTTATCAATAATTTATGTCTATTAATGTATACTAATTGCAATTTTTTGATCTCATAATAAATATGGATTACAAATTACAATAAATTAATTATAAACATACATACCCTCAATTTTAAATTTAACGTATAAATACAATCTTGTAGTGCTGTGATTATTTCTAACCCTTTATAGTAAATAAATGCTTAAATATTAAATTTAATTTTCACTACTCAAATTGAAGATATTACCCAACTTAGAGGATTATATGCATACACACATATATAAAAAGAAAAGCAAATCTTGTATCTACCATTCAAAATGTCAAACTCATGGCGAATTTTTAATTGCTAGCACATATATCATGTATTTTAACATCACCGTGTATAAAAACCAGCATAAAACTTTATTATTGGTAATCATGAACTAGTTTAGTTACCTTGATCTTCAGCAAGCTACGTATATTACTGTATATACAACAGCAATACAGCATCCTCCATCTTCATATATGTCTCATATACAACATAGTTGGTGCATGGTGGGATCCATGCATGCATGCCCTAGCTAGGTAGCTAGCTAGGCTAAGCTAGTGATAAAATCAAATTAATGGTAGTGTGTCCAATCTACAACAATGTGCAACTGTGCTATAATTGACATTATAAGGAGATATATATATATATATATATATATATATATATATATATATATATATATATATGTGATGGTCCGTTTGGGATTATAAAAGAAAGAAAGAAAAGAAAAGGAAAAGTTGGGTTGGCGATTCTCACTTTGTTAAATCAAATCGTGGATGGGGTCATTGCCTTCTGTTTTCAAGATTCATCCTGTCTCCTCCAACTTACCGCAAAGTCTTTGGTTCGATCATGACATCCAATATTTCACATTTTGGACTTGTAATGCCACGTATCTGAAAACCTTATACATCCCTTGTTTTGTTTGGTCCCTTTCACTTATTCTAACAAGCTAAAATCTCGCTTTAGGTTTTTGACATTAATGTCAAATTCAATGAAGTTTTTTCTGTCTATTTTTAAGCTGTGTGTTTAATTTAAATGAACAGAAGTCATGCATGTATTCTAAGATTTAATTTCAAAAGTATAAACTGCTTTTGAATATTAATTAAGACTCCTTGAGGTTGTATCAAGAAAATATTTTAAAGTGGTTTTCTAAAATAATATATCATTGCTTCAAACTGCTTTTCTACTTCAAGAAACTGTTTTATTGAAGGGTTTATTTCTTTTTCTAAGCATTCAATGTAGATCTTCGAAAAGGGTTTTTATATTTTATAATCAATTATACACTATAAAATAAAGATTTGGTCAATTAGAAAGAAGCTTTTAGATGAACGAAAAACACTCTGAGACAACACGTGGTCAGGAACTAATTAAAACAGTCTGGAATACAGAGAATTAATTGGAATGCATAGTTGCTATGACTTGGACAGCCATTAATTAATATTAATACTGAGAAATGGGATACCTTGTTGGCTAGCTAGATAAAGAGAAATGAAAGGAAAAACGATCGGAGAATCAGGATGACATGTTAGTGGAGGTTAAAAGCGAAGCATAGCATTTTAGCTTATCCCAATTGATGTATTACTCATATAAATCCTATTAAACACGTACGTGGGAATGGGATAATCCATCAGTCACTGTAGCAAAAAGTGCAATGCAAAGACGAGATGACCCGTTTCATTGATACACCAAATGTTATGGCACCCACTAAATTAAACTCATATATATGGGATAGGATTAAGACATCTGTCTATATAGTTGAAGTAATTGAACTTTGCCAAACCAAAAGCAAAAGGAATTCGCTAGCATTAGCAAAAGCTTTGAACAAGTAATGAAAGTGAAATAAAAAAGACACAAAACCAGGTTTTTAATTTGTTTAAGATATGAGTGGAGTGAGTGAGAGTGACCGCATAATCCCACTCCACACTGCTCGATGACTAGCTAGCTAGCTAGGACCCATGCAATATCGCAATGCAATGTATATATCATCTTCTTTACTGTTGTATGGGTCCTCGCGCAGTCTGTGAAGATTCTTTATTTTCTCTCTTTTTATTATTCTGATAATATATGTATATACGATACACCTTTCTCTGAATTCGATCTGATTTGTAGCCAATTGCCAACATATATATTAATTACATGTAATGAGGAATGGTTTATTATCCTTTGGAGTGGATGGATGTTGATATATCATATCATATATATGTAAATGGTTAGTAATCCCTTTTTTTTTCTTTTGCTTTTTCTGTATCGTACTACGTACTCTAGCCAATTAACAAGCTTGTTTAATTACATGCATGTTTGTTCAGTTCTGATCGAGTTCTGACTTGCACGCATGCATGCATGGACATCATGGGGAGATGTGTTTTGAACTTATATACATACTGTAAAAAGGTTAAAGGCTTTCTGCATGGTCTTCGATCATGATCTCATACCCAAGAAGGAATCCTTCTGTTCTAATTTCTGTCAGAAACATACATAGAATTTTTTAGAAAAGGATCTAATTATAAATATATACCATATATATATATATATATATTAAATTTTAAAGTAAGCCCTTCAAAAATTAATGTTAAATTAAGTCGAAATAATTAGTAATGGGCAAACCCGAGTTGTGTTATTAATTAACCCTAATCTTGACATATGATAATATATATATATATATGTATGTATGTATGGTTGATTAATTAAGGTAATTATTCGTCAAGTTTAAAGAAGTTTGACAAAAAGAGGTAGAAGTTGAAGAAAGTCTGGTATTTGTTGGCCAATGAAAACGAAAGTTTGGTTGCACCGAAAAACTTGCCTAAAACTTGACAAGTTGAAATAGGTAGCCCCGCCGATCATGTCACTAAGGCAAGACACAAATGCGAATTCTACTCCACTATCTTGTTAGTTGTGTTGTGTTGCCTTCTGTTGTATTTGTGAATGACACTTGACCACTCTCTTCTCCACCACCATGTCCAATTCATTTATTATATTATATTATATTATATTTCCTTCTCAATCCAATTTATTAACTATTTATATATAAATTGGCTTTGGCTATTAATTAATAAATTGTTAAGCACGAGCGAGCGAGTTTATAAGCAATTGAAAATGTTTGTTTTGAGATATTAAATTAAATTACATTTAATTAGAGACTTCAAGTATATATGTATCCAATTGGATATACATGTTACGGTACGGGTTGCCGTCCACTCTATAACATAACGCCGTTTTGTTCCCCACCAACCCATCTCTTTGCGTAGACTTCTTTTAAACCGCGCAAACTTTAACGTTGCCTCAATTATTGATTATATACTACAGCACCATAAATAAATTTAATATAATCTTTAATATACATACATACATACATATATATATATATGTCGATTTCCACAAGTTATTATTGCCTAAATTTGAATTAAGAAAGTAACAATAATAATTCGTGTTAAAGAAAAAAATTGTTATTCATGGTGTGTCTGAGAGAGAGAGAGAGAGAAGCTCGAACGCCAGAAAGAGGAAGACACTTCTCTAGCAACTCCACAGAGAGAGATTTCTTTTCAGATAGCGGTGGTCTTTTAAACTGCCGTCTTTTTTTTTTTCTCTTTTTGGGTTTTGAGCTTGGTGGTGTCAGCTTTCTTCGGAATGCTTCTCACCTTCTCTCTCTCTCTCTCTCTTTTTCCGGTAATACAATGCAATGCAATGCGAACAACAAATCGTCCAAAATATCTTTAACATTGGTCTTTTCTCAGTGATTTTCTGTCTTGAAAATCCGAGAAAATTTGGCCTCTCCAGACACGTATATGTCGTCCTTTCGTTTTCTCCGATTCCGTAATTTTATTTATTTATGTTCTTTTTCTGCCAAACGCTGTCTCTTCCCCTGCGCATCTTAGCACTCTTTTTACCATGTCAGCATGTGCTCCGCGCATTTTAGCTTCTAAAGATATCAAAGGAAAAAGGGTAATATCGGAAAGTCTGCCGGGTGACTTTCTGTGGCTTGTCGGAGCCGTTGCTCACAAAATGATATCCGTAAATAAAATAAATGGTGTAATAACTTTAGAATCCCTAATCGTTTACAAATTCCTAAACAAGGTAATCGTTTTTATTTTATAATAAATAAGTCCCAATTTGAATTTCTTTTAAAAATAACTAATAAAATATTATCTAGTATTAAATTATATCCTCTGTGGGACTTTTTTTAACTGAAAAAATTAAATCAATTTTTAACCTACATGTTAACTTGATAAGATATTTACTGAATCTATATTAAAGAGAAAAAATTTTAAAAATAATGAATAATTGTTCACTGTTAAAAAGCTTTATTAATTTCTTATTAAAGTTAGGTTCAATGCAAAAATTTTTATAAGACATTTTATTTTATCATAATTAAAGAGAAATTAAAATTCTTAATTATTTATAATTAGAATTTGATTAACATTAATATTCGAAAAATATAAGAAAATATAAGGTATATAAAGAAAAAAAAAGAGATAAGAGAAAAGTTTTTTTTTTCACATAAAAAAAATTCATTAGTTGATATCAGATAATAAAATCTAATATTAACAACTTCTTATATTTATTATCAAAAGTTGATATCATAAACTTAAATTTGATAATTTGATAAGAGTTAGACCTATTTTATGGAAATAAGAATTGAATTTTATTCAAATATTAAAATAATCTCTTCTGAAAGTCCTTCTTAAGAGCATATATCCAAATTACATTTTAGTTAAACTTGATTTGGAGATAATTTTATACAAATACTTTTAAGTGAACATGAAATGAGATAAACTTAAAAAAAAATACAACCATCATGAAATTACACTAATATTAATATTATAATTAATCGGTCAATTTTATAATTTATATGATGTTTATTTTGTATTGATTAATATAAAAGAATAATTAATTCAAACAAATTAAAAAATTACATATAAATTTACATTAATATTTATATTTTAGACTATGTGAAATTTAGTATGGTCTTACAATTTAACATACAACACAAATGAATAAACTATGATAAGATTTTGTAACTTAGCTATATTTTAATTATTTTAATAAAACAAAGAGATTTATTTGATACAAATGGATAAACTATGCTTTCATTTGAGAAAACATACAAATTGAGAAATCTGGGGGTTATTATCCGAAAGAAGAAGAAAGAAAAAAAAAAGGCTGAAGCCAGTTGCATTCCCAGTGTGAGTTTGACAATATTCTTAAATGCATTTTATTTCGTCTTCTTAGTTACAGACTTACAGTGGCGACAGAGAGAAAGAGGAGTTATATAGAAACAGAAGGGAATACCCAAAAGACCACAAAAACTTCACTGCTTTACTTCATCATCATTCATTATAATCATCTTCATATCTTCTTTTACACTGTGGAACATCTCTTATTTCGTAACACAGTACAAAAGCCTTCTTCTTTCTTCATAAAATTTTAAAGCTGAAAGTTTGTTTGGTACTTTCTCTTAAGTGTTGCAGTGGTTTTGATGTTTAAGTCAGTAGCGCATGCATGATTGCATAGGCTTATCATCAGAAGTTCCTAATAATTTTAATGGAAAAGTCTCGTTTGAACCTGAAAGCAACCGAGTTGAGACTCGGGTTACCAGGGTCAGAGTCACCGGAAAGAGAGAGTGATAATAATAAGAATGGAAGCGCAGTAGTTTTGTCACTGAAGAGTTTTGTGAGCTCAGGGGCTAAAAGGGGTTTCTCTGATGCTATTGATGCCAAGTGGGTCTTCTCTGGAAGTGGATCTGAAGCTGCTGGTGCTGGGTTGTTTTCTCCAAGAAGTGGTAGTAATAATAATAATAATAATAGTGGCAAGGCTCTTGTTGCTTCGGATTCGGGTTCGGGTGGTCCGGCTGTGAAAGAGAGTGGTGGTGGTACTGCTGCTTCTGCTCAGTCGCCAAAGCCGGTGGTGTTGCAGGAGAAGAAGTCTCATGGGATTGGTACCTCCTCAAAGTAAGCATTGTAACTAAAACGATTTCTCTTTGCGGAATGTTTTTCCGTATTTACTTGTTTGTATGCTTGGTGGCTTTTCAAATATTTGTATTGCTTGCCCAGAAAGTCCTGTTAAAAAGAACATGTGCTTTGCAGTTCTGTTGTGTCCTTTCTTTTCTTTTTTCCATTAAAACCAACACCAACGGGCTGAATAGTTGAATTTGTCACAACTGGGCGGCAACCTGTTGGTGAAAACTTAAAGAATTTGTATTAGTTTTTCTTCTTACTAAAGGAGCCAGTTCCTACCTTGTTCTGTGCTCCAAATTGGGGTTTCTATTTGTGTTTATATTGGGTAGTTTATTGTGGAATATGCTCTTTCTTTGGCATCCTGATGTTCATACTTCTATCGTTGCTCCTGGTTCAGATTGATTTCCTCTGTTGTGATATTCTCTTATTTCACTTTTAACCATGAGTTATTGCATTGAAATTTTTACTGCAAGGACTTCCTCAGAGAAAATTGAATCTCTTAGTTCATTTTGACAACTTATAATTGCATTAATCATGAAGAAAATTTGATCGAGATCTGTTGTTAGAGAAACCTGCAAAGAAAGCTGCAACAAGCTCTATATTTCTTACATGTGACTCTGTTTTACTGACAGGGCACAAGTTGTGGGATGGCCACCAATTCGTTCTTTCCGAAAGAATACTATGTCTTCTCATTCTTCAAAGAATGATGATGAAGCAAAGTTGGGACTGGGGTGTCTGTATGTCAAAGTCAGTATGGATGGTGCACCCTACCTACGGAAAGTTGATCTCAAAACCTATATCAGCTATATGGAACTTTCTTCAGCTCTAGAAAAAATGTTCAGCTGCTTTACAATTGGTAAAACCTCTTTAAAACCATCTTGGCGATTTTCACTCTTTCCTGGACATTGGCACACGCCCATGCACACGTTCACCTATCTCATTCAAGTACCCTTGCTAATTGCTTTACTATAAACCACCCTTGTGGAGTTCACTAGAATCACAACTGTTTGTACTCACTGTTTCTTCTAGTGATGAAATTGTAGCATTCTCCAATTGAGGGAAGTTAATCTCTGCTTATGAATGTCTGCTTTCAGGTCAGTGTGGTTCACACAATGTTCCCAGCCGAGATGGATTGAGTGAGAGTCGACTAATGGATCTCCTCCATGGTTCTGAGTATGTACTCACCTATGAAGACAAGGATGGCGATTGGATGCTAGTTGGTGATGTTCCCTGGGAGTAAGTGTGATTTTCACCTCAAAATTTTGTCAGTGTCTAGCTAACATGCCCAAAAATGTCTGTAGGTTGGATGAATTGAGTAACAATAAAGTTTTTCAGGTTACCTAATATTTGGGAAGTTGGATTTTGTAGATAGAAGGAAATACTTAAAAAAAGAAAGAATATCTTGAAACAGCTGGCTAGAAACAAACAAGCTGCTTGGTTTAATCCATGAATCTAAAATTGACAATAGTGCTTGTCTTTGAAAATTGCTGGCATCTTTCTTTTTATTATTATTTTAAGCCAAAAAAAAAATGGATTTAAACTCATTATCTTATAAAACTTGTTGAACACGTTTACTGAAGTAACCTCTCAAATAGATGCCATATCCACTCAGTATGATTTTATAATCTGATAAATGTGCTGGATGGCAAGAAGTGTCTTCTAACGCAACATCAATGCATCTCTGTCTCCTTTTCCCTGAACTCTGGAGAAAGAGATGTAAGAACATACCTTGCTAACTGTACTGTTTGTTGCTGTAGAATGTTCACAGACTCTTGTAAAAGGCTAAGGATCATGAAGAGCTCTGATGCTATTGGCTTAGGTATGTTCTATGAAACGTACAATATACTGTGTACTGGTTTTATATCCAACTATTGGAAATTCTAAACACATGATGTCTACTATACAATCATGCTTCCTTGATACTAACCATCTCTTCCTTTCTGAGGACCTATATGTTAAATGTTTAAGGAATGAAATGTCAATCATTTTTATGATGGTTTGTGATGCCCTTGTTCAGTAGTGAGAAGAATGGAATTTGTAATATCTAAATATAGATATGTATTTGCTGGTATCATTAAATCCTTTTAAGGTAATTGAAATTGCAGAAAATGTTAGTTATGGATATTTATTGACTTCTTATTGTAGCCCCAAGAGCAATGGAGAAGTGTAAGAATCGCAACTAGTTTGACGCTGTCTCTGCAAATCAGTTCACTACGGGCATGGGCAAAAGGCAGTCAAGGTTGCTAATATCTGAATGTCAAAACATCTTCAATGGTCTCAAAAGCTGAATCTATTTTCCCTTGTGTACGGTTCTGAATATTAAAGACCTAAAGTGTATTAAGAAAAACGTTGTAGTAGGCAAGTTATAATGTTGTAGACGGTTGTTCCAGGTTCTGTTGGTAGTTTTATTCACTTGATCTTTCTCTTTCGTGTATTATGGTTGTTGGCTGTTCGTGGCCACAAAACTCTTTTGTATAAATGGTCTGTTTGCTGTAGCATATCCATCTCTCTCTTGATGGAATAGAATATTATCAAACTCTCGCATTAGAATATTTATTTAATTGTCAAGCCAAGCCTGATGTTGAGGCCCCTTTGTTGCACTTTCTTTCTTTGTTATATGTATTTTTCAGAGACATGGTGAGTAGCCTTTTTGTGGGTTGCTGAGAACTAAAGAAATTGAAAAAGCGGAATAGAAAATCTGGAGGGCAGACAATCCGGGAAAGGTGGTAGACTCAAGTATCACCCCGTTTATAAATGGAGGCTGATAGAATAGGGAGACAAGGACTGTGAGATGTTAATTGATGTTGCCCTGCCTTGCCTTCCATGTTATTCTCTAAAGGAATGTATGATGGACGTGGTAGATCACTACTTGCTCTAATAATCCGTATTACACAACTGGAAAACCATTGAGACACTAAGGTTAAATTCTATCAACGGTCCTTAAACGAGTTTGTACAATGAGCTGAAATAGAACTAAATGACTAAAAGTTCAAGAAATCCATCCAACCAACCACAATTGCAATGGTTAACGGATAAAGCCAAAATATCGTTATCTGAGGCTAAAATTACATTCAAACATCCCTAGGATACGTCTACAAAACCACAATTGGTACTTTCTTTTCCTTTTGATTTACTACCAGTAATAGGATGCAGTTACACAAAAATAAACTAGTACGGAAACAAAATAGCATCAAGTGCAAAACTGAGGAAAATCCTGGTACTGTTTTCCAAAACCAGTCTCAATTATCTTGAAGTTCCAATTACAAAACCCCAACGGGTTTTGCATTTACATGTCATTTTCAGAAAAGCAAAGACAAGCTCTAAGTATGCAATGCTATTCAAATTATAAATATAATTGGTGAAGAATATACTTATACAACATATCGGTAGGTGACATAACGACCTGCAGTTTCACTTGGCCGGATAATCTTCACAACTTGTCCACGTTTCAGCCCATAATATCTTGCAATTGGATCAGTCACTTGAATACGGGGCAACTGAAATCCAATCAATCCAAGAATACATTAGTGCACATAAAAGTGCGATCATCGAAACCTCAAGAAATAACAGGGATAATAGCTCATTATAATGGTTCACACAACATTCTTACGCATTAAGCAAGACAAGTCTATGAGGTATATCTGTGAAAACTAAATGCAAGGGTAAAAAGCTCTCAGGACCCAATCAATAAAAAAGATCAATCCATCAATAGGGTATAGTTCTTTGCAAGCATCATGCACATCATAAAAAAATCCTGAAATTGTGGTCGCAGGGCACATAATTTCAAGTAACAGGATTCTTCAATTTAAAACATCTATCAATCTTGTATTGCACCTACATAAACATACATCCTAAACAATGTATCCTGAAATTAATTGGCGGGGCACATAAGTCTCTCCTGAAGTTAGAAAAAGGACCAAGCACCTTGGACTACAGGTATCCCCATACATGCATCGAAGGAAGGTTCCACGGTAAGTGGATCTTATCTGAAAAAAGAGTACTATTTTGTCCAAAAGAGAGTTTGCTAAAGCTTTCAAGTACTGAGGCAGAAAGCTAGAGTCATGATATCTTTATAATTTCGCATCATTTGAAGCAGATAATTTATGTACTCGACTTAACGAGTCTTTATATTATTATTATTTACAATGATACTTAAACAAGTTACATGACACCAGAGGACATTCAAGCTATCAAGATTTTCATCAGTGACCTGTGTTTCCTTCACTGTATATCTTTTCAGCAAAGTCTTCTTCTCTTCATTTGTAAGCACTTGATGCTCAGGAACAAGAACATGTTCTTTTATATTGACCAAAAGTTCTGCCTCCTGTATCAATGGAGAGAAGAAAACAGAGAAAAGAATAAATAATGATATCCTTCACTAAGTTCAGAAACGTAACGCATATCATGACCGAGAAAAGAAATACGGAAAACCTTCAACAAAGCAACCCTCTAGCATTCATCTAATGCAATATTCTGGAACCAAGCAAGCACTAATAATAATTATCTAGGATCCTTAAGCAGTTAAAAAAATGTATCAAAACTCACAAGCATTTAAAAAGCTATCCCAACTTAATGCTTCTTGTCGTTCATGGCATAAACCAAAGTCTTTAGATCAAGTAAAACAATATAAATAAATTTTTACGCACACAGTTCAGTGCTTTAACCACAGCGTTGGTAAAATGGGCCACAAGTACATAGATAATCCTACAAGACATTAAATTCATCAGATGATCATAGCTATCCTATTTAACCAGGATCTCCATTGGCTAGAATTAGACCATTAAGATATTTTGTGTGTATATCATAGCAAGTAGATTTACCTGGAATACTTCCAAGTGGAATTTTGCAGATATCTCATTTATACAAGTCCGAGCAAAAGGAGTCAAATTCTGTTGAACCACCAATATTGCTCTGAAAACATTCTCTGATTTCATTCTATTAGTATAAGTCTTCATTGTCTTAACCCCAACCTTTTGTTCATCCGGAAAGAAAACAAAGATCTGGCACACAAGAAACTAATAAGTTTAAAGGAAAATATGTAGGTGGCGTGTCTCAACAGTCAATGCAATCATATAAATATTTGAAAGTGTACAAGAAACAAACTGATCTAGCTCTACATAACTTTGAAAGTGTATCATAAAAGATCTTATTTCAATGAAAATGGAAATGCATATAACAGAATAAGAAACTTATTAATAAGAAAGGAAGAAGAAAGAGAAGACAACGCCCCCCGACTGAAAACAAATATGATCGGTGTGCAAAGTTTAATATTCAGCATATTCATCTCTCCAGAGTTAGGATAACTTAGCAGTTAAACATTAAAGCCAAAGATAACGAAAAGAAGAAGAGACAAACCACTTGCAGCCATAAAAAAAAATAGCTTCTTGAAATTCTACAAATTGCCTTGATGCTCTTTCAATACCAAATCAACTTACAGCATTCTAGTTCACTCAGAAATTTCACTATTTAGACTTTCATAAGGCAGGTTTACCACATAACATATGTGATATATATTAGTCTGAATGACCCAAGCTTTTACCTAACCGTTCAAACTTGGCCAGACATAAAACTTCATTCAGCAAGCTGGACTTGTCGTTAATAACTTGCAGAGCTCAAGCACAACACTGTGGAGTTTGGCTTGATAAGTTTATAAGAACATTGACATATATATATTGCACATATGCATTTATATAAAATTGCTGCGTTACATATATCACATAAAACAGAAAACTTCTATTTTGTATTTACTTAAAGATTTACTAGATTATTACAATCATTATATAGAAAATATTGATTGAGTCAATAGGGCTGTCAACAAGTTTTTTTTCCAAATCCTCATAAACCGAGTTTTAGCCTTTGTGGCTCGAGTGGGCTTGAGTCAAATATTTTGTTCCACTTCAGCTATGACAATACCACTGGTATACATCAGGAAGTTTGAAACAATCATAAAAAATTGACAATGAAAACAATCAAATCGATACCTGATCACCACTATTATTTCGCATTGCTTTACTGATAACTAGGTCCTCCCTTTTCATGTTTTCACCATATTTCGAGATGAACTGTTCTTTGGACATATTGATCTCAAAGTCAACAACAAGATATCCCCGATCTCTCAGCATCTGCATGACTGTCTTTCGGATTCTGAAAAGCCTTTTAATTTCTTCATCGGATAAAGTCATGATTTCACTATACAAGTTCAAAAGAATAGAAATTGTCAATCAAATAAATATGTTTGACATCAGTCGATTAACAAAACCAACTAAATAACAAATAAAATTTCAGCACACAGTATATCATTAAGCTATTTACATGTATAAATTGAACTCCCAATAAAAAGAAAACATCAACCAAAATCGTAATACAACACCAATGAAACCCTAACCTGGCCTAATGAATCAGTCATTTTCATTGTAATTTATAAATACTTATAAATCATAGAATAATCCGAAATCAGATTTGATAAATTCCCGAAAAAACAACATAAAATGCTATTTGCTGGGAATTAACAGAGGAGACACTAGAAGTTTGTAGATTTCAAATTTTAATTCCAATTCTTCAAATGCCTTACTACACAAAAGCTTATCCCCGAGACTAATACCAAATTCTCCTCCTTCTGTCTCGACAAAGAGGAAACTACCGCTAGAATAAAACATAATCAGCTTAAAAGTAAAACCCTAAAGGCGATAATTTTATGAATACATGAGAGATAGGTTGCGGTACCGATATGCAAACCAAAACCCTAACAAGCACTCCTCTGTATCCTCTCTGTCTCTCAGGTTCCGCTTTAGTGCTTAACTGAAGTTCTATTAGTTCGTATAGATTGATTGGAGGGCGGCTAAAATCGAGGCAGGCTGAAGGGCCGCGCTATAAAGAGGGAACTTTGATGTTTTTACCTATTTGCCCCCAAGAATCGGTTTGTATATTAAAATGCCCTTAACGGCAGATTTTACTTATTTTTATTATTAATAATAAATAATAAAAACTCCCCTATCCGATTATTCAAAATACATGCACCGAAAGGATGATTCATCTATACTTGAAACTCTTCCTTGCCAAGCACATGAAGGGCTTTCTCTATTTGATATTTTGTTCCATTCTTCTTGATACGGATAGTCGTTGCTTGGGTGAGGACGACGGCCAATCGATTGCACGAAGTTGTTGTTGAAGCCGGGAGAGGAGGTGAGAAGCTGCCGTCGTGAAATTGATTAGCTCAAGTGTCGGTACTAATATTTAAAATTTAAAGTTTTATTTGCATTCAATTCATATTTATTTACTTAGAATTTCATTTAATTTTTAATTTTTAATTTTAAATTATCTTAATACAAATAAAATATCTAAATATTAACAAATACAATAGATACCGTAAATTTTCACAAACTTTTACAAATTTTGTGAAAGTTTTCACAAATTTTCTATTTAAAATAAAAAATATTATCATATTTCTGATATGAAATTTTTATTTAAAAAAAAATAAATATTGTATTACATACCTCTTTTATGGTATTAATTAACTAGCTCTAAATAATAAATTTACTCAAATACCCTTAATTATTTATTTTTATTAAAATATATTTTTTAATATCTATTTTTTATTTGTTGTGTGTTAATTTATTCAAATATATAAAGTAAATAAAATAATCATAAAATAGAATAAAAGATAAAAAAATTAAAAACTTGATTTGAAGTATAATTTTTTGCAATAAATATTCTCTAAATAAAATATTTAGATACATATAGTTAATAAAATTGATTAAAAAAAGAGAAAAAAATAATTTTTTTTTAGTTTCTTTTTCATTAAGTAACAATTTAGAAAAGTGAATTTTTTTCTTTAGACAAAATAACAAATATAAAAAAAATGATATTTTACGTATTTAATTTTACATATAACAGTCAACTAACGGTCAAATATAATTATAAAAAAAATAAGTGATACATTTTTTATAATTTTTATCTAAGTGATATAATTTTAAACTTAAAAAAAAAATATAATAATATCCATAATATTATTGTTTAATTATATCAAAGTAACAAAAATTATTATTTTATTTCTAAACTAATTTATTTTCCCATCAAACTAATAAATTATTCTCTAATTTTACATCAAAATTAAAAAATTATTATTTTGAATACAAATCGATAAATATACGGAACCCACGTCTGATCTTGTAGGACTCATTTGTTCTTAAATTTATATCAAGGCTAAAATAGTAAAAGTACCATTTCTTTGTTATCTTATTTGATAATAGGACGTAACGGAAACGTTTTAAACTTCAGGGAGGTGATGGGTAATTAGATCAAAACTAAGGGGGGCCGAAGGCATTTTCTCAATTAATATCAACCACGCTAATGTGAATTTTAGTCTAAACAAGAAATGATACAACATTATTATCATACAATTATTTGCTGGCTTTGAAATTTTGAATTATGACAAAAATATATAAAAAATTACAGTTATTATTAAAATATTGTAATAGTTTTAATTATTAAAATATTGTAATAGTTTTAATTATTAAAATATATTGAATTTTAAAATAATTTATTTTTTTATCGTAATTTAAAATAATTTATTTTAAAGATAATTAATTTAATATTTAATAAATTATATTTTAAAGTGTCATAAATTTTAAAAATATTTTTATATATTTGATAAATTTTATTGTTAAAAGTAATAATCCTAACTGCCAGAATTTATAAAATAAATAATAATAAATTTTAGAATTTAAGAAGCTACAATTAAATTTGGGTATTTTGGTCACGCCGTATTAAATTTTGGCTAGAATTATGAGAAGGTATAAAAATTGCTATATTTGTAATAAAGTCCATAGAATATCCAAAATTCCAGAGCTCTATATCTGGGAGAGCTTTTCTAAAGCAGAATCTTCTCCGAGCTTGGTTTGGTCCGCGGATTTTCTTCTTTTTCCAGCTCCGAAGATGAAGCTGAAGCAACTAGAAAGCATGTTGGGCGACTTTCAACAGTTCTCCAATCCGAAGGTACCGTTTTTTATCACTCAATACGAAAGAACACTCAGTTTTAACACTCAATAATAATTGTATAAGTTTTCTGATTATTTGCGTGATGACAGGTCGAACTGGAGCAGTACCCGACCGGACCTCACATCGCTTCTCGCATGCTTTATACTGTATCTCTCTGTCTCTTGCTCTTTTTGCTTGAAACTTCTACCATTCTTATTCATCATTTGCCTACCTGGGTCAATGCAATTCAAGCCTGAAAGCCCCTTGGAAAATTTGCTAAGTTGTAGTAATCCATTTGTACTATTGACTTGCTATTTTATGGCAACCTGTAGGTGCAATGGTTGTTGTATACCATTACTATATATTTATAAGATTATAAATGATTATTTTGCTAGGATGTTTCATCGGTTATATGCTTAAAATTGAACAGGCGGAGACTTCATTTGGGGATGTGAGCAATAAGGTAGTGGCAGATTTTGGTTGTGGTTGTGGTACATTAGGGGCTGCCGCTGCTCTCTTGGGTGCAGAGTGAGTCATGTTTTGATCTGTCAGTTTGTTTTGCTTTTGTGATGCTTGCTTTTTCTGTCAAATTTTGATTTTGATGAAAGATGTAGTACTAACTCAACTCGTTTAACTCTTATGCTTTCAATTACTTGGGTAACTTTTCATCTTTTGCCATTCTTTTCTTTTAGTCTTTAAGTTGTCCTCATAGATTCCTCAAACTGGCAAAATGAGTTAAAATTTCTATTAAATAAATATTTTTCTGAATGCTGAGTTGTTATTAAGGTTTTGATACAAATGGTTTTCACTCTCCACTTCTTATTATTGTTCTTCTCTTCTGGAACAGACAGGTTATTGCTATTGATATTGATTCTGAATCTCTTGAGTTAGCATCAGAAAATGCGGAGGATCTTGAGGTACTGCTTCCTTCTTTATTTTCATAACTAGTTATGTTTATAGCTTCAGTTGGCCTGGTTTTCTAACAATAAAATAAGATCTTGATGGCTGCAAAAGTTCTGTCCTTTTTCTCCTCCTTTCTCTTCTTTTTTGATAAAATGCTGGTGAATGTAATCATAGATGCAATACTTAGAGCAGTTGCTGCTACGGGTGGACAATTAATGGATTGTTGCTTCTTAATTGATCTTGCAGTTGGACATAGATTTTGTTCAGTCTGACATCAGGAACCTAGAATGGAGAGGTAAAAATTATATGGACTTGCCCACCTCTCTGCATGAATAAATATCTGTTCTTGAAACCGGATATATTTTGTAATTGTATCTATTCTGTGAAATTGGGGGTTAGTTGATATGGTTAGCACTCAGGAACCTTGTAATTTCTGACATCGTACTTTTATGTTGATTAATATTGTTTTATTAGATACTTGGCACTTGGTATTTTGAAATTAATGAGGCTTCTTTGTTTGAGTCTTGTGCAGATGCAATAGAAATCATTCTTCTCTTACATTACCCAATTTATCTTTCTATCTCAACTTCTCTTCTCTATTCTATATCAAATTTTATTATCTGAGTCCAAAGGAAAATTGCATTCTGGTTTTTCTGTGTACCTTTTCTTTTAACAAAATTGCATAGACTGAATGTTGTTATGGATGTGATGGTTGTGCTTGGGAGATTGTCTTTTAGTTTTGTCAGAATTTCATTGCATAAAGTAGGTTTCTTATTGCATAGGTCCCTTTTATGGAAATGACTTGATTGATATCTGTTTCTTCTTGGAGCTCTTTTGTTGTTTGTCTTGGGAGAGTGAGAATTATGTGATTTACTGAACATCTAGTTTATTTCTTAGGTCTTGGTGATTACTAAGATATGTGTGTGAAATTGCTGGTAAAAAAAAAAAGTAATCTTCAAATTTAAATTTTTAATCTTTTCCATTTACTTTATTGTTGGTATAGATATGTTTTTTTTATTCATATGCTTGCATCATGACAATGGTCTGTTGTTTAGGGCAAATAGTTGATACTGTTGTAATGAATCCTCCATTTGGAACTCGGAAAAAGGGGGCTGACATGGATTTTCTGCGCGTGGCTTTAAAGGTAAATGGGTGACTGAAATTTGATTGTATAATGCATCTATGTATTATTTGATCTAATATGTGTTTACTACAAGTATTGGTTGTTGTAATAGGTTGCTTCTCAAGCAGTTTATTCCTTGCATAAGACCTCTACAAGAGATGTAAGTGATTCTCTTTGAAATACACAGCTATTAAAATGTGAACCTGTCATGTAAGACATAATAAGCTAAGGCGCATTAGTTGGAATCCAAATGTGGCGCATATACCTTGTGTATGACAGGGCAACATCTTTAATGTTATTGGAGGATTTTTATTTCGACTAACAATGATGGAATTAATTTTTTCTTGGCAACTGCAGCATGTGAAAAAGGCAGCCCTGCGAGACTTACATGCAAGTAGTGCTGAGGTTTTGTGTGAGGTGGGTGAAGATGGCTTTAATTGTAGCTCTATTTGGTGACTATAACATGTTGCCTGTTTACAGAATCATATGCTTCATTTCATCTCTAAAGTGGTTTTTTGTTGTTGGGCTGCCCAGTGAGCATGACTTGGTTGGGTGTGCATGTTATTATTATTTTGACTGTATGTGCCTGGAACCAGAAGATGATTCTGTTAGTTCACCATCCCTTAATTTTACTTATTCCTTTGCATTTGTTTCTCATGCAGCTTCGATATGATGTTCCACAACTATACAAATTTCATAAGAAAAAGGAGGTTGATATTGCAGTGGACCTCTGGCGATTTGTGCCCAAAAGGAATCGGAGAAATGATGTCTAGCACCTGTACCAAGAGATGGAGTGTCATAATGAATATACACACGAAAACACTCAACTACTTGTATGTCTGGAGCAATTGCAGAGAAAATTCACAGGCACTTTTCCTTTTTTCCATTCTTTTATCTTTTGTTGAAAGGAACTTTGTGGAATTTGTAGTTATCAATTTAACAGTCTTTTGGAAATTGTGAATCTATAATGTATCTAGTCCTTATTAAACCATTCTCTTTTGAATATAGCGGAGGTGTTCCCTCTACCAATAGAGGAAAGAGCATTTATGTTTGGATGTCTCATAGAGAGAATTATTTTCGCATACGTCACTGGGCAAATGCATCTATCAGATCTCTCTTTACAAGATCGCATAATATTGGGCCTTCCCATTAAGTGCACTTGAGCAGTCATTTCGTAAACTTGCTTTCGAGGGTACTCAACAGTAAACACTCAGTTCCTGCTCTAAATATCTTCATCTATCTAAATGGCAACAGGCTATTTTTTGAGACTGAAATAATAGTTTAGAAATGCCTCCAGAAAACTGTATTTCCATCTTGCCATTCTGCGACGTGATTAGAGATGTTCCTCTTTTCATCTAAAGAAATAAAAAAGTAGCTGATTATATGAAAAATCAGAAAACTAATTTGCTTTAATCACAACAAAAAGAATCAGATAATTCTCTCATTCAAAATTCTTCCATCCTTGGAATCTGTCACCAACGTGCTTACAGGCTTCCCCAAGTTTTCTTCAATATTTCTGTTTGGTGCAATTCGCTTGTGTCTCATGCTTCAGTTTCTGTTTTTGTGTCTTCATTTGTCTCTCCAAGAGTAAACCGAACAAACCTTCGAACTTTAATGTTCTCACCTATAGCAGCAACAGTTTGCTTGACCAAGTCTTTCACCAAAAGACTATCGTCCTTAATAAAAGGCTGTTCTAAAAGAGCAAGTTCTCCAAGCCTCTTTGAGACCCTTCCTTCAACAATTCTCTCCCTAATGTTCTCTGGTTTAGACAAAAGGTCTTCTCGCTGCATCTCGAGCTCCTTTTCCTTACTTATGATGCTCTCTGAAATGTCATCGATGGACACAAACTGCACCTGCGGGCAGGCCACAACTTGCATTGCTAGATCATCAACTAACTCCTTGAACTTTTCACTCCTACCCACAAAATCTGTCTCACAATTGACTTCAATTAGGACCCCAATTCTGGAGTCATGAATGTAGGAACCAATTCTGCCTTCTGCTGCAAGTCGGCTTGATTTTTTGTCTGCAGTTGAAAGACCCTTCTTCCTGAGATACTCCTGAGCCTTCTCAAGATCTCCTCCAGTTTCAGAGAGAGCTTTCTTGCAGTCCATCATTCCCGCTCCTGTTTCCTCCCCCTCAGTTGTTTAACAAGTGCAGCAGAGACAGTTACTGCTGGTAGCCTGCAGCAGGAAGTTCGCATATGTAACACTTGCAACATATTCAAACTATAGGCTGCATTTTATATTGCAAGTATACATGCACTTAACATCAACTAATAAAATAGTCTCTATGATGAGTCGAATCTAGACAGACTCGTAGCAGACAGACTTTACTCCAATCCAATCGCCTTGGTACAAATCTAGTCTTTTTCCCTTTCACAAGGATATGTGATTGACCCATATGACCTTTTGGCAACAAAAATAAAAATAGAAGATGTGGGAAACTATAAGTGTCCCAAAATTGAGGGGTAAATAAAAACCATGATTATCAAATACGAACTTACTCATGCGAGACTTGGACAAGAATAAGTTCAAAGTGAAACCAATAATGGTTTGAATGTTAGATAACACAAATTTTTGTGTGAAAGTTTATAGTAATTCAGGATGTTACGATATGGTAAGTCTACACATACAAAAGAATTTCATATTATCCATGGGTTAGAAAAGGAATTTTGGACTAGATTCCGCAGGCCTATTGGATGGAAAGATTCCTTGCTTTGATGGAAAGCTAACTTGCTTTTACTTTTATACCAAGCTCATTCTGCCTCATACTAATGCCTCATCCTCCTTTGACATAATGATTTTTATTTGTTTATCGGTTTCATTTTTGCAATCATGTTATGTTCAGTCTCTTAATGGTTTTTTAGTATCTAATATCATGACAAGGCATTACTTACAATATACAAGTCAACGTTCACAGAAAGCAGGCACTTACTTGTCAACAGTTTCCTTTGTTTCGGCTGGAGCAGGCTGGTCCTCTGCCACTGGTTTTGCTGCAGTTTGAGCAGCAACCTCAGCAGCAAAATCCTGGCTTTTCTTCTCCAAGCCCTCCCCGAGGTTGTAACGCACAAACCTCTTCACTTTTATGTTTTCTCCAATGGTTGCAATGGTTTGCTTCACCCAGTCCTTTACCACCATCTTATCATTCTTAATGTAGGGCTGTTCAAGCAACGCCAACTCTTCCAGCCTCTTTCTGATTCTCCCTTCAACAATCTTTGACCTGATCTGCTCTGGTTTTGACAAGAGATCTTCCTTCTGCATCTCAATTTCTTTTTCCTTGTTCACAAACTCTTCAGGAACATCTTCTGTAACAAGGTACTTTACTTGGGGACATGCAGCCACCTGCATGGCTAGATCATCAACCAACGCCTTAAAAATGTCACCTCGGGAGACAAAATCTGTCTCACAATTCACCTCTACCAGGACACCAATCCTGCTATCATGAATATAAGAACCTATTCTTCCTTCAGCAGTGGCTCGGCTGGCTTTCTTGTCGGCACTTGCCAAGCCTTTCTTTCTAAGAAATTCCTGAGCTTTAACAATGTCCGCTCCCGACTCTGCAAGTGCTTTCTTGCAATCCATCATTCCTGCTCCTGTTTCTTCACGAAGCTGCTTTACTAGAGCTGGTGATATAGTTGCTACATCCACAAACAAACAAAATAAATAGAGGAAGACCCAACCTCTAGTAGGATTGCAATAGCTAAGTGAATTATCCACATTGAAACAATGACAAAATGTACGGTGGGAAACACATGCTGGAAGCATTGATTAATTTCAACCTTATATTTTCATTTGGTCACCAAGGCCTAAAGACAACATTAGTAAAGGTTTCCCACAACTAGAAAAGCAACTATTAGAAGCCTTGATCCTGTTTTACAGCTTCGATGGATTATATAATATAGGTATCAACAGGTTCCAATAGAACTAGCATCAGCTATATGAAGTGGCATTGAATGGTTTTTAACTGCAACACATGGTGACCGTAAATAAGCCAATTGAAACATCCTCTCTCTCTCAAAAATTGATGCCATTAGTTAGATTATCAAAATCTCTACTTTAAATCTGCGCCAAGATGTCATTAGAAGATACCATTGAACCGTGAACCCAAGACAATTCATAAAGTATATTTTCTACTCTATATGACACATCATAAGAACTGATATTTGAAGATTTGTGGCCCACAAATATTTAACAAATATTTACCAACTAAATATCTTTGCAGAAACCTTACAGCTCTCTTTAACTTTGAAGACTTATGTGTTAGTTTCAGGTTTCTGTTTTAAGACCTTAAGATCAAAGTTTCAGAGGCTGCAATTATGCAAAGAAACAATTATGAAAATAAAAAGTTAAATAAATCAAAAGCCTGGCTAAAAACCTTTAGTTTCCTGGGGAGAAGAAACATCTGGTTGTACACCTGAGCTGGTGATACTTCCATTTTTGTCAGGGGTGGGTCCACCTACTTCCTCTTCAAGTGGAGGAGCTAAAGATGTTTCACTCTCTGTGGTTGGTGTTAGTATTTGCTCTTCATCTTTTGCTATGGCATTATCAGTTTGACTTTCTACAACTTCATCTTTTGGACCGTCTGAAGATGAGACTTGTTCAGCTATTTCTCCGGATAACTCAGTTGAAGAAGCCTCTTCAATGGACTGCTTCTCAGTGGATGCACTTGCCTCAGGAGCCAAAGTTTCAGTAGTTTTCCCTGTTTCTTTTTCCTCTGCACCGGGTGTTTGTATTTGCACATCATCTTTTGCCTTGGTATCATTAGTTTGACTCTCTATAACTTCTCCATCTTTTGCACTGTCGGTAGACAAGACTTGTTCAGCTATTTCTCCAGACAAGTCACTTGAAGGAGCCTCCTCAATTACCTGATTCTCAGTAGATAAACTTCCTTCTGGAGTCAAAGATTTGGTATTCTCTTCTGATTCTTTCTCTGTGGTTTGGAATGCAGCATCCAAACTTTCTGACGAGCTGGACACTATGATTTCTGGCTCCTCATTGTTGTTCACAATATCAGCCACCTCATCCTTCTTTAAAGGAATGTCATCACCTTCAACCGTTTCATCCACTGCAGGTGAGACACTGGCTATAACCTCATCTTTGCTTGCTGGTTGGTCCAGCACCCCAGGAATACTTGATCCAGTTTCAGTTTGGTTTGCCTTTCCTTCTATCTCTTTAAGGGTCTCTAGTTTCTCTGATCTATTAGATTTTTTCTCTGCTTTATCCCTTTCATCCAAAAATGCAGCAATATCTTTGTTCTTACTGAAGGCCAGCACAAACGGGTTTGTTGCAGTATGGACAACCCCTTGAGCAAGCTGTAAGTCCAACTCCGCATCTTCCTCTTTCTTCATTGTCAAGGTTACTTGTCCCCTTGTTATACGCAATACCCGCACACTGACTTCTTGGCCCACCTGCAATGATGAGCTTCCCATCATGTTTGAAAATCCGTCATCAGCTTCCTCTGATGTGGGTAGAAATCCTTCCTCTCCCTCAGGAAGAGATATGAAAGCACCAGACCTAGTCAAATTCTTCACTGTGCCCTCTAGGTCCTGTCCCTTGACAAATTTGGTGGTTTTCAGCTCATCCCGTCTCTGATTGGGCTTTGAAGTGCTCCGCCTGGCAGGCCTGGCCTTCTCACTGCCAGTAGGAGTGTCCTGTTGCTGCAGCTTGCTAATATCATCTTTTTCGCGCATGGTGAGAGAAATGCGCCCTGTCTCAGTATTTGCTTCAACTAATCTCACCTTAACCTCTTGTCCGACTGAAACAAAGCTTCCAACATCTTTAACAAAGTTATCACTCAGCCTTGAAACATGTACCAGGCCATCTGTGAAAGCTCCAAAATCAATGAAAGCTCCAAACTGGTTGGATTGATCTTACTTTACCAATAAATGTTGCACCTGGAATTAATTCCTCATTCTTTACAGGTGGCATCTCACTTTTCCTAGCTGTTCTTGACCGTCTGGACTGAGCTGGAGTAGGACTGGGATCTGATTTTGTGGAGTTAGTTTCACTTGTTTCCACATCGGATGGGACATCTGAGGTTCCTGCAGAACCTTCATCTGCAGTGGGTGAATCTGATTCCTCCACTGCTACATCGATTCCTGTTGCCGATAATATATGGAGCCCAGATTTATGATGTAAAGCACAACCCCTCAGATTGTGCGAAAAAAATCTAATGGAAGGAAGAGGTAAAAAAAATCTCTGCGAAGATATTGTATGTTTTGTAGACTTCCTTGTTGTACTGTATCTTGTTAAACAATTGTTCTTTATTGCAAAAGCAGTCACAGGAATTGGTGAGATATTGCTTATAGAACATGGAATTACAGGTGTCATCTTGAATTCAACTGCCAGATTAAAGGTCTAGTCTTGCAGCTAAAACAAGTACTTCATCCCTATCTTCACCTGCAAAAAACATAACACACATACTGGAATAAATCTTCATGCGCATCAGATATACAGCCAGGTTCAACTCTCAGAAAGTCAAGGTGCACAATAACTTTTACAGCAGAAAGAGTCAGTCATTTGGTTAAAAATAAGTAACATTTTGCAACATGACTGAACATTGGTGTAGAGAAATTAGATAAGAGTTTGCTCAAAAAATCATCTACCAGTTCATTGCCATGAATCACAGGCTCACCAGGTTACATGATTATCGGGTTATAGTATTGTTATTAACAGATGAAGAGGTAAGTTATATCTCAATTCATGCCTCTAGCCCTATTTAGTTTATTCTTGGAATTCGGTTTAGATAGAATATTAATGCTAATTCACCAAAAAACAAGCCTATATTATGATGATGAATCCATTAGCTTTATACTGTGAACTCTGATGGTTGCTTATGTGAATAGTGAAATATATCCTCCCAAAGAGAGATGGTTCGCTAAGTCCAATACGTCACTTGTATGTAGTTTGCCTACAGTACCCTGTTTGTAGCGCCCCTTAGTTACCTCAACTAAATCAACTTCCAATATTCATCACGCATCACTGCACCTCCGAGCAATAATGCACAAGTTTTAGGTAAAACATCAATAACACATAATTCCCTAATCCAGAATTATCACTATGCGTAAAATATCTCATGAATCAATCAGATACAAGTAAAGTCACATAATTATTTCATAAATTTATAAAAGTTCTTACATGCTCATCTTTCACATAGCCTCAAAAAAAAAAAGAAAAAAGAATAAATAAATAAATAAAGGCCTGGTCCAATTGCAGAAGCAATGGCATGGCTTACAATAGGCTAGTGTGATTTTCCTTCAGTTGGACTAAAAGTTGGATTTTTCAATTATTAGATTTGCTTTTCCCCCAGCAACCCAAATAAGTTAGATTAACTGTACTGATAAGCACTCATGTTATGTCTATCCTGAAGTTGATGTATCCACATTTAACCGCTCATCCTTAGTAGTTTGCTAATGTACAAATATCCTCTTTCTGACTTTCTCGTCCCTCAAAATATAAACTACAACTAGTTGCAAACATTACAATCCCAACAACAAAAATTTACAATTGTTACTAAATGTAGTTTGAACATCATCAGGGACGGATATTCCGGTTTTCCTCAAATTGGTGGAGCTTGCTTGACATAGGAAAAATTTGATAAAAAAGAAGACTGAGATTAGTTTTGCACCTCATCTAAACTAATACTGAATTGAACCATTAAACAGTATGCTGAATGACATGCTATACTGCAGAAATAATACGTAGCACTTACCTCATGCACAACCACACATACAGACACAGACCGAAAGAAGCAAAAGCATTCCAATAAATAGCAGCAAAATAACATTTAACAGATAAAAGGTCCTTTGAAGTGTAGTGTAAAGAAAGAAACTGTAAACAGAGACAAAACCAACTCATATGTGAGACAGACAACCATCTTTCACAGAAGAAATTGTACCCAACGAAACCCAAGCTTTCTGTTCCCATTCAATGGTCAGCATAAAAGCTTAGTCATTTCAACAAACAGCTCAAGTTCAACAGTCCACGGTTCAGAAAAGAAAAACAAAAACAACCCATTCAATATGTAAGGCAATAATTAATACGCATATAAATTAACGACAATTCGATATTGGTAAGTCGCAAAAAACTCAAAAGAAGCTGGGAAAACAAGTACCCATTAGCTACTATTCAAGTGGAAACTGTACCTATGATTGAAAAGAGAAGGCTTTTAACCGTGAAGCTTGACGATAGAGTGTGATAGCGTATTGAAGAACAGAGGGAACTGAAAGGTGAGGCCTTAATTCCTTATCTTATGAACCGCTGTCTTTCTTTTCCGTTTTCTGGATAAAAATTACGATGGCGTTGTTTTGCAGTTTAATTCTGTGGGCCACGTTCTGGAAAAAAGACAAAGAGAATGATAGGACACTCACGGGCCGTCAACCCCATTAGTTAGAAGGCAGAAGCCCAATAATTCAAATTGGGCTTTCATTTTCCTCCACAGGAATCCGTTTAATGGTCTAAATTCAGCTCTCCATTCATGAATAAAAAATATTTTTTTTTTTTGAAAGAAAAAAAAAAATTTTGGAATCGAAATAAAAAAATATTTGCCCAAGTGTTTACTTTTATCAGAAAACAAAACTATTAAACAAAAACCACTTTATATAAGAAGGAATTCGAATCGTATTCTTACAATTATATATAATATTTTGGTCTGCATATGAATCTGTTCAACGATCTCTGTTCGAATAAATCCAAAGCAGTCAATTCTGTTCCAAATTCGTCTGAAGAAGTGAGCTGACGTCGAAACCATGTTATATAGGGTAATTTCAAACGAGCTTGAAAATACGATCAGTAAGCAAATCTCTTTTCATTTAATTTCTTTGTCTTTATTAAGCTTATTGTGAACAACTGTAAGCATAATATTGCTGTATATTCTATGCTAAATGTATGATCCTAATGTTGCCAAAATCTTGTGCAATATCCAAATTTCTTTTCAGAAGATCAAACACTTTGAGTACTGAGCAATTCAGAAACTTTTTCGTGGGCAGGAAAATCGAGAACCTGTCAGCCCCGAAACCTAACACGAAAGGTAAAGCTGCTAGAAATCTGAAGTCATATATACAAATATAAAATTAGCGAAGTGACTACATGCATGCATGCAAGCTAGCTAGGTTTAATTTTGTAATGCAACAGGGAAAGGGAAAGGGAAAGGGAAAGGGAAAGGGGGTATGCAATGCTAGGACTATGTTGGGCAGCATAACATAATAAAATTAATTAATTAATTCTGTAAGTTCGTAGCAAAAGAATTAATAAATTAATAATGTGAGCATGGTTGAAACTATATAATATAGTTCACCATGGTCATCCATGAAGGAGTATGACCTCATCAATATTACTTAATAATAATAAAGACGACAACAATAACAACAACAAAAGTAAAGTTTCAGGTTCGTTAAATAATTAAAGGAAACTTTTATAAGCAGATACGATTGATCCTTTATTCCCGATGCTATTGAAACAAATATGAAATAACTCTCACCCACGTGGGAATTCTAATTTGCTGATTGCAATTTGAGTTGGGTTGGTCGGTTATTCAATAAGCGGTCATTAGGGTTTAACCAACGCTAGCTGTATATATATGGCCTTTGATTGAATTAATATTGAATATATATGTGCATGCTCAGGAATCTGTTTTGTCAATGGGATCGAGAAAGTTTGAGTGAACTCGTTTTGACTTAGCTAGATTAAGTTTTTATAGCCATTTGATTTTGGATTTTGGATTTAACATATATAACTCAAAAGATCATTGGCCTATTTCTCCTAACGAATCTCAAGAATGAATAAAAAATGGATTCCAATAAGATAAAACCGTAGTGGGTATACGAATTAATGTGTCTACCCGGATCAAAGTCCCTCTGATCATGATTGGTCAGCTAATTAATAAATAAACATATTAGAAATAAAAATGATTAAGATGGGCACGAATAAAAATTGGAATATAATCAATAATGACAATTAAGTTAATGAGAGCACTGGATTTCTAAATCAACAACATAACAAACCGTATCCAAGATAGATCATAACAGCACTGGGGATGTTGGTTTTGGGATTGGTATTTTCAATGGCCTGGGAGACAAGATGACCAAATGCATTAATATTGCGACATTTCCAAGTCATTTGTGGAGCCATATTATTTTAAAAGTTAAGAATGCAATACCCAAAGTTGCCAAGTGTTGAATTTTTCAGTATCTCCACATGTGGGTCAGGAGCTCTCTTTGCAGTTTCCGAGGTCCCCATTTCCAGTTGTACCAACTCCCATAATCCTAATTATACAATTCATTCAGACTTTCTGCATCTATATTCTATTGCAAAAGAAAATCTTCCACCTAGCCTTAACATGGATTTCTAGGCATTGTTTTTTCGATGAACTTTAATATAATTATTAAATTAAAGGAGATCGCCCGTATTCACACATAAGCTTGATTATTAATTATTAACTCAATAATTAAGTTTTAGTTAAACTAATTGGGGCATCTTTGATCACTATATGTGTATGTGTACCTAAATTAAAGCATTTTAGTACAGTATGCCCACATGATCCACCAAACTAGAAGCTCCTACTATGTGTCTATGATTCATTATATATCCTAAAAAGTAATGACATAAAAAAACATATGCATGATTTAGCTTTTAAGCCTTGCAGATGTGGGGAATCATAAAACTCAAGAGTTGGGTTGTTCTTATATATATATATATATATATATATATATATATTTATTTATGTATATATAAGGAGGAAGACTGCCCCTTGTTAAAAGGGGGTTTGGCCCCATGGACTCATCTTTTGTAAGCAATCTCCCAATTGTCTTAGCAACTTTTTGAGCATACTAAATAGGCTGTTTGTTACTAGCTAGTTCATGACAGCTTAGAGAAAAAAGCAAAAGCAGACAATCAAAATTATAATCAGATTCATAAAGAACTTTTACAATTAATGTTTTAATTTGGAAATTTAAAAGCTCGAGAAAAACTTTACTTGGTAGCACAATTTGGAATCAGAATTTAATTGGCAAAAAGAAGAAAAAACCTCTGCAGGCTTGCACTCAATTTCACAACACTTCAGCCGGCCAAGAGCTACCGGCCGCCTTGCTTGAGCTCTTGATGGATGTTGAGTTGTTAATTGTCCACCATTTCTGAATATTTACATATATTCGCTAGTCAAGAGACTAGGATCATGGATATTATCTCCAGCAATTAATATATGTAAATGCAATGATTTAGCGAAATTAATGAGAATTCTCAGATCTCTGGGAAATTTAAACTATATATGTATACATTTATGTTAATTGGCAGTTGTTGTGATGTGATCAGCTTTTAATTTCTTAAAAAATATATGCCCAGAAATTAAGATGCATTGCCAAGAAGTACAATGCATAAAACTGCAAAATGAAAAAAGAATGTTAATAAAAGTAGAGATCACATACAAGCTAGCAGAAGATGTGATAGAGATAAATCTCTTGCAAGAATCTTGGGGGATTCTTTTTGATAATTTACTCAAAAGGCTAGGATACCTAGACTATACTCTTTCTCTCAGTTCATACATCCAGCTTAACCCATAGGCAGCAATATTTGATGGGAAAATTTATAGAAAAAAAAAATAATTAACGATCATGTAAAGCAAAAGGAAAACCCTTTTAATTGAATTTAAATAATTGTATAAGATGTTTGGTACAAGTCCCCGTGTACATTATATGAATAATGAATGAAAAATCTAATAAAAAAAGAGATAGAGCTTGATTTGGTTTTATAGTTGGATGGATTTGGCTCTTCACAGACACGTAGACAGCGGTTTCCAAGGGATCATATTTGCTTTGCAAATCGTGTGGAGTAATGCAACCTGTAAGTTTGCATGTGCCCACAATCTACAGTAGATATGATATTCTCTACATCTCTCTCCACTAAGCTTTGTCTTTCTTTCTTCTTTGTATTTATATTATTATTATATTATTATTATTATTATTATTAATATTAAATCACTCATCAAATCACACCTAATCAACATACATAATCCCCTTCTCTCTGCTTTCCCTATCGATTAATATATATATATTCATTAAAAAATTTTCTATCTTCATAATAAGATTGGGATTATACTTCACCAAGGTTAAACCCATGTACACGTCCTAATTAGTAGTAACGTTTTCTTCAAATTCATGCTTTATGTTTACTCTCGAACAAATGTGAGTGTGGGTTTGTGCTATCGTATTATTTAATTTATTAACTAAATTAAACTGATGGATGTTCATGTTTAATTTCATTAAGGAAGAATATTAATCATACGTCAGTGATGAAACTGCAACACGTGGCACACAACTGTTAGTCATGGCCTGCCTTCTGAATTGTTAATTATTTAATTTCATATATATAAGAATGAGAGTAGGTTTAATTAAATTATCACATAATTTATAACCTTATTTTAGTATCATCTGATTCACGACATCTATTTAATTAATAATTTCTATTGGGAGTGGTAATGTTACCCTAGATTAGTTCTCTTAAGTAGACTATTTTTTTTCCTTAAAAATTAGTAACCAAATAAATTAATTTTTATATATGGACCTAGCTATAAGCTGCATGTAGACCAAAAGAACAACCTACAAGCTAAGTGTTTGATTTGCATCATACAACATATTCTTTTAAATAAGGCGTTTAATTAACTATAATTTTCTATGCTCATTCATTTCAAACATCTATTAATATTTTGAAAATGCTTCGTGGACCACATCCCATTTTATTATATAAGCATGAAACCTAGGGTTGCGTTCTTTTAATGACTAATGACCTCATACCCTCTTGACTTTAGCTTAAGATGTTTTTTAAAAAATAAAATATTTATTAGTTTATGTAATTATTTTATATAAAAGTAGGGTTTTTTTTTTGTATATAATACATATATATCCGATAACATTATATAAATTGATTAATTTGAAAATATGTAAGTTATGATAAAATTTTATTCAATAAATATGTATACAAACATAATACGTTGGTCCCATATAAATTATTTTTTTGGGTCAATTTATTTATGATATCAACTTTATCTTATTGTAATTATAATAAGTCACTTTTTTGACCTGTTTTTTTGTCCAATAATTGATGAATGTTGCAAAAGGATGAAGTGGCTTTGTGTCATTTGCAAATAGTTTTGCCTCTTAGGTGGAAATTAAGTTGAAAAGTTTGAGAGAGTATTGGCTTATTATATATTGTTTGCTGGCTTTTAAAGGGTAATAGGGTTTGATAGTGGTATCATATATACAACACTATGAGTGTGTGTATATATACTGTAATTAATTAATTAATTAATTAATTTTGCTTTTCATTAGCCAACAAATTAATGACATAATTTTTGGGGAGGAATTTAATTATAGGGTTTAATTGGTAATTGCAAGAGTTCACATGTCTGTATAAGAAATTGGAGGATTCTCACTTTCCACCACACAAACAACTCATAAAATATGACCCACAAATCATGCGTGAAACAGCTCAACTAGATTTGGTTCCTAGCAATTGTTAATTACATTACATTACAACAGGGATAATCTTAATTCAAATTATCGCCAATAATTAACCTCATTAACATTAAAATCTTGTTTAAGAAATTAATTAAAATCGATAATATTGAGTAAGATTTATTTCACATTTAAGTCTCTCTGTATATTATTATTACAGAAATACAAATTTGAATAGAATTCAAGATTGATACGGCTTTTAGGTATAATGAGGCAGAATTTCCTTTTTCTACCCATTTGACAATCCCTATGAAACTGCAAATAAGATTTCTAGAATCTATTATTTAATGTATTTTTAACGTTTATTTTATAATTTGCCTTTCTTATGCAGTTTGTTTATATATAGGATTTCACAGCTGGGGTTTTTGTTCTAGGGTTTCAGTCAGGTGAGACGATTTGATCATAGAACTCAAAATCACATGCAAAGTGGGACCCCTTTTATTTCATGAACTTCAATCAAGACGATCAATGGAAAGTATGGTCCCCATTGATTTACTCTATAAAGATACCTAAGATTTGTATACTTATCATATATTTTATTGGTTCAATTTTTTATTTAATTTTTAACAGATAATTAATTTGACCATAGGATGTACATTGTGTTGTATTACAGTGGAATGGCGCGTAGGATAGCAATCCCATTTGACGAGTACAATTTGATATGAGATTAATTCAGAGACAATCGCTTTCAAGTCACAGTCTTCAAATTTCATAACTAAAAAAAACAAAAAAAAAAAAGAAAAGAAATTATAATAAAAAAAATATGGTTATTATTTTAAATTAAACAATTTATAGAAGTTCTCAAATGAGGCAAAAGAGAAGGTGGGGAAAAAGAGCATAAAATCTATGTGTATATATCTAATAAATCTTTACACAATCTGATCCAGCGATGCAATTATTACTGTGTTTCCAAACAGCTTAAAAAGAGGTATAGGAGATCTCTGATTTCTCAGCAGCTGTTTGCCCAGAAAGTTTCCGGTAAGAGAAAAAGCTTGGATTTGCAAAGCAACTATCCCTCTTTCTTTTTCTATCTGTGTTGTATAACACAAGCAAAAGGAAGGAGAAGAAGATGAGTAGCAGTTATTTTGGAGAGCCAAATATGGGGAATGAAAGAGGTGGATCTTCAAGGAAAGGCAAGAAGAGCAATTCAGACAAGCCTAAGCAACCACAAAGAGGACTTGGTGTTGCTCAATTGGAGAAGATCAGATTACATGGCCAAATGGGTTGTAATTATCATCCTTCTTTTCATACTCCTACTCCTTACCCTACTAATTTCAACCAGGTATATACTCTCTCTTTCTTGCTTGTTTCAAGTCTGTGACTCGTAGTTGTTGCAGATCATTGAATTACAGAATTAATTTTATTAAATTCTTTGTTAATATTCATTCATGCAGGAGGATATGAGAGTGCAAACGGCTTATTCATCAATTCCCTCATCTTCTTTTTCTTATTCATCTTCGTCGGCGTCCCCAACTTCTTATGGCTATCACCCCAGCATCACGGTATAGCAGCTTGCTTAATTTTCTATTTTTTATTTCTTCTGTAGAAAGGGGTTTCTCAAATCGAGCCACAGTTTCATTTCATTCAATATATTGATGGGTCATATCTTTGACCTGATTTTTGTGTCACCTCTTTGTTGTTAATTGTTCTTGCATAATTAATGATGTTGTACGATGCTCTGGCAGAAGATACACAACTGAGAATCTTGGTAGGAGAAAACATAATTAATCATGTCTAACATCATTACCTATATCATTCATAACTTGTTTCTGATGAATATTATTATGTGTTTTTTTTTAATTTTAATTAAAATGAATTCTTTTTGGATGTCGAAAAATCTTTTGAGTTGATCATCATTTCTGATTCAGGAAGTTTTACTTTTTGACTGGCCCTAACCCTAGCCTTAATCATCATCCCGTCATCATAATAAACATCATAGTTTGTTATCTATAATTACATTAGCAAATGACATGAATGTGCTGCAATAAGACAGAAACTTTGATTTAATTCTTTAAACTTCTTTCATTAGTTCTTAAGGTTTTGAATCGTCTCTAAATCTGTCAAAATCACCTGGTCTTACAGATGGGGTTGGCTGATTATGAAAGATCAACCATCGTGTATGGTGATTCGCAACCTACTACGACAGCGGCGAGGTATTCTAATTTAATGAAATTCATCCATAAGCAAGGGCTTAATCTAAAAGTTTACTTGTCTTCTTGGAATTAAGGTATATATGGCCATTTATGTTTAAGCAGCTTTGAATTTTTGTGCTGCAGTTGGAACCCTGCGACTGGAATTTTAGAGACCCAACATCTTACACAACCCAGCCTGAACAGACACCACCTAAATCTACCTGTTGAGGTACTAACAACTAATCCTTGTAGATTTTTATCCCAATTTTCTGTTAATTTATAAGCAATTACTTAATGGCGTAGGTTTCGTTGTGTTGACATACTTTACATATATCGATCTATAATAGGATCCACACCAAAAGAAGGGGAAGAAACACAGGAGTAACTCAATGGGATCAAGCAGTCAGAATTCTGAATCCAGTGACACTCAAGAAGTGGATTTGGAGCTTAGGCTATCAATTTGAGCTGCATTTTTCTGCCACTGAAATGAATGGATTCAAACTTTATGCTTTTACATATATTGGAAGTTTAAGATAAGTGCTAGTTGCTTTGGAGAAATTGCGCTCAGGTTCATTCGAAAGGTGATGAACATGTAGCATGTTTGAAGTAATTTCATGTGGAAAGAATCTTATGTAATGAAAGGTAGATTAACTTTCTTCATAAGACAATGAAATTTTCTTCTTGTTCATGAAATTTTCAAAGAAGTGGGGAAGTCATAATTCTGCCGTTGAGCATAACTATAGCTTATCATTAACACCGTCCACTGCATTGAAGGTTAATACTTTTATTCTCTCTTATTACTATTGTGCATAGTGCAATTTTATCTGGAAGGCACAATTTGAGGAACAAGAACAAAACATGTCGAGGCAACAGGTAAATCTAGCACAAATTGAAGATTAAAGTTCCTCGTTAATGGTGGAATAGGCTGCAGCTGACAGCTTCCCTATGTCTCCTCGTATATATATATAGATGGGACGGTATATTGTTGAGTAAATTTTGCATATTAAATTAGGACTGTATGAATTTGCCTTGCAGAAATTTTATAAATGCAAACCAGATCTAGCAGTCAAATTAGGGTTTCTTTCCATTAAAAATGTTTTGCTTCAGTTAAATGGAAAACACCGAATACAGCATTTATATATACAGGTATCAAATCATCCATTAATATTGATTGAAATTTTACTTTTTGCAAGGAAAACCCTAATTTCAATTTTTGTGTCAGATTGTTCCTTGCACTAATAAACAGGCAATTATCTTTTAGCTACCTAGTTCAAATACCAAACATAAGCATAGGGCTCACAAGAGATCATAGGACCAGGCTAATTAGGCAAGAAGAGCATAATTATTTTCCCCCTTTCTGTGGAAGAAGAGATGACAACAAATTACAAAGTTGTTCCTTAAGAGTTAAGTAACATGTAATACTTGAAGAAATTCTTAAACTAATTTATGGTGACATACGAATAACTAAAAAATTGTAATTCTGTAGTTTGACCATTTGAAATATGCAAGTGGATACCATGCAGACAGAGGAACGTACAAAAGCCAAAAGCAAAGGTCATGAGCATTACCAGGTGTAGCAAGAAGTGTTGCAAATCTCTATCAACATCAATGCCTAGGAAGAGAAATTAAGAATATTTGTCAAAAGGAGTTTGTAGTTAATTTGCAAGTAGCATGCTTATGATTAATTACTTGAAGAATCAATGCATAATTAAATTCAAAGCCTAAGGAACAATAAAAAAGAGAACTATATCAGAAAATTTTCTGAACCTGATTTTAGTCCCCAGAAAATCATAGATATATAATACCCGTATACATTATTATGAATGGGTATTTTTTTTATAATTGTTGTGTTTTTACATCATTCTGAATATGCAACCGGTATTAAAATATTTCATAAATATTTATTTTTATTTGATGGTTAATATTCATCATCCACTCATTTATATTTAATAATTAGAGGTTGAATTTCTTTTTATAATTATTATAATCAATTAAAAGTTTACTGTGATGATTGTGGTTTCTAAACAAAACACGAATTTTAATTTTTCATAAGCCACAAAATGTTGTTTTCCATGAACAATGCTGATTAAGAAGAATTTGGTGCATATATATATATATATATATATATATCAATGTTAATTCTCCCTATCTTAATTCAATTCGAACAATATTAATGTCATTAAACACGTGATAAAGAAGTAAGCAGCCTCTTTGGCTTTACTATGTTGACCTTTTTGATCCATTAATTATTAAGATTTAAGTAGGTAACACTCTTCCAATGACCATTGAAATTAATAGTAGGAATAATTAATATTATAATTTAATTTTTCATATACATATACATACATATATATATATACACACACATACATGAAAAAAAATATATATATTTGACATAACTTTATACTAAGCGGCCGGCCTCAAAATAAGAATTTATATATTTATATATCATTATTCGTAGTCGGCTATCGAAAAAGAATAAGTAGTTCTATTATTTTATATATGTTTTTAAAAAATATCTAATAATTTACAAATAATATAAAAATATGTATAAAATCATAGATTCCTGATCCTTCTTCGTACGTATCATATCATATAATAGAATGAGCATGATGTGTTTGCTTAATTGCTTTCACTATGATTTAAAATAAAGGTGGATTATTTCGAATTGAGGCAAAGCAAATAATGGTAAAACAGCTGTATTAATGTCAATCAATGAAAAGATTAGTACTAAATGACAAAAAAAAGCTTACTAATTACGATTGATTTATATGGAATTGGACTTAATTGATAATCAAATGTTAATCATTTTTCATTTTAATTAGTAGGGTTAATGTCATCTCAATCCTTAAGGTTTGATTAATTAATCTTATTAATCCTATTAATTTTGAAAATATTCATAAAAATTTCAATTTATTATAAAATAACAATTATACCTTGTCTAATAATAATTAGCTAAAAAAATTATTTTTTAACTATTAATTAAAAATAAATATTAAAATAATAATAAGTATTATTTTGTAACACATTAATGATTAAATATGTATTAATATATTATAACTGGAAAATAAAATTATTTATTTTATAAAATATTAATAATTCAATATTAATTTGATTTTAGAAAATAAATTATAAATAAAATATATTATAATATGGTACTTATAATTATTATATTTTGTTTATAATATATTAATATATATTTAAGTATTAATATATCATAAGATAGTACTTATTACTATTTTAATATCTATTTTTAGTTAAGAGTTGAGAATAATTTGAAATTACTATTAGATAAGTGTATAATTATTATTAAATAATAAATTAAAATTTTTATGAATATTTTTAAAAATATTAGCATTAATTAAATTAATTATCCAAATCTTAGAGACCTAGATGACATTAACCCTAATTAGTAAGTAGTAGTAGTAGCAGTAATGTAACTAAGGAAAATGATCATGATTTGCAAAACCTAATCATTTTCCCGCTTTCCTCTTTATTACACACAAACAGGGAGAGAAATAGTATCACTTTTTGAACTCTTCCCAAATAGGGAAAGTAACAGAATATGCTCGATAAACTTTTTCGTAGGAAAGCAAATAAACATGAAAATGTGCCCCTCTTGCTAAACAATAAAGTTCATATATTTATATATATTCTATAATTTTTTTATAAAAGATAATATAATTGTAAGAGATCAGTACTAACCCTTAACTATATATAATTATATTATTAAGTTTTTAGAATGTTTTAATATAAAAATGAGTTGATTTATTTTTGTATAGTATAACTAACAGAAACAAAATAATTAAAAACTAAATATTGTTAAAAAACAAATCCTAAACCCTTTAATCATTGCTACACTAGTACTGCGGTCATTACATCTTTTTCAATTTTTCTCCCTTTATTTAAATTTCAAAGGACCTCTGCTAATTAAGTCTACAGTTTCTCTTTGTTTTCTCTATTTTTTTTTAATAAGTTGAAGTGTAATTATATATATATATATATATATATATATACATTCTTATGAATTTAATATATTATAAAATGTTGGGTATGTTAAATCTCAAAAATTAAAAACACGCATTAAGTAAATTTCGAGTTGAAAATATTTGTTAATGATACTTTTTTATTATATTTTTTTGTTATTGTTATTATAAAAAGAAGATGTAATCTTTATAACTTAAGAGTAAAAATAAAAAAAATATATAATATTTTTATCTTAGAAGATAAAATAGTTTTTTTTATCATTTTTATTAAAAAAACACATGTAACAAACACAAATAATACGAAAACCTAATCTTACCTTTCTTTTTTTTTAAAGAATATTGTACTCTATCCCCTAATTTTTAAAAAAGAAAAATAATTTATCCCTAAGTTTTTAGTTTTTGTGAGAAACCCTCTAACTTAAAAAAAATGTAAAAATACTCTTATCTTTAGTAGCAATAGGAATATATTCTGTGAGTAACTATTCTTATTTTAAATTAATTATTTTATCTTTCAACTATTAGAATGCATATAACATGAACATGTTGTCTTTATTTTTATCTTATAATGACCTGTATATCTTACTCTAACATTAAATTTGAAAGTTATAATAATATTTTAATTTTTAATTATTATTTTTTTCAAATTTGCTTTTAATTTTTTTGCAACAGTAATTATAATAATTCTTTTAAAAAGAACATTTAATTAAAAAAAATATGTTGTAAAATTTCTTAACAAATTTTGACAGCAAATTTAATATTGTTGAAAAATTGAAAATAAATTTAACAATATTAATTATACATAATTTTTAAAATAAAATATTTTAGTTAATGATTTATTTTAAAAATTATATATAATTAATATTGTAAATAAATTGACAGTAAATTTAAATAAAAAATAATTAAGAGTGAATATTATTATAATTTTTAAATCTAAATGTTAGAATAAAATTATATTGATGAAAAAAATAAAAGTAAAGACAATATATTTATTTTATATGTCTTCTAATTTTCAATTGTATCTTTTTATTTCTATTAAAATTAAAGAGTATTTTCACGTTTGTTTAAAAATTAAAAGATTTTTCACAAAGGCTAAAAATTCATGAATACATTATTTTTTCTCAAATTTAGGGGTGAAGTGCAATATTTTGTTTTTCTCATTTTCTTTGCCGTTGTTGCCTCCTTCACCTCCTTCCTCACGTTGCTGCCTCTTCGTGTCCTCCTTTTCTTCTTCTTCCATTGCCGCCTCTTCCTTCTTTCCTGGTTTGAATTGTTGCCGTTTTTGTTGGTTTTGGTTTGATGAATATAAAATTAATTCTAATTGATTTTACTTTTGTTGGTTGTGATTGTAATTAGATGAATATAAAATTAATTCTAACTGATTTTAACAATGAAAATCATCTCTGAAATATATAAACAAATAAATAAATATATAATTTTTTTATAATTTTTTATTATAAATGCTCGTTAAAAAATAAGAATATTTATGTAATTGTATTAGTTAATATAAGTTAAAAGAATATTTATTTCATTTTTTCCATTAAAGTAGGTCAAAATCTAACAATAATAAAAGAATCCAATAGAAAAAATTTTAATAACATTATTTTGGATTTGAGATTTACTTAACCTAAAATTTTAATTTTCGGAGTGTAATTATCGTCTATCATGTAATGTTTATTAAATTTTCTACTCAAAGTAGAATTACATATTAATATAACATTTAATAACAAAAATAAAAAATATTTTTTATTGCATGGGCAGTACTGTTTTTTGTTTTTTTTGGTAATTACATAGTTATATATACTAATATACATGTAACTTTTTGGAGTAGAAAGTCTACTCACTTGGCTTTATGTGTGATGGCCTAATGTAACAGATACAATGTATTATTGATACATATTACTCTACGGTACACTTTTTAATATTTTATAAGTATATAGGTGCATTAACACTACACCATCACAATAGAAAGAATGATCAGTCAACATCACGAGTTGCCATGCAAGAAAGAATTAATTTCAAATTCGAAGGGACCAGAATCATCAACAGTGGAGCTAGCTGCAGTGTGACACTATTTTTGTGCTAAGAAGAATAAGTCCAACATTTGCTGAATGCTTCATCTAGTGAGTTTAAATTAACCTCTCTGGTCTTGGAACATTTTGAAACAAACAATATAAATGGGAACATTAATTAGGCAGAGTGTAATTATTGTGGTTTCAATTAGTGAAGATGGAACGAGTCAATTACACACACACACACATATATATATATAGCTATTAAAGAACTTGTTGTAAGAGAAAGCAACATGATCAGAAAGCTATTGCAAAGTATAATTTTGGAAAGGAGATAACTTGAGCATCCGCTTTCTATGGTTGAAGTACATCAAGGGTTTTAGAAATTTAATTTCCCATCCTGTTTTTCAAGCTGCCAATTAATTTTCTCGAAACACAATTAAGGAACGACATTTCGAAAATTTATGATTCTAAGAGTACCAAAACGATGAGTTTCTTAAAAGAACAATCAAGGTGGAGTGGCATCTATTGCTGATTTTGGACTTCCAGAAACTAAAATTAAGAAGGGCTATATGATAATTACTGCACATATCATAAACAATCTTATAAAGTTACTCTTATGTGATGTATATATATATATATATATATATATTATATATTTTAAAATAAGTTTTTCTTTATGTAATTAGGTTTATTCATGTGATTCCTACACATACTTCCCAGACTCTTATTGATGATTTTTCGGATTTGCTTATTTGATTAGAATCTAGATTGTCGGGTTTCTTGCTTGACTACGGATAAGTAATGCTTCTACTAACAATGCCATCATCCAACTTTTATTAAAGAAGCCCCTGTATAATTCTTTAATGTTGGATAGAGATCTTTTGCATATGCATTGCTTAATTTGTGCCTATTCTGAATTTGATAATGGAGGAAGGGTTAGAACTTCGAAGTGATCAATGGCAGATTCATGATAATTAATTTAGTTTTTTGGACAACAGTTCCACTGACCGACATTGAGAAATTTGAAGAAGAGACCGGTCGCATGGACATATTTAGTGGTAAGTGTTGAATACCATCAGATTCAAGTCAAGTCAGCAGTAGTGTGAAGTTCATCAGATTCCAGCCACAGCTGGTGTGGCAAATATTAGCTACAAGGTTGTATAGTTAGTCAGAAGTCAATTAAGAGTGAATTCAACATAAAAACAAAGTCAAACAATTCTGGTTAGTTAGTTAGTAACCCGAGTACTTCTTTAAATAGCTAAAAGCCCTGTAACACACTTGGAATCCTGATTTCCAGAAATAAAAAGTCAATACAGTTTCCTTTGGTTTTTAACTCTGCATTTGATGTTTTTACTAATCAGAAGTTAGCTTTTCGAAAACTCTGTTTTGACAAATATGAATTACTAGATTTTTAGAGCTTTGCTTAGTTCTTTACAGATTTCTTAGTGTTCAAATTAAAGCTCTTGAATTGTTTAGTGTTTATTAGGCGAAGATCTGATCCTTTTGGGTTGTGTTCTTGAACTTAACAACTGGTATAAGAGCCTTTAGCAATTAGGAATCGCGGTGGCCACTTTCAAATTCACCATAGAGAAGTTCACTAGGCAGAATTACCTCAATCTCTGGAAGTTGAAAATGAAAGCATTCTTGGTGGTTAAGTGGCTCGAGGTTGCATTGGAAGCATAAGCTAAAATGCCTAAGGATCTCTCAGAAGTAGACAAGAAGGATATTCTAAGAAAAGCACATAATGCCTTGGTTTTATCATTATCAAGCGAAGTCTTGAGGCCAGCAGGTTTTAGAAGAAACCACAACTTTAGGAGTTTAATTGGAACAAATTCGAGACAAGGTATATGGGAAAATCTTTAATCAACAAGCTGTACTTTATGCATTAATCTTGAAGAAAGAGGGTTAGTAAATGACCATCTAGATGAATTTAATAAAATACTCTTGATTTGAGACAACTGATGCCAAGATTGAAGACGAAGATCGAGCTCTCGTTGTTTTGATCTCCCTCTTATGGGTATTTTCTATATACATTGCTTTACGGGAGATTTTATTATAATGGATGATATTAAATCAACATTGAACTCAAGCGAATTAAGTGAAAAGGCAGATGTGAAACAATCTGGAAATGTAGAAGGACTGAATGTGAGAGGTAGAATATACAAAAGAGACTATTAAAGAAGAGAGAGACGGAAGATCAAAATCAAAAGAGAGGAAGCTTAAGTGTTTTCATTACCAAAAAAGAAGGGCATTTTAGAAGAGATTTCTTTTAAAGGAAAGAATCAAAGAAGTGACAGACCAACAAACAAACAAGATGCAACGGTGATAGACAGATGAAGATTTTCAGAATGCATTCTTATTGATAGCTTCAAATGACAAAACAAAAGAGGAGTGGATCAAAGTTTTGGGTTGCACTTTTCATATGACCCTAAATAAAGCTTTATCTTCTTCCATACATATGCTTCTAAGGAAGATAATGTGGCTTGTAATGTACAAGGAACTTGTACCATTAGGCTTAGATTATGTGATATTATATGTAGGAAGTTGCAGCAGGCTAGGTTTGTGCCTGATTTGAAGAGAAATCTGATATCTTCAGGGATGTTGGATTCAATAGGTTATAGTTTTAAAGTTGAAAGTGGAGTTCTGAAAGTCGCAGAGGGATCTATGGTTGTGATGAAAGGTATTAGAAAGAATGGTTTGTATGTGCTTAAAGGTACTGTAATTAATGGTGATGCTGATTCTATTATTGATAAAAATGCAGATAAGATGATTGCTTGACACTTTAAAGGCGAGAAAAGAGTTGTAGAACTTGATACATCGGGATTTGCTAGTGTGAGTTAAATATACTCAAGTTCTATGAGTATTGTGTTTCAGGGAAGCATTATAAAGTTTGGTAATCGTACACATAAACCAAAAGGCATATCAAAGTTGGATTATGTCCATTTAAACTGAGAAGGACTAGCTCAATTAATCTCACTGGGAGGTTCTAAATATTCTGTATCCATATTAGATGATTATTCTGGGAAAGTTTGGGTACACGTGTTAAAGAGTAAGGAATAAGCGTTTGACAGTTTCAGAAACTAGAAAACACTTGATGAGAGTAAAAAAACAAGAAGATCAAGCTGCATAGGATTGACAATGGGATGAAATTTTCTATGGGGTCTTTGATTATTATTGGGAGAATGTCCAATTCTCTCCTAATTTTTGAGCTAATATTTCATTATTTTCTTCTTTTTTTTAATACCCTATCGCCTTCCTAAATTTTGATTTTACCTTTTAATAATTTAAATATTTTTTATTTTACTATTTTGTAAGTGAAATATAAACCAATTGAACTGAATCAATGAGTCGAACCGATTTTTTTAAAATTATAAAATAAATTGATATTACATGAATTTGAATCTAAACCTCATCAAAATAAATTAAAACTTTTACTATTCTACCAAATGTATATTTATGATAATTTGTTTAATTTTTAATAAATAACCCTTTTAAACATATATAAATAAATTATGTTAATAATAAATTCTATTAATAGATAAATTCTATTAATAGATAAATTCTATCAATAATAAATTTTATTAATATAAAAATTTATGACTTTAAAAATAATTTTATAAACATTAAAATTTTAAAATATTGAATTTAACATTATTTAATATCATTACATTATAAATTTTTTAAAATTAAATTTTAAAATTAATAATGATTTTTAAAATAATTTTAATTTTACAATAAATTATATTTATTTTTTAATAATAATAGAAATTTCTAAAATTTCTAAAATTATTATAAATAATTTTCAAATTATTATAAATAATTTTCAAATTATTATCATTAGTAATGTTTCAGAATAATTTTATAAACTTAAAAAAAGGGAATTTATTATGTGTTTTGAAAAAAATATTTATTAAAAATAAAAAAAATTAATAAAAATTAATTGATGTAGTGGTAAAAGTGTTGTTGTGTTTCACCTTATTTGAAAGTTCCAATCCTCATAATTTAATTTATATTAAAAGATAAAATAAGAAAAATAAAAATTTAAAAAGGCATGAAATATTAAAAAAAAAATAGAAAAATAAGGGAATATTCACTAAAAAATGAGGGGAAACGAACAATCTCCCGTTATTATTTAGAGGATGGCGTTTCACCAGGATACTAGCATCTATTGTTGAATTTAAGTACCCTTTTTAAGTAACATATGTTGTAAAGTTGTTAGCCCACATTGTGGTAGGCTTCTTCTCTCGACATCAGAGGCATTAATGTGGGCTCAAATTTGATTATGGACTCAAATGGAAGCTCTGCATGAAATCTTTAATTTTGTAAACTGTTTATTTCTTTAACTGTTGCTTATTCATGTTACTTAACGCACTCTCTCCTTTTTATTTTATTTTATAATATTCTATTTTTGGCCAGGTTCAATCTTCTATTGCGAGTTCTACGTCATCTGCAACTTTTGACAATGATAAAATATGTTGCTGAGGTAATTACTGAATATTTGCTTGTTATTGTTGAATTTTTTTAATTCTAAATTCTTTCAAACAAAAAATTATATTCTTAATTATTAAATGTATTTGATGCCAATTTTTATTTTCTTCTATTATCTCGTCGTTGGAATATATTTCTTTCTTATTAATGTGTTATTTTATGTATATTCCGTTTATAGGATTTTTTTAATTTTATTCTGTTTATAGATTTGTCTAAATGTAATTGACATTTTTTTTATATAAAAAAATTGTGAAATCAAAAAATACTTGTACGAGTGCTACTTTTAAACATATTAAATTATTGGAACGTGTTAATTTTTTTTTTTTTATATATAGTACTTGTGTATTAATGCATTTTATGATAAAGAATAAGCAGGACATATAATAAAATTTGGATGAACGAGAGAGGGGAATTACCCAGAAAATGTGTTACCCTAACGAGTAATAAACATGTTTAATTAATATTTACCTAAACATTTGAAACTACTAAGACTTCATGGGATGGAAAAAAAATTAATAATACGAAGAAAGTAATCATCATCATCATCATCATCAAGAATTTTTATCCCTAGACTAAACACGTATCTTACAAATGTCCATTTGGTAATTTGCATACATGTACCAAAACTGAAAATTTTAGTTAGTCAAATCTTATTTAAACAATTTTATAGGCTGAACCGTTGTTTACCGGCTGGACTTTGGGTTTTTGTATTACAAAAGTACCAAAGACTTTATATGAGTGAAAAAACAAATAAATAGAGTAACCATCCTTATATTCATATGGATCATGTCTTAGAGGTGGTTGGTATTTTAATATTTTAAATAGAATGTAGAGATTTAACTCTAAAATAAGGAAAACAAATGTCATTTGAATTCGATACAAATATTTTTGGACTGCGTTTGATTAGATTCAATCAAATTTTTTGATTTCTAGCATATTAATTTTTTATATAATATTAATAAATTATATATATAATTTATAACATTTAAAAAAACGATCATGACTTGATTATTAATATTATAACACAAGTTTTAAGTAAAATAAATATATCATATCAATAACGTAGTTGTTAAAAAAATCTATTGTGAATGTAAATAAATGATAGAGACTTTTGATCAGGCACGCACGACATATTTTTATTACATATCAATATGATCATCGCCAAACGATTCCAATTAACAAAGTTTTCATCTTTTACTTTGATTAATTGCCAGAGTTAAATATAACTTTCACCCATCCTAGATCACGGCACGCCACAAATCGAAATAGATGTGACTAGGCAATTACTCTAAAACCAAAGAGAAAGCATTTTTTTTTGTTAAAACTAATTATGGAGATATTGACTAGTTCAAATTGAATAGGTAGAAATAGAAAATATTTCCTCCAAATCAGGAACAAATAAATACTATTTTTGCGCCTTTTGCAAACTATAAATACCCAAAGAGATTGCAAAGTATGATGTGAAAGCAATAATAATTCAATTCACTGCCATTGTTGTCACAATGGCAGATGTATCAAAAGTCCTCTGTATTCTAGCTTCTCTTTTTCGTTTCTGGTTTTGCAGATATTGCAGAACCAGAGTATAAATCAGAGGACGACTCCAATGAATTTTCCGGTCATAGCCTGAAAGTGGTAAAACGTTTTGGGAACAATAACCCAGCGGCAGCGCAGCCTGGGCAGCCAGCAAAACCGGCAGCTCCTAAAAGAAAGCGAGGCCCATTCCTTGGCAAATGGGAGCTACATAGCAATAACTCTGGTGTCTCGACTATGCACGCAATCTTGCTTCCGAAAGTGAATCAAATTGTAATGTTTGATGCCACAATCTGGAGGGTGTCACAGATCCAATTGTCTCCGGATAAGATGCCTTGCCGTATCGACAAGCTGCACAACAACCAGCCCGACTGTTGGGCACATTCGGTTCTATATGACGTGGATACGGCAAAACTGAAGACACTTAAGGTTAATACCGACACATGGTGCTCCTCCGGAGGGTTGACGGTAGATGGAAACTTGGTTAGCACAGGAGGTTATCAAGGAGGAGCGAACACAGCAAGATATCTCTCCGCATGTGATAATTGTGACTGGAAGGAATACCCAACAGCACTCGCAGATCGCAGATGGTATGCAACACAGGTAACTTTAGCCGATGGGGGTTTCCTTGTTGTGGGTGGTCGTGATGTTTTTAGCTGGGAATATATCCCGCCAGAAGGACAATCGAATAAGGCAGCCAATTACTTTCCTTTACTTAAAGAAACTTGTGATTACCTCCAAGGAAATTTTGGACCGGTCAATAGCTTCAGATTGGAGAACAATTTGTACCCTTTCGTGTACCTTGTCCCAGATGGCAACGTCTACATTTTTGCCAACAATCGTTCCATCTTGTTCGATCCAAAAACTGACAAGGTTTTACGCGAGTATCCCGTTATTCCGGGTGGCCCCCGCAGCTATCCCGCATCTGCAGCGTCCGCGCTCCTCCCGCTGAAACCTAATCGCGCTAACCCTAATGCAGTCGATGCTGAAGTCTTGATATGTGGTGGCGCAACATATGATTCATATATGCTGGGAGAGACAAAAAAACCACTCCCACCAGCATTGCAAGACTGTGGAAGAATGGTAATCACAAGTCCAAATCCAGTTTGGAAGATGGAAATGATGCCAACACGCAGGGTAATGGGTGATGCCGTCAATCTTCCAACTGGAGATGTGCTAATTATTAACGGTGCGAAAACGGGTTCAGCAGGATGGCATGATGCCGACGATCCCAATTTGAACCCTGTCTTGTATAGGCCCGATGCACCAGACGGTCGAAAGTTTAGGGAGTTAGCTCCTACCAACATTGCAAGAATGTACCACTCAGTAGCTGTACTACTCCAAGACGGAAGAGTTCTTATTGCTGGCAGCAATGACAACGATGGATACTTGTATAACGTGAAATTCCCCACTGAGCTTAGAGTTGAGAAGTTCTCTCCTACTTATTTGAATCCAAGATTTAATAAGCGAAAACCTCAAATCTTGGCAGATCAATCAGAAAGTGTTGCAGGTTTTGGCAAGACCTTCCAATTGAAGGTTAAGTCAAATGAGACGATCGATGAGAAGGACTTCAAGGTGACATTATATTCACCTCCTTTTGTAACACATAGTATATCCATGAATCAGAGGCTTATTGTCTTGGATGTGACGGAGGTGAAGAACAACGTTTCGCCAGGAGTTGCCAACATTGTAGCCGTGGCACCGCCGTCTGGAGCTGTTGCTCCTCCTGGCTATTATCTTCTTACTGCCGTTCATAGAGGAGTTCCGAGTCATTCTGTGTGGTTCCAGGTTAAGTGAGTCAGTGGTCGGTCACTAAAGATTTGATATACGCATTCTTCACTTTATAACTTTATGTATGCCTCGGAGAGCCTAGCTAATTCAATGAAGGCCTGGCCTGGGAAATTCATGTGGAGGTTGTACTTTACTTGAATTTAGAATTCTTTGATTGCTTTCAATATTATAATTTCCTCTTTATTATGGATTATTAGCAATTTGTTTAGACTAAAATGTTGTCATTTTTAATTTGTTATCAGAAGAAATAACTAAGTATTAAATATTTATAATTAAGAAAAATTATTACGCATTAAATATTTAATTATTGTGTTCTTAAACATGAGTTAATGAATTATTAGATTTAAAACAAGAACGAATAAAAGTTTGAGAGATGACATAAAAAATTGAATAGCTTTCTTTTATTAAAAAACTATTTATTAATTACAACAAAATTATTAATTAACTATGTATAATTAATTTGTATTTTTTAGATGAAAAAAATTATTAATTAAAATATACCTAAATTCGAATTTATTTTATTATATATTTTTCATAATTAAACATGAATAAAATAAACTTGAATATTATGAACACACATACTTAGAAGGAATACAAAAATCATTTGACACATATATGTATGCAACGGCAAATCTCTAAACACAAACATCACAGGATACAAAAGAGTTTGTTTGCCTCCCCAAAAACCAAATGCAAAAACTTAATATCATATTAAGCCTTCACCTAAGAATCAATAATCAATAGTTCGCTCTTAAATCAAACATTGGAACCATTAAATTAAACCTAAAGAGAAATCAATCGAAATCAGCAAAACAAAAGTTTAACAAGTAGTACAACCATTTCATCATATACAAGAACATATGACAATAATTACCCGCTATATTATACTAATAACAGTAAGATAAGCTATAAGCACCAATTTTGAAAAATCTTAGCATAGTCTTATACCCAATTTCAAAACCTAATTAACCTAAAAATCCAATTATGGCGTAACAAGAAAAAATTAAGAATATGAACCAGATTATTCTTGACAATGAGAGCCAATCATTATATAACTACGAGTGAAAATGAAAGTAACAAAGAGTTGTAAGTAATTTTTTATTTTGCTATTAAACCTTATAAATCGTAGAGCAACCATTCAATGGAGACAGAATGTGAGGTGGACGATTAGATTTTGTGTTAAGTAAATGGAGAGTCCACGATTGAATAAAGAGTCAACAATTTTCTATTTAGATTTTTGAGTTACGTTCAATGAAAGTATGTGATTTGTTTGAACTAATAAGTGAGAGAGTAGAGTTAGTGGCCCAAAATTTTACTAAGCGTGGGAAAAGGTGGAGCAAAAATTTCACAAATAAAATGACGTCGTTTCATTGTTTTTCTTTTCTTGTTTTAATTTAAAAATGAAAAAAAATTATTAAAACAATGCAAAACCTTGTTGTATCACCATTTAACTTGGAAAAAGAGACATTATTCTGCTTTGTGGTATTTAAATATCAGCTAATGCATATACTTGTGTTTATCATCAGCAAATATTGATACATTTATATCATTTGTGAAAAAAAAAATTTTGATTACTTGGATCTAATACTTTCTTAAAAGTATAAAGATATTACTATCAGTGATGACTATATTTCTTAGTGAATTATTTAATCTACTAGATAATTTTTGGAAAATTTATGCTCTAATTGATCGTAAAGAGAAATGTTTTGCACCATTCATGGTGTTACACATAAATATTTAGTTAGTGACAACCTTCTTATTGTTTGAGTTCTTATGAGGTATATCCATTTTTTTAGATGAAAAACAAAGAGACAAGCTTCAATATCAACACTCGCTTTAGGGAATCGCAATAAGTGTGGGGTATATGTTTTCTGTTCTAGCTATTTCAGTTGCATGCCTTAATTTATGAGCTCTAATTCTTGTGAACCTTGAATGCTTGATCTTGCATGCATTCATTAATGTGATTTAGCATATAATTTTTTGTTTTTGGTTTCAAAGTGTATTAACCATATTATGTAGAAGAGTGTGAGAATACAAGGAGGAATATATGCTGTAAAGTGAGCACATAGTGAATTGACTTTACAAAGGCTTAAGTATTGAGTGTATTTAAAAAAAAAATTCTTTTGGGCTTCATATTGCATTAATCTAAAGGTTGATATGGGTGTTTTTACATACATATTAATGAATTTTTTCTTTATATAACCAGCATGTATTTGTAATCGATTTTAGCGTGTTCACATTTTTTGAGTTTGCTATATTGCCATATGCTGTGATTAGGATGTATGTTGATGTATTATGAGCAACTGTTATGGCTATAGGCCAGAACATAAAGTAACTATATGATTGATTGTGCCCTCAAAGTTGTTAGATTTGATATTGTTACAAGTTGAGAATGAGATGGGTGTTGATGCATTTAAAGGTGCTGGTGTAGTTCATAGTTAGTTAATTGTTCTAAGTATTGCAATTTTTGTAAGTATTCTCACAGATTTTGAATGTCATGATTTTGTAATAAATGAGAATGACGGCCAGTTGGTATTGTTCTTTGTTTCTATTTTGGCATGCATTCACTTCTATGTATTAATTTTTTGTTAATTGATAGAATATTCAAGTTTATCATGTAATTGAACTTCATATGGCATATAAGCATGTAAATTGTATATTAACACTGACTTCGGTAGGAATCAATATAATAATATCAATGTTTGTGCTGTTAATTATTTGAAAATGCATGTTCAAATCACATATTTTTTTACTTATCAATATGTACGTGTTATTGTGTCAAATTAAGAGATTTGATTATTGTGCAATGTTTACACTCAGTTTACAGGGAAATCTTTGATATAGCCAGAGTTTTCCCCTAATACTCGACCCTGAAAAAATTGTGAGATGATATTCAAAATGTCTGTTGGCATAAATACTTCTGTCAATAGAAGTATGTGAGCTTTGACGTGGAATATCTTTGGTCCAAGAAAAGACAACCATTGAAGTCTGATTCTGAGTTACTAATTTCTACATTCATGGAGTTGCAAAAAGAGGATACACTTACATCCCACAATTATAAACCATCCCTCTTCCAATATGCGTATCCATGCCTATCGCTGAAGCTGAATCTACTCCACCGTATTAGACTCTGTTTAACTATTTTGTAGTCGATTATGTGCATGACATTGGAAAAAATTCCTAGGTTAAAGCTTCCACAACTGATATATATTGTTGGCAGGCTATAAAGCATTGATCATAACAAATTAGGTAAGCAAGTACTTGTGCTGGAATTCTTCCTAAACTAATAAATATGCTGGAACTACGAGTGAACCAATTACTCCTCAACAATGCAACAATATGAAGAAAAAGGCCAAGTTCAAATAGAAAAAGCAATGAACTATGAGATACAACATGTTTTTCAAGCACAAAAGATAACATTTCCTATAGATTATAATATTGATATGTGTGTTCGAGTCTTAGAAGATAAACTTCTAATACAAGGAGATGATGATGCAGATGAGAAGATGTCTGATCATGAAATTGATGTGCCAACAGATGAGTATAATGATGATGTACCTCCCATTAGATATGACAAAAATAGTGGAGGATTTTAACACTAGATAGATTCAAAGGCTAACATGGGGATCAAGGCAAGTCAAAATTTCTATCCTATTTTTTATTCAATCAAGGGTGTTGAAAGTTTTAACAATATCCCTTAATTAAGTCACCCTTAGGAAGCCTTACGATTCAATTCAATCCGACCAATAATCTGTCCATTTCCATATAATTTAATCCAAACTTTATAGTCAATTGAAAAATTAGTGAATTGAATTAGATTGAAATTTTTAAATTTTTTTCGTGGCTGATCAAATTGTGAATTTAAAAATTATCAATTTATTAAAAATAATATAATATATTTTTAAATAATATAGAAATCTATATTTATAAAGCATAAAAATATAAAGTACACACTTAACAAAACTTCCTTACCCCTTTCTCCTTCCATTTAAAATTAATTATCAAACACACTACTCCTATAACTATTTTTATTACCTTTTGTTTTTAACCTTGTTGACTAGTGCATTGGTGTAAATACCCCTCTTACTTATATTGATCAATGCAGTGACATAAATACTCTTTGACCCATATTGACTAATACAATAAATAGATACCTTTATTTTACAATTAGCAAAAATATACTCATTACAAAATTGAAGAAAAGAAGATAATAGTATAATCTCCATTCTAATTCATTAAATAAGAGAAAAAATTAAATTAAAAGAAAAAAATACTTATAAAACAACAATAGTAAAACAATGGTCAAAATAAATTATTTCTTACTGTAAATTATAAATTAATGATCAACGTCAAAACATGATTTTTATTATTGTTGTTTTAATGAGTATTTTTTTCATTTTAATTTTTTAATTAATTAACAAAATTAATAATAGCTTTTCTTCTTTTAAATTTTGTGAAAGATGTTTTTTTAGTTATAAAATATGATATTATGTTATTTTATTGATCAATTGAATCGAAGTATTATTTATGTCAATTATAAAATAAAGGTATTTATGTCATTACTTATATGGGTTATTATATATATTATACCAAGTGAGCATCTTTCTAATTAACAAATTAAATTATTATTCCACAAAAAGAATATATAATTTATGGCATATATACATATTTATGCCATTATAAATAGCGCAATTATCGGCATGCATATTTATCGAAATACTAAAACTTTTACTGTTTTGGTAACATGACAGCCCATTTTAACTATTTAAAGCATACGAGATTAAAGCAAGTGAGAGCATTGTTAATATGAATATGATCATCTCCATCGCACGATTCAAATTATTTTAAATTGCATCTATTAGTTAATTAATTACTACTGATCAAATTAAAACAACTAACCTCGATATTTGATGAAAAAACATCACAAATTAAAATAGATTTAACTGAGTAATTATATGATAACATGGGAAGGCCTTTTTCTTAATACAGTAATTACAGGGGTGTTGACTTGTTCAAATTAAATTAAATAGAAACCATAGCAACAAACTTTTTCCGCTAAATCATGAGCAAAGAAACACTATTTTGGTGCCTTTTGCAAACTATAAATACAGAGACAAATTCAAAAGCCTCAGCCACATAATAATTCATTTCACTGCCATTGTTTGACAACAATGGCAGAAATATCAAAAGTCCTCTGTATTCTAGTTCTCTTTTTCGTTTCTGGTTTTGCAGATATTGCAGAACCAGACTATAAATCAGAGGACGACTCCAATGAATTTTCCGGTCATAGCCTGAAAGTGGTAAAACGTTTTGGGAACAATAACCCAGCGGCAGTGCAACCTGGGCAGCCCGCAAAACCGGCAGCTCCTAAAAGAAAGCGAGGCCCATTCCTTGGCAAATGGGAGCTACATAGCAATAACTCTGGTGTCTCGACTATGCACGCAATCTTGCTTCCGAAAGTGAATCAAATTGTAATGTTTGATGCCACAATCTGGAGGGTGTCACAGATCCAATTGTCTCCGGATAAGATGCCTTGCCGTATCGACAGGCTGCACAACAACCAGCCCGACTGTTGGGCACATTCGGTTCTATATGACGTGGATACGGCAAAACTGAAGACACTTAAGGTTAATACCGACACATGGTGCTCCTCGGGAGGGTTGACGGTAGATGGAAACTTGGTTAGCACAGGAGGTTATCAAGGAGGAGCGAACACAGCAAGATATCTCTCCGCATGTGATAATTGTGACTGGAAGGAATACCCAACAGCACTCGCAGATCGCAGATGGTATGCAACACAGGTAACTTTAGCCGATGGGGGTTTCCTTGTTGTGGGTGGTCGTGATGTTTTTAGCTGGGAATATATCCCGCCAGAAGGACAATCGAATAAGGCAGCCAATTACTTTCCTTTACTTAAAGAAACTTGTGATTACCTCCAAGGAAATTTTGGACCGGTCAATAGCTTCAGATTGGAGAACAATTTGTACCCTTTCGTGTACCTTGTCCCAGATGGCAACGTCTACATTTTTGCCAACAATCGTTCCATCTTGTTCGATCCAAAAACTGACAAGGTTTTACGCGAGTATCCCGTTATTCCGGGTGGCCCCCGCAGCTATCCCGCATCTGCAGCGTCCGCGCTCCTCCCGCTGAAACCTAATCGCGCTAACCCTAATGCAGTCGATGCTGAAGTCTTGATATGTGGTGGCGCAACATATGATTCATATATGCTGGGAGAGACAAAAAAACCACTCCCACCAGCATTGCAAGACTGTGGAAGAATGGTAATCACAAGTCCAAATCCAGTTTGGAAGATGGAAATGATGCCAACACGCAGGGTAATGGGTGATGCCGTCAATCTTCCAACTGGAGATGTGCTAATTATTAACGGTGCGAAAACGGGTTCAGCAGGATGGCATGATGCCGACGATCCCAATTTGAACCCTGTCTTGTATAGGCCCGATGCACCAGACGGTCGAAAGTTTAGGGAGTTAGCTCCTACCAACATTGCAAGAATGTACCACTCAGTAGCTGTACTACTCCAAGACGGAAGAGTTCTTATTGCTGGCAGCAATGACAACGATGGATACTTGTATAACGTGAAATTCCCCACTGAGCTTAGAGTTGAGAAGTTCTCTCCTACTTATTTGAATCCAAGATTTAATAAGCGAAAACCTCAAATCTTGGCAGATCAATCAGAAAGTGTTGCAGGTTTTGGCAAGACCTTCCAATTGAAGGTTAAGTCAAATGAGACGATCGATGAGAAGGACTTCAAGGTGACATTATATTCACCTCCTTTTGTAACACATAGTATATCCATGAATCAGAGGCTTATTGTCTTGGATGTGACGGAGGTGAAGAACAACGTTTCGCCAGGAGTTGCCAACATTGTAGCCGTGGCACCGCCGTCTGGAGCTGTTGCTCCTCCTGGCTATTATCTTCTTACTGCCGTTCATAGAGGAGTTCCGAGTCATTCTGTGTGGTTTCAAGTTAAGTAAACCAGCGGCTGATCACTAAGGATTTGATATACGCATTCTTCACTTTATGTATGCCTCGGAGAGCCTAGCCAATTAAATGATGGCCTGGCATGGGAAATTCAAGTGGAGGATATGCTGTTCTTGAATTTAGAATTCTTTTATTGCTTTTACTATTAATTAGTAATAGTATTACTGAACATTTAATTAACTGTTGTGTTGTTAAACCATTGATGAATTATTAGATTAAATAAAATAAAGTTCGACATCTGAAATGAAATCCTATTTTTTATAGTATTTATCAAAACAAAAATTACATTTGTACTATAAAATAATTTCTTATAGTCAAATATAATTTGCAAAATGTTTAACTCATTAATTTCGTACTATTCTAATTATATTTGTTATACAAAAATTATTAATTAAAAGCATAATGACAAATACTCTATGACGTTTGGCATAGTAGACAGATACCCTACCTCTTGATTTTTATTTATGTTAATTGGTCAGTTAATTTATTATCATTTGTATTCTTAATTTTTATACAATAACAATATGATATATATTTTATTTAATTACAACAATTTAATTCATATTTTAATATTTTTCACAATATATTTTTTTAACTATAATAATTTAGTTCCTATTTAATATTTTTCATAATATACTCAAGACTAAATAAATTTTTTAATTTATTATTTCAATAATAAAATTTAAAAAAGAAAATAGTTTTTAAAAAATTTAAACAATGAGTTAGATAAACTCATGCTAAATATATATTTATAACCTTTTTTTCCTTTTTAACAATAAATTTGATATTTAATTGTTAAAAAATTTAGAAACATATTTTAACATTTTAGTCTTATATTTAAAAGATTATATTAAATTTATTATATTTTCTTAAGATAAAGTACGAAAATATAAATAAAAAAGTAATCAAAAAATTTACTGTCATTTATTACTAGAATTAGTAATTAGATATATTTTATATTCTTATTAACCAATATAATTTAATTTAATTAAAAAATAGAAAAAGAAGAAAATCTTGATTATTTTTATTTGTAATATATATAACATGTATTTTTTTTTATTTATATTTTCAAATATTTTTAAAAAATATATAATGAATTTAACATAATTTTTTTAAATAAATATATCTATGTAAAAATAGAATGTTAAAAAATACTTCAATTAATTTTTTTAGTAATTAAATATCAAATTATTACTGTAAAGTGAAAGAAGAGAATTAAAAATATTTTAGCATATGAATTGTTGTTTAACTTATTGTTTGAATTTTTTTAATAATTGTATTTTTAAAATTTTTTTATTGAAATAATAAACTAAAAGAATTTTTTTTATTATTTGGTATATTGTAAAGTATTAAAATAGGCACTAAATTGTTATAGTTAAAAGAAGTATATTGTTAAAAATATTAAAATAGTGACTAGATTATGATAATTAAATAAAATACATATTATATTGTTATTATATAAAATTTAGGGATATAAATGATAATAAATTAACTAGTCAACTAATGAAAATAAATGTTAATAGGATACATACTTATTTGTCCAAACATAAGGGGATTATCTGTCTTTTCTTCCAATGTCACAAAGATATCTGTCTATTAGACCAAATGTTAGGGGATATTTGTCATTATCCATTAATTAAAGTATATAGATATATCAAAATTATTTTAAGGATATTTTTTACTGACTACTTTAAATTTGTTTACATCTCATTGTGATATAACAATTATTTTTATATTACACCGTAGTGCAAAAAGATTGGAAGAACTTCAAATTTTTAATGTACATCCAAAGACTTTTAACAATGTAGGGGTTAAAAAAGATTAATAAATTATAATTATAACCCTGAGGTTTGGAAAAATGACTAAAAACGTATTTCAAAAAAACTAAAAACGTGTCATAGAAATTTGAAAAAATTGATAAAGTTGCACTCGTTTAACGCCTATCAGCACCATCATCATATTTCCTTCAAATTTCAAAAATCATCTCTTATTTGTTCATTGAAAAAATCACCCGGACCTGTGATCACTCCCTTGAAATAGAAAAGTTTCACCAAATTAATAAATTAAATACCGTTCCTTGATTTTCTCAACAATCAAACCCATTCCAAACAGAAAAATAAGAAAAAAAGAAAAGAAAATAAGGCATAATCAGAATTTAAATAAACCTGCAACCACGTTTGGCCAAATGGAAAGCATTGTTTTAGGATATCTCATCCCCATTAGAGGTTAGCAACATTTTTTTACTAAACATTTTATTCTCAACATCAGACTGCAAATTAAATTAGAAACCCATAGACCTTGAGGTTATAAAACCAATCCAACCCAAAATAAAACAAAAAATATATATATAACAAATAGAAATTAGCAATTAGGGTGGTGTGGTGTGGTGGTAGAGGTGGCATTTCCTACTGCTTCTCATATGCCAATTTTTTCATTAAAGAAAGATTAGCCAAGCCAGTATGCTCACTTCTTTGGCCTAAGATGATCGAATAGGTCTACCCCCACGAAATTTGAATAAATAATTTTCTTCCAAGGCATTGATGAATCTGGCTAAAAAGATTTTTACCTACTAATCAAATCTTCCCCTTTTCTTTGCCTTTCTCACTCTTTCTTTTCAAATTTGCATATTAAAACGCATAAAAATTATTTATTTTTTTAACTTATACATGAATATTTGTTAAAAATATTTTAATATAGGTAAGTTAAAATTTTGATTTAAATCTGAATGAGTAAATATCTAAATAATTTAAATATTTTATTTATCAATAATACTTTTAATTTATTACTTAATATTTATATATATTAATAACTCAATATATTAGTATAAATTTTTTTAAGATATATGTAACGTCCTTAATTGTAAGATATTTCGACAGAATTTTTACTATAATGTAACATATGTCAACCACGTAATCTTGTAGGCTTAAAATTTTATTCTAAACACCTCTTATAAAATTAAACTACAACGGCTTCATTTCATTACTTAAAAAAATATAACCAGTTCCATGACTTTCAAAATCCAAGTACAAGTACGGAAATCACATCAAAACCATACATTATAAAATCTTACTCCTATAACTACACATAGTTTCAAAAGTAGCAATATATTGCTCTGGAATATCCCTTATCTTCTACTTACAAATCTCCAAATTTATCTAAACTTGAAAAAATAGGGGTGAGCTATTGTCCAATAGATATTTATACACAAAAGCAGTTTTAAAGTTTATAATAAATAGATTTCAACATAAAAGCATTTCTTGATTTTTACAAAGAGTGTACTAGAATATCAAGTTAAAATCTCAATTTCATCATTTATATAAACAACTTAAAGCACATTAATTCCATTATTTAAAATAATTTTCATTAATTTTGTTCTTGCGTACTTTACGGATATTATTTCGAAGGGCCGCCACTCAAAAAACTAGTCATACGTACTTTAGGAGTATTATTTTCAAATATCGTCATCTCATAAAAAAAAAAATTTAGGAGTATTATTCCAAGGGACCGTCGTCCCAAACACCGATGACACATCACAACAATAACCATGACCATTATATTTTCATTTATCAAATTATTTTTATACAAATTATCCATTTATAAAATCACAACACATGTAAATATAATTTTCTCACTGTATTTGTAAATATAACATTCGTATAAAAATTATTATTTAAATGCAATTCAAAAAATAATTAATTAGATCAATACGTAATAACTCAGAAATTTTATAAATATTTATCAAAATATTAATTATAATAAAACACCCTATTTTTCAGTTTTAAAATCAAAACCTACTAAATATATATAAATACCTACCTGAATATCATATAATAATTACTACACTCCTATTGACTTTTTGTTCTTCTCCAAATTACTCTTTAATATCAATTTAACAATAATAATAAATAATATTTCAATAACAATAACGATGCTTTAACCTTCATCATATAAATATATACACATATATCTATATATTAACAATTTAATTTTCTATAATAAAATTACATAAATGATTTACTAAACTTAGAATTCAATCATTAAAATTAAATACTAACCTCTCCTCACCTTTTTCTTTTTCTTTTCTTTCTTCTTCCCTCTCGGTTTTCTATCTCTGACTTCCAACTCTTTTTCGTTTTCTGGCTTGCTCCTAATTTGTAAAAGCAAATTAAAAAAAAAATTAGATACCCTTTATTTGCTTGTTTATTTTATTATCATTATTTTTTTCTTACTCCTGCTAATCATTCCTCACATACACTGCACCAACTCTCAAACTAATTAAAAAAAAAAAGACACATGGCGTCTCAAATTTCAATCAAACCCTTTAACTTCTTCTTTTACACATTTCACCCATAATAAAATTTATATTATCTAATAATTCTATTCGTTTGAAATCAAGAGCATATTCACCCATAATAAAATAATCTATTTCTAATAAATATATTTATTTTCTAATTTTTATATATTTATATATATACAATAATCAAAATCTGGGTATCACAATATATATGTCAATATATTAATTTCAGATTTTTTATTTTTATAGAAATAAATAACTTAACATTTATATTCATATATTTAAGATAAAAAAATTAAATATATTATTCATATTCAAATTTTAGTCCAATTTAGATTTTAGTTATATTCAAATTTCAAATAAAAAAAACAAATGCTAGCTAATTCTTCAAGTTTTGTCATAGTTGTTTGAGGGTTAAAGAAGATGAAGATTATTGTTATTGGTGCTGGATAGATGTAACTTCTATTGTTGGTGAGGATTGAATGGGGATGAGTGGATTGAACACAAAATTAAGGTAAGTTTGAGTAAAAAGATTATTTTACCCTTACACCATTAAAATTCTTTAAACGGGACAATGATAATTTTTTTATGTTGCAATGTAACGCCAAAATAATTATTGTATCATAATAAAATACAGGCAAATTTAAAGTAATCAGTTAAAAATATCTCTTTATTTTATGATTTCTCAATACTAATAATATAAAAAACAAAGATTATCCTCATTGTTGATGATTTCATATAATTAATCAATGTTTAATTAGAAATATTTTACTAAAGTTACATATTCTAATGTAAAATTTAAATTTTAAAATATATAGCAAATAGATTTCAAAACCTTAAGAAAAAAAAATGTTTTGCTAACAAAGAAAGAAAATTATCATTAAAGAAGGCTTAGGTTCAAGAAATGGAGAGTTCAAGAATTGAAACAATGGAGTGATACTGATATTGACAAGTTGACACAAAGAAAAAGAGAAAGTAGGTTTTTGAATAAGCCACTATCGCGCCAAATAAAATAAGAAAGTCTCTTTTAATCTTAAAGGTTTGATTTAATATCTTTATTAGTTCCAATAATTTTAAAAATATGTTTAAAAGTTTCAGTTTATTAAAAAATAACAAATATACCCTATTAATTATATAGTTATTTTAAAAAATAAATCTCTAAAAATTTGAGAAAATACAATATATTTATGTAAAATATATTATACTTTCTCAAACTTTAAAGATTTATTTGTTAGATATAATTATTATTTTTCAATAAATTGAGACTTTTAGCTATATTTTTTAAAATATTAGGATTAATAATGGTATTAGATTAAACTTTTAGGATTACAAGGGCTTTTACCCTATATATAGTATACCAAGTAAACAAATATCCTTCTTATTAATGATTTAAATTATTATTCTATAAAAAGAAAAAAAGGTAAAAAAACCTTTTAGTCTAAAAAAATTGGCATAATACCCTTATAAGTTCCAATAATTTCAAAAATACTTTTAAAAATTTTAATTTATTGTCAAATGTACTATTATACGATATATTATTTAAAAACTTAACAAATAAATTTCTAAAATTTGAGAAAATATGATATATTATATAAAGTACATTAATTAAATAAATAACAATATTATTTTAATAACATAATAATAAAATAATTGTATTGTGCTTATTTGTAAGAAATTAAATAAAAATAAGTTACATTTATAATTATTAGAATTTAAATAAAAAAAAAGAATAAATAAATACTTTATTAAAAAAAATATAGCTTATTTATTTTACAACATATTTATAATAAATATTTATATTATATTATAATTTAAATAATATATATATACATTCAAAATACAAATAAATAATAAAAATAATATATTAATAAATATTTACATTATCAATTTGCCATAAAAATAACAATATTATTTTATCTAATTAATGTATTTTGTAAGAATATATCATATTTTCTCCAAATTTAGAAATTTATTTAGCATTTTTTTTAAATATCTGTTATTATATAGGAATATAATTGTTATTGGTCAATAAATTAAGACTTTTAAGAGTATTTTTAAAACTATTAAGACTTATAAGGATATTAGACAAAATTTTTTTTAAAATTATTATAATTTATAAGAATGTTAAGCTAAATCTTTAGGACTAAAGTGTTTTATCCTAAAAAGAATATATAATTTATAGGATAACTGATATCTAAGTCCTTAATGGCCAATTAACCAGATAAGTCCCACTAATTTTGAAAATACATAAAAAAGTCTCAACCAATTAGTTTATATTAGCATCTATTTAGAAGCAAAAATAAACAAAATGGCCTTTTGATAAAAAGTCTCAATTATGTAATGACAAAATGGTCACGGATTGCAATTGACTACGATTGATTGTCATTTAATGTGATCTTTATGGATTATCATAGATATCATTAAAATTTTTGCTAAATATTTTACACCAAGACACTACTATCATCACCAAGTAGTCGGTCATCATAAATCTAAAGTTGAAGTTTTAGTATCTAAAAATTAAAATTAAAATTTACGACAAATGGTTACTCAAACAACAACTATAGTGATATCGTTACATAGAGAGTCAATAAAGATTTTAATAATCTCTATAATGACTCAAAAAAGTGACGTTAGATAGTAGTCAATGGTGATTGGTGGTGGTTGACGATGACAGTCGATAATTTATTAAACTCAATTATAGAATTTTAAATTCAAATATATTGACATGAACAATATTTTTCACATAAGACAATTACATAGACATATATTAATAGTCAAAATTGGTATGACAGTAAAATCATACTTTTTTATTTGGATAGATCCTACAAACTAATGGATTGATACTTTTTAAATATCATTTTTTTTTCGTTTTTTTTTTTTTTTGAATGAACAAGCCTTATCAATATGAGGCAATTACATTAAACAAAGAAAAGAATTACCTCAAAAAAAATCTTTTTGGCAAGAGAGTCACACAAGTGTAAAAAGAAAGATTATAGAGAAAAAAACAATACAACCCTTGGTTTTAGAGAAAGTTAAATAGTCTTGATTTCTAAGGAGATGTTATGATACAGGTATTCACTATTATTTTTACATTAAATTGATTATTTTAACTATTAAAAAATATACAAAATAATTATTTTATCTTTATTTTTATTTCATAACAATAACATAATTTTATTTTAATATTAATATTTAAATTTAAATTTAATGATATTCTTAATTATTTTTTTCTTCCAATTTGCTATCAAATTTTAAAAAATATTATTATTACTTTTAAAAATAGATAGTAGAATAAGATTATTTTGATTATTATAAAATAAAATATATAAATAATATGATTATTTTTGTATATATTTTAATAGTTGAGCTATAAAATAGTCACAATGAGTATCTTAATATTTTTTTAAAAGTCATGATATCTTTCATTTTCTAAAAATTTAGGGCATATTGTTTTTCCCCCAAAATTTAGGGGGTAAAAAACAATATCATAAGAATTAATTAATAAAACCAAGAGAACATTTTTTTATATGAATCTGATCATCTACATCGGACGATTCAAATTAATTTAATTTTCCTCTTTTAAGTTAATTAATTACTAGTGATCAAAACAACTAACCTCGATATTTGATGAAAAAACACCACAAATTAAAATAGATTTGACTAAGTTATAGAATAACAAGGGCAAGACTTTCTGTTAATACAGTAAATATAGGAATATTGACTCGTTCAAATTAAATTTAATATACGGTGGCAACAATCTTGTCCTTCTAAATAAAGAAGAAAACAAACACTATTTTGGTGCCTTTTGCAAACTATAAATATGGAGAGAAATTGAGCGGTAAGATGTGGCGAAGTAATAGATCATTTCGCTGCCACTGTTGACAACAATGGCAGATATATCAAAAGTCGCCTGCATTCTTACACTCTTTTTCGTCTCAAGTTTTGTAGATACTGCAGAACTCAACCAGGTACCAGAGGACAACTTCCTTGGCAAATGGGAGCTACATAGCAATAACTCTGGTGTCTCGACTATGCACGCAATCTTGCTTCCGAAAGTGAATCAAATTGTAATGTTTGATGCCACAATCTGGAGGGTGTCACAGATCCAATTGCCTCCGGATAAGATGCCTTGCCGTATCGACAAGCTGCACAACAACCAGCCCGACTGTTGGGCACATTCGGTTCTATATGACGTGGATACGGCAAAACTGAAGACACTTAAGGTTAATACCGACACATGGTGCTCATCGGGAGGTTTGACGGTAGATGGAAACTTGGTTAGCACAGGAGGTTATCAAGGAGGAGCGAACACAGCAAGATATCTCTCCGCATGTGACAATTGTGACTGGAAGGAATACCCAACAGCACTCGCAGATCGCAGATGGTATGCAACACAGGTAACTTTAGCCGATGGGGGTTTCCTTGTTGTGGGTGGTCGTGATGTTTTTAGCTGGGAATATATCCCGCCAGAAGGACAATCGAATAAGGCAGCCAATTACTTTCCCTTACTTAAAGAAACTTGTGATTACCTCCAAGGAAATTTTGGACCGGTCAATAGCTTCAGATTGGAGAACAATTTGTACCCTTTCGTGTACCTTGTCCCAGATGGCAACGTCTACATTTTTGCCAACAATCGTTCCATCTTGTTCGATCCAAAAACTGACAAGGTTTTACGCGAGTATCCCGTTATTCCGGGTGGCCCCCGCAGCTATCCCGCATCTGCAGCGTCCGCGCTCCTCCCGCTGAAACCTAATCGCGCTAACCCTAATGCAGTCGATGCTGAAGTCTTGATATGTGGTGGCGCAACATATGATTCATATATGCTGGGAGAGACAAAAAAACCACTCCCACCAGCATTGCAAGACTGTGGAAGAATGGTAATCACAAGTCCAAATCCAGTTTGGAAGATGGAAATGATGCCAACACGCAGGGTAATGGGTGATGCGGTCAATCTTCCAACTGGAGATGTGCTAATTATTAATGGTGCGAAAACGGGTTCAGCAGGATGGCATGACGCCGACGATCCCAATTTCAACCCTGTCTTGTATAGTCCCGATGCACCAGAGGGCCAAAGGTTTAGGGAGTTAGCTCCTACCAACATTGCAAGAATGTACCATTCAGTGGCTGTACTACTACCAGACGGAAGAATTCTTATTGCTGGCAGCAATGACAACGATGGATACTTGTATAACGTGAAATTCCCCACTGAGCTTAGAGTTGAGAAGTTCTCTCCCCCTTATTTGAATCCAAAATTTGATAATCAAAAGCCCCAGATCTTGGCAGATCAATCAGAAAGTGTTGCCGGCTTCGGTAAGACCTTCCAAATAAAGGTTAAGTCAAATGAAATGATCAATGAGAAGGACTTAACGGTGACCTTATATGCACCACCTTTCGTAACTCATAGTATATCCATGAATCAGAGGCTTATTGTCTTGGATGTGACGGAGGTGAAGAACAACGTTTCGCCAGGAGTTGCCAACATTGTAGCCGTGGCACCGCCGTCTGGAGCTGTTACTCCTCCTGGCTATTATCTTCTTACTGCCGTTCATAGAGGAGTTCCGAGTCATTCTGTGTGGTTTCAGGTTAAGTAGATCAGCGATCGTTCTTTTAAGATTCATATACACATTCTTCACTGGAAAACTCATGTGGAGGATATGCTTTACTTGAATTTAGAATTCTTTTATTGTTTTTACTTTATTATTGATTACCAATTTGTTTAAAATTGAAGCATGTTCTGATTTTTAATTTGTAATTGATGAAAATAATGAAATTTCACATTTACAATTTGTAATAAAAGTTAGTTAATGTTGTTAAACATTTAACTGTTCTTAAACCATTGAAGAATTATTAGACTTAACAGAAAATAAAATTTGAGAACTAAAACTTTAATTTTTTTATAGTTATTTATAAAAATATTTTTCGAGAATTAATTTTATTTATTGATTTTATGTCATATCATAAATAAAAATAAATAGAGGGATCTGAGTGATATTTAAAAATATAACACAAAGAATGATTAAAAAGAGTAAGAGGATTTAGAAAAATATTTGGTGAGACAGGGCAGACAGCAATGGAGGAGAGCCACGTGATGTGTATTATTCTGTAAGGACTAAGTCTTAATTCAATACTCAATAAAATTGCAAGGAGTAAGTTTTAATTCAATAGTCAATAAAATGAAGCAAAACTCAAAACTCATTTGTTGGCTCTCTCACCTTTCCGAGCATGACATTTACAGGGCACTCGTTTCACTAAAAGACAATGAATGTAGGAATTCACCGTTGAGAGTAAGCCAACTAATGAATAGCGATCTACTCAAACGTCACTGAAATCACTACCAGAGAATGGATTAAAAATAAATTTTTTATAAGAATTTAAAATATTTAAATTAATTTATTTTTCATACAAATTTTTAAAAAATAAATAACATTCTCAAATATTTAAAAAATAATTTAAATTTTTATTTTTAATTTAATTATAAAACCTTAAATAAAAAACGTATTTATATTTAAAGTAAATTATTCTAAATCATTAATTGTTATTGTTACATTAAATATTTTGGCTAATTTTTAACCATTGAATTTAAATTTTATGTAGAATACTAATATTTTTCATATTTAGCACACCAATATCTGCCTATAATTAACATTATAATAACATATCTAAAAAGTTATATATGTTAACCTCAGATAGTGATGTTATGTTTATGAGCTCAGGAACTTGTGCTAGGAACAAAGTATTCTACAATATTCAACATGCATCCCTCGTTGTGATAATCTTTACCCATGCAATGAAGAGCGTAGAGAGTGCGGGAAATTGAAAATGCTTTCATTTGTTTCCCGATTAATGTCAGTTTATCAAGCACACAGGTGGCTGCAACTTTAATATATTTTTATGATTAAATGGCTGTCCGAATCACTAATTAGTCATGCGAAGAAATGGATATTGCATGTTGCCAACACTAAAACCAACATTCTCCATTCTTAAGGTATGTATGCACGACGTCCACGCAAGAATTCAGTTGACTAGTTTGCTCTTAAGAGTTAGTCTCACGCACGACAGTCCCCGTCACCAAACTCTCACCGCGTCCCAGCTGGGCTCAGTTCATCGCCGGCACATTAAATATTCTCCACTTGCATGTACACTCCTGAAACATTAGTATTACTACTACTACCCACAAAGCACCAAGTTACAATAACATTATTTCTAAATATGTTTGTTTTTCTTTTTCTGTAAATATTTTAGTTCCCATTTGTCATGTAGAGTTAAATTCTTACACTCTTAAGACTATGGAGATATCCAAAATGTATTGTTCTTATGAGGAAAAAAACAATTTTAAATAATAAGACCAAAGAGAAAAACACACTCAATGTTACCAAGTCTGAATCCACTCTCTCTTGCGAATTAATTGAATTATTACTAACTCTTATTTGGAATAAATATGTTGGGATGTCAACAAAGAAGACAAGGTAAGCATGCTCTACAAGGAAATAATTTTAAAAATATATAAATCAACATGCAACTAAGCAAGCTTCATCTTAGCTGGGATATTTGATGGGCACAAGCTACATAAAGGCCCCAAAATCCACAGGCAAAAGCATCGCTTTTCAACTACGGAGCTTGATAGAAGCAAATAGGACTCCCATTCGAGTTGAAATGGCAAGTTTGCAGACTTTCTTGATGGTTATTTTCTTCACTGCAATTGCATGCCATCAAGGTTTAGTTGATGCCAACTTTTCTAAGAGCATGTACATCAACTGGGGTGCCAATCATTCTTCAATAATGGGCGAAGACCTTAACCTTGTGTTGGATCAAAGTTCAGGTAAAATTCATCAACCTATCATCTATCATTATTGTTACAGTGACTTGGAGGCTTTGTGTTTTCTGTTAAAAAATTGCATGACTACTACTAAATCAAACGATCACATAAATTACAATAATTTCTCTTACTCGAAACTGTTGTGTTACCTTTCTCTTTTAGGTTCTGGTGCTCAAACAAAGAGACCATTTTTATTCGGAACCATTGAAATGCTAATCAAATTAGTACCTGGGAACTCAGCTGGAACGGTCACAGCGTACTATGTAAGTGTATTGATGTGGGCAACAACGAAAAAATTGTCAATGAAGCTTTAGCGTATACAAGCTTTCCATCTGAACATATAAACATTCTCTCATACCTTCAACATCATATCCTAAAATCATTAAGTTCTTGCACATAGTTATTAACTATAACAGGGAAACACAAAATGCTGACTCTGTTTTAATATTTCTGCAGCTAACCTCTACTGGAAGCCAGCATGATGAAATAGACTTTGAGTTCTTAGGGAACGTCTCTGGACAACCATACATTATCCACACAAATATTTATACTCAAGGGAAGGGAGACAGGGAGCAGCAATTCTACCCCTGGTTTGACCCGACTGCTGATTACCACAACTACACAATACATTGGAATCCCACTGAAGTCGTGTAAGTTGAACCCCTAGGGATTTGCCTTTTGTTCTACTAAACATCATTTTTCAGTAGTTTGAGACAGTAAATTTGCCAAGATTTACCACAAGGTATGAAAAATCCACATGAATATCTTTTTCCACTCAATAAAACCTTTTTGTCATTAATCATGCAGTCTTAGTTTAACTGGACACATCTAACTAATTCTCTGATCTCAAACCTAACCAGGACACAGAAAAGAACAAAAAGCTAATCTTTGAGTTGTCCATGTGCTTTCAGGTGGTATATTGACAGTGTGCCGATTCGTGTTTTCCGCAACTATGAAAAAGATGGTATTGCCTATCCTAATAAGCAAGGGATGAGGGTACACACCAGCTTATGGAATGCTGATGACTGGGCAACTAGAGGTGGACTTGACAAGATCGACTGGAAGAACACACCTTTCATTGCCAGATTACGCAGGTTCAGGGCAAGAGCTTGCAAGTGGAATGGACCAGTCAGCATTAGCCAATGTGCAGCCAAAACCCCGGGCAACTGGTGGACCTCACCCATTTATGGCCAGTTGAGCAGTGCCAAATTGGTTCAGTTGAAGCAGGTCAGAGATAAATACATGATCTATGACTACTGCAAAGATACTAAACGATTCAATGGAAAAATAGCTCCAGAATGCTTCAAACCACAGTTCTAATATCATAGTTGCCAGAATGCCAGTCAATCAACATGACGAAATAGAAGCATTCCTGCCATCCATTCCCTATTCTTATAACAAACACCAAGCTAAACAACATTTCTTTTCTGTTCATTTTTTCCTGTCCAAACAAACAAATCTTCCATGTTTGGTGTGTTTCAATCATATTGAAATATTGATTGTATTATTTTTCCTCGTTTCCAATAGCAATTTCCTTTTCCTACAACAAGCATCAAGCTAAACAATAAATTTTTTCTGTTCATTTTTTCCTTTACAAATGAATAAATCATTGTTGCTTATTGTGTTTCAATCTTATTGAATTATTGATTGTATTCTTTTTCCTCATTTCGCTGACATCAAATGTAATTACGTTCTTCCTTCGTGATTTTTTCAATTTATATATTAATAGCAGTTCTTAAATTTCTACAAACAAAACTGAGTCCATTTCAATCAACTTGTCTCTTACAAACTAGTAAGTATCGTCACTGGAGCACTACAAATCAATTATCAAAATAACAAACAGATCAAGCACTAATGCAAAGCCAAACACCAAGAACAATAAAACCCATACCCAATAAAGTAAAGCCAACACGGGTCTGCTCTCCCAACAGCATTCCAAAAAAGGCGGTGGAGGCTAAAGTCGTGGCATTGGTGACGGGAACGGCGAGCGAGATGGGGGTATGACCGAGAATGGCAAAGAAAGTAGCGGAGGCTGAGAGATTTAGCAAGAAAGGGAGTGAGTATTGCCAGATTAAGAGGAGACCGAGCCAGTTTTTCAAAGAAGAGAAGAGCTTTTGGTGGAGTTTAAGAGGTTTGGGTAGAATGGAGCGTTTTTTGAGGGCTCGGTCCCAGATGAGTGCACCCCGGCGCATTAGTGCGTTGGTGGCGCCCCAGACTAGGCCCACTGCTATCATCTTCTCTACATCTCCGGTCATCTCCTTGTGCAGCGCTATTGCCTATTGGCGATCCGGTTCGGGTAAAAAAACTCCGTTAGTTAATATGAAAGGATTCACAGGGTGTTATCGTAAGTACAGCTTAACATTCAACGCCTCTAACCATCGAGTAAATTTGATTCCTCTATAAATGAGTGATAATATTTACATACTTGAACTTTAAAACAATAATATTTACATGATTATTTTAATTTTAATATTTTAGAATGGTAATTAGAAGGCAATGTGATTATTCTATAGGAATTAAATGTAATAAATGAATTTGAGTTCAAAAAAACTTATATAAATAATAATTATATTATATTTATATTAAATGATTAATAATAATATATTTGCGTTTGATTATCTTAATCTATTTATTTATTTAAAATATAATTAATTAAACGAATAGTTATATCTAAATAAATATATTTTTATAAAATAAAAAATATAATATTAATTTATTTATACTAAAAAAAATTTAATATAAGAATCTAATTATCATATATATATATATATAAGTTGTAAGAATAATAATTAAAAAATTAAATTTTTATTGGATACATAAAAGAATCTATTATGTTTATATAATATAAAATTGATGCAATTCATCCTTAGATTTATCAAAAAATAATGGATTGAGTAGAATAAGTTGAGATTTAAAAAAGTTTATTAATTTTTAATTAACAAATATCACTACACTTTATAAAATAATAAAGAAACATGCAAATTAATAAGAGGTTTTGTAAGAATAGTTTGAACATTTTCAATAAAATTAAATTTCAAAATATTTCACTACACTTTTAAATTGATAAAAATGCTCATATTGGAATTCGGTTTCCATTTACATTAAATTTTATGTACTAATTTTTTAGGCTATGATGTTGCAGAAATGTTCAGCCGGAAATGGATGTTAAAAAAATATGTTTCAAATGACAATTGACTTGCAAGCTTTATGTACGGAGCACTACTTTGAAATTCAATAAATTTCAGCGGCTAACACATAGAAATCCTTTTCCTAATATAATCAAAGTCAAAGTCTCTTCAAAAACTATATAAAAATATTAACTTCATGATACTTAATTTCCTCTTTCAAGAGACTAAAAACTATTCAAGTTTCCTCTAAATAAGGAATAAACACTATTTTAGCGCATGTTGTTTTGCCAAACTCCTCACAACCTTAAGTTACGAGAGAAATGTGGGAAGCAATATCTAGATTAGTATAAATAAATAATTAAAAAAAAAGGGGGGCCTTCCATTAACATTAATTTTTGTGCTTGCAAAAGCAAATTAATTAACGCCATTCTACAATGGAAATAATGTTCAAATTTCTTTATGTTATATTTCCTCTCTTGTTGAGTTCTGGATATGCAACATTATTCCCAAATGCTTTGAATGATTTTTTTCTTTTTCCGCATAAAGTGGAGAACGAACTGGAAAAGGAGGATTTGATGAATGAACAGCGCAATGCTGAAACAGCATTCACTGGCAAATGGGAGCTAGTATCTAACAATTCAGGTGTATCAGCCATGCACGCCATTTTGCTTCCCAAAATCAACAAGGTCCTGATGTACGATGCCACGGTTTGGAGAATATCAAACATTCCATTGCCTCGAGAGAAGATGCCTTGCCGGCTTGTTGACGTTAGGACCAATGAACTTGATTGTTGGGCACATTCAGTTCTCTATGACGTTGAAACAGCCGATTTGAAAGCACTCAAGGTTCACTTTAATTCTTGCAATTTGAAATTACAACACTAACAGAAATTTAATAAGATTTACATAAATTATAATTCTGTGATAGATTCAAACGGACACTTGGTGCTCATCAGGAGGCCTGACAGTGGACGGTCACTTGGTCGGTACTGGAGGTTATCAAGGCGGAGCAAACACAGTGAGGTATCTCTGGACATGTGATAAATGCGACTGGAAGGAATACCCAACTGCACTTGCAGAACCTAGATGGTACGCCACACAAGTAACTTTACCTGACGGCAGCTTCATTGTTGTGGGTGGCCGTGGTGCTTTTACCTACGAATACATTCCCCCAGAAGGACAATCCAATAAGAAAGCCATCTTCCTCCCCTTGCTCAAACAAACTCATGATCAGATGAAGGGAAGCTTTGGAAAGATGAATTTCTTTATGATCGAGAATAATTTATACCCTTTTGCCCATCTTTCTACTGATGGTAATGTCTTCATTTTCTCCAACAATCGTTCCATCTTGTTTGACCCAAAAGCTAACAAAGTTGTCCACGAGTTCCCGGTTCTCCCCGGTGGATCCCGAAGCTATCCTGCATCAGGAATGTCCGTTATCCTCCCAATTAAGCTACACGCTGGATACATAAGATCGGTAATCAATGCCGAGGTTCTAGTTTGTGGTGGCGCCGCGTGGGATTCATTTTTCTATGCAGAAGTTAAAAAGCAATTCTTCCCTGCATTGCAAGACTGCGGAAGGATCAAAATCACTGACCTGAAAGCAGTTTGGAAGAAGGAAATAATGCCATCACGTCGCGTAATGGGGGATATGACGATTCTTCCCACTGGAGATGTACTAATGGTTAACGGTGCACAAAATGGTACTTCAGCATGGAATGATGCCGAGGTACCCAATTTAGTCCCCGTGTTATACAAGACTAAAGCAACGATGAACCAAAGGTTCAAGGAGTTAGCTCCTACAGCCATTCCAAGAATGTACCACTCAGCGTCCACGTTACTCCCTGACGGAAAAGTACTTATATCAGGCAGTAACACCAATGATGGATACAAATATAACGTTAAATATCCCACTGAAATGAGGGTCGAGAAATTCTCCCCTCCTTATTTAGATCCATCATTAGTTAATTTAAGACCTGAGATTGTGCTGGAGAAATCAGATAATATGACCATTTATGGCGACAAGGTGTCGGTGGTAGTTAAATCAAATGAGCTGACATTCAACAAGTTTGACGTTCGGCTAACAATGTACGCTCCAGCATTTACGACGCATGGTATTTCCATGAACCAGAGGCTGATTATCTTAGGTTTGGTGGACGTGATCAACCACGTTGGCCCCCTACAACATCAAATTCTTGCTGAGGCACCGCCGTCCGGCGCAGTTGCTCCTCCTGGGTATTATCTTCTTTATGTCGTTTACAAAGGAGTGCCCAGTGTTGGAATGTGGCTTCAGATCCAGTAAAGCTTAATCAAGTTGCTGCAGCTGTTACTTTTCCCAGTTATTGCGATTAATTGAGCGGTTCTTAATTGTTACTCCTCACATAGTCCAATATATCAGTTCAGATTAGCGTAGTTTAATTCGAATCCTGATTCTTCCCTTGCTCAGGGTAGGTGTGGAAGGTTTAAGTGATGAATTAGGATTCAAGTCTACTTTGTTTATTTTCAGTATAAATATTCTTTTATTAGTTTTATTTGTAATTATTCCTTTTATATGTTAAAATTGATTTTGATAAATAAATATACAAAGCAAATCAGGTGAAAATTGAAAGTCTCAGATTTAGCTGTTTATAATTATTGTATTTTTTTTTATGTAAATAGGGTAGGAAAAGATCCGGATTTCGGCCAAATTTTTATAATTTAAATCAGTCCTAGTCTAAATTTAGGTTCTGTATTATTTGGGTCGAGCCCTGATCTGACTTAGTCTGAACTAGATTTTAAATTAAAATCTTTAAAATTTAAAATTTAGAATAAAAAAAAGTCCAAGTTCAAGTTAGATTTATAAAAACTCGATCTCAAATCCGTATAAATTATTAAGACCCAAATCAAATTCTATGTTATTCAGGTCGATTTAGAAATCCGACCTGAAATCGTATAAATTATTAATCAGACGAAATTTCATGTTGTTCGGGTCAAGTTGAACCTAAGGCCCAAACTTTTTAAACCCCACTAGTTTATTAATCGAGCTAATTCAGATTTTACTTGGGCCCAACCCTATTCATACTGAATTTTTAAAATTAAACCTAATGTTAACCTGAAATATATTAAGGTTGGTATAACCTGATCCTATAATTCGAGCTTTATTTAAGTTGAGGTGACCGGAATTTTTTGTCAATCTTAGCTGACATTAGTCACTTTTGTTTTATATTTGACGAGGAGTTTTAACACATATCTCTATAGAGGCTTGAAATTTTAATACCTAGATGGAAGGTTTGAAGAAAGATACGCTTACCTTCTCTGGATCGTTAGTTGACCATTTATTTTTATTTCAATGACTATAATATTCTTAATTACTTTAAAGTTAAAATTTAAAAATTTTAATTTTAATTTATTTAATGTTTAAAATTATTAAAATAATTAAAATTTTAATTAACAATAATTTTAATTTATATTTATTCAAAATTAAAATTTTAATTAATGATAATTTAATTTGATAATTTTAGTTTACATTTATTTAATATTTATTGAAATTAAGAATTTAATTAATAATAATTTAAATTGATAATTTTAATTATATTTATCTAATATTTATTCAAATTAATAATTTAATTAATAATAATTCAATTAATTGTTATTCATGTGTTATATTTATCCAAATATCAAATTTTAATATGTAAAGCGGTCGTCTTTCTTACTCCCTTTTTTTGCAAATCTTTCGGTATTAATCATATTTCTTTTAATTTTTTTACTAAACAACTCCATATCCTTACCAACCTTACTATTCCTATAAAAACTATTTAATATAAAATTTATGTCATATATATTCACACTAAATTAACGCTTCAACATTAATTATATAACTCGTAAAGTAAATTTAGGCTTTCAGGTTTACACAAAAACTTCAATAAAATTACTCAATGATAGAAATTTGGAAAAACATTAATATGGGTAAATTATTAATTAAATTTTTAATTTAAAAATATTAAATAAATATAAATCAAAATTATTGTTAATTAAAATTTTAATTATTTTAATTTTTTAAACATTAAATGCATTAAAAATAAATTTCTTAAATTTTACTTTAAAGTAAACAAAGGTATTATAGTCATTTAGATAAAAATAAATGGTCAACTAATAATTCAGGAGAGATAAATATATCTTATCTCAAACCTTCCATCTAAGTGTTAAAGTCTTAAACCTCAGGAGAGGTATGTGTTAAAACTCCTATTTGATAACTAATATATATTTATTACTTATCCATGCAAATATATTTAATAATTAATAATTTTATTTTACAACAGTTATAGTGCTCTTTGTTTTATATATGAAATCTTAATATGATACACTTTTAGTCATTTAGATATTTTAAATGAATTTATTCTTCAACTTATTTTTAATTTTTAAAGAATTTGAATGAGAGAGAAAATTTTCACTTATGAAGCACCAAATATTTGTCTTGCATTGTTATTAAAATTCAAAATGATTTAACAATATCAAACATGTCTAATATCACTTGAAATTACTAATATTTAAATATTTATATTCAAATATCCTCTGGGCATAACTCAGATGGTGTGCATAAATTTTCAGATTACTCATAATACTTTCATAAATTCTTGTTTATCATTTTCATCAATTTTTTAATAAAATTTCAATTAATTTTACTACTTTTGTTTCAAAGACAAATATTTTTATGTTGAAGAGTATTTTTGTGAATGTCTGGCACAATATGTATACATTAGAGGCGTTTTATTGTTTTTTTTCAGTAGAAGATGGAGGAGAAAGTTGTTTTAAACTTTATACTTCTAATTTTATTAATTTTAATAGTTAGAAAATTAATTTTATCACAATTTCTTTTAAAAAAGTATTAAAATAGTTTTGAATTGATGACAAAAATAATATTAATGTTTTTTAATTTAAAAAAAGATTGCTACATAAAAAAATTTAAAAACTAAATACTAATGGGTGGGGTCTTCTTTTAAATGAAAAATTACGTGAAAACTTTATCACGTGTAAATAATTAAAATAAATACGTCTTCTTAAAATACGTCCTTTAATTTCCGAGGGTCTTCCTAAAATTTGTGGGCCGTAGCCTAAATCCTCTAAGTAGAGCCGGCCCAGTAAACAGGGCCATCTGTTTAGGGAAAAGAATAGCACAGAAGTAATAATTTCTCTAATCTTTTAAAAAAAAATGTTTTTGTATAAATTAAAAAATATTATATACAAAAAAAAAATAATAAGTAATGGAAGAAAATGGTATTATGATTCTGATTCCCCACCAAATTGTGCAATGACTTACCTGTCATCAAATAGTGATTACTCAACCTGTGAGGCCCTCATTACATTACACTTAGCCATATCCAATAATCCCATTGGTGGTGGTTCCGCCAACTTCATGACACCTCCTTTCTCTACTCTCTACCCAGCATCGTCTCATCCACTTCATGCAAATCACTGTCGCCTAACGTACCAGAGTAATAACATTTCAGTCCCTAAGCTTGGGTAAAATAACAAATTGTGACATAATTAGAAAATGTTTACATTTTAATCTTTAATGTTAAGTCCATCTAGTGAAGTAAAAATTGATCATGAGAATTTAAAAAAGGAGATAGAGCTTCAACATTGAAATGAGTCCAAGGAAACAAAGGATGAAGGGAGTGAGAGAGAGGCAGAAGACAAAAACAACTTAGTAATATCTTGTCAGTAAAACTAGCAAAAACCTTTTATTTGTGCTGTCAAACTAGAAGCTAAATAAATATATAAAAAGAGGCAAAAGGAAGAAAATTGACAAGGGAGGGTTGTGTTGTGTGATACCTAGATCGGGTGCGGCTATTGCGTAATTAAGCATTGCCGTGACCTTCATGCTGGCTTCCCGCAGCCTTCCCTGACCAAGTAACAAGCAACTGACGATTTTCAATTTTTAGTTTGAGAAAGGAGACAGAAAAGACTTGTTTTTTTCTTATAAAAACTTTGAATTTATTGTGATAAATTTTAATAAAAAAATTTGTTCTTTTCTTGAATTTCTAAAATTGAAGTTAATAGTTCATCCAAGTTCGTTGGTTTTAAATTGAGATTTGGATATTAGAGATATTATTTTTAATGTAGAGTATTTTCAATGTAGCTCATTAGAATTTTTTCTTAATAATAAGGTTAGGGATGAAAATATTAAAATGTATCAAATGATATCTTAATTTATTATTTCATCAGAATTTAAAGAATAAAATATCATTAATAGTATAATGTTATTGATCATATTTGGATATTATTTCTGTAATATGGTTTAATAAAAAGGGGTGAAATTACCCATAAACAGTTTAGACATTTTTTTTTGCTAACTATTTTGCAATTGTTAGTATATAATTCTATGATACAAATTTTTTATATAAACTGTTGTACGCTAACCGACATAGCATACTAATAATATTAGTTGAATGAAAAATTGACGATAGCCAGAAATTTATGTTAGTCCTAATTGAACTACAATAGTTTTTCAATAAATATTTACACATAATCAGATTCAAATCATAATATTTTTTGTTATAAATTTTATAGTTTTATTCATTTAATTAAATATTAATAATATTATAATAAACTTAATGTTGTCATCCAAAACGCATGTGTTTACCAAAATGCCTATTTTACTTAAAAAAAATTAAAAATAGTGTAAATATAATAAATTGCTATGAAAATAAAATAAATATCAAAATTAAAATTGAGAATAAATTCTTAATTTTTAATGATTTGTGTGACAAGTGGCCAGAAGGAGTTAAAAAATATAGAAAAAAATTATAATACAATCTTATCAATGTGTGCCTTCCTCGTTTGGCAATTAAAAAACACTGAATTGACAATAATACGGCCTTTACGAGTTCATTCCCAGCAAAACCCGAACCCCTGACCAAACATTTCCTTCATATATAATTCACAATAAATAGTTAATTTGTCAGCGAGTCAACCCCGCTCCTACCTAATCCGAATTCCCACTCTGCCCTTCAAAATTTCCACCTTTATCCTCTCAACAAAGCCACAGTGTGTCGTGTCTGTCGTTTGCTACCGAGTTGCTCTTCTGTGGCTTCAAATTCTTCTCTGACTGATACTATATAATAAAAAAAAACAAAAAAGTCCTTCTGTTCAATCAGTTACTTTTATCAGATCACGAATCCAGTTGCCAAAACTAAAAACAAAATAATAATAATAATAATAATAATAAAAAAAAACCTAGCTCATATTTCATGTTCTGATCCGTCTGCCGATCTAAACCAGCATGGATCGGATCATCGGTGGCAAGTACAAACTCGGCCGAAAAATCGGTAGCGGATCGTTCGGTGAAATCTATCTCGGTGTGTTTTTTTTCTCTCTTTTCTAGAAAATCATTTTGTTTATACACAAACATGTTATTTACGCAGTGTTGTTTGATGTATGTGAACTTTTTTGTTTGAATTTGCAGCTACGCATATTGATACCTTTGAGATCGTCGCAGTCAAAATTGTAAGTTGCAACACGGAACTGTCATTTATGTTTGCGTTTGATTAGGAATCACGATCTGGATATGATAGTATTTTCTTTTTAAGTTTTCAATTCCTATGTACAATTATTTTTTATTTGGTTCTATAACAATTATATCTTAGCTGCTTCATATTGTAGTAGCTTAAACTCACTCTCAGCTTATGATTTTTCTTGTTTTGGCTTTGTTAGGAAAATAGTAAAACGAAGCATCCACAACTGCTTTATGAGGCCAAGTTATACAATATTCTTCAAGGGGGAAGTACGTATCTCACTATATTTTATTTGTTTCTTGGTTGATGGGTGTAAAATTGAGAATTATGGGGTTATTTGTTTATTTAATCTCTCAGGTGGAATTCCGAACATAAAATGGTCTGGTGTGGATGGGGAGGATAATGCACTTGTGCTTGATTTGTTGGGACCGAGCCTTGAAGATCTTTTCGTGTATTGTGGGAGGAAGTTTTCATTAAAGACAGTGTTAATGTTGGCTGATCAAATGGTAAGCATAGTTAGGGTTCAGCGCTAAATGTTTATCACTGATAATTTTTCAGTATGAGCTTCCAATCTATGTTGTTTATTAGTTATTAATAAATTTGTTTCAATGAATTCAAGCATACACTTAATTGTAGTTACTAATTAATTATTGATATTCTCTGACTTGTTCAGATTACAAGAATAGAGTACGTGCACTCTAAAGGATTTTTGCATAGAGACATAAAGCCTGATAACTTCCTCATGGGCCTTGGCCGTAAAGCAAATCAGGTGATAATTTTGCAATAATTCTTCCATTTATTTTATTTTGATTTCCTTTGTTGTATCCTGCCATAAGTTTCTGCTTGTATTTTACCTATCAGGTTTACATTATTGATTTTGGGCTTGCAAAAAGATATCGGGATGCTACAACTAATCGACATATTCCTTATAGGTAGTGTTCCTATGCACTTCATTATATTTACGGGTAATTGGTTTCCCCTCTCTGACTTGATGTTGATAACTACTGCACCACAAATTTTGTATTTTATTGTAGATATCTCCAATATTATCTTTAGTGAACATGTTAGCAGAGGGAATGGTTTATTTAAAAACATCAGTTTTCACTGTGTGAATAAACCATTGTTTTACACAGGGAAAACAAAAACTTAACAGGAACTGCCCGATATGCAAGCTGCAATACCCATCTGGGAATTGGTAAGAACGGATGTATTGATTTTATTTATTTATTTATAATTAAAGTTCCATTTCTCTATTGGATGAATAAAGTTCTCATATATTTTCATATGGTGTGTTCTTCATAGAGCAAAGTCGGAGGGATGATTTGGAGTCTCTTGGCTATGTACTTCTGTATTTTCTTAGAGGAAGGTATACTTTCTTTAATTTGATGTTCAGTGGAACCAATTGTTTGTTGAGTTAACCTTGTTATTCCCAACTAGTAATTCTTATTTATTTTATATCACCTATGGTTGATATATATATATATATATATATATATATATATATATATGTATGTATGTATGTATTTAAATTTTTGTTGTTGTTTGATCTATTAAATAGTAAGGTGATTAAGGGTCTGTTTGGAATTGAATTTTTGTGGTTTTAAAGCCACAACTAGTATAAGATGAAAGCATAATACATCAAATATTAGTGAAAATAGTGAGTGGGCCTATTAAAAGTTAGTGTTTACTAAATGTCTTTTTAGCTTTGCTTTCTTAGTTAAATGGAAGCCAGTAGTACCAAACATAAACTTAAAGTTGGAACTAGATAAATAAAAAGAATTCATTTTGCTTGAAAATTTGGTGTGTGAGAAACTGACTCAAATGTTGCTGTCTGCAGCCTTCCATGGCAGGGGTTAAAAGCTGCAACAAAAAAGCAGAAATATGACAAAATATGTGAGAAGAAGTTATCAACACCTATTGAGGTTTGTCTACCATTTATATGTATAGGAAAATGACTGTATCTTTTTTCATGTATAATTTAAATTGATGGACTTTTTTTTTGCTTCAGGTTTTGTGCAAATCTCACCCCGTTGAATTTGCATCATATATCCATTACTGCCACTCCTTGACCTTTGATCAGCGGCCTGATTATGGATTCTTAAAACGTTTGTTTCGTGACTTGTTCACTCGAGAAGGTATTGAGGGAAAAAGTTTTAAGCCTAGTCTATGCAGTTAAATTCTTATGTTGCTTAGGTTATATACTTTTGTCATAACTACAATATGAAGGCCAACTTGATTCAATAGCGATTTTTTCCCAAGTCTAATTCATCATGCAATGCAAGTTTATTATGCTAGATGAAAAATTATTTCCTTCCTAGGAATAAGGTTGCCATGCAGTATATGTTAGCACATATCCTATAACTCTGCACACAACTCTGCTCACAGTGGGAGGAATCAAATTGATCATGTAATCAGTATCACTCTCTGAGATGTGTAACTATTTGCCAAATAAATCAGGGTAGAAATTGCAATTTAAATTTATCATGTCATGCTCTATAATATGTTGCAAATTGGTTACTGATTGGTTCTTCTCATGGCAGGATATGAATTTGATTACATATTTGACTGGACCATCATAAAGTTTCAGCAGGCTCAGAAAAGTAGAGCTCAGCCTCGATCATCTGTTAGTACCTTCTCTGCTCATTTCTTTATTTTCCCTTGAATATGTTTTCCATTTGTGTTTTTGCTGTTAGGATAAGTGGATTTGATTTCTAAGTTTCTGCTTGGTTGCTTTTTGAATCCTTTGGTGGTTTAATGGTTCAGAAATTGGATATTTATTATTGTGATTGCCTTTAATGTTTTACAGCCGGTTCCTGGAGGGAGCAGCAGTCATGTGATGCCAATGGATGTGAACAATCACCAAGGTTAGATCAGCACACATCTCAAATCTCATGATTTGTAGCAGTTACCAGTAAAGTAGAATTTTTAAAGAACTGTAATAAATTCAAAACTTAGAAAATGATAATTGGTGCTAACATTGGCTCTTTCGACTTATCATGGTGTGATAATAGAAATTAAATCTTTTCTGCATTGTACTAGTTTTGTGTCTGAGTTCCATTAAGGCTAAAGACTTTAAATTCATTGTCTTGATTAAGCATGGTGTTGTGACACTCTTGGTAAGAAATATTTTTGTAATTACAATTTTTACTTCTGTTGCTTCTGTTGAGATGTTCTCGGATCGAGAACATGATTGTGATTAAACAGAACAACATGAAGACATGCATCCCTTTCTTAGTTTTCATCTTCATTCTAGTGCGAATTTTTTGTTATATGCTTGTATTTATTATTGATTAATGAAGGATTTCTGAAACTTAGGTGCTGGGGAGATAATTGGTGTAAGTTTCCTCATTTATTTTCTTTTTGTACAAAAACCCTCTTTTTTGGTAAAATAATTTGCTGTTAAATGAAATACATGAAAACTTATGAAAGTGCAGTCTCTTACTGCTAAGTCTGTAATATATTTGATGGTCTTAATGCTGAGCTTAGATGGAAACCAAGTAAAATCTGATAGGCTATTAATTATTGGTAATTAATGATTAATGGCTTAGAAATAATAATGAGACTCATTTTTTATCTAATTGGCAGGAGGCGTTAATGGTCCATACCCAGCTGATGTTACAGAGCACGTTAGACCAAGCAATGTTGCTGCTTCTGGCACGCGCATGCACTTTAAGTCTTCAATGGGCAGGCACTTGAATCCTGATTATACTGTTGACAAGAATGTAAGTATTCTGAAATTATATCAACCGCACAAGGAAAAAAAAAGGAAATTGTATAGCTCTTCCATTTAGGAATATGCTAGTCTCCTGTAGGTTAATTTTTATTAAAAATACAATTAAGATATTGCTTATCTGCTAGCAAACACCATTTAAGTGATTATCATGTTACCAATGAGGGTTACTTAATACTAATGTTCATGCTTTTTCTTCTTACATGTTTTATTGATTTGTGCCTCGAGACTTGAAATGCATCACTCTCGATGAAATTCAATTTTTGCAGGTCATGAGTGATGCACACATGCCGTCAACTTCATATTCACCTGCTGGTACCTCAAAAAGAAATGCTTCAAAACCCATAATGCCCACAGAAGCTGCAAATCCTAGTCATGGACATGGCAACAAAGTTGGTCCTTCAAGTAGTTGGATTTCATCATTGCAGCGCATTTCTTCTGCTAAGTAATGAAACGGTAATTTTTCCAGTTCATAAATTTTGTTTTCTGCTCGCTCTGTGAGGAAAAAACAAATCATGTGTTTTAAGATGGATTCTTTCTTATTGCAGCTAGTGCTTTTATCCTCTCACTCACTCAGTGTTGTTGACCATGATTGCCCAGTAGTGTCTTTAGCGGTGGAACTGGTCAAGATTCTGGAGTTACATTTATGGAGGCAGCAAATGTGTGGTGATTTGATGTTATGTTTCCCCTATGTATCGGGTTGAAAAGTTGCTACCAGTGCATCAGTGCACCAGTGAGTACTGAAAAGATGTAGCTGATTTGAAGAATTGCATTAGTGTGAATCCCACCTCACATTGTTTTTTCTTAAGGTGACTACAAAAACATTGGCTGTTATATGAAATGCAGATGCCAAAAGCTTGGTTTCTGTGCTGTACATAGATGTCATGAATGACTTACAGCAACCTTGTATTGATGGTTCTATGTAACATTAGTCATGTGAAGAATTATTTCCCCCCTTTTTCAACTAGAGTATTTGTTTGCTTTCGCTATATGGTTGTCGACTCAAAACCTTTATCTTCAATCATGATAATGATTTCCTGGTGTAATCTTCCTATTTAATCTCTGTTGGATTGTGTCCCAGTTGTTACCTGGGACCGTTTTTAATCCTAATAACCAAATCTGAGTTTAAAACAGCGGAATATTAGCTCCAATGCCTACATGTCATGATATAAAGAATCCTTAGATTTTATTGAGATAAAAACATCATGTTAAGTATGTTTTTGACCTTTCTATCTGTCACTTTGTTGGGTTATTCTTTTTTCAGCAGGAGCAATGTATTGTAAGTGACCAGGTCAGTCAAGATTACTGCAGAAATTTGATTTAATGGAAGTAAAATTTTATGGCTGAAAGAGCTCAGCTCTAGAATTTAGAGATTATTCTGTGTTAGTTTTAGCTGGAACTGGGGACATATTCCATTCTGAGACATATAATTGTCATTGTGGAGTTACGGCCCTGTTTTCTGTATTCTTGCTAAACACTATTTGATTTAACTTTTTCTCATCCTTAGTTTTCTTTGTATTTGGTTGCATCAATCTCAGTGTTATATCTTTTTAGTTTAGAATTATTCACTTCTAAATGACCATATCAGGCGAAGTGTTACTTTGCAGAAGTATCCTATATATGTTCTCTGACCTACTCAAATATTACCGGAGAAATTTTTATTTATTTTAGCTTCAGATACTTGTTAATTAGTATCCATTTGCTCAGTTTGAATATGAGATCAAGATTATCATGTAGTTTCATTCTTTAAGGATTATGAATATTTCCTGTTTTATTTTATCAAATTGTTATAGATTTAGAAGAAATTTTATCATATGAAGTTAATGCGTAAAAGCCAATTCTAAATAACCAATTCAAATTGTCAGTTAATACTTTGTAATTTGCAGGAAATTTTTCTCTACAGTATTGTTTGAAGGATGGAATATGACAGGGAATACAATTTAGGATGGCATTTGGAGACTGTAAACATATGCGTACAGTTCTGGTTGAGGAAGAGTTGCTTAACTGCTGATTGCGGAAGATCACTGAAGTGAATATCAATTTCCGGAAATTGTCTTATGTGGGTCCAGGAGTCTGCAATATCTACAGAATCTGTGCATATGGTTTTTGCTTTCTTTTGGATTTTGAGAAGAGATCATAGAATTGGTCATTCTCTTGTGAATAGGAAATGGCCTGTGACTATCAAAAAGCCATGTCATTTTTAAGGTAAGAATCATATTCTCTGAATGGAATTACTAGGAACAAAGGAAAAGCTGGCCAGCAGTAGGTAAAACATCAACTCAATTGTGCAACTATGTGAATACAGATTGAAGATACTTGCTAGAACTGCACAAAGAGGAGTTAAGGATTGGAATAGAGTAGTATTCAGTTTATAGTGGTTGGTAATTTACAAGTCTTGGCGCTAAATTGGTCTCAGCTGATTTATTAAGTGCCCTCTAGGGTGTGAGTTTGTGAGGCAGTTAATATTTTTTGTCCTTCCCCTATTTGAAGATTCTACAGTCATTTTGTCTATCTTATTGGTGCAGCAATGTTGTTGCTCACTGTTGAAGTTTTTCATTACTTGCAGCCCAGGTACATTTAGATGTTGGAATTCTGAAAGCTTGATTTACAGAGTTCTTTCTGGTGAGTAGCCATCCAGCAACCTCCTCTAAACCCCAATGATACTTCATTCAGTGAGTTGTGATATGAATGCTCTAGTTTTAGAGTTGTCCCAGGATCAGAATTGGTTGCCTCTACATTTTAATAGCTACCTTCCTCAGAGAATGTGAAGGAATGAAGAATTGTCATTAAGCTTGGCATAAATATTCAGATTTCTGAGTTGTATACTTGCTTCTACAAGAGACTTGATGTTTTGTTGCTGATATTCTTAGGAATTATGTTACATGTTTGAAACTTTGGGGGACGGAGAAAATTGGACTGAGATATTGGTGTGAAGACAGTTTACTAGTACCAATCTGGAAGTAATCAAGGAAAATTAAGGTTTTAAGGTCAGTGGCAATAGAAGGCCTCCCTTTTTGTCATTTTTGTAACGGAGAGAAGCCAGCATGGAGAAATTGTAAACTGGTTGTTCGTAGTGAATGTGGGGACACGTAGTGGGGATGCATGTACGTGGCTGCCTTGCCTGGTCTATCTGTTGCAATGTGGAGTGGTGTGGTAATGTGTGCTCAGCGCCAATTTCATATTTGGCTGTTATTTATTTTTCTTGGGTGCAGTTTTGCTTTACTTTAAATTGAATACAGGGACTTACAATCAGTGGGTGTTCTTGGTGAATGGTTGATCGTCTGGCATTAGATTTCAACAGACGCGATTCACTGTCTGAGTTGAATCTATTGGAAAAATCTATGGCTTGAAACTGTGATGTGCGAGTGGTGATAGTCATCCAAACATTCTTTACTTTTTATTGTGTTATGCTAAAATCTGTACATAATACCAATCACCAAACACTACAAATTGGTGTAGGATTTCAGAGGCTTAAATAGTTGGGTCGGTTTCCATTTTTGTTTATCAGGAGATTCAGGACGGATTTCGTGTTTATATAAACAGTAAGCATGCATGGAAACAGAAATGATCAGGGAAGGTATTTTATTGGAGAACGTGAGGGGAAACACATGGATCGCGAGATTATATATCACATGTTACTCTTTGGGGTTCTGTACGTTCAATTGTTTCCTTCTCATGAAATCGTAATGTGATTCAAATGCTTCATCAGTTCTAATAATGACGGGGGAGGCCCACATCTGAAAGAAGAGCTTGGCCACAAAGGTTCGCGGGAAGATTTCAAGAGTTACCTCTCCATAACATTTCTATTTTGTTTGCGTCGGTTCCAATGTTCCATGTTGTTGGAGCGCAGCGAACTCAGCTCATAAAATGCCTGTAACCTCATTCACAGAAGCAAAAGAGAACTTGTACTTGCCTTGAAAGAGGAAAGAACCAGAATACCGATGAACTGAAGATCGGTAAGTGCCAACATCGTACAGTGTCAGCACCACCGAGCCTGCTGTCGACAACAACCATCCTTGACAGTAGCTTGAGCTACTCTTATCACCTCGCTATCATACAGTAATTCATCCTTGACAATAGCTCGAGCTTCTTTATCATTTCGTTATCATGCAGTTACATTGGCCTTCTTCATGCTCCAACGTCACGTTGAAGGTTCAGCATCATACGTAACATACAGAATCAGAAATCACAGAAAGCTACGGGGAGCATCTGCTCGTTGTTTCGGTGTTGGTAGATTTACCCTTGGACCTGGTTCTCTCAAGAGCATGATGGATCACCACACGCTTCTAACGATCAAATTTGCCTAAATGAGGTTTGAGAAGCTGCAATGGGATGGTTGAAATGTTCAAATAACGTTCACCACGAACAAAAGCTTTGGCTCCCAGTTTTTTCCCACATCATTCTAGTGATAATTCATAATTGGGACAGAAACGAGGCTTTAAGGGGTTAAGAATTGTCCGCGAATTATAACATCATTGGAGACCGTTACAAAACGTCCGTAACGTTTCTACTGAAACTATAATCTCTAGAAAAGAGATAAATTCGTAGTAAAGATGGGCCTTTAAAGGCCATTTGAGTTTCTAATTTCTATGCCTTCAAGCAAGCATCTCTATCACCTTGCACATGTTCATCGAGATTAATATATAGTTGAGCCAATCTACAGGCTGCATTTCCCACAATGAATATGCGAGGTAAGCTAAGAACCTCCATTGGCACTGGGGAAAAATTGAATTCAAAAAAATTAGTTTAAGAAATATGCATCAGGATGCGATGCTCTTATAGCCTAAACCAGGCAATCAGTGTGAACCTTATGGGACACGCGGTTGACAGCCTGAACCTCTTTATCAAGATGATGCATTGAAAAAAGGGTTGTATTAAACTATTTCATCTGGCCCAACAAGATGCGTTAAATAAAGGGTTTTGAGCAAGACATGCTCTAACTGCCCAGTGTCAATCCGCTTGCTAAGAGGATGTGAATACAGAAACACTACATATTCCACAATTGATCACATCATTGCTTTTACAAACTCTAGAACATTATACATTCAACTTCAGAAGGATGTTAAGCCCATAACCAATACAGTAACACTGCAAGCAGATAGTCATACTTCAACTGAGGCACAAACCATGGAACATCCAAGATATGTATCTCCCCTGTTGGATCACTGGACATAATTAGTGTTGGGCTGCAATAACATTTTGATAACTGATTTAACTCCCAAGGAATTTACACTTACTCCTACCTGAGAAGGAAAGAAATTAGTCATGCATATACTAGGAGCCATAAGAGAGCAGCAGCTTAACTAGGTGATTCACTTGCGGAATAGAAATATTGGTCTGTTGAATCCAGTTTTGCTGCATGATAAACCACCAGAACTGATATCTTCTACCGTTCTAAATCCAATCTGCAAAATATCAATCATCTATGATCTTAACCAATAATTTATAGCATATCGCACCAGCATAAGATCATTTAAATTACCATTCAGTGACCCTTAACCCTGCTAATAGAAGAAAACATAAGAGATACCTTATCCAAGAGAATTTCCTGAAACTGTTCCGGATGGATTGTAATATTTCGATAATTCATTGCTGTGGTCTGCAAAATAGGTAAGCATCAGCATTTGTATTACAGAAAAAATAAATAAAAAAATAAATCTGATAATTGAAATGTTAAATTTATCCAACATTTCAAAGAATTTTCCCAAAAAAAAAAAATTATACATGCGCTCGTAGCAGAGCCCAAAGAGCAAAATAAATATTGGAAGGCTGCCCTAATAATGCGTCCGACAATCATAACATTTTTTCTTTTTACCATGCAGTCCCCATCCAACTCCAAGCACAAACACAAACTAAACTAATCTCCCTACCAGGATGATACAACGTGCATTTTATCCCTAAACCTCTAGCTTCCACTAGAAGAGGCCTAACTAACAGGCCATATCCCTTGGAGACAATAATCATAACATATTAGTATTCCAAACCTAGCATATTTCACCCTTTCACTCTTTGTCAAAATTTACAACTACGTCATTCATCTGCTGCTTGCAGCACATGATTTCTGTGAACTTTCGGATTAAACTACTGACTAATACAAAAATCTTATGTACCTTGATCCCATATATAGTTTTGCAAAAATTGAAGTAGATTGGGAAAAATAGTTAGTACCTCAGACACACGACGGTTTTTTTTCATAAGATTGCCAAGGTTGAGGTTCCAACACAAAAATGCCACCCTGCTCAAAATTGAACATAATTTCTCAGTATATAGTTCACAAGGCCATTTCACAGGATAAGGGACAAAGATAAATAAATACGAGTATGGCGAGTACAGAAAACCCCACAACAAGCTGAGAGAAAGAATATGTGTTTACAAGACCATATATAATAATTACCGGACGAAGAATTCTCCATATCCTCGTAAACAAAGTAATCAATCCATCATCACCCCAGTTCAAATGTATCCATTTTGTTACGCTCAAACTGCATTGCATAAGACAAATACACTTGATCATATGGCAGCATAATGTATATATAGAAAGAACAAACAGAACCAAAATAATTTATTCAATTGGAACTAACTCATCCACACAAAGTGAGATAATGATTCAAAAGCTTCTAGTAAAAAAGAAATAATGATTGAGGAGCAGGAGATAGCAAATTAGAAAAGAGAAAAAGGGGAAGGCACATATGTACAGGTGGATAGATGCATACAGCACAAAAACATGTTGAGGTGAGGCAAAACTCTTCTCCTGTTAACCAATTTTGAAAAGCTAGAGTATTGGTTTTATTTTAAAAAAAATTGGAAAATGAGGTAATCTCACTAATTGAAAAGTCAAAACCAAAAAGAGAAACTTGTGAAAGAAAATACCCACTGTATTTTCATTCTAAATTCAACTTGGGCCACGCTATTAAAGCAAGATCATCACAAGGTCCAAATGACAAAATAGTGTGGACCTGGACCTAAAAGACACATTAGTATGTTAACAGGCAGCCATAGAAATATTCTGCTCATTATAATTTCGCACGGAAAAATGTGTCAAATTCTATAGGGCCAAACAATTAGGAACTGAGGGAGTAAGTGAAAATATTTTTCTGAAGTCGGATAATGTCGGTCAGAAATTTTCTGTGTCCTTTATTTCATGTAATCAGAACTTCAAGAGTAAAAACAGTTTTTATTCAGCCAAGGAATATTTGTGAAACCAAGCTTCAATTGTTGTTTTGTTGTTTCGTAATCCTAGCTCTCACAGATAAAACATTATTTTGTTAGAAGTTATGAAGAACAAGAAAAGACTCACCAGAGAATTGTATCATAGTGCATCTCTGGTGGATCCCGACCATGCACAAAGTTTTCTTGTCGGAAAGAAACTATATCAAAGAGATTTCTTTCTGAAGAAGAACAATCCCTTGAAATTCCCTTCTCTTCATTTCTAACTAAACCATCTACTTTCTCAGCAATCTCCAATCTGGAAGCCTTTGCATGTTTTTTCTCAGCTTGTTCCATTTTCACGGTTTTCCTTAGGTGCCAATATGCATCCTCAACTCGATCTGCAAACCAGAAAGAAGGCATCTAATATGTCCATCATTTTCAAATTAAAAATTAGATCTTCATCTTTGAGCATTCAATACGTGACATCCGGGTAAACTTAAACACAACTGAAAACAAAAGCAATCACCAGTTCCATTTTTACCCATCAAGATTGAGAAGTCCAAATTCCAGATGCAGATATGCTATCCATGCAGACCAACCCATATCTACCTAGACGTGAAAATATACCAGTACAAGGTTTGCTATGCTATGTATAAGAACAACAAAATAGGCAATTTCTTTTTGACACTCATCACTAAGAGCACGAGTAAATAATGCAGATTGGGCATTATCAATGACATTTGTGCCTAGATTGCAAATAAAAATAACTTTTAAAGATACTGGCTATATCAAACCTGAGAACTTGTAAAGATAATAAATTATGAATTATTCAACTCATATCAAATTGGCCACAAACAAACATAGGGGAATAAGAATCTTACTAGAGTCAATGTCAATCCCAAGGATGCTCCGGCAGTGAAACTTTTTTGCTGCGGAAGAAACAAGAAAATGCGATCATTATTAAATGATCCATGCCTCGTTAGTCCAAAAATCGGTATGATATTCTTTAAAAAAATGCTTGCAATTTGAGTTTGGACAAGTTATTAGAAATTTCAGTACAGCAAGGAAATAAACATTCTAAGGAGCAATTATTTTACTGAAGTTGAAGAAATTACCAATTTGAATGGTTATAATGCCACAATTGCAGCCAATATCGAGACAATCTTTGCCTTCAAACCACTCTTTCTTCAACACCTTAAGCCGAGGATCTTCGTCCGAGCCCTGACCAATCTAGAGAACACATGCACTCTCATAAAACAATTAGAAACCTAAATTAATAAAATGAAAGAAAAAGAAAGAGAGATGAAGGGAAGGATAGAAGGAAAGATGAGAGAAATATATAATTACTCGATAACCGTAGTAGTTTCTGTAATTACCGAAAGAGAAAACGTCTTTGCACTTGCTCGTCTTGACTTGTTGTTGAGCTTCACCGTTTTCTGCTTCAACCTTGCTCTGCTTCTTCTCCATGGTATTCTTCTTGCGAGTTTTGACGACGGTAATTAGGGTTTTACTAATTATATATTTTATACATCCTCTTTGTCCAATGAAAGTCTTAACCCGCCAAAGCAAATGGGCTTGACCTGTCCGCGTCCAACGATATTATTCATGTCTGTAGTCTGTCTGTTTTATGACAAAAAGAAAATTTTCAATATCACGTTCAAATTACAATTGTTAACCTTAGAAAATCAATCTTTCAATAAATGAAAAAAGTCCACGTACCTCCCTGAAATTTATAAAACTCTTAATTTAAAAAAAAAATTATAAAAAGAGATACAAACTTTTCCTACAAATCTAAATAATAATAATATTTTTAAAATTTTATAATTTAATAATAATAATAATTTTAAATTCAAATTATTATATAGAATTTTAATAATTATAAAATTATTGTTAAATTATAAATTTTTTTATAATAACAAAATAACTTTAATTATTATAAAAATTATTATATATATTTTCAAAAAAGTTATATATTATGAATTAAAAAAATATTATTAAATTTTATTTTAATATAATGGTTAGGATATTTACTTTTTTTACTAAAGTTATAAGTTTAAATTTAATCAAAATAATTTTATTTTATAATTTAAAAATAAATTCGGAATATTTTAGTAAGTTTATTATTTGTAAAGAAGGCTTGTGTTCCTTTCCACAAATTTTCTTTTAAATTAAAATTTTCACAAACTTCAAGAAAAGTATGTGGACTTTTTCCTTTAATAAATTTATTTATGTTACTCTCGTTAATCCAAAACCCTTTCTATATTTAATAAAAAAATTTATTTATAATATTTTAATACAAATTTTTAAAATTTAGAAAATACACTTATAAATAATTAGATAAAAATTTATATCAAACAATGGTTAAGAGTATGTTCTTAAATTACCATATTTTTAATCAATTGTAAATGCACAACTATTAAAATGTTTAAAAAATATTGATTTTTATATTAAACATACTTTAGATCGTTTGAGATTGGGTGCCAAAATGTGGATAACTTGTCAATTATGAAGTAAAAGGCTTTATATGATTTTGTTTTCTTCTCTCACAAACACGAGTTACAATACCCATCTTAGAGTTGCTTTAATTACAGGAATTATAGCATAAAATTATATATGAATAACAAAAAAGCAACTAACTCGGTACAAGTGTTGCGTAGTCAGACAAGCTATATTCTATTAAGGGGTGGGTAAAATCAAATTCGGTTATAATTTTATAAAAATCAAATCAAATCCGAACCTGAAGTGTATTAATAATAAAACCAAGCTGAACTAAATCAAATTGAAAAAATTTGGTTCGATTTAGACCCAACTTCAGTTTTTGAACCGATTTAAGTTGAATTTCAAATCTTTTTGTTTTATAAAATTTTATTGATATCTCTAATTTATATTATAATTATATAAATAAATAAAATTAAAAAATCATTAATATTTATTTTTATTTTATATATATTTATGTAAATTATTATCAAATTATTAATTATTTATAATTTATAAAATTAGTAAAAAATTACAAAAAATTTTACAATCAATTTTGGTTTAATTTAAAAACCAACTAAAACCTAACTTAATTATAAACCAAATCGAACTGAACTGTTCGATTCGATTCAGTTCGGTTGAGCATTTTTACCCGCTCCTAATTCTACTAACTTTATTCCTCTTAATAACAAATTTCGTGCTGAGATTAAAGACAGAAGAACTCGAAAATAATTTCGTTGTATAATACACAATTTTTTTTTCCTCTTTTCAGAGGGGTTATCGTTCTGTCTGCCAACACTCAACTTCTTTTAACAGGTAGAAGAAGCTCATACAATTTTGTGAATAAGATTTCCCATTGAGACAAAGGAGAATATTTGAACAGGTAAATCAATATCTCACACTTCCTTCACTGCACCTAAGCTAACAGCAAGGATGTTTATTGCAATTATCACTCTGAACGATACTATAACAATATTAACAAAATGGGATTGGATACACTCTCCAGGGGTGGGAGAACTGCTTCAATGAGTCTTCTTAACCCAGATTCAGATTTCAGTGTTACAAGCTTGGTAAGATGATGCTCCTAAAACTCATTCCAATTCCTTGACAAAATCAACATTATCAACAAAAACCTGCAAAATAAATGAAAGTATCTTAGCTAATGAAATCTCATAAAACTAAGAAAAGGACAAAAAGCTGTTTTACAATCCCCACTGAAAATAGAAATTTAAAAAAAAAAAAAATCACATATTGAAATCTACTTGAGAAAATGCACTTCAGTGTGTTAAGTGCAGGTCTAAACCCCCATATCCTATCACTGTAGCATAACAAATCCTGCATGATATATTAGTCCTCAACTTGTCATAAAACAAAAACCTGAGCTAAGCAAATCAACAGTTTAAGGAGCCCACTACAAAGTATGAGCACTTTGTGCAGTTCTAATAGAGGCTGGTCCCACCAAAAATGATTGGGTTGTGCCAGCCCCATTTTGGCAAATTAATAAGATTTATAAAGCTTGTAAGAGGACCATGTCACAAAAAGTATTCCCAGCATCTTCCATTTCTTATTTGAGACAAAGTAACTAATAATTAACAGAATAAGAAAAGAAAGTGTCGATTCTCACTTAGAAGTTATTATGTTACTGTATATTTATGTCTAACTGCAGTAGGTCTTAAAAAGCTCTTACAGACAGGCCACCAGTGCAACAACCAAAAAGGTTGATTAAGTATTTCAATCGACTTCTTAGGCATAAGCATAAAGTGCTAAATCTTTAAAACACATACCGTTTTCCAACTGTCAGGGTCCAAGCATGCAGTAATCTTGGTGTTGATACCAGGTAATGGGCCAGGTTCCCTAGTAACTTTCCCACCAAAGAGTTTAATTGCTTCTGCAGTTTTATAAACATCATCTGTGCCTATTGCAATCTGCCAAGACAAAGAAGACAATCTCCAACTTGTCCATTAAGGTAGATTAACATAATGCAAAACTAATATTCCAATACTGAGAAAATAGTGAGCATAAATTAAGTAACAAAGGCACTTTCTTTTTCTGTTTCTTATATTAAAAATAAATAAATCAATAAATGCACAGAAAATAAATTGAAACTAAAAGACAAGGCACATGGCATACATAAATATCTTGCATGCCCCTAGATGTGGAACATTCTGCCTAACATGTTTGAGGAGAAAACAGAGAAAGGATATTATTTCTACCTGAGCATAAGCATTTCCTTTATCATAATCGGTGACCCCATAGTTGTAAGTCAACTCAAGCACAGCATTTTTATCTTCAGGACCATAGCCCATCATGGCTATTGTATACTGAGGAGATGATAAAGAGTATATGTCAGCAGGGTAGATTGTACAGACACAACAATGACCAAAAGGCTAAGATGTTGCATGGAACATGTATAAATTTATTAAAAGGGTAAATTTTTTTATTCAGAAAGAAAAAAAAAAGAAGATGAGCAACTTATGGCCATGTAAACAATATAATGTTTCAGAAATATGACATGGTAGATATATATTGAAATTCAGAATATTCAAGCGTATAAAATATCTAAGAGTAAATCTCATGTAAAACTAAAGTTCATGAGAATAACCTTTCTAATTAGTATTCCCTCTGAGGTAAGTGCTCAAAGAAGAATGTGAAAACAGTAATTAATAAAAAAAAAGAGCTAAGTGTGAAGAAATTATGCTTTCTTCTTCTTTTTTACCCGTTTCAATTTCTGCATTCAAAATCATTTTTGGATTATTTAATGGAAAAAAAAAAAGAAAATGAACTTTCCTAGTTTTAGTTTGCTGGCTAATCATTGTTGATGAGACAAGATAGCTCTTCTATCCCACTCTGTGACCCCAGCATTTAAAAACAAAGCTTCAAGTTCAAAAGTCATACGAAAAATCTCACATTCCCTAAAATACAGCCCACATACTGGTCTACCGATCTAACAATTTAATTTTATTACAAAATAGTAACACATTGACGTACAAAATGTAGTGCAACACACTAAAATATGTAAAGATGTCAAGTTACCTTGTACTCTGGATTATCTCTTTTACGAAGAAGCTCCATACCAAAGGCCTAAGAAGACAGAAGCAATATACTGAGAACCATACTTAAACCATGGTACGCAAAAGCAACTGGGACATTAATAAAGACTGAATCTAACAAATAATCAGTGTCCAATCCTTCTCTTAACAACACTGACCTTCTCGTAAAAATTTATGGAGCGATCAAGATCACCAACTCGAAGCATTACTTGACACAAAGGCTCAGGTGTAGGCCCTCTTTCCAACAGTTCAAATTTGTAACCATCAGGATCTTCAATAAATGCAATTACAGTACTGCCACCTTTGACAGGACCAGGTTCTCGAGTTACTTTGCCTCCTTTAGCCTTTATGAGTTCCACAGTCTTGGCAACCTAGTGAGAAGATTATGCAAGTTTGGGTCTTTTAAGAATCAATAACCAGCAGACAGTTCAAGAAGTAAGAGCAAAAACTTGGCATAACAGTGAGGAGCCTACAGAGTGGGCCAGAAGAAAACCTTCATAAGAAGTCCAGCACAAGATTAAAGGAATATGTAAAAAATGGAAACAGAATTCAATAGTAGGATCTTACATCCTCAACAGCAATACCAAAGTGGCCAAATCCAGTTCCAATATCATACTTGTTGACTCCATAATCTGGCAGCATCATTTAACGATATTAATTAAAACAATATATGCATAAGTTGTCGAGAAATCTACTATTCAGTTGCCTCATATGTATCCTTTTAGCATCTTAGTAATCCACCAAAGGTTCATTGAGGTTCAGATGTTACAGAGTTTATCAAAGCTTAGCAAATAAAGGAGCAGTCAGATAGTTTACTGTAAGTGAGTTCAATAACAAAATGAGAGTCTTCTGGGCCGTATCCAAGAAAAGCATTTGTATATCTCTCCTCTGGTATGTCACGTTTCCGCAATAATTTCATCCCAAGGCACTCAGTGTAGAATCTACAGTCAACAGAATACATGATTAATCCAAAGATTCTATCCACGAGATATTTAGCCTCAAAAAAAAAAAATATGTCATAGGATTAATTAGAGCTACATACTTTATCGTCCTGTCCAAATCTCCAACACGATAAACAACATGAAGCATTCTTCTTTTGTCTTTCTTGACCCATTCTAGGGCATTTTCTTGAGCAGCACTTGTGCTTGCCTGTGACACATTCCCAGCTGAGGCCACTCCAACGTTGTTGGCATCTCCTCTCAAGGGCTTAGAAGCTTTCAAACCAAATAATTGTGACTGGGGGACAGCTGGATAACCATTAAAAAAGAAAAAGAAAATCATCCCATTCTGCCTCCTTATCAATACTATATACCTCTTCAAGAAATATAATATCTCCACAATACTTCAAATTTTGGTTAAATTCAATTAAGGAAGCATGATTCAATGTTATTTCGTCGAAAAATTCAAGAAAAACTTGAACAGAAACAGTAACGCTGTGAAAGGTAACTTCAAACAAATAATGAAAAATCTACAAAGTTTCTTATTAAATTTTTTTTACAGAATTAGATCTCCATATTGAAGGTTTCATAACTCATACCGCTGGCTAGATGAGAGAAAACGAGCTTGCGAGAAGGATTAAACGACGAGAGAGGAACACCAAGACGGGAGGAGCAAGACGAGATTCTGAAGGAGGAAAGAGAAGGTCTAATTGAAGACGCCATAGATATTATCCTTACCATATCTGTGTCTCACTCCCGCTCACTCGCGCTCTCTGGTAATATCTGTGTACAGTCAAAGAAACAAAGAAAGAGAGAGGGAGTGACTGAGTGAGAGATTGTGATAAGTTTCTTTATAAACTTTTGTCTTTATTTGCACTGTCAAATTGAAATGGTGAGATAGAATAGAGTAGAATAAAGTGAATTCTTCTTTGTGTTAACGAAGCTCCAGAATGAACCGATCCCTGGAGTTTTCCATTTTTACTTCCACAAACTATTTTTTTGTGCGATTCGAATTGCCGTACGATTAGAATGACGTGGTTCACGATAATCTCCCCTCTCCGCTAACGACTGACGGGCGTAGCGTTTGGTTTCCGACTGGGGTCTAGCCCAACCTATCTCAGCCTATTTTTGTTGGGAGATGGATAAATCAAATAAGATTTCTACTAAATACACCACTTCTTTTCTGAGAGCGGGTCTGTTTAGTGATTCCTTTAGATTGGGCTTTTAAATCCCGTTCAGAGTTTCTTGCCAAATGTACGAGCCATGTTCCGAATACCCCAGTATGCTAAAGATTTTATTTTTACTCTCTAAAATCGAGCTCTTTAAAATCATGATTTGCTGACTAGGCGCAGTTGTGGTATTACACGTTAACAGAATAATAATAATAATATTTAAAAAATAATTAAAAGTTTTAGGTCGTTAAAGAATCTCTTAATGGTTAATGTTAGACCCTTAAATATCGAGCACGCAACATGTTTGGTGTGGGCCTTGCACCAAGGGGGAACGTTGCAGGAAAATGGCACAAGGCTGCACAGCGGGTCTCTTCGAACTGAGATGAGGGAAAGAGACTACGTTGCGGTGGGTGTCGGGGGACATCCGGGGACAGCTTAGTGTTATGGGAACACTAGCTGCACAACCAGAACAGCGGACATGCACCCATCTGACCCGAAATGCAGAGGCAAGAGGGGATGGTACAGGCAGCAACAGTGCAGTAGCTGGGCTGTGCAATGGGTGACGAAAATGGACAATGCGGGTGAATACGGACGCGGGCCATGGGCTAGCGCGCTCAAGGCAGTAGCGGGGGTGTTCGGTAAGGCCTCGGACGGGGTGCACATGGTGGCCTTCAAGCAAGGAAGACTCATTCTTGATGAGGTGTCAAGCAAAGGCTAAGTCAAGAGGACTTGGTGGAGTGGTTCCTTAGCTTAAGGGTAGTGGCACTTATGGTGGCCTTAGACTTGTTCATTTGACTTAGTAAAAGTGTAAATGGCAGCATGTGAGTGAGACATGTGGCCATAGCAACCCTTGTATATAAATAGGGTAGTGTAGAGGGCCAAAGGGGGAGATGAGTAAGGCTTGTAAGCTTCCTTTTGCACATAACCTTTGTAGTTCTTTTCTTTGACGGAATAAAGAGGAGTTGAGGGAGAGTTGCCCTTGTAAACATTGTTGTTATTGGTTGCTTTGCTTAACCTTACTTGTGTTCTCAATTGTTTGTGTGAGCGTATTCTCTTAAAGTGTGCAGATTGTCGAGATAGTCGAGAGATTGTGGGCAAGTAGTGCGGAAGTGAATTGCTGGCTAAAGCCGGAGCTTAGCGCATCGCGGGGTAGGCCGCATCATCAAAAAGACCCCCGTGACAAGTGGTATCAGAGCCCGGTTGATATTATTCGGAGGTAATATCGACTCTTACATCTTGACTCTAAGCAAAAGTGTTGTAGGGTAAGTTGTGAATCCACAGTGATCATTCGGAGGTGATCATTTCTCTCTTCTACATTTCTATACGTTTTCAAGTATGTCAGGAGGCAACTTGAAGGAAAGAGTGGAACTCTTGGAGAATATTGTAGGCGCTATTCCACCCGAGGGGAGCACTTGGGCTATGCAGGTCGAATTTAACAAGATTGAGATTGTGAATTTGCGAAAGCAACTTGAGGAGTTGGCTTCCGAGATGAGCAACAAGTTGAAAACGATTTCGGAAGATGTTGTGTCTTTGGCAACGGTGTTAAAGGCAAGCATTGAAGAACTTGAAAGTGAAGTGAAGTTAGTCAAGAGGGCTTTCAACAACATTTCACTACCTTTGGAGGGAGGGCCTTCAAAGATCAAGGTGCCGGAACCAAGGTACTTCGAAGGAGCGCGGGATGCTAAGGAGTTAGAGAATTTCTTGTGGGATATGGAGCAGTATTTCAAGGCTGCTAAAGTGCCTTACAATGAGCAGGTTTCTATTACTACCATGTATCTCAGGGGGGATGCAAAGCTATGGTGGCGTACTCGGACATCAGAGGATGGGGATGCGCAAGCGATAGAAACGTGGGACTCACTCAAGCGGGAATTGAAGGCTCAATTCCTACCTAGCAATGCGGGGTGGCGTGCTAGGGAATTGCTAAAAGATCTCAAGCAGACGGGACTTGTTCGAGATTATGTGAAGCAATTTAGTTCTTTGATGTTGGACATCAAGAACATGTCGGATGAAGACAAGCTCTTTAACTTTGTGTCGGGTTTGCAGCCATGGGCGCAGACGGAATTGCGTAGGCAAGCGGTCAGAGACTTACCGAGTGCAATGGCAGTAGCGGAAGGTTTGGTTGATCTTCGTTTCGAGAGAACCTCTCCTATCGAGACCAAGAGAACGTTTGCGGACAAACGTAAGACTGGGACTTCGAATCAAAAGAATGGCACATTCGAAGGGGAGTCCAGCAAGACTAAACCTGTGGAAAAGAAGAGTTTCGGGTGCTTCATTTGTAATGGACCACATCGAGCGAGGGAGTGTCCTAAGCGGGAACAGCTTAATGTGATGGTGATGGAGGAAGAGGCTTCAAAAACCAAGGCAGTAAGCGAGAGCGTGCAAAGGCTCAATCCGCTACAGCAAAGGTGCCAAGTGTTGAAACATAGCGACGGTATGGGACGTCTCTTGTACACCAAGGCATTTGTCAACGGAAGGGAGATAAAGGCATTGCTCGACATTGGGGCAACGGGTAATTACTTAGCGGCCAAGGTAGTGCATCGGATGGGGGTGCAAACCTATTCGAAGCAAGGGTCCGTAAGAGTTGCTAACTCGATGAAGATGAAAATTGAGGGAGAAGTGGCAGCAAGGTTGCAAGTCGGTGCTTGGCAAAATGTTGCGAAATTCACGGTAATTCCTCTAGTTGATTTTGATCTCATTTTGGGTCTAGATTTCTTTTTGCAAAGTAAGGCATATGTGGTGCCACACTTGCAAAGTATGTTCATCATGGGGATGGACGCGCCGAGGGTGGAGTCTTCGGAAATTGAGTTGTTGGACGTGCCAAACCAACAAGCACATGGTCAGGAGGCCAACGGTATAATGGCGAAGGTAGAGCCGAGAAGATCTTACAAGGCCGCGCTTATGGGAGTTAAGTGAGGACCAACCAAGAGTGTGTTGGGAAGGGCCAAGGTAGATGGGCTTGCAGTGGTGGAGTCACTGAAAAACCTTGAGATACCGAAGAGAAGTGCAACAAGCCACAAGCATGGGACGAGTGCTAAACCCTCAGCATCGATCCTTTACGGAGGGATGTTATCCGAACCAGCGGATTTGCAGAGGCAGGAGTGTCGGCCGAGCGATGCGGTGAGCATCAAACACTCTAAAACTAACCTCAGAGTATGCGGAGCTTTGTGGACGACAATATTGCACGGGGCAATATTTGGGGTTGGGAGCAAGACTTCTAACGGAATTGAGGTGCTACAACCTAGCGGCAAGAAAGTGCAGCAGAAACTTTGCGTGCGAGACAAGGAGTTCTCAAGGCTAGACAAAGGCGCGCACGAGGAGGGGAAAGTCATAGGGATAAATGACAGGTCTGGACTTCATGTGGCTGCATCGAGATTTCGAGGCGCGGATGGGCAGCGAGGGCGTTGCCATGCACTTAGTGGCATAGTGTCACAATTTCCTTATGTGCGGGAAATGGCGGGTGGACTCGGAGGAGTACATCGGGCTGATCATCTTGAGGGGACGGAGATGATGAGTTTGTGGGCAAGCTCATGGAATCAGCAAGGCGAGAGAAACGCCAAGACTTGTCCAAGGACGGACAAGGGGAGAGGATTACTTGGAAAAGGTAGCCGTGGAGGGGTTAGCCAAACAAGTAATGGGAAGATGTTTGAAGGGAAACAATACATCCTTCCGACGAGGACGTCGGACTTTTCTGGTAGGGGTGGTTTGTTAGACCCTTAAATATCGAGCACGCAACATGCTTGGTGTGGGCCTTGCACCAAGGGGGAATGTTGCAGGAAAATGGCACAAGGCTGCACAGCGGGTCTCTTCGAACTGAGATGAGGGAAAGAGACTACGTTGCAGTGGGTGTCGGGGGACATCCGGGGACAGCTTAGTGTTATGGGAACACTAGCTGCACAACCAGAACAACGGGCATGCACCCATCTGACCCGAAATGCAGAGGCAAGAGGGGATGGTACAGGCAGCAACAGTGCAGTAGCTGGGTTGTGCAATGGGTGACGAAAATGGACAATGCGGGTGAATACGGACGCGGGCCATGGGCTAGCGCGCTCAAGGCAGTAGCGGGGGTGTTCGGTAAGGCCTCGGACGGGGTGCACATGGTGGCCTTCAAGCAAGGAAGACTCATTCTTGATGAGGTGTCAAGCAAAGGCTAAGTCAAGAGGACTTGATGGAGTGGTTCCTTAGCTTAAGGGTAGTGACACTTATGGTGGCCTTAGACTTGTTCATTTGACTTAGTAAAAGTGTAAATAGCAGCATGTGAGTGAGACATGTGGCCATAGCAACCCTTGTATATAAATAGGGTAGTGTAGAGGGCAAAGGGGGAGATGAGTAAGGCTTGTAAGCTTCCTTTTGCACATAACCTTTGTAGTTCTTTTCTTTGACGGAATAAAGAGGAGTTGAGGGAGAGTTGCCCTTGTAAACATTGTTGTTATTGGTTGCTTTGCTTAACCTTACTTGTGTTCTCAATTGTTTGTGTGAGCGTATTCTCTTAAAGTGTGCAGATTGTCGAGATAGTCGAGAGATTGTGGGCAAGTAGTGCGGAAGTGAATTGCTGGCTAAACCGGAGCTTAGCGCATCGCGGGGATAGGCCGCATCATCAAAAAGACCCCGTGACAGTTAATACTGTAAGAGATTCTACCCGTGGCTAGGGTTGCCAAATTCGCGTATAAAATAAGATTCTGAGTGTGAAAGAGCATTATGTGATATGATTGCACTACCTCAGTAATTAAAATCAAATAATAAATTATAGGCAAAACTTTATTTGCATAAATATGTTAGGACCGATTCTCAAATTAACTCGTGTCATCGCACACTACAAAAAATATGTGTGCACTCTATCACCTAAACTCTTCTATTAATTGTGCTCATCGTTATAATAATAATAATAATAATTAATATCCAAAATCTGTAAAAATTGACCTTGCCACCTTTGCTGAGGCAGCAAATTAGGCAACAAAAAGCAGGCAGTGTGTGCAGCCCGAGGTCAGTCAGACTCAGAATGCGTGGCGGTTGGAGTCCATGAGTCCATGCTATCTCGGGTTCTGGTTTTGTCAGTTAAAATTCAACAGAGTTCCTCGTGTTCCCCGTAATAAAAG